>OW804095.1:76197495-77397495 GCA_942159475.1 Sthenelais limicola
AACGGAGATAGTTGTTAACAAATACAATATATTAGTGATGATATTTGTTTGCCGAGGGAGTGTGATAAATGGAATGAGTTGAGTATATACTATTCTATATTCAGATTGTTGAAATGATAATAGCGATAATATGTTTTTGAATCATGTTTATATTTTACGATATAGACTTTTCAGTTGTTATTTGTGTTCAGGCAAATGTGCCACTGTCGTGGTTTGATGTATATATTATCAATACTGACAGATGATATTGGCTCCGCACCAAACATGTGAATAACCTATTGGAGAAGTAACATACGTTTAATGGCTAATTTAAATATGTACTTTACATTAGTATGAGGATAATGTCTATACTTGCAAAATGATATATAAGAAATTTATGGTGCTTGCAAATATGATATGAATAATAGAATAAAACCTCGTCAAATTAATTTATTCGCCAGTTTGTGTTTATTTCGTTTGGACGTCACTGACATCGATGGGAAGGAAATAAGACCTATTAATTAATAAAAATATATAATTATTATAGTTAATTTCTCGTCATGAAATAAAATTCCAATTCGTTATGGTTGAAGTTGCATAGGCCTATATTTAATTCATAATGATGATATAGCATCGTAGTCCAAGTATTCGAAATCTGTATGAAGTTCTAGCATCTTAGTCCAGTTACTAGCTATCCGTATTAACTTAGTCCAGTTATTCAGTGATAAGCCTAGCTGCGGCCTTCTATGCTGTCGATGATGCGCCTGGCGTTAGTTGGAACCTTACGATAACGCGCCGGCTGGCCGAGTGAAGCCAGACTCAAATGGGCGGGGCTTAGCGGATCCATTTTTGCTATTTCTACTCAAATAATTATTAGTCAGTTTTTACCAGGGACAGTTCACTAATGCTTTTATTGACTTAGGACCCCCAATTTAGGGTTAGGTTTAGGGTTAGTTAAGTTATGAATTTGTGTTCGTTCACATCTTCTTTGATCTTGATAGCTAAGCCGGTTCTAGCTACAACAGCCAATGAGCGGTCTGAAGTCCCCCTGTAACCATAGGCAACCTGATGAAACTTCCGGTCGGTCGATCATGTTCAGACTCCGTTCATCAAATTATCTAACACATTCTAACTAGAATAATGCTATAATAATCACTCTAGAAATTAACTGGTAGCATGAAGGAAGTCTAAAATAACTGAGTCGGTTGGAGAATGAAATGAATAGAGTCGCACGCGAAGTGCTGGCGAATAACTGACATTATGTGGATATCGGATTGAGTGGGTGATAATATAGGTTACGCAAAATGTAAACAAACCGAAAGTGGGAAATGTCTGAGTAAAGTGCATTAGTCTATTAATTATTGTTGGGATAATAATTTATAATTTTTAACAAAGCCATCGTCGAGGATCAATAAAATATTGCGATATAGTCCCATGTCACTTCTATCAAAGTTGGTCGGCTAGAGGCGTGTTTAGGACACGCCGATTGCCGGTATATTTAACTTTTAAATTAGTTATCTGTAGGTCCTTTTACACGGGAAACTGTCCAATATATGCCTCTGCTTTGTGGAATGTAGTTCTTAATGATTTCTGTTCGATGAATTTCCGCGTCTTCATTGTAGAATATTATTTCATTACTCAGTTTCAATGAATTAATTATTTCTAATTTATTTTCCATTGATTTCCATTGTAGAGTATTCTTTCGGTTATTATTCATTAATGCTTTTTGCCAGATGGATCTATAATAAGTTACGAGTATTATAAAATCGATTTGATTAAGGAACTTTTCCGAAGGAGAATTATGCGATCAAATAATTAATCAGAACGTTTTATTTCAAAGAGTATATTGCGAATTGAATTCCTATAATAATTGGAAACGAAAACAAAAGTTAAAGTATTGCAGTTGTGTTTATTATTATCATATAATTTTGAGGATCATACATGTAGTAGCGGATATGGTCATACATACATACAGTATTGCATTGTTTTTTTTATTAACATGTAGTTATGCGGTACATATAGTAATGCATCGTTGTTTTATTAATTTTCACAATCATACAAAGTTCCAACAGAACATATTTGAAAGCAACAATACTTCAGGATACAACAAGTCTCGCAGGTGAATTGGTCAGAACTCGCTCTAGTTCACAGTAGTCGCAGGCAGGAAGAGGACATTTTACAACGAGCCAATACTCGAAGATAACATTTGAATAGTTTCCATTTGATTTTACAACGAGCCAATACTCGAAGATAACATTTGAATAGTTTCCATTTGATTTTACAACGAGCCAATACTCGAAGATAACATTTGAATAGTTTCCATTTGATTTTACAACGAGCCAATACTCGAAGATAACATTTGAATAGTTTCCATTTTATTTTACAACGAGCCAATACTCGAAGACGACATTTGAATAGCTTTCCTTACATTTTAAAACGAGCCAATACTCGAAGATAACATTTGAATAGGTTTCATAACATATTCGATGATGACAATTGAATAGGTTTCATAACATTTTACAACGAGCCAATACTCGAAGATGAAATTTGAATAAGTTTTTAGTAACTTTTGGATGTTGTGGATGCATGAATGTACTGAGAATCGTGAGACATTCACTGAACCTGGATTGTTAAGTTTCAAAATGAACATTTAAACCAATCGGCATCATACATGATTACACAGTAGGATACGGGAAGTGGTATCGTCAACTTGACGTCCATTGTAAGAGGAAATAATAAAATAATATAAATATGGCAAGCCATGGCGCAAGATATGTGTGATCTGTTGATCGACAACAATAAAAGAGTTTAAAGAGGGTGGATCAATGTAAGTATTTTATGGATTTATAAATTGAAGCAGTTTGGTGTCATACTTTGGACAAGTGAATATACTGTTGAATAACATATATTTTATCTATACGATGATATTAAGATTAGGAAGCAGTTTGGTGTCATACTTTGGACAAGTGAATATACTGTTGAATAACATATATTTTATCTATACGATGATATTAAGATTAGGAATATGGCTGATACCTGCTATGGCAGTCATTGGATCTGAGTTTGTCAGCGATATAGGCTGGCATTTGGACATTGCCTATAACTGTGGAGCAGATGCATGTGATGGCAGTCATGATACTATTCACTGATCTTGGGTAATTGCTTTGAAGACTGTACTAGATCATAGTGATGGAATACGCGATGTGACGATCTAAATACACACTGATTAATCATTAAGGCTGATCTACTGCAGTGTTGTACAATTTGGATATGGAAATTCCGCGGTGGCGGTGAGAATGGCGATCTCAGTACTCAGTACATGTAAGAGGAAAAAGAAAAGAGGAAAATAATATAATACGCGATGGCGGCGGGAGTGGCGACCTATTCCGCGATGGTGTTAGGAATGGAGACCTATGGAAATTCCGCGATGGCGGCGAGAATCTCATGTAAGAGGAAAAAGAAAAGAGGAAAATAATATAATCCGCAATGGCGGCGGGAATGGCGACCTATTCCGCGATGGTGTTAGGAATGGGGACCTATGGAAATTCCGCGATGGCGGCGAGAATCTCATGTAAGAGGAAAAAGAAAAGAGGAAAATAATATAATCCGCAATGGCGGCGGGAATGGCGACCTATTCCGCGATGGTGTTAGGCATGGGGACCTATGGAAATTCCGCCATGTCGGCGAGAATCTCATGTAAGAGGAAAAATAATGGAGGAAAATAATATAATCCGCAATGGCGGCGGGAATGGCGACCTATTCCGCGATGGTGTTAGGCATGGAGACCTATGGAAATTCCGCCATGTCGGCGAGAATCTCATGTAAGAGGAAAAATAATGGAGGAAAATAATATAATCCGCAATGGCGGCGGTAATGGCGACCTATTCCGCGATGGTGTTAGGCATGGGGACCTATGGAAATTCCGCCATGTCGGCGAGAATCTCATGTAAGAGGAAAAATAATGGAGGCAGTTTATGATCATACCCAGGAAAACGAAATAGAGAAGAAGGGAGAAATGCAGTTTAAGGTCTTACCTGGGACCATTAGTATTGATGATTTGAGGTTTTTTCCAGTAATGCAAAGACAATTGAGTGCAAGGCGTCAGTGCACAAGGGATTGTAAATCATAAAATCATATGAGAAAAACAGCAGTTTGGTGTCATGCTTGGGACAAGTGGATATACTATATATATATTTTTTTAATTGATATAACTGTTGAATACAATATATTTTATCTATACGATAATATTAGTTATATATATAATATAATATATATTTGTATGGCACGGGTCACGGCATGGCATGGCAAGTCAAGGCAAGGCAACGCATGGCAACGCATTGCCATGCGTCAAAGCCCAAGGGATTATAAATCATAAAATCATATGAGAAAAACAGCAGTTTGGTGTCATGCTTGGGACAAGTGAATATACTGTATATACATATATATATATTTTTAACTTATAGGATAGGTGAATACCATATATTTTATATATACTATAATATTAATTTTATCTGTACTTTAATAGTAAATTTTCTAGGCAAGTATGTTTGAGGAGGTCATTTTTGAGGAGTGTAAATCATAAAATCATATAAGAAGAAAAGCAGTTTACTGTCATACTTAGGACAAGGACAGAAGTACTACCGAGATTTCTTAGAAGTCTGAATTTTTTAAGGTAAGAGTAGTGTAAATCATAAAATCATATGAGAAGAAAAGCAGTTTACTGTCATACTTAGGACAAGGACAGAAGTACTACCGAGATTTCTTAGGAGTATGATTTTTTGAAGGTAAGAGTAGTGTAAATCATAAAATCATATGAGAAGAAAAGCAGTTTACTGTCATACTTAGGACAAGGACAGAAGTACTACCGAGATTTCTTAGGAGCATGATTTTTTGAAGGTAAGAGTAGTGTAAATCATAAAATCATATGAGAAGAAAAGCAGTTTACTGTCATACTTAGGACAAGGACAGAAGTACTACCGAGATTTATTAGAAGTATGAAAGGTTGTTGGGCAACTGCAAATTTCAAGAAGTAACATGCGTTGTTAGAAGGGCAGAGAAATCATAAAATTATATGAGGGTACAAGCACTTTAACGTCATACTTGGGACGTTGGCCGATAAGTATGTGGTCGTTCCAAAGTAACAAAATTATAGTTATGGATTGGATAAATGAAGCTCGATGTTGCTCAGTACCAAGCCTACCATGCCAAGGCTCGGGTCCCGTAGTCACGAGCACCAGTATAATCTCAGTTACAAATAAATTTAGCAAACAATTATGAAAATTGAAATGGCCTGACAGATGGAAACACAATCACATGCTTTCGCATAAACAAAGTATGTTACTGATGATGGGGACTGCATTGTGTTATACCATATGACTGCCTCAGCAAACAATTATCTATGTTACTGATGATGGGGACTACATTTTGTTATACCATATGACTGCCTCAGCAAACAATTATATATGTTACTGATGATGGGGACTACATTTTGTTATACCATATGACTGCCTCAGCAAACAATTATATATGTTACTGATGATGGGGACTACATTTTGTTATACCATATGACTGCCTCAGCAAACAATTATATATGTTACTGATGATGGGGACTACATTGTGTTATACCATATGACTGCTTCAGTAAACAATTATGTATAATACCGATAATGAGGACTAAATTTTGTTATACCATATGACTTTCTCAGCAAATAATTATGTGGCTCAGTTCTGTTGCACCTAACCAAGTAACTCCTACAGGTCAAAGGAGATGCGCCGACTCCTTGTTAGAACCAGTTTTAATGTAGAATAAAGTACCATTTTGAACTCAGTATGTACAAGGACACATGGCAATGGGGTGCGATTAAGTAAGTGTTCAGATATTACCATTAATTAGCAGCTGCATGTGCAATACGATCTTCAACGGCTGGAACAACTACAGGTACAGGCAAATTGATCGCCGGCGGACGCATAGGGTTGACATCTTGAAGAAGCTGAGAAGGAGCGAGGTAACTGATGTGGAATTTCTTGGCCCTGGCAACTTCACTTCCTCCAGATATGGCACTCTTGAACCATCCTGAGACTATCCAAGGAATATCTTGCTCTCGATACGCCGTCATGCATTGGCGTATGTGTTCCCGTAGTAGATCAAGATCTGGTTGTGCAACCCGAGGCTGAAAAAACGAATTTTAAAATGTGTCATGAATCCAATATTTAGCATTTTTAGAATATTTATTAATACAATTGGCACCAAAAAAGAGGCAATCGTAATTTTATTCTAAATTCATATACTACATTTACTTATATACCAGTTTAGTGAACATGATATTGCGATGTAAAATGGTTATACAGATGAAATACCTTCATACAGATAACAGATAATCAGTGAAATACACGGATCATTTCTAATTAATTCTTACTTTATATTGTCACGTAATGAGATGAAATGGTTTATGAATTCTAAATTCAAAAATTTGATTTATTTCACTGAGGAAAGTCATAGTAAATTAATTAATTATTTAACGAGTAACATATTCAAGAAGGTATTATTGTAATATTTACCCCAAAGAATGCTGGATCAAGAAATAATTTGGCGAGCCGCCGAGAAACCATCTCGCTGTCCATGATATGTAGGGTCTCGGATGATACATCAACACTTAATGCTAATGCAGGCGGAGCACTTCCTTCCAAACTGTAGCAATTCCTGTCTATGCCATGTGAGCCATCACAGGCAGCGGAGTGGCAGGAGTATTCAAGCTCAACGTGAGACAATTCTATGTCCCGGACGATACCATAAATTGGATAGAATCTTCCTTCAAGAGATCCTTCCGGAAGGTAAGGTGATAAAGGAGACCTTACGTCTGTATCTATTGGCAGGAATGGCGCTTTAGTTCTGATGACAGCTTCATCGAACATGTCCTCAAGCCTGTAGGTCGGTTCGTAAATGAGTACTGTTGCGCCTAACCAAGTAACTCCTACAGCTCGAAGGAGATGCGCCGACTCCTTGTTAGTACCAGTTTTGATGTAGAATAAAGTACCATTGTGCATTTCTCTGAAAGTAGAAAGAATAGAACATGTCAGATATGAGAATAGAAAGTAAGTTTTTTTTTTTAAACAGAAATTCAGTAGCTATTTAAGTTAATAGTAGCGAAGCAGTTATGTATTAAGAAAGAGTCGTAATTTTACATTAACAATGTGTTTTTTTAAAAATTTTACTCACCGAAGTAAGAATAACCTGTCGAAGGCCATTTCAACCTTCTGGAACTTGCGATCCGTTGGTGTGGTTTTCACTTTTTTGAAGCCTCCCTTCTTTGCTTTTAAGATTTGGGCTAACAAATAAGTATTGTCACGACCTCGAGTCCCGACAATGTCAGTAAGAGTGACCATGATATTCCCGGGACGAGTGGCGTAGTCACGAGCACCAGTATAATCTCCAGCACACAGAAATTTTTCCACATTTGTACCCATGACCTGTCAGGAAGAGAAGATGAAATAAAAATAATTGCAATTGAAATAATAATTCATTCAGGAATATTTTAAGTAAGTCTAATATAATTAGTTTAACGAGCTGCACGCACGCGCACGTTGCCGTGTCACTGTCAGTATAAACTTCGAAGCAGGAAAATCGGTATAACTTTCAATTTACAGTAAAAATCAAATTCAGGCAAAAGTAATGAGTAAATACTAGAGTAGAATGATATAAAAAAGTATTAATAAGTTAATTGATAGAAAATTGTACTTACTGTGGTGTTCGTAGTCAAAAGTAACAACCGGCGCGCAACACGATAGTTGGGCGCTACAGTTGAGGAACAGAGCGACCCTGCTACTGTGATTTCTAGAGCGAGACTGACGATCTGGAAACGTCGTTTCGGGCTTTTATACGACGTTGTAGCGTGGAACGCTGTTTTTGCACACGGCTCACTATGTCGCTTGCGCGCTAAATTTTCGAAAATTTTCGTCTGCTGCGACGTTGTTGTACGTACGCGCGCATGCAGCGGCCCTAGCGGTAGTACAGTTTCCCGCGTGGATCTGTACGCGGATTCGAGTGAGATTCGAGTGAGATGTAGTGTGCTGCATTCGTAAGTTGAAGTTCGGTAGGGTGGGGTTTAATGGTTGAGAAGTGTTTCTAGCAACAAATTAACTAGTTGTGCGGAGTAATTGCAAAAGATGTGTTTGTTATTTAATAATATAATTGTGCGAAGACTAGCGCCGTAAGTGCGGAACTCCCGGAAGTAGTACCGGAACTAGGCCTTACGGTATTCATGGAAGAAGGATGCAGTTGCAAGTATAATTATAATAATATAAAATAATATAAATTACTAAAATAATATTTTCAAGGCGGTACACTATCTGGATGTATATTTGGCACGCAAAGGTTTGGGTGCGTAAACATGTTGTGAATGGGGGTGCAGACGTATAGGCCCCGGGACTTATTGGCCCCGCGCATTGGACGTATAGGCCCCGGTAGGCCCAGCCGTTTGGACGTATGGGCCTAGCCATCTCAGACAACCTCGTATATTGAAGGGTTATGATCGTAGCTAGTATGGGCCCAGCTTTGGACTTATAGGCCCCGACCGTTACAGGGCTGTAGGAAGTATTATAGCAAGAACAGCACAGTATCGCGAGTGGGTTCCAAAACTGAACTATATTCCACTTTATTATATGCGCATGCTATATGGGAGGTGCTATAAGTGGGGTGCTATAAAAATATTCATATAGGATGCGTCCTATAAAAATGTGGTTGTCTAAAAATAGCTCTGTTGATATGCTTCGCGGAGCTTTGGCTCTCCGCAAACAAATGCCCGCAATCGGTAATCCACCCGTGATTCTGGTACCGGTACTATGATTAGAGAAATACATAATAAAAACCACATCATTAAATAGAGCATTAAATTCTCTATTGAATGGTACCGTATAAGTTTTATTAATATAGCTCAAGAAATGGCTGCGATATGAACGTTTTAAGTCAACAATATAACTTGGCTAATAACGGGACTGTCAGCAGGGCAGCGGGGCTCTCTGAGACTTCTTTAGTATTTTACAATAATCGAAAACGACATGGACAATAATCGAAAATTTATAGGACGAGATTCGTCCACATGTGGACGAATCAAGTCCTATAAATTTTTTATTATTGCCAGCTCAACGATAAGCGACCTCAGTGGCGGCACCTATGTTGCCGTCTTGGTAACTCCCCTGAGATTTGGTGCAGTCGCACCTACCGTTCCCGGTTGGGGTAACATAGTCATAGGAGAGAGCTTGCCGGTATATTGCATCTAACTTTTAAAAAACCCATGTGACGAACAATTCCAATCCCCCCATCCACTCCCCCCGACTATTCTCCTAATCCTAATGTAGGTCCCTTCTCCACACCACCCTAGAATAAGCTATTTCGGCCACTTTCCACACATTAGCAACCGGCAGCCCACTCTTATATCACTCCAGAACTTAGCCTAGGCCTCTCACCGAACAGCTGTGGCTCAGTGGCAGAGGCTTCGCCTTCGGACCTGAGCGTAGCAAGTGTAGTAACCGTGGTTAACACGAGGGGGCAGCAGGGATGGGTACCCAGCTAACAATTTTCCGTTGTATTCACGTTGTGGCGACGTTATTTTCTATTTTTTGGTCGGTTGTAATTACGTAAATCTGTATGGAAGAAATAACGTGAATACAACGTAGAAATTGTTTTTTAAAAAACTTATTATTCTTTAATTTAAATTTTCTTTTGTTTAAAAAAATGAAAAAAATGTTTACGTTGCATTCACGTTATTTCTTCCATACAGATTTACGTTGCTGCAACGTAAACAATCACAACGTAGAAATTACGTAGTGTGTTAGCTGGGTAGTAGGGTAGGATATTTGACTTTGACTAAGGCATGCGCCAGGGGATGGGAGGGGCTAGAGGGAAGGGAGATATTATAGGGTAAGGGCCCACCAATGGGGACACCCGACACTCATCACCTGGGTATATATACGGGGAACATGATCATATAACAAGAACTGTATAATATAGGCTCGGAGGAGGAGTACTCTAGGGGAAGGAGTCTCCATAAGATCTCTCTGGATGGCTCTCTATACACAACTCTGGGAGGGGATTATCAACCTAGCATCTATGTACAGGATAAGATACAATATACCAGTAGTGGCGTACTAAAACTCTTCGTGTTGTGTTGTTCATACTGGAACCCTATAGACCGCTAAACTCGACATGACAAGTAAATACTACTATATCAATACAATTACGACAATGACTCCCTATGAAATATAGCCGCCTATCTATTAATATTGCACGGTATGGAACATAATGAGGATCAAGACCCAGAGGCCCGATTACCCCAGAATGCATACAACTACTAGCTAAATATATTCACCCTGGTCCGAAGCACCGTCCAATAGCACAAAGATCCGAAGCTACGCGCGCAACACAAGCTCGAGTCCCGCACCAGCTTTACTCATTTTTTTTTTTCATCCTATACTTGGTTGGCCGTGTAGTGCTGTCAATACACGGCCGGCGACAGGGATGGCGGGTGGGTTTGATGGTTTGTGGTGATGGGAAAGGCAGGAGAAACAAAATATCCATCTAATGCTTTAACCTGTGCAAACAACAATACAAAAACGGCCTAAACATTATCTAAATTACATTCGCAAAGCGCCGACTAGCAGCCGCCTACTCTTCTGGTCCCATTCTCTCTATTCATTTGATACATAGGCTATTGTTCACGAAATGAATTGGAACACATATAGGCATCTTTCTAATGTCTTTTTCCGGCATAATATACTGTTCAAGGAGTCTTGCCTAACATGGAAAACTTTATCCCCCAAAGGATCCCTTTTTATGATTTCAGGGATTCTTGTATGAGATAATACCATTTTTACAAACATAAAGTAATAACACTCCTTTATGATAATACTATTATAAGAATCATTAATGCATTTTGAGCTATTATGACTGACAGAATCTCACCAAATTAACTCATATTTTGACTTAGGTCTGAATTCTGTAAAGATGTAATTATAGAAAAAAATAAAATGATATGAAAAATCACCATAAACCACCATACACGACGGGCCTCTTGGGTTTATTATCAGATATGGAAATATTTTAATTATGTGGATTTGTAGGGGTATCAAGGGCTAGACAATATAGGTATGAAAATATATTCTGCCTCTTTTACTTAGCAGGCCAATGTGGCCGACGTCAACAAGTCTCACGCAGGCCATTTGTCACAGATGTAAGTGTCTGGGGAGCGGGGACACTTAATGATAATTAATTAGCTGTTAGGAGATTTGTGAGATTCAATAGCTGGCTAAGTCCAAATGGGAGTGTTGTGTTAATATCTTAGATGAGCTAGTCAAGATGTAAGAATAACTCAAGAAGAGAGGGATCTTGGAGATGTGCTGAATAACCTTTTATTATATAATTAATATATAATATATAATTATATATAATCGTTTATTCAATGTTGTAGAGTAACAAGTGGTAGGTTTACAATAAATCCTTAGTAGTTACAATACATCCTTAGTAGAGCATAGGTTCCCCAGGGTTTCAGTTTGTATAGGTTCCAGTCAGTCCTCCTTAGTAGATAGTGGTGGTACAGCTTTCAGGTCCAGGTAGTAATAAATTCGTACAAAAAACGTTTGCCTGGATAGCAGAATAAGTGCTGACATATTACAGGATTGTGAGAGTACATGGTGAAATAATTCCTTTTATAACCTGGTTACACCCTTAGGTGCAATTCCTGGGAACCCTGCTGTGTTTCTCTGTGAGCAATAGCTCCTACATGTTTCACAATATAAATCATTGCTTCAGCTTAGAACATCGTGTCAGCATAAATCATTGCACCAGACTACTCAAATACAATTTACACATCTAATGATACATTTCACAGTAATACATAAATTCATTAATAAATGCATGTTAACATCAGGGTAATAAAACATTAATAACGCTGCAATTAATCACACATTAAAAATCGATTAGGGCAATGAGACATGTTAAATCCAAATGGACATTAACACAGACATAGGCCATTCCCAGAAGTCTTTGGGTGATATATCAATAGAGTTTGATAGTTTTTAAATAAAAGTTATATTAACAGATGCAGCGCAGATAGGGCTTTCGGGGAGGTATGGTTGTGTGTGTCTAGAATAAATAATACATATTTTATGGCCAATAACAGGATTAATTCAGGATTAGGAGCCTATACGTCCAATGTGCAGGACCTATAAGTCTGACGTATCTGGGCCCATAGGCCTACGTCCCGGGGCCTATACGTCCAACGCGAACGGGCCTTGGGGCCTTTAAGTCCAGAGCTGGGCCCATAGGTCCCGGGGCCTATACGTCTGGCGTTCTTGTGAATGTATATATATAGATATAAAATAGAAATAAATGGATCTTAAATGTTAAATTCGGTTCTTCCTCTCCTACTTACAACCAAATATATAGTAGGTACGCATGGCCCCTGCTGCCATATACATTGTATATGCAGGTCTTGGCAAACTGGGTCATCTCGCTATTTGGAGGGACTTGTTGGAATAAAATTGATAGGATGGATGATGGAGAGCAGGTTTCCCAGCCACGGTCGAAGAGGTCCTATCACAGATTATGCCATATCCGTGACGGGTGAAAACTTTTGTTCGATGTTTGTGCTTAGTATCAAACCATGATGTCGCATCGCATTGCATTTCAGATCCATATATTGTCCCAATCACTAAGGGGTTATTATAAAGGCCTGTGCCTAGTCTAGGGACAGTGCTTTCCGCTTGGGGAAATCTAGTAAAATAATGTGTCAATAGAAAGACCCATACCTCAGTTGTAATCATTACCGAAGTTTAAGGAGGCTTGTACCGGTATATTCCGTAGTACCGTACGTCTACTGCCCTGGCCCGAGGGGATTAAGACCTAGGGCCCAATATAAATTAACTGAAGATAGGATAATTGGTAGGTCAAGTGAAACTTAAGCCCATTATTATAGGCGATCAATTTAATTGGTACCCACTTACAAAGAGCATAGCATTATTACACAACGGCAGATTCATCATCGGCAAATAATCTAAGATTAAAGAACATTCACTTACCTTGTGAAAATAAATCAGGATTATAATGACGATACCAAAGGCTGGGTGGAGACAGAAAATAGACCAGACAAAGAGAGCATTTGATCAAAGGTGATACCATTTTTATTTAATTCCTGCAACACATTTTACAAGTGGAAATACAGTTTTGTTCAGAGCCAATTCAACATTGAGAGTGGTCATTCACTCATACTCTCCGCCATATTCAAACATTTAGTCCTCAACGTTTACTTTCTTTAATAATAATGGTCTATAGGGTAGTCACCTCTGTCGGAGTAAATGTGAAATCACTGTTTTTTCCCCATTAAAGTCTAGTCATAAAACAGAAAAAAAATCATGTCAATGTCTGGGTGAGGAGGATCTGTTATAAGTCATATACATATACTGAAAGCTGCCAGACCTTTGTATTAACAATATGCTCTGCTCATTTACTGCTCCCATGAAGCATATCATTAGTCAATATTGAGAACCACAAGGTGTTATGTATTTTGTTAAGAGCGTTCCCTGCTGCTATCTGTGCAGCGTTCAGTAACCATCGGCTTACCTACGGCGGTGGATGATGATGGTAAAAACAACAAACAACAAAAGAATAAACCCACGATGATTTCCTTAAGCACAAATCAGGTGGATATCATGATAAATGTCAAAAACTATCAATCTTATTATGTCCTAATCCTACACTGGTATACAATATGTACATATGCACATTGGGAAAATTAATGACTTGATTTATTTTTGTTTTCCTGCCTAACACGCCCTAAATTTTCGCTACCCAGACATTGGCACGACTCGAAATATATTAAACCTAAGAACTAAACTGTATGCTTCACATAACATGATTCCAATGCGATATCCCAAAGCACAAATCACTGTGATTAATGATTCATTTCACAAGAACAAAATAACTTTTAGCACTGGGTAAGTGTATAGGTGAGTGTGTTTGCTATGATTTGTTCTTTGGGTAATTATATCAATAATTTCTAACTTCGTATCAATGAGGATAGGTTATACATTGTTATAAAGATTACACGTGAATTCATAATTTACAGTATTCCTTCAGACAACGACAGGTCTGGGAAAAGCAACCAGATCCCACCCCTCCCCATTACAATTGTTAGGATATGAGTGAGCGTTAATCAGAGGGTTTCACCAGTAGGTAATGGCAGTAGTCATCAACCCTCAACAAAGCCTAGATACAGCAAAAACCTTAAGGAGGCCAGTAGCGGCTAAAGCGACACCAATATCTCTGACGCATAGTAACAGTCTGTCGCCGTCTCAAACCGAAATCTCGCAACCATAGTGATTAGTCTCAATACAAAGCGTCGTAAAAAAGCGCCGTATTAATGGTCATTCACCAAATACATTCTCACGCCTATTACCTTGCTATGTACACACATCAAAGAAACAGTTACTTCTTAACAAAAGGCAACAGGGAAGGTCGTTTACGAGGGGTTGAACTATGCAGACTAAAACGGGTTTTTAACTGATCAATATTATAATCCATAATGATTAACACAGAAAGCGAGTAGCAATCCACTTGTTGTGTAACTAACAGGGGTAGTATCACGATACAATAACAACCCATTTTCTTCCCTTCGTCTTTTTTATTTGTCTCGTTCCAAGACAACCTAGGCTATGATAGGACAGATGGGGTAACATATACACTGTACGTCCTTGGAACTAAACAAAAAGCTTTGATTCTTTTTCTTCACCTGCTTAGAATGAGGCGTCATTCTAGGTTCTGAGTCTAGCAAAAGACGGCGCTCGTCGAAGGATGCTGCCTTTTGTTTTCCAGACGAGGATTTCACTGTATACATTTAATAACACACGTTCCCATTTACTTAAGACTTCCAATATTTAACAGAATAACACTTTCATTCATTACCACTATGTCTGGATTTGATAACAACCGACTCAGTTTAGCAAACAGGCTTACAGGCTGAGTACCTTTTTATCACTATGGATAAAATGTTGTGGGTAAATTACGTAACGCGTGAAATAAAATGCACCAGCCATCTAGGGTATTCCATGAAACATACAAACTAATTTGTAAATTGCTATACATCAGCTCATTAGAAAAAAAGGCGTCTCGCCAGAATGAAGGAGTGATAAAATTAATTGCACAACATGAAAACAAAAGCCCATTCATCTTTCGTTTGAGTTTAAATTGATCAATGATTGTGTAACGGTGTGGGAATAGAATTTTGAGCTGTCGATGCTGGTGATGGAACAGAGTACAATACTAAAAATATCGAACATACATGAATGTGACGGCACCGGTAAGATTTAACATATATTATTGGAAAGCAAGTTTCGATTAATAATAGACAACAATTGTCTCATACCAGGTCGTAGCTGCCTCTTCGCACATTGAAAATAACTACGTATATTACTCAGATGTAGAAAGACGGTCGCTATTAATACACTGTGTACGTTCTATTGTTTTTACCAGATGTTAATACTGTACTTTCTGCCCAAGAGTAACAGCAACATAAAAGACCTATAGCCAAGCCAAGCCATCCGTCGAAACGATCGCTCACATCAGCATGACGTTTACCAAATGAACTTACACTAAAGTGAAAAATATGTTACCCTTATTGCAGATTATACTGGGAAGAATCAAGTTCCGGTATATTGGAAGCTTTATATTTCATAATTTGTTCTAACTGAAAAAAACCAAAAACAAAAAAAAACTAACTGAAACAGGCATTTCCATCACACAGTCACATGTTCTCCCTCATACTTGATACTAAATACCTATGTTAGGTTATCATTCCATCGTGCAAACTCCACATGTTTCCTCTGGTAACAATCACCAAATAAACGGGCTTACATACATCAGACCTAAAGATGGGACAAACCATTAAGTATTCCAGCGAACAGCTGAAATATTTAAATGAATATCTCGCAGCTTCCAAAACTTATGTGCCCCTTTTCTGCAGTCGCTCACATACAATCCTCATATTTTCTCCCATGAGACCAACGTCTGCTGAATCACTATAAGATTCCTAGTTCTCCAACTACTGACTCCGGCTGGCTTTATATCATGTTTTCCATATCACTTCGCATGATTGTTCGCAGTCACACAAATGTGATGAAAACTCAACATGATTTAACACCGTCAGTTACTACGCGATGTATAGGCTTCAATTTGAAGCATTTTCTTCCCCATCTTCCATCTTCACTTTCTTCGCTTCGCTGCCCATTTCACCTGGATCACTAGCTCGCTTTAAACCAATTGCCTGAGAAACTACTTTTATTTCTGTGGCGTGTGTCGCTCCGCTATTGCTAGTGATGGTCATAGGCGTTATCTGTTGGACAGAGTGGGGTGCCTGTAAGGAAAATCGAGACAATGATAAACACGACGAAAGAATCTTTAAAATCTTGGCTAACTATCTCTCAAAAAATGTCGCAAACTGGACTCCATAACGGGGGTAACAAATGATACAACAATAATTGATCAGATTAAGGTCACAGAGAGCCGAATTATTTCACACTGAAATGTGTTTGTCCCCTCCTAGGGTGATTATTTTTCTTTTAGAACATTTTTTTTTTGTTTTTGAAAGAACATAAATATCAGAGTAAAACATCATTATTAAGTACACGAACTACAAACAGAAATACCTTAACACTAAGGGAAATGACATAAAAAGATGGCAAAAATCACTCCCATTTCCATTTAAATATATAGTATGTTCGAAATTAACAAAAGAATGGCAAATAGAATTTCAGCGCAGTTTTATGATTTAAAATTTCAAGGTTTGTCGAGAACAAAGAGGGCCACAATTTTTGCATCGGGATGTTTTGCTGCATTTTATACATAGAAGCGCTTGACCGAATGAAAATCACCCTTACTTGGCCCCAGTGGAATCCAGTTTGATGATGAAAAGACTGAAAACACAAACACCACCAATATATATTCACAGTGAGCCAAGGTGGTAATCAAAGTAAGTCATTGAAGGAAGAATATTTAGCAGCTTGAGTTAAATCAAAAGGAAGAGCGTTTTATAAGACATCCCTAGTGAAATAAAGAAACATAGCAGTGCAATAACCCTTAGTCATGACTGAGCAAGAAAATTGGTGATCAGCCGATAAAGCTTGAGTGGAATCAGTGTAATAAAGACAAAGAAAATGTGAACGTAATGAAGATAATCACCTGAATAACTTGAGGCGCTACAGGTTGGGGGGCCATGGTAACTTGTTGCGACTGGACCTGCTGAAGCTGCGCCTGCTGCTGCACGATGGACTGGACTGCCTGTGGCTGCTGCTGTTGCTGCAAAATCTTCACAGGTTCTCCGCTTTCAGTTTTAACTGTGTGAACAATTGTCTGGCCAGGTTGGGCTGCAGCTAGGTGGTGAGCCTGTATTTGGGCCTGTGAAATGTAGAGAAAGAAGGAAAAAAACTCGTTATAACCTACATATTCTAAAACCTTAGTTTGACCTATATAGATGCCAGGCCCACGATCTAGTCCACAGCCAGTGCGAGTGGGACGACTACCAAAAAGCGGGTACATTCCCCATGGTTCCCGCGGCCCAGAGCACATCATTTTTCATGACTTTTAATGACCAATTCCCCCAGTTTTTAATGACTTTTTAATGACCAAATGAAGTCATGTTAGCTTATAATTTATGACCATGAAATGACACAAACGATATAGTTGAACTTATTTACACAGAACTTCTCTAATATTTGGAGTATCAAAAAGATTTTTTCACTTTTATAATCCTCACTTCTCCTTCAGTTTTTTTTCCAGTTATTTTGCAATTTTTTTTTACAAATGTGATGTGTCACAAGTCACCAAAGATGGATTTTAAAATCATTTTTTCTACATGTGATGTGCCACATGAAAATGAGTCACAAATCGAGAATCGGCCTCCAAATCGGCCCAGAATTGTGTATGTGTGGGCCGTCAGAAATTTTATCAGCGGACTCTTCAAGACTGTCATAGACATAGACTGACTCAAGTGTTTTACATTTTTTCCTCAAGTTTTCCAACTCTTCCTCCATGTGCTGCCTCTTTCGTTTCTTCTCTCCTGACAATTTCTCTGCTTCTCTTCTAGATAGGAACGATACCTTGTTCTTGCAGAGGCAGCAGATTTTAACATTTCTTTTGTAACTGGTACCTTAAGAGATTACCATACTCTTATACAGCGCTCAGATAGTTTTTCATGACTTTTTAATGACTCACAGTGAAAATTAATGACTTTTAAGGCCCTTAAAAACCCAAAATTCATGACTTTTTAAGACCCGCGGGAACCATGTTCCCGCACACTTTTATTTATTCTTATGTAAAATTATGGTATTTATACTGTAATGTACAGTAGGAATGTACAGGATGTATTAATATCGCTTTTTTCTCCTCCCAACAAACGCTTTCAAATCTTATTTTAAAGAACATAGTTATATGTTATATTCATATAAAACCAATTGCCCAGTTTTTGTTCTGCAATGCTTTGAATATTCAGAGATGCCACGAACTTATTTCAAACATAAAATCGACCATGATGAAAATACTAAATAATCTTAAAATCACCCAAAAGGATTTTTTTTGCTCTGTGCGTAATACTTTAACAGAAATTATTTGTTAAACTTAAGGGTTTTGGTTCTGAACTTATCTTAAATACCGTACAGCGTTAGTTAGGCCTACTCACGATTCAAGGATTCGTTTTAAGAGCAACCAAGTATTTTCCTTAATGCCCGATTTCATTATATATTTTATTTTCAATTTTGGATTTTACTTCGTAAGATTAAAGTAACATTGGGGAACTCTCCGAACTCACATTGGCCTGCATCTGAGAATTATTTAAGTCGTAGGCCTATAAGGTAATAAAGATCAGAAAGTAGGTGCAGCTATCTGTACATTAAGTGTGTGTTCTAGGTATATTTGATACTTGAAGGTGCTTTTATGTCATCAACTATAATCAAACTATTTCATAACCCCTTCTCACACTCCACCTCTGTAAGAAACTGATCATTTCAAAGCCATTTAAAAGATTCCAACAGGATTCACGGTCATGTGATGCAGGGTTCCCGCGGCCCAGAGCCCATCATTTTTCATGACTTTTAATGACCAATTCCGCCATTTTTTAATGACTTTTTAATGACCAAATGAAGTCATGTTAGCCGATTATTTATGACCTTTTTAAACATATCAATGTAATCTCCTTAAAATCAATGAATACATTTCTTAAAACAATGAATACTTGTATTGAATACAATGTAGATGCCAACTTTTTTAAGTCAGAAGTGCGAGACACTATCTCAGCCATTAAAGCGTGGGGTCTGGGGCCCGCTTAGGGCCCCAGAAGCCAGAGGGTTTTCTTTGCTCTCCAGTGCATTTTCAGCATTTTTGGGGGTTAAATATTGTCCAAATGATAATATAAACTTCTGACTTTGATTCACATAAAAGATAGAAATATAGACTTGTACTTTTACAATTTTTTACTTTTAGTTTTACATGAAGAATGGTGGCTTTGGTGTATTTTCAGCATAATTTCCTTAGAGACTTCAGTGCACTTCAGTGCTACAATTTTATAGATTTTTCACTTCTACTTAGCAGATCCAGGGATGTCACTAAGTTTTGTGTAAGGTGGCTATTTAGGATTTTCAGCCGGCTGCACAACTTTTTCAATGCAGAATATGGTCAGGGAGGGGACTCAGATAGTTTTTCATGACTTTTTAATGACTCACAGTGAAAATTAATGACTTTTAAGGCCCTTAAAAACCCAAACTCAGAATTCATGACTTTTAATGACTTTTTAAGACCCGCGGGAACCCTGTGATGATATTTCAGGCCCTTCGACCTATATGTTAATTTTCCAACCCTTGAATTTATTTGCCCAAATTCTAGGCTTTTTCAAGTCCCATAATTAGAATAGTTGTTAAATTGTACACATAAAAGTAGGCCTATAATATGTCCTATTTTATAGTTAGTGTTATATGACTGTAACATCTCTTTGTGCCTTAATATTCGTCCTAAGGTTGTATATTTAACTACTTTACTAAATAATATCAAGATATATGGCTAGAAAACCATAATACAGACTTTGAAATAAATAACCCCCATACCAACATGGACACGCACCACCCTTCTCCTTCTTTTCCCCTCCTCCGTTTCCTCCCTGTCCTACTACCTCACTACCGTACCTGTTACAACCCCTCCCTCCCACTCCTCCTCCTTCTCCTGCCCCACCTCCACCTCCTCCTGGGGGAGGGCGGAGTGAGGGGAGGAGGACAGGAAAGTAGGAATGGGAGGAGGAAGAAGGAAGGGGATCAAGAAGGAGGGGGGAGATGATGTATTTAACAGGTAGTGGCGAAGTGGAGGAAGAAAAGGAGAGTGTAACAGGTAATTGGGGAGGGGAAGGAAAGGTGGAAAATTGATAAAACAATATAATTCTTGCCGACAAACTGGAATCTTATTATGTGAGCTTTCTGATTAGATATAACCTGCCAAGTTCCTCTTAGTAACATTTGAGGAATTTTAATGACAAGGATATGCTTCTAAGGACAGGGACTTTTGATCTCCAAAAGTATTGGCCGATTTTTTGCATTCAATTCAACTCCCAATATCCTGACTGCCTTTATCCTGCATAAAAAAATTCATGGGATGGATGGGATTGGGGATTGTTATATTAACTAAGATTGACAATACTAAAAATGATTGACTTACAATGTTTCCGGAATGGGGAATGGGGATTGGGGATTGGGGATTGGGGGTGGGGGTGGGGGTGGGGGGTGATGGATGGATGGATGGATGAGATACTGTAAACGTATTAATGTTGGTGCAGTATATATTTTCGCGCACCCACCTTTGTGCGCGAAAATAAATCCCGCGCGAAAGGTATAATTATTGCATAAACATGTGTGAGACTTCCTTGCTGAGCGAATTTAAATCCCCGCGAAAAGGTGTCAATGTACTTAGTGCGCGAAAATTTATCTGCGCGAAAATAAATACGTTTACAGCAGATAGATAGATGGATGGATGAGATAAGAGGGAGTGGGAGAGGGAAAGAGAGAGAGAGAGGGGAGAGAATGGGTGTATCTGATTGAACTTTGAAAAACTGTCAGAACTTTTCTTCTAATTAGCCCACCAATTCCATTCAAAGTTGTATTTTATCCGTTCTATGTGGAATATACAGTGGTGTTGGAACTATACATTTATTCCCATTTCTAAAAAAAGTTTTAAGAACATTTTCACACATTTGATAAACTTGATCAGTTATCAGTCGGAGGAGAGGTGTGGAGATGCCAAGGGCGGTGGTGCGAAACTCATTAAGGCCCATTAAAGTGGCGCTGTGTACATGAAGGAGGGGACATGTGACAAAAGACGGGCATGTGATAGGGACAGATTGATGGTGTCACCAGTACGGTAAATGTATATAGAATATCAGAGCTTTTACATCATCAAATCCCCAATAATAGACCTAGAAATATCATTCAAACTGCAAATTCCATCTTTTTTACTCCCACAGATCATTCCTATAAATTGAAAACACTATGGATTAGGAAAAGAGATTTCCATGAAACCTTCCTATATCTGTCTCTCTCATCTCTCCTCTCCCTCTCTGTCCCGTTCCTCAACTGTGCTCTCTCCTCCCCTTCTTTATCTATCTCTTGCTCTCTCTCCTTTATTTCTTATTTCCTAAAATTCTTAATTCTAAAATTTTAAATATTGTATTGGCCCTAAAATGAAATAAAAACAAAATCTTAAAATGCTAATCTTAAATCCCCATTATTTCTGTTTTCAAATAGTTTTCCAGTGTTAAATTTGGCAAGTCTAACATTCAAAATAATGGAGGTATCGTTCCATTTCTTTCTCAGGATATATCCAGAGAAAGAGGGGGAGGGGAGAGAGAAGAGGGGAGAGGGAAAAGAGAGAAGGGAAATTGCAGACCTAACCTGCTCTTTTCTCACATAATGCGTTTTATGGGATACATAAATGTTATACAGTGTAGTTATTAATTTATGTGTCATTTCGTTAAAGTGGAAGTGTTGGGAGAAAATGGCATGCACTGGAAGATCTGCCATTATGCCAGAGGTGCACTCTCAATTTTAATATGAATGATACAACAAATTCCTTATCTTATCTTAAATCTTAATTTGACATGAAAAACAGCACCAAGTCTTCATGTATTCTTCACAAGAAAAGTGAAGTACTGAATATCAGACCAGACCGTGTGCGCCCACAGATTTACACATTAGTTTGTCGAGGTCAATTTCTAATATAGGTAATAAAATCCCAATGTTATTTTTCTGCCCCAGAAATAACGCCAAATAAATCTTGATACTACTATGATGGATACCATTTACCGGAATGGAAACAATTAAGTTATTAATATTAACTAGCTGCCCCCGTTTATCAACGGGTAGACATACTTCCCTCCCTCCGTTCCCCACCCTCCCCTAGTCACATCACACGTTTCACCCCATGTAGGCCTAGAGTGTAGACTCTAGTGCAAATATAAAAAAAACTTCCCTTCCCTACTGCTAAATATTTAAAATAAAATAATGTTTCTATAAGCGATCCCCACCCCTTCCTCCTGGATTCCCCCCCCCCCCCCCCGCCCCCCCGTCGATCCCCAACACTACATCTCACGTCATGACAGTGGAAAATGATGTAAGGCATGTTGCTAGGGAGTGTTGCTATGCAGACGACGTTGCATCGCCAAATAGGCGAGCGCATTTAAATTGCGTCGCCGAAGTAGCCTACCAACGTTGCGTTTATCACCTGTTCAATTTAAATGGGTACCGTAGAACTAAATAAAATAAAAGTCCAAATAGGTAGATCTATTTAAAATGTAGTTTCCAGCCCCGTTTCCCCACCCGGCCCCATCCCCTCCAACTCCCCCCATCTTCCATCTCCAGCTTGCAGGAAAGCAGTTGACAAACTATCCCAGGCAAGTTGCTAGGAAGCGTTTCTATGCCGACAACGCTGCGTCGCCAAATAGGCGGGCGCATTTAAGTTGCGTCGCCGAAACACCAACGTTGCGTCGCCGAAATACCAACGTTGCGTCGCCAAATAATACAACGTAAGTCAGTCGAAGCAGAGGGAGCGGGCGGATTACGGTAATTTAAACCGATTTGCTTCTACCGTCCTGGAAAAAATTAGCTGTCCCCGTTTATCACTGGGTAGACATCCAGGTGACGCAAAAACCGCTTCCCTCCCCTTCCTAGTCCTAGGCTCTTTGCCCTCCCATCCTCCCCTGCATGTTGCTAGGAAGTGTTTCTATGACAACGACAACGTTGCGTCGCCAAATAGGCGGCCGTAATTGAAGTTGCATCGCAAATATGAACGTTGCAGTAGACATCCCCTCTTCCCTCATCTCCCTTCCCCACGGGTAGAACGTATAAAATAAAGGTCCAAATAGCGTCGCCAATAATACAACTAAGTTGATCAAAGCATGATCATTGAGTTGAGCACTTGAGCATCCTGTGCGAGGCATGTTGCTAGGTAGCGTTTCTATGCCAACAACGTTGCGTCGCCAAATAGGCGGGTGCATTTAAGTTGCGCCGCCGAAATAGCAAGGTTGCGTCGTCAAATAATACAGCGAAAGTGGGTCGAAGGGAGAGTGGGCGGATTCCGGTAATTTAAACAGATTCGCTTCTACCGTCCTGGCAAAAATTATTTGGGAAAAACTAAGGCCGTGGTAACCTCACTTGAAGCCAAAGTAAGCTGCGTGGAAAGTTTGGGAAATTTACATGCCTTATGTACGGAGCCTTTCGTCCGTCGATGTCGTAACTACCTAATTAATTAAGCGGATTCCGCTGAAAAGGAAAATAATTTGACTAACATAAATGAGACCGAAACTTTAATAGTAATTGGCGTGGTTCACACCGCAGGAGCAGGAGCTAAACAATATTTCTTGGATAAATAAAGATAAGTAATTCCATCCATACCTGTGCTTGGGTACTTTGTGCTTGCAGTTGTGACGCCTGACTTTGAGCTATGAGAGACTGTGCAGCGCAGATGGAAGCTGAGGAAGAGGCAATTTGTGCCGTGGTGATAGCAAACTGAGCTGGCAAGCCTTGTTGCTGGGTTACAACTCCTTGGGGTAGCATTTGCGACAAACCCTGTGCCATGTGTGATGATACCGACTGTGGTATACCCACTCCCGTAGTGGCCACTACAGTTATAGACTGCTTTTCTGTAAGTAGGAAGAGAATACATTTAAATGTTCTGCACTATGAAAGCCGAAACACCATGAGTATCTATGTATACATTTTCTAAGCGGGTAAATCATATATAACAATCCTTCATATGTGTTTTATGTAATACTCATCTGATAAGGAAGAAGAGAGCTATTTTACATGGACTTTAATCATAGCAGACACCTTGCATGGTCAGCGCCATTGCTGTAAGTCACGTGACTGGGAGTGATGTCACATACCCTCATACTCACAACATAAACAATAGCCTGTGCAGTGCCTGAATGGACTCACACACCTATCTTTCCTCAAATGATTTGAGCCATATTTATATGTAAATGAATGATGCACTATATAAAAAGGTTAGGCTGGGAAAATATATGCCATTGACAAATGCAGGGAAAGGTGTTAAAGCTACTGAGTGTCAAGACAGGGAGTGGAATTGTAAAAATAATCGCCGTCGTCGACGCCATATATAATATAGGGGTCGGCGCTAGCTTGCCGTATATATAACTATTCACTTTCAGGGTAGCAGGGGAGAGAAGGTGTTCTTATAATCTATTTATACTGCATATATACTTCTCACTGTATATATATTCTACATTCATGTACATATCAATGACTGAAATAAACCTGTTGTACTAAGATCAATGTTTGTTTACATGTCACAATCATGCATATGTATTCAGACAGAGAGGGACAGTGACGTCATCAGTAATTGTAATTTACCACCAGTGGCGCTGTTGTTCACCAATATGTCTGCCTCCTTGTAAGACAGGAGATGACTCCTTTTCTCATGGTTTTGTTGGTAAATAATGATAACGATCACTAAAATATGCTTCACAAGTACTCCTATGACTATAATGTTTATGTTATTTGCAAAAAAAAATCTTTGGATTCCTATATTGTGTTTCGGCTTGAAGCAAAAATAAGACTAAAACTCTGCCCTTTCGAAAATTGTATACTGTAAACGTATTTATTTTCGCGCAGATAAATTTTCGCGCACTAAGTGCTTTGGCACCTTTTCGCGCGGATTTAAATTCGCGCAGGAAGGAATTGTCACACATTGTTTATGTAATAATTATGCCTTTTGTGCAGGACTTATTTTCGCGCAGAAAGGTGGGTGCGCTGAAATAGCGAAAATAAATACTGCGCGAACATTAATACGTTTACAGTATCCATAAGTTTATTCAAGAGACCTTCAAGAACCAATTATTATCAACGAGTTGAAGAACGGTGATTCTATGATAGCAAACATAGCTTTAATATTCGTGGAAGCGTCATTCAATTAGCAACAATCTATCTGTTGCATGTTATTTCTTTTTGTTGAGTTGCTTGCATCATCACCAACAAATAAACCAACTAGTGTGATCGAGAGAAAAACAAATTGTCACAACAAAAATATCGGGTCAATTAAATTACTCTACTCACCCTCTTTTTTAACTTCCACATGTGAACCGTTGGCTAAAGGAGTCCCGTTATTGGGAGCAATGTTAATGGCTTGCGACGGTTGCGAAACGTATAGCTTAGGCTTGGGAATCACTGATGGCATTTGGTGGACAGCGGCGGACGAAACGGAGCCCCCTCCACTAGGTACACCTAACGCACCCAAGGTAGTCAAGGTGACAGGCGTTGTAGCAGGAGAAATGACATGAGGCGCTCCTGTCAAGTGTGAACATGAATAACAAGCTATAAGTGGCGGCTTGGAAGAATCAATGTCAAGGAGGACAGGGGAGGTCAAAGCTACACATTAACAAAGTAGCAATTTTCATACACAGCGAGGACAATTCCTGAGGTCTTCCTAAACGGAGGGCAAAGATAAGTTAAATAGCCACAAGTCTATCATCCTGCCCTCCTTAATAAATACTAGTCGCATAACGACAGGTGGTAGTGGGCGGATAGAATTGAAAGTCAGCTGATTAGGTTGACGTTCTTCAAGTAGGTAGGACGGGAATTTAAGTTTAGTAATTACGGAAATTCGCCGTTAGGTGCTGTAAAGTGAAGGCATTGATGGCATATTTTCAACAGAAATACATTGTAGACGATAATGATATTAGGGAGTTGGAGACGATAATGACAATCTATTATCAATCATCGTACATTAAATAACATGCAACATTTAAACAAGGTACAACTTCAAATCAATATAATGCCAATATTTTAATTAACACCAAGCCTCATCCGACATGGAGACATCAATGTGTGTAACTGACTAAAATTCAAAGCAAGGACCTACCTGAAGGCGAGCCTGGCGCAGACTGACTATACCGAATATCGTGATGAATTTGTGCCAATTTAGGTACCGTTGGCTGGGTCATGGTGGGAGCCTGGTGGTCACCTTCGTTACTTTCAGGAACAGGACTGCTTTCCCGTGATAGATTGTCCGGTGTCATAGTACCACTCATTCCAATGTGGCTGGGGGAAGCTGGGGCGGATCTGGGGAAATATAAAATGAAGGGAATGATCAGTAAATAAACATGATGAATAACAGAACGGTGATCAATCATCAATCATAATCAATAGTTAAAGTTTCTACCACATGATTTTATAGATACTGAAATGAAGACAGAAATACATCGCAAATGATACATGATGCTACAAACACGCTTAGATATCAACTGAAAACAGCAAATAATGTACAGTTAATCTAAATCTAAAACGCGGAAGACCATGCCGACTCTGACACAACTAACATAAGAAAAAAAAGAGTTAGTTTAACTGTTTGAATGTGTCATCAAATAAAACTAATAACAAGAAAGCAATAATTAGCTGATTCGTTTATCAGTACAATTTAGTTGACAGTTGGAAATTGATCAGATTTGAGTGCCTAATGGCCCAAGGATGCGAGACCGGTACTAATTTGTCTAATTTTTCCTTTATACGAACAGTAAAGTCAGAAAGTCAATCATAAAGTCGAAATTGTCAATCAGTCAAATTAGTCCATTGATTTAATTATAAATACACTGGAGGTACACTGAAGATACAATGGGGGGTACACTTGAGGTACACTGGGGGGTACTTAAAATTTCGGTCAAAAGCTGTGTCTATAGCCTACAATTGATAGACAATTCTAGCTAGGTAGTGGAGAGGGAGTGCACCCCCTGGACCCCCTATAATTTTTCCAATTTTCCTGGGGATTACCCCTGGGTTCCCACCTGGGTAATCCCCAGGAAAATTGGAAAAATTAAGGTGAATATTTCTGGGGGTGCGCCCCCCAACACCAACCACAGCAGAAGGCTGGTCCCCTCCTGTATACAATTTGAACACTGAAATCTGAGAATTATGCTGAAAATACACCAGAAGCCACCAATTTGTATGCAAAAGCCAACATTTTTCTGGGGTGCCCCCAACAGCTTTATGCAGCGCCCTAGGAAACAGGGCATGTATGTCTCAGAAAATATGGTTCCCCCTACTACCACACAAATCCCCCCAATCCAACCTTAATAAAAACCCTGTTGATAGAGTTTATATTTGAATATCGACATTTATAATAGGAATATTTTGAAACCACTGAAATTATTTAGAGAGGAATTAGTTGGGAATTATCTCATCTAAGGAATATTCCAGTTTTCTAACTACCTTTTATAAGAGAATGGTGAAATCAACCGAAAATGAAAATTGCAATATTACTAAAGTGGAAAATTTCTTTTAATTTGAAATAATGTACATAGAGGAATGACCACTTTACAGTATAGACTGAACAAGGTAAAATAAGACAAGGAAGGTTTTAAGTTCATAGGTTGAGAACATTTATTTTTGATTAATCGACTAAAGCCTTCAGTAAACCTGAAGCAAAAAGTTGGGCAGGAGATGAGTTTAAAGGTTTATCGTTTAACGATCATTTTTAACAGTGGGCGATAATATGGTATTTAGGTCTGCCGAGTGTGGCAATGTGTATAAGGCTTAGAATCAAATCCAAATCAGCAAATTTCTCACAATTCCAACCATATTTGTTCATTTATTAACATGACAGAATTACGCAGTTGGTCGGAAAAGTTTGTCTAAAAAAAAGGTCGGGAAAAACAGTTGGTCGAAAAAAAGGTCGAAAAATAAGTTGGTTGAAAAAAAAAGTATGTCGGAAAAAGTTGGTCGAAAAAAAAAGTTGGTCGAAAAAATAGTTGGTTGAAAAAAGAAGTTGGTTGAAAAAAAAGTAGATCGAAAAAAAGTTGTTCGAAAAAAAGTAGGTCGAAAAAAAAGTTGGTCGAAAAAAAGTAGTTCGAAAAAAAAAGTTGGTCGGAAAAAGTTGGTCGAAAATAAGTAGGAAAAAAAGTAGGTTGAAAAAAAAGTTGGGTCGAAAAAAAAAAGTAGATCGAAAAATGACCCATACCAGTGGAAGGAGGATCAAACGGCACAACCATGCATGAATTATCAGAATATATGCGATGTGACTCATTTTCCTGAAACACATCAGTGACCCATTTTCCTGAAACACATCACATACAACCAACCAGGCACCGAGCCACCACCAACCAATCCAGGCACTGAGTCCCAAGTCAAAACAACGCTTCGTGCCCACTGGGTCAGAAATTAATAAAATGTACACATGGAACAAACCCCAACATTCAACATTTTACTACACGGTATAAAACTGAGTTAAACTCATTAAAATTATATATAGTTACGACATAGTTGCATTGAATATAAGTAGTAATTACAATTTCACCAACATTACAGGACTATTAGCATTTCCAAAAATACACAAGCCTATGGCCAGGACCTAAATGTAAACAAAGTACCACATGCTCGGCGTTCACAAAACGGGACAGATTTTCAGAAATTGTAGAATTGCCAAATGTACATTCTGCTAAATTAGGCTGCAATTTGGTCAATAATAGGTAAATTCGAGTACATTCGGCATTGCATTCATTCTAGCAATCTGTTTGGTTAGGTTGAACTGTCTTTTGAACTTTATTTCGTCTGAAATTCGGGTTATTTGAAAAGATTGGCAAAGTTCAATTGTACATTTTCTGAAAATCTGACCCTAAACTTGCCTAGTGTGTAGTGCGTACCCCCCCTCCTTATGGGCGCAAAAAAAGCGGTACTAGTAAGGATTCTCGACATATTAACAGACTAATAGAATAAATAGTTTGTAGTCTCGCATCCTTAATAAACACGAATAAACAATAGGGTACCTAGTTGATAATCCACCAAAAGGTGTTCTGAAGCACGGTACGCCCCTTTGTCTCCGGCGTCGGAAGGCTTGCTCTGTTAATTTAGCTTCAGAACTAGGGTCTATCCTCCAAAAAGATCCTTTACCAGGCTCTTCCTGTGACCTCGGTACTTTCACAAAATATCTATTCAGAGACAAATTGTGCCTAATTGAGTTCTGAAATGAAAATATTTAAACGTTATCTTAGATTAGAGCATACATTGTTTGATAACCGAATCAATAGAAAAATACAACCAAATTTAACAACTACATTTTGCAAATGAATACCTTGTTACCCTTTTTTATATAAAGAAAGACAGTTTTTAAGTTTAACTAAAACGAAAAAATTACCTGCCACCCTTTATCTGCAGTACGATAATAAGGGTAATTCTTAGTAATGTAAGCGTAGATGCCAGCTAACGTGAGCTGTTTGTCAGTGGCAGAGGTGACTGCTTGAACAATGAGCTGTGCATATGAGAATGGAGGTTTGGATTCGTCTTTTGGGCTGTCAGAATTATTTGTACTGCTAGTATTGGTAGTTTGTTGTGGTTGAGGTTGCTGAATCTGGGTAGATTGAGGTGGATGTTGTTGTTGTGGTGCCTGTTGCTGTTGTGGCTGTTGTTGCAGTGGCAACTGTTGTTGTTGTTGTTGTTGTGAGTCATGCTTTTCACCGTCATTCCTAGCTCTGGCTGCGTAAGCAGCAGCTACATGTAGATCTGGGACTAGCGGGATTCGATGACTAGTGCCACCACGAGGACTTGTAGGACAAGAGTTAGCAGCACTGTAAATGGAGAAAATGTTGAATACCTTTGACCATTATGGTGGTGGATTCATGTTAACTTTAAGATAGTTAATAGTTGTGATTAAATGGAAACGACTTAATATTAATAAGAAGAAAAACCTCAATCGGCATTACGAAATAACAATGTTTGCTATGCTCACTCACCATCAAAGAGGGAAAAAACATTAACAAAAACTATGTGAACAAAGTCCCATTTAAATACGAGGTTTTTCAATAACAAAAACTAAGACGTGAACAAAATTCCATTGAAATACGAGGTTTTTCATATGAAGGCGAAATAAAAGCGTCTTATCACTACTTTTTTCTTCCAAGTAAAACAAATAACTTGCTCTGAGCATAACATATCTGAGTGAGATAGATAATAACAGATCTTGACATGACCATCCATTAAAGAGTGTCTACCTGATTGTGCCTGTTGGTGAAGGACAGGGACTGGAAAAGTTCGTGTCAGCACCTTGATCGGGAATGCTGATCTTTAGCGGTAAAGGCTTTGGTCTTTTTGGAGGACTAGGCAATCGCACTGGTGGATGTTGAGAATCTACAAGGGTCTGGAAAACTATCTTAATATTTGTGCTTGGAAACCGTAGAACACATCTGCAATGAAGACGAGTGTGAATTAGTCGAGTAGAACATAGACAGAAAAAAAATATGTAAACAAAAAACAAGCTCCAAAATAAAAAGTTTTACTTGAGCGCATTCAGTATAATTTAAAACACTGGGATTATTGACACAAACCATGCCCCAAGGGACGAGGTCAGATCGTACTCGTCTAAAGCATTTCGACATGGTCCAGAGTGCACGATGACAACAGCCGGTAGCTGGATCCATAAAAACCCTATTCTACTACGAAGGCCCTAAGCAGATCGCACCATCTCTATATTAAACATGGTTACTGGATGGTTCACTCTCTGGGCAGGAGGATGGCTGAACTCCAGTGGCACTTGGCTAACTCATGATATAAATCATAACTAATGATATAAATGTGTTGGTGGTATATGATATGATATAAGTTTAACCCACATCCGACGATAATGAATCACAACACTTTACAGTGATTAAATGTTTATGTAAACACCACCAGTCGATACATGGAGTAGTACTATGGTATAGTATGGCCTATCAATGTTTATCCGAAGAACAGACACAAAATGAATGCCATCGGACGATGAGAATAATTCAAAATAAAACTTTATGTTTTCGCTTATTTTCTAAGGACCTAGTCCTGTGGATTCAAATGTCTTGGACTTTGCCCTTACGGGAGAAGTAGGGCAAAATAAAAATGAACTGAACCTGGGGATATATACTGTACCCGAACAGCCTTTCTAACCAGTCTCCTCAACCATTATAATGTTTCATGCAGGCATGGTAAAAAGTCGGAAGATGAGTGAAGACGTTTGTTTTTTTTTTAATTTAAAACAAATAGTAGTTCAAGGGAAGCTATTATATCATGGTATCAATTCATAAGTTTCGGGATACTTTCTCAGTACTAGCACTAAAGAACCACCCTGCCAAAGACATACGATCTATTTTGTTATTTCTAATTCAAGTCATTGTAAGCTACACAATACTGATAATGATGATCATATCTTAAAGCTTATCTCTGCATAGAAACGCCGGGAGCCGGCAGGTTTTCCTTGTGAGACGTGGATAACGCCGATAAGACAACAAGTAGGCTCACAAAACATCGAGAATCGCTTTAACAAGCGCGCGTATTATTATCAAAGACACTGTATATATGCGAGTAGGCGGCTATGGTTTAGCTTGAGTCCGGGGATGTTTACCAACTAAGCTGCGACTGGGTGGCAGTACAAGCGAGGGATCTCGACCTCAAGTCTAGAACTAGTCTGGCCCTTGTGGGGCGTCAACATTGCGGTCCAAATAGAGGCTATATATCTAACGCCAGAAACTAGTCAAAAAGCACATTTAACTTAGTAGCAATGCATAATACTTAGTGCGAATAATGTCTGAGGCAATTTTTGACGTCAGAAAATTGGTACAAAGTGAATAAACACGGAGGGGTGCGTGTACGCTTGGATTGTTTTCCTCTGGGCCAAGCACCGTGCAATTTGTTTACACAGCCGCCATTGGGGAAAGACCACATGGTAACGTCGTAGGTCAACTGTCTGCTGTATCAAAGCATGATAATAGGGTCCTGCATAGTATGAAAAAGGGAAATGTACGTTTTTTAGATTGAACAATAAATATATATACTGAAAGTTTAATTCCAAGCACGCAGAGACGGTGCAAAGCGGACCACAACACGTGCTCCCGCTTTTGTTGTGAACATGCCGGGTGGGGAAATCTCCGACTTCGAAGAAAAACATCAATCAAAACTCACGTTTTCGGCAACTCAAGAGGAGACGCTCCTTTTCTCTGAAACACTCCATCGACAAAAACACCATTCTTCCCATTGCAGGTCATGTAGAAATACGGACTATCGTAGTATATCTCAAGATGTCGCCTGGAAATGAAACTCGAGTGACCCATATTTACATCCACCTCGCCTTTGCTACTATTGCGACCGATCACGATGCGATTTTGGCGCATCATGTATTCGAAGTCTCTGCCTTCTAATCGGGCAATAGCCTGTGCTCTCGGTTCCGGACTCCATGCTCGATTTGCAGGACTTGCTGGTGCAGACTTTAGGGCTAGTAATGCCCAGGCATCATTATCTGAAGACCTTTGCAACGTGGACATTCCGATGATGGAGAAACCACGCCAAAATGGCTGCCTCACCAAAGCAAAACAAGGTTACCTCGTCCCTGGCTGTTTACATCACTTTGCTACCCACAATGCACCGGTTGGTTCCCTCAGATCAGGGGACGACCATAGGTGGCGCAGCTATCTGATCTGGTTTGCCGCCACCAGGTTACATGACAGCATAGAACCTTTAGGGTCGGCGTAGCTACGTGTATGGACTATGCGTACGCCTGCCACCGTAATTCGAATTACGGGGATACCCGGGTAGTTCAGCTCATGTGTTTTCTTTCAATTATAGTTAAATGAATGGTTTAATATGGACAAAACAACATTCAAAACACAAGATATCTGCCGATTCAGATTTTGTATTAAACCATTCATTTAACTATAATTGAAAGAAAACACATATGAGCTGAACTACCCGGGTATCCCCGTAATTCGAATTACGGTGGCAGGCGTACGCACAGTGATGACAGTCTGCGGAGGACCAGTGTTCCAGGACATTTTACTTTCCAATACATATCATAATAATAAGGTCAAAGGTCAAAAGAAAGCGATGACTCAAATTAGAGCACCCATGCATGGATATTAAATATGTGCCATTTAACACTGCGCGCGGTGTGTGTGTGTGTGTGTGTGTGTGTGTGTGCGTTTGTACACGCTGCTAAGTCACTACATGTATAAGGTTACACACCAACGAAGTCACTACACCATGACAAAGTCACTACATGAAACCATGTAGTGAGTTTGCTACTGATATAAACCAACTAAACCAACTCATTTCTATCCATTTTTCATAAAATTATTCATGTGTGGGTTCGTAGCTCCAACATGAAAGTGTGTGATCGCTTAAGCACACATTTCAAAAGTCAAATTTCAAGCTAAGCACACTTGTATAGGGAAAATTTTTGTTGAAATTCTTCATAGGGGGAACGCTTACCCACTGTATAACTAGCTAAACTTTAGGTTTTTTTTATGTAGAGTGATATTCTTACACTGACTACAGTGTAAATTCTGTATTAAGTATGTAGTGAGTTTCCTGTGTTTTAACTACTGTAGTAGTGACTTTGCATGGAAATTTCATGTTGAGAAAAAAAAGAAATATGAAGATTTCCAGTTGATTACAGCCATATTGAAAGTAAATGAAACAAGAAAAACAAATAGAAATATCTCTAGAAGCCTTAATTCATAGTGTAGTGAGTTCCAGGTGTAGAGTCACATGTAGTGACTTGGCAGAGAAGACGTGTACTGGTGTGTGTGTGTGTGTGTGTGTGTGTGTTAAAATTGAAATGTTTGTCATTCATTTATCTCTTCATGTATTTATTACGAACAATAATAACGTTATGTGCGGTATCGTGCGATATGTGCCTTATCGGCTGTGTTTCAACATTAACTGCTTTTAGTTTATTATAAGTGTATACCGGTACACTTGTTATGTCAGATGTGCCGGTCGGAGGGCTGTGCGATGACGTAAAAATGTGTAAATATTGAGAGACCCGCCCCAAGCGTGGGCAGGTATAGCATGTGGCAATAAAATCACTTATAAACTAGAATCCCTAAGCCCCCACGAGTCTCTATCTTTACCTCTCCTATATATGGACTCATTAATATAAAGATATCCCAATCCTATCTCATCACCTGACTCATCACGGCGTGGAATGCAATCATATAGGTAATCGTAGTGTGCAATACTTCCTGGGGAATAAGTAGAAATTAGAAAACAATTAACCAATGGGATGTAAGAATGTAAAGATATTGGCTTAAACTATTCCTTGAGTGTTCCATTGTTACGTATATTGCAGGATTCGTCTTCAAGTCTTGAAATGATCTGGAAATCACTTCAGGGCTTTGAAGAGGCAGTGATATATGTTACGCTGAGGTCTTTTTATTCTATTAATAGGGCTTTATTAAGAGTCCAATAAATAACATAGGTATTCAGTTAGTCACTATTTTTTTAAATTGTTCACTATTTAGTATGCCACTGGGCTGTAACAAAGAAGAATATTGAGGCTTCCGGTAGTACTCTGAAAGCGAACAGAAGTGGGGTAGCTTAGGCTCCTCAACTAATCCTTTTTTCTTTCAGATAAGCCAGTTCCAGAAGCATCATTTTTCGCCAAAGTGGAGAAAAAGTTAGAAGAAAAGTAGAGACGAAAAGAAAAATACCCAGGAAGCAAAAATCGAGACAGAAAATCGGAAAAGAAAAAGCTGAGGGATTACGCGCGAACATAACCGCCATTAATCCAGAAGCTCAGCGTTTATCGCCCACTCAGGATTAAGTGGATTAAAACAAAGTGACAGTTTAAACGAAAAAGAAGCAAAGGAAAAACATTGCTAGTAGAGTACGAATAAGATCCGAGGAATTCTGTGCAAGGAAAAAGTTTTGTCTTCCCAAAAAAACTTTATTTCTCAAGGCAAACGCGGAGATTAAATAATCCTCGACAACACGTGAGCAAGTGGATTAGCGAAAAAGGATCGCAAAGCTCAAATAAAGGTTGGAAATATACGGTGTACATCAAAACCGGTAAGAAAAAGAAGCACAAAAATACTTGATCTAACAGAAAAGTGGAGGTAAAGAATAAGACGGCATAAAAAAAAATAAAGAGAAACACGTGAGGATTATCAGCTTATTTAGAACGGTTGGGATTAGCGGCCATATTGGTCATCTTCCTCACATCGAGAAAAGAGCGGGACGGGTTAGGTGAGGCTGCGGCTCAATAGCACCGACCCAAATGGCCAAAGACGGAACTCTCGGAGAAAAGAAGTGAATAAAAGTTAAGAAACCGGAGAAGTACAAAAAACTTTATAAAATTTAAAACATTTGAACAAGAGTGACCCGAAAGTAAATTATAGTGACCAGAAATGGAAGTAGTGGGATAAAAAACTGTAAAAGTCGAAAGCCATAAAGTGAGAAAAGTGACGCCGGAAGTAACGGTAGCCATCTTGAATTTAGAGAAGAGAGAAGTGAAAAACAAGCTGTTGCAACGGAAACCATTTCCGGTGTAAACACTTCCGGGGCCATGAGTTTGGCTAACGCGGATCAGAAAGTTCTAAATAACGAAGAAAATAAACAAAACTCAGACGAAAAAGCAAAGAGGAAAAGATCACTGGAAGAATCCTCACCAACGATACCAACTAAAAGAGCAAATAAAGCGGAAATGAAAATGGGAGCAGCAAAAGTCCCCCCGGCATCGACAGACCAGGGTCCCGATGGAAAACCCAAAACTGATCCGAAGAAACACAAAAAAGGAGGGGTAGACGGCACCCCGAAAAAGATGAAGAAGCTGGAAAAAAAGGACAGAAAAAGGGTTAGCCGCTATATAAGAGTAATGATGTTATGCAAATGGTGCGTGAAATGCAGAAACACAACCAGGAAAGCTTTGACGAATTGTTTGATGCCTTAGGTGACTTAGAAGTCGTAAAGGACACAGTAAATGAAAATATCGAAGCGATAGAAAATGTGAATGCCGCCATAGAAGTAATACATGAAGAAAATAAGAAAAGAGATATGGAGAAAGAGGAGATGAAACAAACCATCAAGAAACAGAATGAGGATATACTGATTCTGCAACAGAATGCGTTACAACCAAGGGACACGGATGAGCTAGAGAGGAGAAAAGTAGAGCAGCTGAAAGACCAAGATCTAGTGAGAGAAGAAATGGCGAAGCTAGAGAATAATCTTTTGATCGTCGGAATCAAAGGAATGGAAGGGGAAACTCAGGCTGACAGACAAGAAGCAGCCAAAAATGTAATACATGAGGGTATGGGTCTGACTCATATAAAGATCAAGAGAACCTTCAGAGTGAACTCCAAGCCAGGATGTCCCTTGAAAATCGAACTGAATAATCACGAAGAGGCCGAGCTGATTCTAGATAATAAGGAGGAGCTCAAACAGTATGTATACGATGGAGTGGCTGGACAAGTATATGTAAAAAAAGATGTACCACTGTTCATGAGATTACGTAATGCCAAGGCGAAAAGAATTGCTGACGCAGCACTACTCATCGGATACGACGATGCCAGGGCAAGTAAAGGTAGTGTCTTCATTGATAGATGGTATCGCTATGATGAACTGGCAGCAGTCCCTACTGAATTGTTATTATCACAATTAACCAAGAAAGAAAATCATCATGCTCTGGTATTTTTCACGGAAGATAATCCACTCTCGAATCATTACAAATCACCTTTCAACATCGAGCAAAAGCAATTCCACAATGTAGAACAGTTCCTTTTCTACAAGAGAGCAATAATCGGAGAGGATACTGATAAAATCCAAATGGCCCTCACAACATATAATCCGAAGAAGGCAAAGAGTTATATGGCGAATGTAACCAAGAATAGACAGAACTGGGTCCTCCATAGAAAAGAATTCTTGCTGTCAGCCCTAAGAGCTAAAGTTCAGTACAATGAGTCGGTGAAGCAATACCTACTATTGTCAGGAGACAAACATATTGCAGAGGCTGCCCCCAAAGATAAAGTTTGGGGAATAGGGATCCCCCTATCTGACCCTGACGTCCTAGACTCATCAAGATGGCCACCAAATGGTAACATGCTGGGAAAAGCATGGATGCAAATTAGAGATGAGATCAGGAGGAAAGAGCCTGAAAGTCGTGAGAGCAGCAGTAGTGAGGACGGAGAGGAAGAGGAGGATGATGACGAGGAGGAGGGAGAGGAGGAGATGGAAGAATCTCCACTTTAATTCCCCTGGAAGACATTCGGAATTGTGATTTAACTTAGTTAAATTATAATAATCCGTAATGGAGACCCTAGGGGAAGAGAGAAGCCAGCTGGGTTTTATTTCACTTAATGTGAATGGCCTAGCAGGGAGTATTAAGAGAAAAGCAATTATGGATGAGCTTAAAGAAAGTAATAATATGATAATAGGGCTACAAGAAACCCATTCTTCTAGTGAGATCGAAGCTATATGGAAAACACAGTGGCCGGGAGAAATGATAATGAATCATGGCACTAAAGCTTCTAGAGGAGTGATGTTATTAATACCTAAATGTTTAAAATCTAATATAGCTGAACGAGGTCAAGATGATTCTGGTCGGTGGCAGTACGTGGTACTGGACCAGAACAATAGAAAAACTGGAATCTTCAACGTCTACTCACCAACTAGTGAAAAGACAAAAGAACAGGAAGAAATTCTAAAGAAGATTAAAGAAAAAGTCCAGTCGTTACAAGTAGAAGACATCGTAATGATGGGAGACTTTAATGCAGACTTGTCCTTCAGACCAGATAGCAAAGCTAGCAGCATATTAAATGATTTTATAAATGAACTGGACCTATGTGACATCATAAAGGTGAAAAGCAACAGCCAACCAGTAAAAACATGGTCAAGAAGTGGTAGTGAGTCAAGGCTGGATTATGTTTTTATTTCCAGTAATATTGTGAATAACATTGTCATCTTCTCAGTAGATTCGCATGCCCACACTGATCACAAAAAGATTAGCATAAATATATATCAAGAGATCGAAAAACATGGTAAAGGCTTCTGGAAACTCAATGTAAACTTGTTGCAGAACGATCAATTTGTTCATAATGTCGAGATGTTAGCAAAAGAAAACAAAGAGTTGTCACCCACTTTAAGATGGGAATTTTTCAAACTTAAGGTGAGAGAAGAGGCAATAAGAATTAGCTCAAATATTTCTAGAGAAAGAAGAAGAAAAAAAGAAATCGAAAATAGAAGATTAAAAATTTTGGACCAAAAAAAAATAATGTCAGAAGAAGAAAAAGAAGAAAGAAAGAATATATTAAATGAGAAGAAAATAGCTGAGTTAAATGCAGCCCAAGGGGCCCTAATAAGATTCAGGGCTAGGTGGGCAATCGAGGGGGAAAAACCTACAAAATATTTCTGTGCACTAGAGAAATACCAGGCAGAAAAAAAAATCATTAATCAATTGAAGGTAAATGGTGTTTTAAAAACTGGTAAAAAAGAAATATTGAAACAGGGTGAAAAATTCTATAAAGAATTATACACCGAGTTTAAGATAGATGAACAGATCGCAGAAACCTTTATGAGAGGAGAAAACATATATGAACTAGACGAAATAGATAATGATATATTAATACGCCCCTTTGAAGAAGAGGAAGTTAAAAAGATTATATTGTCTATGAAAAATAACAAGTTTTACTGTCGAGTTTTTTAGGTTCTTCTGGTATGCGATATATCAAATGTTTATTAATATGATGCATTTCAATCTATCTCAGGGAAAAATATCTGAAAGTCAGTCAAGAGGAATAATAAGTGTCATACCCAAAAAAGATAAAAATCTAGAAGATCTGGAAAATTGGAGACCAATAACGTTACTCAACGTTGACTATAAAATTATATCTAAAACTATCACATCAAGACTAAAAATGCATATTACAGATATGTTAAAAGAAGATCAATTTGGCTTTATTCATGGAAGATACATAGGCACAGCAGTCAGAAAGATTGATGACACTATTTCTTATCTGGAAAAAAATCGACAGGAGGGACTAATAGTAGCTTTGGACTTCTCCAAAGCGTACGATTCAGTCAGTTGGACCTTCTTAGAAAAAGTCTTAATCTCTCATAATATATGCGACACTTTCAGATCGTGGATAAAATGTTTATTAGAAAACTCTAAAGCTGCCTTTTCGAACAATGGTCATATATCCAACTGGTTCGACATAAGAAGGGGAGTTAAACAGGGAGACCCAGTCTCATCTTATCTATTCACAATGATAGTAGAGAAGCTAGCAGAAAGCCTGAGAAATGATAGCGAGATAGAAGGAATAAAAATAGGAGGATATGAGAATAAAATAATACAGTTCGCAGACGACAGCACCCTCATGGTAAAGAATGAAATATCCCTAGTGAAATGCCTTAGAAAAATAGATGATTTCTATTTAGCAACTGGTCTAAAACTTAATGCCAAAAAATCAAAAGGCTTCAGAATTGGAAACGTTGTTCTATCTAATAGAAAGGTATTAGAACTAAACTGGGAGAAAGAAATAAAAATTCTAGGGGTCACCCTTATGTCGCCAAGAAGTGAAACAAAACTATCTCTAATAAATACGGTTGATCTTGTGCAAAAAATCAAAAATGTAATAAATGCATGGAGGTACAGATCCTTGACGATCAAAGGTCGAATATTAGTCTCGAATGTTTTTGTACTACCATTGGTCCAACATACGTTATCATGCGTTTATATAGATCCAAAAAAACAAAAAGAGATAGAAACTATTATCACCACTTTCATATGGAAAGGAGGATCTAATAAAATAAGTACTGACTTCTTAGCACAGAATTGTCAGAACGGTGGCCTAAATCTGAGATGCATAAAAGAAATAATTGAGACGAACAGGTTAAAGTGGGTTCAAAGGATGATAGAGAACAGTAATTCATCATGGTTTAAAATTCTTGAACAAGATCAGGGAAAATCAATTGAAAATATTTTCTTGATAAGAAATAAACCTGGTCATGCATTGAACAAATTTTATGAGGAAGTCTTCGATATTTGGAACAAATATTATTTCTCACAAAAACCAACTAGTGTGGATCAAATCAGAAAAGAAAGGCTATGGGGAAACAAATTAATTGTTGTTAAAAAAATCCCCATCGGATGGGAAAGAGGCGAAAATCTTGGAATTAAAGTAATTGGAGACATATTAAATGATAGAGGTGAATTGATGTCAGAAAAAGAATTCCGAAAGGAATACAACACCAATTTATACTTACCAAGAAATATCATAAAAAAAGCTGTGCCTATAGAGTGGTGGAATACACTTCGTAATAACATCCAAAACCCTGTTAAGGATGTAATAGAAATAGAAATAAAAAATGAAAAGATCGATGTAAAAAACGCGAGTTCAAAAATGTTATATAATGCCCTAGTTGCTAAAAGAAAACCCAAATGGGAAAAGATATATGAATGGCAAAAAATTCTAAATCTAGATGATAAAGAGTTTAATGCAATTGATTGGAAAAAAGTGTTCTACAACCCATATGCTGTTACCAAAGAATCAAGAATCCATGCATTACAATACCGTGTTTTACATAGAACTATCACTTGCAATGTCAAACTAAAAAACATGGGAATAATAGAGAAGAAAAAATGTTCTTTCTGTAGTTACGATGATGACATAATACATTTCTTCGTCGAATGTAAGAAAACAAAAGCAATGTGGCAAGAAGTATTCCTTTTTATTGAATCAACAGGTTACCTGAATAGAACTAATGGAGACAAAACGATTCTTAAAAAAAATGGAACTAAAATGGATATAAATGCAAGCGATATTATTTTTGGGATAAGAACAGATAATAATAATGCCAGAGTAATAGGTTGGATTATATTACAAATGAAGGCCATAATACAAAGGCAAAAATTGTTCCATGAAGGCATGTTAACATTCAAAATGATAATATCTGAGCTGGCAATAAAGAGTAAAATTATAATGTACCAAAACAAGACCCAAAATGTAAGCAATGAAACCAAAGAAATATGGCTAAAGCTAAATGCTGATTTGATTTCCACGTGTGAGGATCTAAGCCAAAACTGAGGTACGAATCTCTTAAAAATAAAACATGAAAATGTTCCTGTTAAACATTTTGAATCGCTAATAATCAGTCATATTGAGAGTCGCATGATGACAATGTATATTTCTCAACCCAAAAGACCTGGGTCAAAATATTTTTTATTTTATTCGAACAAGCAGGAAAGAGCTATGTAATCTTAGATGTATAAGCTCGAGGTGAAGAAGAAGTTTTGTTGACAGACTGAATAAATCATGTTTCAAAAAAAAAAGAAACGAGCCATGTAGATCTAGATGTATATGCTCGAGATGAGGAAGAGTTTTGTTGATAAGCTGAATAAAATCATGTTTAAAAATAAAAAAAAAAGAAGAATATTGAAATACAAGCTTTTTTTAAATTCTGACTCGCCATTATCTAATCATGGCTGTATCTAAAATAAAGAGCACATCATAATATTCTATTTTTTTTAAAGGCCTACATATTTTTATTGCACCCTTCATACAGCATGGGCATATTCACGGGTGGGATGGTGATCCGCGTAACGCGCATTACCTTATCACAATGGCAAATGAAATTAAAAGTGGTCATTGTTTACATTTGAGTTTAGGTATTTATAGTTTATAGTTTATAGTTTAGGTATTTATAGTATTTTAAGTTCGGACATGCATGTGAATCATAGTAGTAATAGTCACAACCGGCAACCCGCGCTTTTGTGAGTAATGGTAGGAAATGGTAGAGATTTTGGACGATTTGATTGACAGGTTGCTCATTTTCTCGCGCGCGGTGCGCAGCGCGCGGTAGACGCGGTGAGACTATAGGCGCGCGGTAGACGCAGTAGAGACGCGCGCGCGTAGGGGGTTGGTAGGGGGATATGGGTGGGGGAGAGAGAGAGAGGGGGTGGTGGTGGTGGTGGTGGTAGTGGGGGTGTGGAGAGGAGAGGGGTGGAGAAAGAGAGGGTGGGGTGAGGAGAGAGAGGGAGGGAGAGAGGAGGGAGTTGCGCTGTATACATCTGTGTATAGAGCTGTGTATAGCGGTTATCCGCTGGTTCCCCATTTCCCTATACTACTTACAGGATCTTGAGTCACGATGATATAAGGGGATCGGAGAGATGGTTTGAAAAAAAGCATGAACAATAATTTAGAGGTATCATTTTTATTTATATGGGATAGAGGGGGGAGAAAAGATGGACTGGGGTGGTGTGGGAAAGTTCTTAGGTCGGTGCGCTGGGGTGATCCAGCTGTTTCATTTCCACTGCCTTGACCTGATGAGGTGGTGGGCTGTTCTCCCGTGTTGGAGCCGTTGCGCGTTGACACCGTCCGAGGGCGCTTGGGCGCTACCTTTGCCGGCTCGAGCCTTATCTTTCGGGGTGCGATTGAGAGAGGAAATTAACTTGGAGGCAGATATTGCTGCATTTGAAAAGCTAAAAATAGCTTAGGTCTGCCATCTTGAGACTTTTTTTAAAACAACAGACGTGCTGACCCTTTCCTTCAACCAAAGAAAACCGAAGAAACTGAAGTAAGTGTTGATTAGCATGTTTAATTTGTGTTGATACATGTTTATGAATATACCAAGAATACTAAGGGAGTTGCTTTAGTGGCTTGTATGCACTTGATTTGAGCTGAGATTCGTGTGAAATATGCCTTCTTTGAGATTCGCGTGAGATATGCTTTTGAAATCGAGCTATGGCCGCCGGCGGGGGGCTGGCTCGGTGAGATAGCGTTGGGTGCTGGTTGATACCTATTGATGCCTATTGAATTTATTTTTTTTGCAGAATGTTGATGATCCACATTACGGAGGACGGATACCGTGTTTCTATTCGGTACGACATAAACGCAACGTTCGATGGGATGAATTTGAACGTCCAAGTGCACTACTTAGGGGGGATGATCGGCCAAACGCAAGTACCCTATGTCCTGGGTTGGACTCATGCGATATACCATGGAACGACGACATGGTTGTTCGGATTTCGGAACGGCGGGGCCGTTGTTTTCTGTGAGAGGAGAATAGATGGGATGTTCAACCATAGGATTCTTGTGAGGCCTGAGTGTGAGTTGAGACTTTGTTACTTGATATTGTATTGTTATAACACTTGACTTTAGATTGCATTGGCATAACACTTGACTTTAGATTGCATTGGCATAACACTTGACTTTAGATTGCATTGGCATAACGCATAGCGTATAGATAGCATAGATAATATTGACGGCAAGTTATATTTACAAAATTATTTTTAAGTCTGTGGATGCGCCACAACCTGTGAACGCCACAACCTATTCTTCTCCTGTGGTGTGAACCCCCTGTGGTGTGAACCTCCTGCGGGACCTTGTGTTACGTTGTGTTACCTCCTGCGGTGTGAACCTCCTGAAAGTGCCTGTCCCTGTGCCTGTGCCCGGACCTTGTGTTACGTTGTGTTACGGACTATAATTGGACTAGGACTATAAGACTATATACCTTTATACCTTTATATATATATATATTATCATGTGTTTCTTCCGGAGGATTATATTATTGTTTATGTGGTGCTGATGATTATACATGATTGAGAATTACCTTGCTTTTGTGGTGCTATATAACCTTTTGTCATATTATATATGACATATATGTACATATTGCTCGCTCGTCATATTATATATGGCGATAAATAGAAAAAGAAAATAACTTAAACACATAATAATAATAATAAAACATAAACTTTTAACTTTACCTGTTGTTTAATTTGTTTATTTATTTTAGTGGAATGATATGGAATGATATGGAATGATATGATATGAAAATGTGTATGAAATATGAAATACGAAAAAGTCACCATGCTGCAAGAGAGAGAGGCGAATGAAGATCTTCGAGTGGAGGAAGGGGACCATTTACCGGTGAAAATATCAGATGATTTCCCTAGAAAAAAAGGATGTGAATTAGCTACGTATTGAGAAAGTATTTATAATTTGTATTTATTAAAATATATTGCGTAAAATTGATATGGGCGGGACGTGTAAATGAGCAGATAATAAAGTAAAAATAAAATGAGTAAAACAAAAACTTACGGCCACCGTTTTTCCATGATGAGGTCCATGGCCCCCTTCTTCCACTCGAAGCACGAGCCGAACTTACGCGTACAGGTATCCAGGACAAACTTGCGTTCTGACATTGGACTTTTGTCAGCAATACACCACATTTTGCTTTCTGGATACCAGGTAAATTTGATCGGGGGGATGTGCATGTAAAACACCCCCAACTCCCTATTCCTGTCTTCCGTTTGGAAGAAGGGAGCCCTCATCCACATTCGCCACTCTGCTGCTGAGATTTTCCTGGTTTGTGTGATGTGACTGCCAGGCTTAGTAATGATGCAAATTGAATTTCCCACCGGTGAGGCTGTAATTTGGAAGGACGCCTCGGGTGTTATTTCGAAGGTTATGGTGAACTTGTTTAGCTCACCGGTGGGGAACACATGCATCTTTACGAAATAGCCAGGCCTTGCCTTTACCAGGGGCCCAGCCTCATCGTGCATGGTGACTTCTCGAACGAAGTTGATCGGGGGGATGTTAGGTTCAGCCCCAGCTCCATTTCTAGTTTCCTCTTCTTCAGCCCTAGCTTCCCCTTCAGCCCCAGACCTAGCTTCCTCCCCAGCTCCCGCATGCCCAAGCAATTCCCAGATAATTTCTTCATTGTTAGGGTCGAAAGGGTAATCATAAAATGGATGAGATGGGTCGCGGGTGCAGTCGAGAGGTGGGGGACTAAAAGATGTAGATGGTCTGGGGCTTGGGTTGCGTCGTTCGCTAGCAGGAGAGGGGGGTAAGAAGCTTTCAACCTCCATTTCCCCCTCCGATGACTCCGATGTTTCCTCCTGCTCTTTCTGCCTTTGCACATTCTGCCTCTGCTCCTCCTCCTCCTCCTCCTCCTCCTCCTGCTCCCCCTCTTCGTCCGTTATTTCCCCCTCCTCCTTTTCCTTTTCCTGCTCCTGCTCCTGCCTCTGCTCCCGCCTTTGCCACTCCAGCTCCTCCTCCTCGTCCCACCTGAGTTGGGGAGTTGGGGAGTTGGGAGCCTCCAGAGGAGGCATGTGGCGGTCGGTGGAGTCGGGGGAGGCGGGGGTCTCCACATACTCCTCCCCCCTGAGGCTCAGGAGCATTTGTGCTCCCTCAGACACACTTATGTTAACGGAAACGTGACGGTTGGCAGCCATAATTCTTGTTGTTATTGGTGGTGATGGGTAATTGGTGGTGGTGGTGGGTAATTGGTGGTGGTGGTGGGTAATTGGTGGTGGTGGTGGTGGTGGTGCTGGTGGTGGTGGTGCTGGTTGTAATTGTTGAGTGACTGAGTGACTGAGTGACTGAGTGAGTGGGGTTGGTTGGTTGGTTGGTTGGTTGGTTGGTTGGTTGGTGGGTGGGTAGGCTTTGAATAATCTGAAAAATGAAAAAACAACAAACAAATTCAATTTGGTGCTGAGCGTAATCCACAGTAAGGGTACAGTCCACGAAACACAGTCCACAATCCAAACTTAGTCCAAAGTCCAGGGCGTAATCCAAAGTGCTGAGCGTAATTTAACACAAATTAAAATCGAATAATAAATTTCCACACGGCAAGCCTTGTATGTGACAAGTATATAAATGCAAAGAAGAAATATAATCCATTTGAATATTAACAATGAGACGCAGTGGAAATGGTACTGGTGATAAATCCTCTATATATAGAATCCGCTCGAAGAAACACATAATGCCATGATATGGATATAAAATTTTTGGACTAAATACCTCGTGAACTGACAGCAGACGAAGGCTAATTCAAAGTGAATTACTTTTAGACGGTTTCACCCTTTTGGCTGAATATGCTAATGACGATGGGGAGAATGAAGAGACGTTTTTTGTTGACAGAACCCTCGACAAAATGTCGAGATAGGGTGTGGTCTTAGGGTACGTATAAATACCATAGCCGACAGTTAAGAATTTTGTTCATTGACATTGTCTGTGCGCTGTCCGGCCGTGACATAAGAAATTCCCCACTTAAACTCTGACCGAAAGACCTAGGCATGGGCAAAGACATGGCCACTCAAGTTTTGGCGGGCGACAAACCCTATTTGTCATCGCGCAAAGTCGTTGAAAAGCCTTCTGAAGGGGTTAGCAACTTTCTGAATGTGGCTCGATTTAAGAAATTTTATATTTCTATTTCTTCCATGAGCAAGGAAAAAGCTGAACAAAGACCTGATTCGACTCGATGGATTTTTCCTTATCCCTGGCTTGGCATAAACCTTTTGTTCAAGCAGGCTTTTCCTGTGAATGTTAGACACAGGGTAAAAACGCATTTGGCTCATCAGTTTGCTGAGAGAATTATTGAAAAAACTGCAGGCGTCGTGGATTTACCCTCGGGATATATTTTTGAGTGTATGAACTTTTCAAATGAAGAAATTTGCTACAGAGCATTTTTCTATTTCAATGAAGACATACCCAAGGAATCGGTAATAGCAGGGAGCTATATGAAATTAGCTCCGCTTCTTATTTTTGATGAGACCGGTCTTCAATGCAGACACACGAGCTTGGCTATCTATTTGAATAATTACTCATCGTGGAATGAGACTGATTGGTTCAATGCTAGTTGGAGAAAAGACTTAACTTTGGTACCTGGTGAGCCCGACAGACAGTGGATCGAATGCTTGTGTGGGTCCATGCTGAAGTCTGTGAAAGGTGTTTTTTCCTCCTACCCCTCGCACTGCTGTAATAACCGTGGTCTTCATCACCTGTTTGCCATTAAAGCTGAATTAACTAATCGTTTGACGCCTCCTAATTCAGTTCGCTGTAGCCGGTGTTTCTGCTGTTACGGAAAACCTATAGCTCGGTTTTTGGACTTTTAAAAGAAGAAAAGATGGCTAGTTCAAGTTCTAGTTCAAGTACTGGATGGCAATGGGTAGTTGAAGCATTCGATCGAGCAGATAGTTCTAATCTTTTGAGACTGAATTAAAGTTTATATTCGACCAGTTGGGCGCTGACTGGCTTACTTTGGCACCCTTTTTGAGGTGTAATGAAATTATACGTGGAATGTTTAAAAATGATGCTCCATTGAGAATGATTTTATTGTGGCGCCAAGGCGTCAATATTGAGAGGCAAGCATATGAGCAGCTTTACTTTGCACTTAAGAAGAGCGAACGCCGTGATCTGTGTGAGATTTTGATGGCTCATTACGCAGTCAAAGGATCCGTGTGCCCGGACATTATGAGTCAAATCGCCTCCAGAATTTACAGCAACTGGAAAACTGTGGGTATACATTTGGGAGTGCCATTTTATAAAATGGAGGAGATTCAGCAAGAAATATCGATAAGAGCAATGTCTGCACGCCCTGCGAATGAATTACTCCAAGCATGGTGCTCCAAGTGTTTTTTTGAGTTAAAATCATGCGAGCAAATGATGGAAGAATTAAAGTTTGCATTGGGCCTTATAAAACGCCAGGATTTGGTCGAGCAGTTAAGTTTGTTTCAGACCCTATATAGTTGCCTATAAATAGGTGTTACCTTTATCAAAAAGGATTAGTTTACTATCGACCTTGGAACCGCAAACATGGAGGTTTTACTAAGCGAGAAAGTCACCCTTAAAAGGGAGAGCACCAAAAACGTTAAACTTTCCAGAACCAAAGCTGATGGCTCCACGCGGAATTTATTTATGCCTTTCGCGGTAGTGGAGGTTATTGTTGGCTTTATGACTCAAATCCTAGGTGGGAAAGAAGCGGACTGTGGAAATGGCTGGACGTGCATTAAAAAGGACTTTCAAGGAAATGATTACCTGACCATTTCTAAGAAAAAAGAAGAAGGCGATGGCTTTTATGGCTGGTCATGGTTTAACTTGTCTTTGGACGAAGCAAGAGAGCTGGCGAGATCATTTAAGGCTTTTTCTGCCTCTCCCGCTCCATCCTCTCCTAGGCGAGTTGCGGGTACATCAGGGGGAATATTTGGAGCAGCCTGTGCACCTAAGAGAGGGGGGAGTACATTTTCATTTTCACCCCCTAGCAAAAAGAAAAATATTTGGGAGCCAACAGCCACAGCAGCAGCAGCAGCAGGAGTTAAAACATTTCGCCTCTTTAGTTGGGATATGTACGATGGTGAGAAAGACATTTTAAACTCATCTGACAATAGCAAATATTTGAGTGAGCAAAACTGCATTAACGCTTCTGAGGATTTTTTGCGGGGTGTTAAGCCTTACTTTCCCGATGCATGGACAAAGACAAAATCAGAGGAATGTTCTTACCCCTCCTGTGAAGAGCTTATTGGAATTGTGTATGACTTTATGCTAAGGAGGGACTACAATGAAATTCGTGCAGCAAATTGTATCGGATGCGTGCAAGGCAGCGGCGGGCAAGCAGCTCATGAAGGAGGATGTATGGGAGTGCTTTTGGGAAGTGTGAGCAAGCGAGATATATCTTGTGCTCATTTGGCATTAGATTCAAATGACTTGATAGAGGCCACACGCAAGATTATTACTACCTACTCTTACTACGGATTACACTTTAATGACATTACTTTGAGTGCTGTGGAGCATGTGCTCAAGGTAAAATGGGCTGAAATACCAGACATGGCATCCTTTTCGGATATTAGTGCTATTCCAGAAGAAGTAAAAAGTGACTTGAAATAAGGGAATTAAACACCAATATATATATATATATATATTTGATAATGAACTTTTATTTATGAGATGGAGAGCTTGAGACAAAGTAATATATGCTTGTTAAATTATCCATGACCTGGGAGGTCGTCACTCCAAAATGGCATAAATATATACTGCCATAGCTACCTTACTATAGACTGTAGACTGTAGACTGTACACTAAAAACTTGGTATAAGCACTGTATAGCACTCTATACGTAAAAGAAAGGATAACTATATTTTTATAACCTGGGAGGTTGTCACTCCTATATATATATAAATGTGTAAGTAGACTAATAAGTTGGCTATAACACTGTATGCGCAACAAGTAACAAAATATCACATGAATAACATTGATAATACTTAGAATACTTAGAATAATATATACTGCTGCAGAATAAATATATGTACTGCAAAATACAAGTTGTAAAACTGTAAGAATAAATATCTTATGCTAGTTATATGCTGAGTCTAACTATAATTGACCTGGGAGGTCGGCACTCCGTGAAAAATTGAAAAATTGAATTGTAGAACAGTAGAAGGACGAGGTCGAGTGATAACTTATGATAATTTTGAATTTTGTAATATGACAAAAAGCTAAGGAACAAAAAGAATGCTGTTGGAATGTTTATGCTTGTTGAATAAAATTTTGAAAAAAGAATTATTGTGTTATGTGTATATTGCGCACAAACTCGAGAACAGACCTTTATGAATTTACTTTTTATTTTGGGGGTGAAATGTGGAAAGAGGCTGAGGATACAAATTTGTCTATACATGTTTTGGGCGTATCCTCACCGGGGGGATAATATTTTTTTTGGGGAGGAGCTTTTTTTTTTTTATAATTTTGTCCAAAAGGGGTTGAGGTGGAAGGGACAGGAGTTGTAGGAGGAGGGGTAACGTATGTTAGGGGAGCAGCAACGTCATCATATAGGTGCGCGGTGGAGTGAATTTCGGGGGCGGTGATAAAGGATGTTTCTTGCTCGTGTGCTGGTGGTGGTGGTGGTGAGGGGGTCAAATCGGTCAATTTGGGAATCATTTTTCTAAGCTGCTTTTGGTCTAAACGGGGAGCGGTGAAGGATGGCATGGGGTCTTCATAAAGGTCTGTTCCCGAGTTTGTAAATGTGTCGATGAAGGACGCACCGTGGTCTAACATAGGGCGAGAGCGGGCGACTTTAGGATTATAAGGGGTGGTTAATGAGGTGCGTCCACCGGGAAACATTCTATTTTGGATACTTTTGCGAATGGTCGAATAGGCTAGTTCTTTAAAAATATTTTCATTTTGTTCATTCAATAAGGGAGAGCAGAGGGTTGGGTCCGAAAGGGTGCGCCGTAAATTAGAATGAACGTAATTTTCCATTTCTATTGTTTTAGGTTCTTTTTGTTTTTTAGCTTTTTGAAGTTTTTTTTTGTAGTATAGAAAAACGCCGAAAAAGTAAAAAAATATACCAAAAAGAGAAGTAAGAAAAGATCCGGTAGATGAGACCATGAGGAGTCCTCCTCTTCGACCTCCTCTTTTACTTCCTCGACCTCGTCCTTGACGTCTTCGATTTCCCCCTTCACTTCGCCCAGTAAGTTTTTAATGTCCGCAAGGCTAGGTCCGTCTTTCTGAAATTATAGAATATAAGAATATAAGACACAGCGTTAAATAAAAGGGAGATTTGTATGGCTTAGTATTATTTCTGACGCTTCTTTGCCAAGGCAAGTCGAGGAATCCGCCAAAGGGGCTCATCATACAGAATTTTGTCTGCAATGCCAGCAATGAAGCAATGAAGTGGACAATTTTTTTGGCCTACTCTATGAGTAAGGAATTAATTCAATTAAGACTTGATGGTAGAACGTTGCACATATTGCCAAGTCACAAGTGAACAATTTTTTTAATCGCATCAATTATTAAGATTGATTGGCTTTGATTGATTCGAAGTGCTTGTATCACAGTGCAATTCATACAGGAGAGAAATGACTCGTCGAGCTGCGAAGAGAGAGCACCACGCACCAGTCACAGAACCAGAGGATTGGAACGACGACTGCGTAGGTACTTCTGAAAGTGTGAGAACCAGAGGATTGGAACGACTGCGTAGGCACTTCTGAAAGTGTGATTTTCATATTTTCACTCTTTATTATAATCGCTGATGAAGCACATTAAGGGTCTCGTCTGGATTTAGACACCACTCTATCTGAGGTCTACCAGCCATTTTCACAGTCCGCTTCTTACTGTCAAGGTAAGAACAATGTACAACAGGTACAATGTACAATCACCGACTCCCCATTTCTATCTTTCAATCTGATAGTGGGCGAAGGTGAATGCAGCGGTGAGTGAGCTTAGTTGCTTTACGCCCTTATCAACACAATGCAAATGCAGCGGTTTGTGCCCGCTTTTTTTAGGGGAGAGAGACGGGGCGCAAACCCACAACAGTGAGGAGGAGGACTTTCTCGTGCCTACCTGACCTAGGTGCTACGCCTTACCGACTAAGCCATACAATTCTCCCTTCTTAGACTGCGTTAAAAGTTGGCTTTATACTAAGCCTTGTTTAAACAAACTCAAAAGGAGATTTTCGTGGCCTAGTTGTTTTGGGGTAGGAATTGTTAGGAATCTGGATCCTTCTCTTAACTATGAACTTCTATGAACTTTTATGAACTGCGGTATCCTCACCCTAGATGAACCCACAACCAGCGCATTGACAAAGTCTATTAATTTCAATGCTGTATATGGAATTTGGCGGTGAGCCACAGTAATTTTTCGATACAGTCCCAATGAGGTGAGCTGATGGGGGAGAATTCTTACAAAGTACAGAACAGCCAATTGCATCAAGCCAGATAATACCTCTGGTAGTGGTAACTGCCCCGATAATACCTCTGATCATCGGTTCCAATGCGAGCATCCAGATAATACCTCTGGTCGTCGCTTGTTCCAATGTGAGCCAAGCTCTGAGGGTGGGGGGAAGTTCCAGTGCGAACTGTGCCCGTTTAGTTATAAGCAGAATTTTTCATCAACTCATGTGATACCTCCCGACGGAGCAAGCAACCCCGCTTTTGAAGGGGGAAGATGGGGGCTGCGAACCGCCGACCCTGAGACTAAGTGTTTTCCTAAGCTTTTACCCAGCGCCCAAACCAACTCGGCCACGAATATCTCCCGCTTATACATAGTGAAAAGTGGTCCTTTTATGTTGGGGGGACGTGTGCACTAAAGCATGACTTTATGAGAGGAGAGGAGAGGAGAGGAGAGGAGAGGAGAGGAGGTGGTGGTGGTGGTGGTGGTGGTGAGAATAGCTTACCTTAGTTAGAACATTGGCCATTTTGGTGGCGATCTTCTTGCCGCTCAGGATGAAACGATCCACTTTCTTGGTCTGAAAAAATAAAAAAATAATCCATATATAATACATGACTTAAAATACGAGTTTATATACAAGTTTATTTGGAATGAATACAAAAAAAACAAAAAAAAAACAGCATGAAAATTGCAAATAATGTTGGAAAAAATTAAAAATAACTTTTTTTTCTCACCAATTTTGTAAGCTTGTCCACTGGAGAAAGAGGTGCTGCCCTCCCCCCGCTATGATGAGGCGCAGCACCCCTCCCCTCTGGTCGATGAAGGCCCCCATCGTCCCTTGCCTTACCTCCCTCATCACTTCCCCCCGAAAGTCCGTCCGGAGGAACAGATGACATTCCTGAGGAAAGTGAATGTTGATGTCTATCCTCAGGAATGGCGCCTGTTCCTCCATCGTTATTGTTCCTTCCATCTTTTGTGGTCGATTCGTCGATTAGCTCAGTAGTTAGCTCTTGGTAGTCGTCCTCGTTGGTGGTGACTGGATATTGGGCTGTGGCGGAGGTGGGGGTGGGGGTGGTGGTGGTGGTGGTGGTACCACGGTGGTGGTGGTGGTGGTGGGGGTCGTCGTCAGCTCTTCTTCTTCTTCTTCTTCTTCTTCGTCCTGGGTAGAGACCTCTTCCTCCTGGGTGGTGGTGGTGGTGACTGGAGATTGGTCGGTGGTCGTTGTCAGCTCTTCCTCCTGAGTAGAGACCTCTTCCTCCTCCTCCTCCTGGGTGGTGGTGACTGGAGATTGGTCGGTGGTCGTCGTCAGCTCTTCCTCCTGAGTAGAGACCTCTTCCTCCTGGGTAGAGACCTCTTCCTCCTGGGTGGTGACGGAGGCGGTGGTGGTGGTGGTGGTGGTGGTGGTGGTGGTAGTGGAGGTGGTGGTGGTGGGGGTTGGTGCGATCTGTTAAAAAATAAATAAATAAATAAATAAATAAATAACTCTCTCCCCTGTACAAAAGCATGTTGATAGCCACACCCACACACACACACTAATATATTTGCTCTGCAAATAATCAAATATACCTGTTGCTGCTGCAGGAGCAACTGATACTATGTCAACATGTAGCTACATACCCCTAGCTAAGCGAGAGCTGAGAGAGAGACAAATGAAGGGCTTTATAATGTAGTTTAATGTAGTTTCCCCCCATTGATATTTTATGTACAATATCAATATCGATAAATAAAATAATTAAATTATAATTACCTTACGGCATGAAGAAATAATACGTCGTGATCTAATGTAGCCCAAGTCAGAGCAAACCACCGACCTAATGTGGGTAAAAGCTACCTTAGACAGGTTAGGAAACTTGATGTTTATGTCCCTAAAGGTTTCTCTGTCTAAGGTAGCTCCAGTAACTCTTCCTATTATAAGGCTTTTTACCCACAAAAGGTCGGTGCTTTCTCTGACTATCGTTCCGACGTTCACTTTGTCACACCTAACCTTGCTCCTCAACAGGTGGCAAGTGCAGGGCGAGCATATATTAGTTGCCAACGAAAGGGGAAGATGAAGGATGATGATGATGATGATGATCGTGATGGGGAGAAGGAGGATGATCCTCATTCCTCAAGCTGATGAGCCAAGAAAAAGAATAATGGCGAAGAATGGTGGTGATCTATGGTGATGAGGCGAAGGTAGTATATGGCGATGGTGCGATATGGTATTTTGGCGCTAAGGGAGGAATACAGTCCTGCACAACACTGACCTCGATATGTAAACATTAGACCTTACATTAAAATCGTAGGCATAATTTTATGTTTGAGCCTAAATCTATTTGATTGACAACCTTATTGATTTTTCATAATGCTATCGTGATTTTTTATCTCAAGACGATTAAACTTGCATTCAAGCAAATCGCACCATACGAGGTCATGGCTGATTACCGGATTTATACCGAGACGGATAACAAAGTCCATTGCGTCTTTATTTATCTCTTTTAAATGCTTTTCATTTATCAATACCTATTTTCTACCAATCTGCTTTATAAAAGGGTGCATTTCAGACGTGTATTTTGCTTGTATAGACAGTCTATGACCCTACGCAACGGTAGAAATGAAAAGCCACAGTGTAGCGCGGGAGGGATAGTTGTTACAAAAAGCGCCACCAGGGAACCACAGGGGAGCTGCTACGCAGTAACGACCAAATAGATTTGATTTAACTAAAGGCTTAATATGTATTAAATAAGGGCTTTATGTCGTCTTATAAAATCAATATGTATTTGTCCGCGTCTTTTCCCTCCTATGAGGGGTCTAAATATGAAAATAGCCATTTATAAACACCTTTCACCCCGTATCAGCTTTCATCTCGGCGGCCATTACAGCATGTGGGACGTTGTAACAAGGAATTTTGTTTGTTGCTTTCCCCCAAAGTTAAACAAGAGCACAGATTATCTCTTGTGAGTCAATATCACAGCAAATAGCCTTCAAAGGAGAGGGAAAGGATGTCGGCTTAAGCTTATTTTCACCGCGACAAAGGAAAGATGTGGACTACCGTGTGGGGTCTAACAAAATGGCGGCGGTGGTGGCAGCGGTCATGACGACTACCCTTTGCCCAGCGTAGAAGGAACCTTTTGATATCGGTCAAGTATTTTGCTTTGTTTCATTGATTAGGATTGATTAGGATTGATTGACGTTAAATGTCTTAGACAATAGAAAGAATCAAAATGGGTTTGATGGAGTAGTTCTTAGCTGATGTAAGATTATTAAAGTTTAAACTATCGATCGATAAGTGGATTGTGTAGGTCTGCATTGCCATATAAAATCTTACAAGTGATTTGAAAGTCTATTAGTCTCACATTGAATAATAAGAACAACAACAACGTCAAATCAGAAAAATAACCATGAAGACGGCACATTGCATTATATATCTGTTTTTATTTCTCCATTGCGTTGACACATTCTATTATTGTGGCGGACCTAACTGTCAACCTGGGCGCTTTTGCGAGTGTTTCAATGAAGAAAGGAGAGTTGAGTGTAGTGGGCAGTATATAAACCCACTCGCACAATGTAAATTTGCAGGCGGAATGGAGGAGTTTATATTCCGCAAATGCTGCGTTATAAATTTTGAAGAGAAATTTGCCAGTGATTACAAAAATATAAGAATTTTGGATCTCAGCGAGTCTACAATAGACTTTAATTGTTCTTCTCTCCCACCACCACCGACGGATTATGAAATTATAACTGTGTAGTGTCTCGCTATTTCCCCGTACCCTAGTGGCTATGGAACTAGTGCAAATAACAACACAACCAGGTTCTAACGGTCCTCGCCAGCCAAGTCCTTTATTATACCAAACACACCTGCCGCGGTTGGAGCTCGGAGAGCCTATGCCAACCCTTACAACTTGTGGCAGTAAGATATATGAATGACAAGCATCTCAATAGTAAAAGGTGTTTATAAGGACATACAGAACAGCATAAGAGCAAATCATAAAAATAAGTTATAAATGCGTATCAATAAGTAATTACGACCTCTGTCGGAACATACTAGAACTACAGCCCCTGGCCTCTCGTCCGGAGCCTAACGGGAGAGCATCCGGAACCCCGGAACATGGTACCGGACAGAGTCAGAACCAGCCTGACTCTCGCCGGCACCACAATGCCCCCCTCCCTCTTTATTTTTGGAGGTTGGCAACCGTACCAGACCCAAAGCGACTGGACCATAAGGTTGCCTAAAACATATTGGTTTCAGCAACAAAAGTTGGAATAATGAAGGAAAAAGTAGGAACAATGGAAATACATGTTCAATGCAAATAATGATCAAATAATACAACTTATCTGATCAGCATCAATACCTGTAGAAATGTTCTTGGTTTCAACTAGTAAATATTCTTGGTCCGGAACACACAGTTCGATACTGGCACTATCACAGACTAGAGGTATGATCCCAAGTGTCTAATATTAGTCCAGGCACTAGTTATATTGTTCACCAAGTCATTTTGTTCCTAATAAAACCAAATCTTGGAATGTATTGTTTGTGAAAAACACAGTATAACAAGCTTACTTCACACAGTGGTAAATCTAGTTTTTGAAGATATTAGTCTCACTTTTTGAAGAGGTAAGTCCAACTTTTTGAAGAGGTAAGTCCAACTTTTTGAAGAGGTAAGTCCAACTTTTTGAAGAGGTAAAAAAAATCATAATAGCCGCACCAAACAGCATACTCTTGTACATAAAACATAAGGATGAAGGAACTTCCTCCTTTCCCACGGCTGGCGAGGCTTCTCCAGATCTGCCTCCGTCCGGGTCGTCAATCGGCGTAGTCAGTCGCTGGGATACTGACGCTCCCACGCTGCAGTCACACAAAACTGGTTTCATTCAAACCCAGTCGTATACTTCCATTGCACTATCAGTTTTTATTTACTTCTCTTACCGGGCACTCCGCCTAGAAGTCTCCCACCTCATCATCGCTCAAGTTTCCTGTTTTCAACAACCGGTCTTCCTCTGCCTTTGAAATGGATGGCACCATTACATTCGCGGGGTCCGGTGGGTCCTCTGCGTCTGCGTCTGTGTTCGTTAAGTCCACAAACGCAAAATCCAGGTCGATGTCCCCGTCGTCTGGCAGCGGGACATCCTTTGCCTCTTCCAACAAATCCTTCTGTTCATCCAACCGGGCACCCAGGTCCACAGAGCACGGAACCACTCCAAGAGCTGCCAGAGGGGAGTTCTCCCACCTCTGCCTGAGCTCCACTGTCCTTTTTGCGGCCGTTCTCGGTGTCACTGGTGTCACACCCACCACCCCGGCTGCCACCGGACGCCTAGGCACCGGACTCCTCAGCACTAGAGTCCTCATGTGCTGCTCCGGGGTTGGGCTACCCGGTAGGGAGACGGGTTCATAAACCGGCCTCACCGCTGCAGTATCCATTTGCTCCACAGGAGCTACCTTTTCCTCCTGTTTTGCTTCCCTTTCCCTAACACGTACCGGGGTCAACGGTTTTGTTGGCATCACAGGCCCTGGTTGCATCTCCAGACCACTATCATCCAGGTAACTTCTCCTAGGTCGGGGGGGGGTTCCGGTCTACCCCCTGTCCTCCCAGTGGCGAGAGCAATCCCGGAGGCCCTTCCATAAGAGATGGCCCCCAGGCCTCCACAGTAGGTGTCCGGCCCGGAGTGGGGTATATCCCCGGCGGCATCACCAGCTGCTGCCTGGGCACTATTGCCGTCTCAAATGCAGCCTTAATCGTTTGGCAGATCTCCTCTTTCATACAGTCCAGATTCGCTCTCTGCCTCTCCACCTCCTTTCTCCTGGTGTCCGACTCCTCCTCCTCCCTCTGGTCAGACCGCTTCCTTTTCGGCGACGGAGCCCCGTTCCTGGCCTGGTGTAACTTAAACTCCAAGCCCAGGATTAGGTCCCGATTCGCCCTATCCTTTTGCTGGAAGAACTCTAGTTGGTTTTCCAGTTCATTGACCCGGGCCTCCAGTCCGGGCACCCGAGCCGCTGTATCTCGTACATACCCGAGATCACCGAACAACATGAGAGCTGCACCCATGTTGTTCCGTACAGCGTCCATTGCCACAATCACTGCTTGTTCCGTATTCTGTATTCCCTGTTTCATAGCGCCATCGATCATATCCAGTGCACGGGTTACTTCCTGCTCCGGGGGTAACCCATGTGCACCCTGGCCTATGTTTGCCTCCGGATCATATTCCGCCGGGTCGGCCACTGGCTCCTGCTCCTGCAGAGGCTCCACCGTTGCCGCGACTACCTCCTGCGGGGCCACAGCAGCTGACAGTTTAGCAGCTGTCTCCATCTGCTGTGCACTACCAAAGGCAGCAGCGGCCGGAATCCTCCGTGGTGCTGGTATAGGTGCGAGGGGAGGGGGTGGGGCAAGCACAGGTCCTGCTCTCCCCCATGCGAGGGTTTGTTTCACGGCCCCACGACCGGGAGCGGTCTACCCCAACCGATGACCCACTTCCAACACCAACCTTAGGCCTAGCTCCGGCTGAGGATTTAACCACCTTGGCCGGACTTCCTTGGTCCTCCGCCTGTTCGTATTCCATGTCTTCCTCCTTGTCCTTAGCCTTAGTGGTACTCCGTTTCTTTCTCTTCTTCAATACCAGTTTCAACTCAGGTGGGGCTTTTGCCTCGCCCACGGCTCCCTCCTGGTCTCCACCGGTTTCCTCCTTGTTCGGTTCAGGGGCTACTGCCCCATCCCCAGTCTCCATCTTCTCCTCCTTACTCATAGGCTCACGCACAATGAGTAAGTCAATCCAGTTAGTGTCTACAGGTCAACGCCAATCTCCAACTCTCACAACTCAAGGCTTCTCTCAAAAAAGTTTCGCTCAAAGTCTAGCTCGGCAGGACACACAACCGCGTGGTGTGAGTTCTGAGATGCTTCTGCCACACATCCGCTCCTCCCCTGGTCACGTGACCCTGCCCTCGCGCCTTAGCCAATCACCAGTCTCCACCAATCTATTTTTAGCTGTCTCCGAGCGGTTTCACGCCCCGTCGCATCACCTCAATACCTAGGTCCCCAATTGCTCAATTAGGGTATACCCTACCTGCCTACGTGACACAAGTAACGTCCCCGAGCTGGGCGTTTTCCTCCTTCTTCCATGTGACCAGCTGAGCCACCCGGACTTGGGATTATTACTTAGTTTCCACCCTTTTGGCTCCACCCTCCAGGAATATATGTTTCTTCGGCCAACTCCCTCCCCGGATCACCTCTCAGCCTGGTCTTTCCTCGCACAGTGGTAGGTTATCCATTTCAACCCTTATCGAGCCGTTCCCTACTCCCTTTCGGAGCCCGTGCCCGGAACGTCCGATTCTTAGTACTTCTCGTTGTGTCTTTTTTTTTCTTTCCTGTTCTCCTCACGCATAGCCATATCTATCCGGGGGTTGTACCTGCCGACGTGGGCGCCCCGCCAGGTATCCGGATTTCGATATTCTATCCATTACCGTGTCCATCCGCAAGTCACCACCCTGTTCCGCAGCGTCCGGGGTACACTCAGAATCACTGTCCGATGGCAGGCTCCCCGCTGATTCATCAGGATCTGCTAGCGGTTGGGCAAGGTCCTTCTTGACCGATTTCGGGGGCCTTCCGCGCCTCTTTGTATGTTTTACTATTACAGGGCCGGGATTCACCATAGGGGCATCTTTCCCTGGGACAGTTTTACCCCTTCCGTCCTCCCTCAATATTTCGTGCCCGGCCATCTGCTGCTTTTGATACTCCTCCGCACGGTGCAGATTTACCACCTGCAGCGGCTGCCCTTTTGCATCAAATGCTAGCTTTAACAGGTTCCCATTCCATCTGAGTATACCAGCCATTGTCCTTAGCTCATAAGTGGATCCCTGCACCCTTCTTAGCACTTCGAAAGGCCCGTCCCATTTGGGACCGTACTTCTTCTGTGCCAGAGGAGTGGAATATCTCCATACCACATCTCCTTCCTTAAAAACCTTCGGGCGAGCCCTCCGGTCAAAGTACCGTTTCTGATACACGGCTGCACACCCCAGCCTTTCCCTTACAAAGCGATGTCCTTTAGACAAGAGACTACGGATCTCTTCCACGAATACAGTAGGGCATGGAAAATCCACTTCCCCATCCATCGTTCCGTAGATGATGTCCGCCGGAACAGTCACTTCCGTTCCAAACACTACCATATTGGGCGTACAATGAGTACTCTTGTGCACGGCCCCCCGGTATGCATGCGCGATACATGGCACCAGTAGATCCCAGTTAATATCTTCGTACTCCGTCAGACATGAGAGTTGCTCCACCAAAACCCTGTTAAACCGTTCTACCTGCCCGTTTGACTGCGGTCTGTACGGCAAGGTCATTAGTTTCTCGATTTCTAACATTTCTAAAAGATTCTTTAACAGCGCCGACCGGAACTCAGGGGCACCGTCCGTTTGCAAAGAGATCGGTGGCCCATAACGTAGGATCCACTCCGTGAAGAGCGCCATTGCACAAGTAACCGCCGTATGGTCCGGGAGTGGATAGGCCTCGGCCCATTTTGAAAAATAGTCCGTCACTACCATTACGCAAACATTCCCTCTCGGAGTCTTTCTGAATGGTCCGATTATATCCAGCGCTACACGGCTCCAACGCACGCCATGTATTTCCTTCTTTAATGGAGCAATGCCCCTCCCCTCTCGGCTTTTGCACGAGGCACACACATCACAGCCCCGCACCCAGTCGGAGATATCGCCGCGCATCCGGGGCCATATAAACTTCTGTAACGCAGCTTGATACGTTTTGAATTCCCCGAAGTGGGCCGCGAGTTTCGTTCCATGCAAAGTCAGGAACAGCTCATGACGCAAACCAGCAGGGACTGCCACTCGTTCGTATATCACTCCATTCTCGCTTTCCCAGTCCATACTTAGTAACCCATCCGTCACCTTCAGAGAAGAGAGTAATTTCATGTAAAAACAGAACTCATTCCCCTCCGCTCGCAGAGCCACGGCGTCCGGGCAAGGGTCTCCCCTCTGGACTATCCCTATGACTCTTGTAAGCACATCGTCAGCCTCCTGGGCCACCCGTAGTCGATCCCCTGTTAGACTGGAGAACAGCTGATACTCCATTGTCAACTCAGCCATGACAGCATCGTGGACTCCGCAGTCCGGGCAGTCCTCCCTAGGGCATTTCCTTACAGGTAAACGCGACAACGCATCCGCGTTGATATGTCGTTTCCCTGGCCGGTGCACCACCTGCGATTCCTGGATCCCATAATGCTGCAAGGTGGTCAACCACCGAGCCAGCATGTTAGTGGGATCCTTAAAATGCATTAGCCACCTGAGGGACGCATGGTCCGTCCGCAACGTAAAGTCCGCTTGTCCGATTATATAATGCTGAAACTTGCATAAATAGGTCAGCACCGCCAACAATTCCCTTTTGGTTGCGCAGTAGTTCCGTTGCGGCCGGGTTAGAGTGTTGCTAGCGTAACTCAGAACCACCTCCTTACCGCTTTGTAGTTGAGATAATACCCCAGCCATACCGAATCCACTGGCATCCGTGTCTAAAATAATGGTGCCGACCGGTTGAGGGTATCCCAGAACTGGTGCCCTAGTCAACAAGTCTTTCAACCGATCAAACGCGGCCCTGCACACCTCATCAAAGACAACTGTCCGGCTGCTCCTCTGATCCCCTCCGACCACTAAATTCTGGATCGGTTCCGCTACCTCCGCAAAGTCCGGCATGAATTCGCGGTAATATGATGCGAACCCTAAAAACTGCCGCACCTCCTTGACCGTCCGCGGTGTCGGCCAAGACTGTACTTTTCTTATCTTTTCCGGGTCCGGACGCACCCCGGCCTCGGACACAATCCGTCCCAGGTATTGAACCTGTGACTTAAACAACTCGCATTTCTTAGGCTTCAACTTCAAACCGTAATCCCGGAGGCGGCTTAGAACCAATTCCAAATGGTCTTCTCAAACGTTGGTCCGAAGATAATTACGTCGTCCAGGTAAACCAAGCAACACTTCCAACGCAGCCCCTGGAGCATCTGCTCCATCATTCTTTCGAACGTGGCCGGAGCGTTGCACAACCCGAAAGGCATAACGCGATACTGGAACAACCCCAGGGTAGAGACAAAAGCTGTCTTTTCCTTGCTTTGCTCATCCAGGGCTATTTGCCAGTACCCACTCTCCAAGTCCAACGCAATAAACCATTTATTTCCTCCCAACGCTTCCAAACATTCATCGATCCGGGGAAGCGGAAAGGAATCCTTTTTTGTGACTGAATTCAGCGGACGGTAATCGGAACAAAACCGATCCGTTCCATCTTTCTTTCCTACAATCACTATTCCCGCTCCCCAGGGGCTAATGCTGGGCTCTATTACTCCCTTTTCAAGCATCTCCTTAATCTGTCTTTCAGCCGATTCCCGCTTCGCATGAGGCAGACACCTATACCCCGTTTTAATCGGAACCGCATCACCAGTGTCGCTGCTATGTAGGACCTTGGTTGTCTGTCCCAACATCTCGCCTGGCAACCGGAAGCACTCCTTATAATTCCGTAATAGCTGCAGGAGATCAGAACGCTGGACCGCTACTTCCAGGTCTGATTCCCTTACCAATCTTTCCAATGGGCAAACTTCGCTCGGGGGCATCGGCACCTCCGGCTCTAGTAAGTCCATGTCCACGATTGGAGAACTATTCTCCTCCCAGGTTTGCCCGGCGGTCAGACATAAAATGAGAGGAGATCCAGTAGGGTTGTACAGGGACACAGCCCCACCCGGTCGGTCGGCAATCAACAGGTGGTCCCCAACCACGTACTTCCCTAATTCCAACTCGCCCGGTTCGAAGAATAGATCTTCTGCTGCCGTCACCAGGTCTATGCCGCTACAGACATGAGCAAATGCATCCACAAAGATGCCCTCACTCCTATTGCTTGTAAGAGACCCGCTTTGCAGTGTCCGGCACCATACCATCTGCTCACCATCCTCTAGGGTGAACTTCCCGGACCAATCGGAATTACACCGGTGTATATGGATAAAATCCATCCCCAGTATACCTGCTTCCTCTCCCTTTAACCCGCTTACTACCAGACAATTTATGGCGTACCAAACGCCTCCCATTCCCAGAGCGATTCGTACACACCCATGTGTCTGCAAATGATGACCGGTGCCTGCAAAACACGTCACACGGCACGGTGTTAAAAACGGTTTTACAGTCAAGCTCTCATAGACCCATTTTTTGAGCAGCGTACACTGCGCCCCCCAGTCTACCAAGAACTGTCCGGTCACGTTTACCAGTCGTACATCCGCGTACATCCGATCTGCCAGAAGCGGACCGTTCCGGTCGGATACCCTTATGTCAAAATTCCGGAGATCACAGACCATTATCTTGCTCACTTTGGAGGTATAACCCCGATACTCTACCTTCAGTATCTGTCCGCCGGAGCAAGCGTGTTCCGGTGCTCCCATGCGCACTGTCATCACGCAGCACGTGGCTTTCACCGAACCAGTACTTGGACGATCTGTGTCGTTCCTCCTCCCCTTGCTACTTCCACGGGCGTCCCCTAGCCAAGCAGAGGACACCTCCTGCCCTTCCCGATCCGGCTGGACCCCAGTCCTTCGACATTCCGCGGTGTGTGTCTTTTCCTCCGGGCTCCTCCTATCACCGTCTAAGAGGGCCCTGGGCTGTTTCCCCTTTCCTGCTGCCGACGTTCACTTTCCCGGACATATTCATCTAACGCCTTCAGGTGTTTAACCTTCCGTTGGCAATCGGCCACCATATGGCCTTCCTCTAAACAATAATAACAACGTATTGTTCGTGGAGGGCCTCTCCGGAAGTTGGATTTTTCTTCTCCCTTCCCCCCAGTAGTTGTCTTATCCATTTTCCTATCTTCACCTGTTCGTGGCTTTCCCTGCCATGCCCGGAACGCCTGCAGCTCAGCCGAGTCACCTCCTAGCGATCCACACGGTTTGCCAGCACCATGCTCTTCATTCCGTTCGTTTCCATGGGAGAGGGGGATGTCCGCGGTGCCGATGGACATAACCTTCGCGGCCATCCCAACTCCCCCACATACATCCCGGTATCGTGTCGCACAAGCCCCTGCAGTTACCACATTCTTTGGCTCCTGTAAGGCCACATATCGGGTCATTTCCGGATCTATTAACCCAGTCAGAAATACCCGCACTGCCAACACATGCAGCGTTGTATCCCATTTCCCAAACGCATGGAGCGCTTTCTCAGAGACCAATGTTGCGAAGCTAGCGGGGCTCTGACCCGGCGTCTGTTTTAGTGCAAACAACGAGTCCCGGCGGGTATTCACCGATTTCTCCGACCGGTAATCATTTTCCATAATTTTCAATAACTCCCGTACCGTATAGTTGCTTGCTTTTAGACCCGATGCGAACGGCATATGGCTACCCACCGCCGCCAGCAACTGGACCTTATAAGTCTCCGGATCCCAATTCATTGCGGCTGATACCGACGCGGTCCGTTTTTGATATTCCCTCCAATCCTGCTTCCCATCCCACTCAGGGAAGGTTAGCGGCTTCGGGTTCCGCATTGGTTTGGCTTCACTGTGTTCTGGCACCACAAAGCCCTCCGGTTCATCGTCCGGTTCATAGTCTGCGGCCGGATCCATCGAACGCCGGTTCATTCGAATGGGCGTGTCCGCGACTATCGTGACCCGTTTCTCTTGTTTCGCCGGTTGATGGTCCTCCTCGCCACCGCACATAAACCTAGCCGTATCAATGGCTTCTTGGAGTTCCGGGTCCCGTGACCTTTCCCGGGCTTGAGGCGGAGATCGAATTACTACATTCCGAGTTCCCCCCCTCCTGGCTTGGCCAAACTCCGGCAGCTCATGCATCAGCCTAACGTAGGAGGCGTCCGACAGGGCATCTGGCTTCGGTCGCATAGGTGTGCTCTGCACATACTCAGGAGCAGTCTCAGCTCTTGCCTTTCCGAATTGCCTCAGGAGATCGGTCCTCACCGCATCTTCCCTAGCTTGAGCGTCACTGCGTTCTTTCTCCCTTTTTGTCCGCTCTGCATCCAACTCCTTATGCAACCTAGTCATCTCATCCTCCTGTACTAACAACCGGTTCCGCAAAAATTCCTCTTCGTCTCTTGCCCTTGCTAGGTCCTCAGCTGTGGCCGCCGCCGCGCGCAGGGCTTCACGCCCGCGCCTGGCAGTGGCGCTGATGTCTACATCCATACGCGCAGCTTGCCGCCGCTGTAGTCCCAGCAGAGCGTCCATTTTCTCGACGGTCATCCGCCTATTATTCCCTCTTGTCAGATCCATCTCCCATTCTTCACTTAATTTCGTCTGCATCCTATTCTCTTGTGCCACATCTCCCTGTTCCGGTAAGTAACGGTTACGTTTCCGTACGCCCACCCACCGCATCGGGCTATTACCTGGGGTCATCGGTTCCCATGGTTCAGAGGCCACGGATTCGTTCAACGCCCTTCCGGCCGGAGCTGGCACCAGCGGGGAGTGACCCTCCAACCTGGCTCGAGCCGGAATCACTGGAGAGTCCCATGCATTTCCTTCCCTCCCCTCCTTCCTTCTTTCTTGAGGTCTTTCCACCCTTCTCGGGGGCGGCGGCAAAGGTGGGGCTGGTTCCAGAATGGGAAACTGTCCGACTTGTTGCACCTTCCGTTTCTGTTCCGGTTGTGGCTGGAATAAATCCGGTGGCGCTTCGGGGCGATACGCCCGACCACCCTCAGACATGCTCCAGTCACTTCCCGTCCCTAAATCTACCATTTCCGGCAGTCGTCTGCCTATCCTCTCCTCCGGGCGCCGTGGCGCGGTCCGTTGATCCTTTCCCTTAAACTCACCAACCTCGCTTCCAGGCGCATTATTCTCCGGATCCACCCTAGTAGGCGACAATTCCCGTTCCGGTTCAACCCTGAAATCGTCCCCGAATTGTAATAGCTGAACATGTTCAGCTAACCAGTCCGGTCTTGCGGCAACTGCGGCCACCCTATCGGCCATTGGGGGGTCCCAGCGCTAGGATCCCCCTCCGATAGGCGCGTCTCTTTCCTCCTGGCCAACTAGCGGACCGCTTGGTCACGGCACCAAATTGTAGTGTCTCGCTATTTCCCCGTACCCTAGTGGCTATGGAACTAGTGCAAATAACAACACAACCAGGTTCTAACGGTCCTCGCCAGCCAAGTCCTTTATTATACCAAACACACCTGCCGCGGTTGGAGCTCGGAGAGCCTATGCCAACCCTTACAACTTGTGGCAGTAAGATATATGAATGACAAGCATCTCAATAGTAAAAGGTGTTTATAAGGACATACAGAACAGCATAAGAGCAAATCATAAAAATAAGTTATAAATGCGTATCAATAAGTAATTACGACCTCTGTCGGAACATACTAGAACTACAGCCCCTGGCCTCTCGTCCGGAGCCTAACGGGAGAGCATCCGGAACCCCGGAACATGGTACCGGACAGAGTCAGAACCAGCCTGACTCTCGCCGGCACCACAACTGATTGTATTATTATATCTCCTTTTCCTCCTCCTTCTTCCTCCTCCTCTTCTTCTTCTTCTTCTTCTGTGCCTGCAACGACAACAACAAGGGCAACAACAAGGACAAGGGCAACAACAACAATGACAAGGGCAACAACAACAACGACAAGGGCAACAACAACAACAACAACCTGGGGTCATCGGTTCCCATGGTTCAGAGGCCACGGATTCGTTCAACGCCCTTCCGGCCGGAGCTGGCACCAGCGGGGAGTGACCCTCCAACCTGGCTCGAGCCGGAATCACTGGAGAGTCCCATGCATTTCCTTCCCTCCCCTCCTTCCTTCTTTCTTGAGGTCTTTCCACCCTTCTCGGGGGCGGCGGCAAAGGTGGGGCTGGTTCCAGAATGGGAAACTGTCCGACTTGTTGCACCTTCCGTTTCTGTTCCGGTTGTGGCTGGAATAAATCCGGTGGCGCTTCGGGGCGATACGCCCGACCACCCTCAGACATGCTCCAGTCACTTCCCGTCCCTAAATCTACCATTTCCGGCAGTCGTCTGCCTATCCTCTCCTCCGGGCGCCGTGGCGCGGTCCGTTGATCCTTTCCCTTAAACTCACCAACCTCGCTTCCAGGCGCATTATTCTCCGGATCCACCCTAGTAGGCGACAATTCCCGTTCCGGTTCAACCCTGAAATCGTCCCCGAATTGTAATAGCTGAACATGTTCAGCTAACCAGTCCGGTCTTGCGGCAACTGCGGCCACCCTATCGGCCATTGGGGGGTCCCAGCGCTAGGATCCCCCTCCGATAGGCGCGTCTCTTTCCTCCTGGCCAACTAGCGGACCGCTTGGTCACGGCACCAAATTGTAGTGTCTCGCTATTTCCCCGTACCCTAGTGGCTATGGAACTAGTGCAAATAACAACACAACCAGGTTCTAACGGTCCTCGCCAGCCAAGTCCTTTATTATACCAAACACACCTGCCGCGGTTGGAGCTCGGAGAGCCTATGCCAACCCTTACAACTTGTGGCAGTAAGATATATGAATGACAAGCATCTCAATAGTAAAAGGTGTTTATAAGGACATACAGAACAGCATAAGAGCAAATCATAAAAATAAGTTATAAATGCGTATCAATAAGTAATTACGACCTCTGTCGGAACATACTAGAACTACAGCCCCTGGCCTCTCGTCCGGAGCCTAACAGGAGAGCATCCGGAACCCCGGAACATGGTACCGGACAGAGTCAGAACCAGCCTGACTCTCGCCGGCACCACAACTGATTGTATTATTATATCTCCTTTTCCTCCTCCTTCTTCCTCCTCCTCTTCTTCTTCTTCTTCTTCTGTGCCTGCAACGACAACAACAAGGGCAACAACAAGGACAAGGGCAACAACAACAATGACAAGGGCAACAACAACAACGACAAGGGCAACAACAACAACAACAACTACCACCAGCCTTCCGCCCACTGAACCTTCTACAACCAGCCCATTAACCACGCCACCATGGACAAGACCATCAACCACAGCTGAGCAATCCTCCTCCTCCTCCTCCTCCTCCTCCTCCACCGCCATTTTCCCTTCATCAACTGTAACACCCACCAATTCCTCAGAAAATATTACAACTCCACTCCCTCACGACAAACCATTACCTAATAATACCAATTTTATTGTGGGAATGACCTCTGGCTCTATTTTAATCATTATCATTATCATTATAATTATCGCAGGCGTTTTAATTTGGAGGAAAAAAAGAAGATCTATAAATAGCAATATCCCTTCCACCCCCCTTTTTTTTAACGTCCGATACTCCCCTTCCGAGGAGGTTGTCTTGTATGAAAAAGACAACGAAACGTCTTTGTAACAAGGGTAAGTAACAACGAAAACAAAATATATATGTGTAGTGAACCGCAGATTCGTGGGCACGAGTTTACGAAATTCCGTAAAGAATCACGAATACGAGGAGATTCGTTTGAACCTGGTTTATTTCCCTAAGGTATACAGTTACAAAGGTATTGTCACTGAAGCAGGGGTGCTTAATTTGAACAACAGAAGTATCTCGGTCCGCGGCGCGGCTCGAGTCCGTAGTGTTCAGCGAAGCCTGGATCCCCTTGCGGAGGTAGTAGTATCCTCCGCCTACCGTCCGTCGGAGGGTGTCTGCAGTGTCGTCTGCACGGTGGTCGTATGTCGCCCCCTGACGGAACTGGCCGGAACTGGTGGTAGTCGTCTCCGGCGCTGGTAGAAGTGCCCCCGCTGTTGTAGCCTGGATAGTGTTTGGCGATAGTCGACAGCCTCGCTGTATTCCGGGTGGCGGACCCACTACACTGCCCCCTCACTAGTTGGAGTTGAAGAGGTCCACGATAACTAGTTATGTAGGGTCCGCCGTGGCACTAAGGAGATCCTTGTGGCTCCAGATCCTCGTGTGCAGCGGGGCAAATGTTATGCCACTCCGCCGCACGGATCCTAGAGCCAGGCTTGCACTCGCCCCCAAGGTTCGTAGCCTTCATAGGCCTAAAGAGGCCACCGGACATGCCTGTCCGTCCCAGTCTCGCAGCGCGGTACAACCGGAAGCGTACATTCGAAGCATATACAAAAATTTTCGTGCACGAGCTTTATTAATAAAAGCGAGACTAGTGAGCCATACTAGCCTTGCGGATAAAACCACCACCTGCGAGGGGGAGAGCCCCCCCTCGCTGTGAGATGAACCCACACGAGACAGCCGCCTCGGGGGATCGCAGTGCTGATCCCGAGCCCTATTGAGGGAGTTCTAGACGAACTCCCTTGCCTTCTTCGCCTCAGCGTCCCCCTCCGTTTTGGAGATGCCGTGAAGCGAAAGATTCCCAATAAGGGCTTCATCGAACGGGTCGAAACGCGGATCTGGGACGACAACTACGTTGTCTTCTTGTCCCAGATCATCGTATATCAACGCCGTATCGGAGTCCGACTCCTGCAGCAGCTCGTGCTCTTCCCCGTCCGATATTTCTACCGACTTGTCAGAGCCCGAGCCTGCTGCCGCCAGACCGTCCACGGAGCTGGTACGCTCGTCCGTGCGAGGCCATGGTAACGCGATCACGTCACCATTTCCCTCGACCCCTTCCATACTCGTACCCGTGGGCGCGGTGACGGGAAGAGGTGCCGCTGGTACACTTGCCAACGGACCTTTCGAGGACGTATCCATCGAAGGTAGCGCCTCCTTCAACTTTGGGGAGGCCTCACCGCTCGGAGGCGGTGCCGGCCGTGCCACCAAAGTTTTCTCCTCTATAAAGGAGAGGCGCTTGGTCGCCGAGGAGACGTCCCCTCGGGGTGGCCTGTACGAACGGGGCGTGGAGGAAGCAGCCGGAGTTACTCCGGCCGAATCCTCTGCTTCCGCGGATTGGCTACCCGGGAGCATGTTAGGCCCCCACGTAGCTGCTGACATCCGCGGGGTTGTTCCCGTGTCCGTACACACGCTCTGGTTCTCACGTTGCCGAGTTAAATCAGTAACGCTGATGAGCGTGCCACCAGTGTCCATAGGGATCCCCGCAGGGTCCACTATCTGGATGGAGGGAGGTTCTATCCCGTGGGATAGTGGAAAGGCCGGCCGGCGTGAATTGAGAGCCTCAACTCGCAGCCGACTCTCTGTCTCACGGAGCTCTTGAATCTCCCGATCCAGCTTGGCCTGCTGCCGGTCAGCTTCCTCCTTCTCGTCTTCCTCGCGGAAGAATGCCATGTCGCGGGCCGACTGCTCCTTGTCTCGCAGACGTTGTTGCTCGAAAGCCTCCCGCTTGGCCGTCTCAGCTAGTTGCTGACGAGCGGCTTCCTCCTGTTGGAGTCGTTGCTGTTCCGCTTGCCGCAGAGCAGCCTCCTCCTGTCGGAGTCGTTGCTCTTCGGCCTGCCGTAGAGCAGCCTCCTCCTGTTGGAGTCGTAGGTCTTCTGCCTGTCGCAGAGTTTCCTCTTCACGGAGTTTCCTCTCCAAGGCCTCTTTGACCAGGCGTGTCTCGGCTAGGGTCGTCTCACGTTTGATACGGAGCCGCTCTGCCTCAACCCGACCCTGCTCGAAACGACGCTGTGTCGCCGCCTTTTCCTCCTCCTTTCGAGCAGTTGACCCCTCATGGGGGTCTACCTCCATCTCTGTTTCCGTACTACAGAGAGGGGTCGCGTTAGCGAGCGCTGATGCCCCTGCGGTAGGGGGCACCTTCGTAGTCGCGACGCGTGTGGGCGCGCGGGCTGGAGTGTGGGTGGGAGTGCCACGACCTATACCTCCGAAAAGAGGTTTGGCGGTCTGACGATCACCCGGAGCGAAACCCGGAGGAATGGCCGGTTCTGCGCGCAGAATCGGATTCTGCAGAATCGGATTCTGCACTGGGGGAGCCGTCTCTACCCTTGGTGGTGGGGGAGACGCGGATCGCATAGCCCGTTGCGCGGCCTGTGCCCGCAGCAGAGTGACCTCCGCATGCAGCTCCTGGTTCTCCCGGCGAAGTCCGTTGACTTGCGTGTCGAGAAGGTTTACCCTCTCCACCAGGAGTTCCTGCTCATTGAGAGACCTGTTAAGGTCCTCCATAAGCTGCGCGATTTCCGCTTGGCTATCAACCAAACGGTCCACGTTATCGAGAGGCCTGTAGGTCTCTGCGATATCCACACAGAAGCCTTCCAACGACTCTTGTAGAGCCAGCCGGAGGACCGCTGCGCGATCAGCCACCACCTTTCGGGTACGGGCGATGCCCGCCCGATCGACTTCGGGTGGGGGTGCCCTTGCGGCAGCCGTAGGTCATGACGGACCCGGCTGAGGGTCCGGCACGAGTGAGGTGGCACTAGGTGCTCTACCTTCCGCGGCTGCGGGTGCGGGGCGACGCGACTTCTGTAGGACCGTAAGTCCTGTAGGCGCGGGCAAGGCGGGAAATTCCTTCTCCTTTGAGGACGGAATTTTATACCCGTCTAGCCAGGCGTTCCTGTCGGGAATCGGTGCGGGCACGAGTTTCGGATGTTTCTCGGGCCGCTTTTCCGTATCGGAACGGTCCGATTTGTCCGACTTATCGGAACCCTTCTTCTTCCTCTTCGTCTTCCCCGTTCGTTTAGGCTTAGTGATATCCTTTTCCAACGGGTACTTGGAGGTGAAGTTTTGCTCCTTCGCGTTCCTCAGAATGGCTTCCGAGGTTGCAGAGGCAAGGTGGAGCGTGCTTTTGTATCCCCACTGTGGGAGATACGAAATGACCACGCGCTCAAGAGCCGGCATAATTTTGTCGACAGCCTTTTTACGGGCCATCTTATGCGGCTCCTTTGACCCGTGGGCCACGATGTCGGAGCGACGGTCCCCGGTTACGGGACAATACCCAATCGGACACCGCCAAACCGGTGTCACGGGGTATGCACTTCACACAGGTGTCTGGTGAAGAGAAGCCGCGATTTAAATATCTGCGGCTTACCGACAAGCGCCTCCGTTCTGCAGAGCAGGAACGGGCACCGCGAACCCTCTTCGTAGAGGAGCATAGCCATTTGAAGCTTACGGTCGGCTTCAAACGAGTACGCTAGGTCAGCCGTTCGCAAGACCTTACGGGGGTTAGTACAGGTTTCAAAGAACCGTTTGTACTCTTCCACGGAGACCGCTTTGTGGTACTCCGGTTAGTCGGGGAAACAATCGACCTCCGATGGGTCACGGACCGCCTCCTTTCGCTCTCGCTCGTTTGCGGGGAGTAGAGAAAGAACCGGCTTCTTTCCATCTCCCCACTTGAGCTTCTTCGCCGTTGTCTTCTTGTCCCAGATCATCGTATATCAACGCCGTATCGGAGTCCGACTCCTGCAGCAGCTCGTGCTCTTCCCCGTCCGATATTTCTACCGACTTGTCAGAGCCCGAGCCTGCTGCCGCCAGACCGTCCACGGAGCTGGTACGCTCGTCCGTGCGAGGCCATGGTAACGCGATCACGTCACCATTTCCCTCGACCCCTTCCGTACTCGTACCCGTGGGCGCGGTGACGGGAAGAGGTGCCGCTGGTACACTTGCCAACGGACCCTTCGAGGACGTATCCATCGAAGGTAGCGCCTCCTTCAACTTTGGGGAGGCCTCACCGCTCGGAGGCGGTGCCGGCCGTGCCACCAAAGTTTTCTCCTCTATAAAGGAGAGGCGCTTGGTCGCCGAGGAGACGTCCCCTCGGGGTGGCCTGTACGAACGGGGCGTGGAGGAAGCAGCCGGAGTTACTCCGGCCGAATCCTCTGCTTCCGCGGATTGGCTACCCGGGAGCATGTTAGGCCCCCACGTAGCTGCTGACATCCGCGGGGTTGTTCCCGTGTCCGTACACACGCTCTGGTTCTCACGTTGCCGAGTTAAATCAGTAACGCTGATGAGGTCCAAACACATTCCACGATCGCGTGGGATGGCTCGAACGCTACTAACCGACTCCTTTGACCAAGGTTTCGTGTCTGCGGGCCTTGTCGGGTCCTCACCCTCCATCACCCCAGTTTCCTCCTTGTTCCGTTCTGCCTGCCTACCTGACCTCCCCAGATTGTACGACCCTCCTGGAGGTCCTTTGCCTGAGCGGGCTACGGAAGGGTTCCCCCTCTCGTCACGAGTTCCGTCGAACTTGCGGGTCTCGTCACCGCTTCCTTGCGAGACCCACGTCAATTTCCCTTAGTTGATTTATTTTCCAGGGAATTGAATTCCTCACCCGTTTCTTTCGCGACGAAAGCGCGAAACTTCTTTAGGTGATGACAATTGGCTTGCAGATGGGTAGTTTTCCCACAAAGCCAACAAGCTGGCTCTGGACGAGTCGCTTTCGTGTCCTTCTTCCGGTAGTCAGTTTTCGTGACTGTCTTCTTGGAAGATTTGGACAAAGTCTTGGTTTTATCCCAAGCCTTTTTCGTGCTACGGTCTGACTTTTTACTGTCATCCTTTCGCACGTCCTTCCGCATAGCCTGGAAGGCCGCGAAATCGGCTATTAACTCCAATTCCGAATCAGAATCCGGGACTTCGGTCGCAGTAGACGCCCCCGAAGTCTCGTCCGCTGACGAGTCAGAGTCGGACTGCGCTTCTGCTTCCGCAGCCGCGTAAGAAGCCTTCCGCTCCTTGTCCTTTCTCTGTCCGTAGAACTTATATCCTCTAGTTTTAAATTTAGAGGACTGTCCCGGCGTGGAACCCAAGACGCGCTGATATGCTTCTGGGCCACCTGCTCGCACGAAATCTGTTGCGAGATCTACGCAATCTTGCATAGACTTTGGGCGATTTGTTTGCACCCACATGCCCAGAAATTTGTCTTCTAAGCCCGTGCAGAAGATTCGGATAGACTCCTTCTTCATATGTTCGAGGTATTGTCCCTCGTACGCACGTTTGCACAAGGTCAGTAGAGCCTCACCATAGTGTTGAAGTGATTCGCCAGGCTGTTGAACACGGCTGCGGTATTCCTCCTGGCGTTGTTCTTCGGTCTTTGTGTCCAAGATGACACGAAGCCTCGTCACAACGTCACTTAACGTTAGGGACCTAGAATTTCCCCAAGTAGACTGGTTCACATGTCGTGAAGTCGCCATAATGAGTTCGCGCATCAGCGTTTCCTCCGGCCAACCGCAAAGTTCGGCATAGTTTATCGCGGATGCGAGATACTCTTCCCAATCCTCCCCATTGCGAAAAGGTTTGAGATTTTTAGGTTTAGGATTTTCTCCCTTGCCCGTTGATCCGTATAAACGAACTTCCGCAGGGCGGTCTTCGTTATACACAACACTAGCTTCCATTTCGGGCATCATCGAACGCCTACACTTAGTAGTGCTCGTTGGTCCCGTCGAACGGTAGTCTGGTTCGTGACCAGTTGACAAACCCCGTTTGGGCTGTAAGTCGTTGTCCAACAATGGAATCGAAACATTAGTCAACGAGTAGTTGAGACCATTGTCCGAAGGAGACGAATCTACAAAGTCGACTCTTCTTCCTGCAGTCTTGAAACCTGCCGGAGTGCTAGGCAAGCCCTGGGCTCGCATTTCCGTGCTATCCGTATTCTGCTGATCCGGGCTACCTTGAGGCAGCATCGCAGGATATCTCCGATCCAACATATCGATCAGATATTGGGGGCAAACCGCATGTTCGTGTAGACCACGATAAAGCCGCTGCACACGCTTCAACGGAAGTTGTTCGTGCATTACCCACAGTAAGTCGAGTGTTCCTCGAATTTCACCTTCAGCGATTTCGCCTGGTGGTTTTCCCGTCTTGTCGTAAGAACAAAGAACGGTAGTCAACTGGTCCATCATGACCTTCGCGTCGTCGCTCTGTCCCAGCGGGACCGCGGTTTTGACGGTTACCGGCGGCTTAATGTCGGAAAGCTCTGATCCATCCGCCTCGCCTGTCTCGACGTTGAAACCCGCACGCTCTACGAGCGTGCGAAGATCGTCCTCGTTGTAACACGAGCGCAACCCTAAAACAATAGCTACTAGTTTCTCAACCAAGCTTTGTGTGTCCGGATTGACGATCAATCCGTTGGCACGCATATTGTCTATGTGTGCAACTACTTGCTCTAGTTGAGCAAATGAGTCATTCGCAAAATTTTGCGCATCGCCCTGACGTCTCGTTAACATCTGAGCGAGAGCCTCGCATGCTTGCTGCTCGGCTTCAGCCTTGGCCTTGGCCTTGGCTGCCTCCTCGTCGCCAAGAGTCATCGTCTGACTAGCATCGGGGATCCTTTCGGGAACTTCCCTACTCGGCCCTAGGCTCACGGCACCAATGTAGTGAACCGCAGATTCGTGGGCACGAGTTTACGAAATTCCGTAAAGAATCACGAATACGAGGAGATTCGTTTGAACCTGGTTTATTTCCCAAAGGTATACAGTTACAAAGGTATTGTCACTGAAGCAAGGGTGCTTAATTTGAACAACAGAAGTATCTCGGTCCGCGGCGCGGCTCGAGTCCGTAGTGTTAAGCGAAGCCTGGATCCCCTTGCAGAGGTAGTAGTATCCTCCGCCTACCGTCCGTCGGAGGGTGTCTGCAGTGTCGTCTGCACGGTGGTCGTATGTCGCCCCCTGACGGAACTGGCCGGAACTGGTGGTAGTCGTCTCGGGCGCTGGTAGAAGTGCCCCCGCTGTCGTAGCCTGGATAGTGTTTGGCGATAGTCGACAGCCTCGCTGTATTCCGGGTGGCGGACCCACTACATATGTTTTAACTGCATTTATTCCAAAATTCAATCTTTTTTTCATTCTGTTTACAGTCTTCAGTAAACAATGCGATAAAGTTTTCAATTGACATATTTTCTTGTACACCTTCGAAAACTGTCCACAAAGGGCAGAATCACTACATTGAAGCTTTTTAGAGCTGTACTTGTATTTCTCGCCATTGTTTATACAGAATTGTAACATTTCCCGGTGGTAATAACCCGGATCTTTACCCATCGAGTCAAAAAACTCTACAAAAGTATTATTCTTTGAAATATATATAACAGTCCAGTGTCCAATAACATTTTGTGACAATGACAGTCTAGCTGTATTAACAACATAAAACTTTTCTCCGGTTAGCATTTTTCCAAATGGTAACTCCTCAAAAGACATTGCGCCTTGGTAGCCTTTGACTGATTTTAAACATTGATCTATGTCTAAAGAACTCATTCCCTTGCTTTGGTCCATGTTTTAGCTTTCTTAATAGACCTGTTGAGTCGAGTCGATTTTGACCAGAGCTGGCGACTTTCCATAGACAATGCACGAGATTGGTTCTGTTAGCTTCTCCGAGAAGGACACCGCCAAGCGTGTGTTGCCTCGATTAATTGTGGAAAGGAGAGGCTCTCCTCTAAAGTGTTTTCTATTAAACCCATAAAGAGTATAGCCTCCTAAGAAATCGGACAAGGTCAGATTAGGCTTCTCGTGTTGAGAGGGATCGCGACTCTCAAAAATTTGCGCGTAGGCTCGTGTCACTTTCTCGTTTGTTCTTAAAGTCCAACTCCAGTGGCTGTCCCGGCACCGATTTACCATTCACCTCGAAACTGATGCGAGATAAATTAAATGATTGGAAATTAAACGGATTTCGTGTTGGGTCTCCGTAAAATGCCTTTCCAGACACAAATCCCACAATCAACTCTCCGGGTACCAAATCACCAAACAAGTGACTTTCAGAAAAGGACAGGTTACCAGCTGGGATGTTGAATGTTCGGATCTCAGAGCGATTGATGGGGTAGAGGGCAGGTGACTTTTCAATGCGCTTACTTTGGACTTGCAATAGACCCTCGTTGACTTTAACAAAAGGCACAAGGAGAGTAATGTCCTTGATGTGAAGCGAATAGCTTTTGGGTTTTGCTGGGGGTGGAGGTGTTGTGGGAGGTGTTGTGGGAGAAGTAGAACCATCCCCTCCTCCTCCACTCTCACCCGTCTTGGTCTTTTTTGACTTTTGAGCAGGAGCCTTTTTAGGAGTCAGTGAATACGTTTGAGCGCCGGGATTGTAAAGCAACCTAAAGGCGTCTGTCGATTGATACAGAGTAATATTGATAGGAACACCGTTGACGAGCAATCTTTCCTGCTCAGTAATGTCACTGCATAGGGACGTGAGCAATTGAACCGATTTTCCCCCGGCCGTCCAAGAGTGGCGGTCGCTCAAACCCGAATTCAGAGCTTCTAATGATACATGCTCATCCAAGCTCCCTGCTAAATCTTTTGTGAAGCCAGTGGCCGAGAACCAGTTCATAGTATCCGAAAGGCCATAGCTCAAAAGCCTGTCAATGTAAGATTTATAGGCCCAGTTAGTCGAAAGGGATGAGTTGACTTGAGTTTGCTGGAGAGCAATGTCCAGTCTAGAAAACATGGACACCGAAGCATTGTTGACCAAGGTAACATCGTCGACGGTTGGTTTTATGACATTGCCTGCGGAGTCGTGAATTTCCAACGTTGCAGCTATCCTTATTTTTTGTAGGTCTATTGAGTCACCAGAGGTGTTTGGAACATGGAATGAAATGGGTGAGTCTCCCGATATGACGCTCGTGGGTTTAAATTCGACTATGTCCACCTCTCTAACAGAAGTGTCGACCTCAGGCAGATTAAAAATATCCATGCGCTTAGTCATTCCCTCATCAGCATTGCTCAATATGTATGTGGAGGCCGACATTATTATTAATATTATTATTAATATTATCGTCTAAATTTTCGTTTCCCAGAAGTTTTTTTGGTTGCTCTTTTTTTGGTTACTCGTTTTTTCGGGATCTTTTTTCTCTTTTTTTGGACGCCCTTCGTTCTTTTACGAGGTTGCCTTTTTGTCTTGCGAACAGTACCCCTTCTATGTGATGAATGAGGCTTCATGTTTTTCTTCTCCTCTAATAAAGCCGCTTTGGCTCGCTCCAAAACTTCCTGCTCCGATGAATTAACCTCTACAATGCCTCCTGCTCCTTTTCCAAATGACTTTTTTGTTTTGGTAATATTTTCCCCCTTGTCTTTTTCGGGTAGGTAGCTCACAAAGCTCATTCTAACACTTTCAATTCAAGCGTGCACCTCACTTCATCCGTATCAAATGAGGGAACTGCTCCACTTGCTGTTTTTATATATATCCGAATCTTATCGCACGTGCTCTCAGGTTTAACGGGCATGTAAAAGGGTAAAGCTATTTCACCGGGGGTATTAACGATTTTGAGCAGGTTTCGAAAGCGGTCCTGAGACAATGAGCTGTACTCCAACAGGCTGCAGTATACAAATAGCTCTACTTTTAATGTTTCCACTCCCTTTATGTACAATTCCATCAACGCACACTCCCATGCTTTCTCCTGGAAATTGGTTGTACTCCTAAGTTCTACTGTAAAGTCCCAGATCGAGTTACCTGGAACTTCATTTTTTGAGTCGTTTGAGGACAAAAATAAATACATTATTGCGCCTCGTTGATATTTTTCAGGTCCTTTTCAGACACCCAGCTATTGAAGGAGGACGGCCAGTGATGCCACTTCACTATGAAACCTGCCTTTCCCTTGAGTTTCTTCTTTTGAATGACCTTCTCCACTTTATAGAATGTGTCTTGACTCACACGGACTTTCTGAAGCTCGTGCTCGAAAAAACGCCCGTCTATTTCCTTGTTGTTCCAATCCTTTAAGGTGTATTGAGGACTGGCCTGCTTTGCTTGACGGGATGTGATTATAAAGAGCTCATGGGTGTATTTCTCGTCGTATTTTCGACTAAAGGCATGCCTCCATTTTGAAATTCTCACTGTGTCCCCCACCTCAAATTTAAATATGGATTTAAACGGAGGCGCGTATTTACTCACTTTCCTTCTCTTTTTCTTTCTCGGACCGTACTGAGCATCCCATAAATCAACGTTTGAGCTTGTTAAGGCATCGCTGGGAGAGCGCTTAATTATCCGGTGTCTCGATAGATTGTAAGCTTTCGTGGCTAGAGGTAATACGTCGATCCAACGGTGGGATTGCTTGTGATACATATATTTTGTCAATTTGTGCTTAATCGTAGCTATAAGCCTTTCTGCTAGCGATGCTTGGGTCTTGTTGCGAGTAATCACCTGTTTTACACCCACTTCCTTAAAGTAATTGTGCACCCATTTATTGTCAAATTCTGGGCCTCCATCGGAGCGAAACACATCAGGTTTTCCTTTTCTAAATATGGTTCTCAATGCTGCGACCATTTCCACCCCCTTTAGGGTTTTTAAAGGGTGAGTGTAGCCATACCTTGTAAAGACATCGATGGCTACAAGAAAATATCGGTAGGAATCGTTGCTATCACGCAGTTTGACCAAATGGGCGCTATCAGCATTGAACTGATATTTTTTTTTGGCTGCTACAACGCGTAATTTGCGCTTGGGTGCAGGGGATTCGTTGTATATAGTATACGTTTCCTCACCCTCCAAAAATTTTTCCACATCATCAAACTTTATTCCTTTAGTTTTGGCTTCTTTGTACAATTGCCGCGCCGTTCCAAATCCAGCTGGGTGAGAAGGATCATAGTAAATCTTTTTCAGAAACCTCTCGGTTGCCATAATGCTTTCCAATCAGGCTCGATTTTTTTCTTTTGACCTTGGACAGGAATGCCTGGTGGTGGTGGAACTCGCTTGTTCCCACTGCGTTCAAGTCTTTTTTTGTTTTTTTTGGGTGAGGTTTTAGGCGCAGCTCGTGCATTTGTAGTCTCGGGAGAAGGAGCGGGGGGAGCCGGCTTAGGAGAAGGAGCAGGCTTAGGAAAAGGAGCATCATCAGGCTTAGAAGAAGGAGCAGCAAGAGCAGGAGCAGGAGCATCATTGTCGGGCTCAGAAGCGTTGAAACTAGGAACGGCGCCATGATCACTGCTGGAAGGGGTAAGTGTCGCAGCAGCAGCAGCAGCTCCTTCCCCCATACCATTCTGAATGGAAGTGTAGCGCTCAAATGGGATAAGGACCATTTTCCTCATCATGTAGTAAGGCTTAAAAGTTGCTCTTTTACCAAGTGAAAAGTGTCAATTATCCTTCCTTGGTTCTTGTCGATCAATTGGGCTCTCACCTTTACGCTTTTATTTTTATCACCAATTTTTTGGAGTAGCCTTTTGTTTTTTTGTACTTCCCTTTTAGCTTTTGGACTCAAAGGTAAATGGAGTAGGTTCCATGCTATTTCACTTATCATTTTTACTTGCTCATTTGTGGCGGTGGAAAGTAATGTCTCAGCCTGAATTTTGCTTGGAGTCGAAAGAAACAATGACAAGAATGCTCCTTCCTTAGATAGTGACATGACTCAAGTTAAAGCCCAGCTCGTCGTCGTCGTTGTCGTTGTCGTCGTTGACGTTGTCGTTGTCTATTTTCCTCCCACCAGGTCCGTCACACTCATCTAGCGAAAAGGCAGCAAAGCTGTTTGGTTCACGTGCCCAGTGAATGTGATGGCGTCGGGATAAGTTTACGCTTCTTTGTAGGCCCTCTACACGTGACGTAAGTTGGGATACTTGAGCCTTGTACTCGCTCACTTTTCCAACAAGCTTTAGTATGGTCTCCACTGAGTAAGTAATGTCCAAAAGTTTTCTTTTAGCCAGGTCGCATTTAGGCGAATGGAAGGCGTGCTCTACGGCAGGGATCTCGTCCTCACGCCAAGAGTGTATTTTGATCCCGCAATGGAAGCACTGCACCCAATCTCCAACGCCTGTGTAAAAGAACCCGTTCCTGCAACAGGCAAACTTGGATAGAAAAGGATGAATCCAATGCCTAAAACTATCCAATCGGCTCTCATAGTCAGCCATGGATGGGTGTAAGGGAGCCATGTTGCGCTAATTATTATTATTATTATTCAATGTAAACCACAGGGTTCTCTTCAGGGAACACGCTAGTCCAAAGTTTCAAGTCGGAATGATTTTGTGGTGACAGATCAACGATTAAATAGCCCCAAGGCTTGCTGGTCGCGTCTTTGTATGCTTGGCGAAGAAGTCCTCCCATACCCATTTGAGCATCCAGTCGCGATATTTGTAACACATCTCTAGGGTTTTTAAATAGCACGTTGTAATGCGTGTTTAGATTGATAGTTCTGCTATTTTCCTTGGCAGAATACATTTTGACTCAAGTAAATCACAGTCAGGTTTTTGTGGTGGCTCCCTTGAGTAAACAATCGCTCTGCCTCCTTGTTGTTCACTACGTCATGCATCAAATCATCTATCACCCAAACAGCAGGCTTTCCACCCGCATAGCTCATCAGGTCATTGGGCAGACCCTGAATAAATTCCACGTCGGAGGAGGTCATATCATTAAACCCCTCTTGCCAAATGCCGTAAAAGTTAAGCACTCTTTCAGGCGGTTGGCTAAACATGGTCGATCTGTTCTTTAAAAGTCTTTTAACAAAAAAGGATTTTCCACACCCAGTGCACCCACTCAAACAAACAGTTGTCGGGGTCTGGAAAAAGGCCTGCGGAACATCCACTACAGTCTTCATCACGGCAAATCTATTTTCAGCAAATGGTTGTAATCTTTTCTTATAGCCTCCCACATCGCTCCGAGAAAGTTGTTCCTGACATGGTGTTTCGACTCAACGAAAGAGGCAACTTTTTTAGTCAAACCGCATGACCATATGCGCTCATTTGACAAGCAGTAAACCAAAGGCGCCTTTTGAGTGCTTTGGAGAAATTCTCTTACTTGCCTGTTTGTTTTCAGTTTAAGTAAGCAGATCTGGCGCATTACTTTCCCCATTTCCTCATACCACTCACTTTTTACTCGAATGTCTTTCAACACAGCGCGAAGGTACTCGGCGTCGGAGTAATAAAGAACCTTTGCGAATCCGACACTCCCAGTAGTTTCTCACTTCGTAGCCCCAATTTTTCAAGAGTTCTTCTCTTTCTATGGTCCGTTTCAGCTTTTTCAATCTCGCTCTCTCACCCATCTTAGCGCTCATGCAAGGGCAACCGTGAAAGTAGCACCCCGATACTTCTATGATTGCCATCCACTAAAAAGCTCCCTATCCTCACTTCCTTGCCGTAGTTGCACGCGTGCTTAATTTCCAAGGAAGGATCCTGAAAATTCAACCAATCCATCCAGGCATACATCAACATATGTCTCTGGATCTTCTCAGGCTTAAAGTCGCGATCCCTCTCCCGTCTAATGTAAAATCCCGTAGGCATCTCCTGTCCGATGGCATACAAATACAGGGCATTGCAATCATACCCCATGATCTTTTCCACTTTCAATTCCGAGCCGGGTCTCAATAAAGTCTCGCCAGCTATCAGTCGGCGGTTGAAAATAATGGAGGGCCCGCCAATGATATTTCTGCTAATCACCGCATACAGGTCTCTATGCTCTGGAGAAATCTTGCAGAAAAAGCTTCCATGCTCATTCCCCGATTGGTACAGCATCTTTCGTGCGCTTCCAGGACAACTGATTGAATTCTTGAACACATCAATACCACGACTATGGTAAAAATCCTGCAGTTTGGAGGTGGCCAGACAAAATGGCAACATATCGTTGTTATTATAATACACAAGGTAATCCCGTAGTGTTTTCATTCCTTTCTCCCTCCAAACCTGTTGCATCTCCTCATATTCTTCTTTGGAAATATTGGAGTTTTTCAAGGTGGAATAAAAAGCCTCATGCGGCGGTAGTTGAGTGTCATTCAATTTATCAGCACTGGTAAGGTATTCGTATGGAAAGTATTTCTTTGACAGCTCGCCGTCCACCCCAAATGCCGTGAGAAACTGGGCATAGGAACAGCCAGGCGCTAAAAAATTGGCAATGTCCATAAATTTCAAGCGCTCGTTCTGAACCACAAGATAGCTGTTATTTCGCTTGGCCACGAAATTTTTCCTATCGTTGAAATTCATGTGCTTAAAGAATAGTTCCTTCACCAAATTAATGTCGTAATTGGATGAATTGAACCCAAACACAGGCAACACACTCATGTAATCCTCAAATTTCTCCTTCAGCCTCACAAGGTATTGGTGCATTACTTTCTTTGAGCGGTTCTCGTCCACTTCGGTTTCAACAAACCAAGCTTCTTCTAATTCTCCATCCTCCTCCTCCTCATGATCATCTATCATGATCTGGGAATTTGGTTGTTTTTGCTATTCTTGCTTTGATAAATTAATTAAAATTAATCAATATTAATGTCATATGAGGTCCTCTAAGGGGTCTTCATTATGTGCAAATTTGGTCTCCTAGCAACGCATAGCAACAAAGATATGGGAGCAAACAATTTTCACCTCAGGGTAAATGATGCACGGGAATTTGACAGGGAAAAAAGAGGTGTTGCTCAGCCAAAATATCAGTTCTGAGGGTGATGCATGAATGATGCAATTGCAACATATTATTATTTGAAAATAAACTGAGAAATTCGGAAGAATAGAGATAAAGAAAAAAAAGCACTCTCCAATTTATAGTAAATTACTAGGTCCCCTCTGGACTGAACACACATGACATTGAATTAAGAAAAGTAATGGTTAAAATTGTTATTTCCGCACAAAATTTTGTGTGTACGTAGAACTACCCCTTGAGATGTGTTTCCCTTGATTTCAAATAAATCCATCAAAATTTGAAGGTCAGGGGTCACAAACACATTTTAGGCCCGTGCACCATTTACCCCATGCCATCATCAAATTTTGAAATTCCGATTTCTGGAAAATTATGGCACTTAGGACAAATCTGTTTAATATATCCCAATATTTGGGGCAAAATCGTCCTGCATAGAGAAATTCAGTGCAAAAGAATGAATATTTCCCCATTAAAATGGACCATCATCGATTTGGTGCACCATTTACCCCATACCAACCTCATTTTCTTATGTCATTAATTACATGTTCAAGGAAATAACTTTTTACCAATTTTCTTTTTGCACAGTATCACTCTTGATATAAACTTGAAATTCAATGCTTAACATCTAGTTAGTTCACCGATTTTAATAGCAAAAATCATCGAACAAAACAGTCCAAATCCCCATTGAAGTTGCATTGGAGACACTGCTGCCATCTACTGTACGTGGCGGAACTGGTTACAACGGTAGTTGCAGCCTGCGCCGGTTGATTTTTTGCCTTTTTCCAACGATTTCTGATCGTCACTTCATCTAGGTGAGTAAGCTACTAAATTTGTATGTATTATACAATCTGTGCACTGTTGCAAGTTGATTGATATTGGAATATTGCATATAGAAGTCATAGAAACCTTTAATCACCAAAAATGTCATTTCTAGTGAGGGGCCATATCACAATTTGAAAAACGTAACTGACGACGGAGGTGAACGGCCATAGTTCATAATGATAAGCATATGACCTCTTCAGTTGTGTAAACAACCTTGGGCATTATTCCTCTGTATCTCCAATCTTTGTCTCTTTGTTTTCTGACATTCTGTCTCTCTCTCCCTGCTCTGTGTACCCGACTTCTGTCTCTCTGTGTACCCGACTTCTGTTTCTCTGTGTACCCGCTCTCTTTCTCTCTCTATCCCCGCTCTCTTTCTCTCTGTCCCCGCTCTCTTTCTCTCTCTGTCCCCGCTCTCTTTCTCTCTCTGTCCCCGACCTCTGTCTCTCTCTGTCCCCGACCTCAGTCTCTCTCTGTCCCAGCTGTTTTTAGTATGCTTTTCTCTCTCTGTCCCAGCTCTTTTTCTCTCTGTGTACCCGCTCTCTGTCTCTCTCTGTCCCTGTTCTCTTTCTCTCTCTGTGTACCTGCTCTATGTCTCTCTCTGTCCCTGTTCTCTTTCTCTCTCTGTCCCCGACCTCTGTCTCTCTCTGTCCCTGTTCTCTTTCTCTCTCTATTCCAGCTCTCTGTCTCTCTCTGTCCCCGCTCTCTTTTTTCTCTCTCTGTCCCCGACCTCTGTCTCTCTCTATCCCCGACCTCTGTCTCTCTCTATCCCCGACCTCTGTCTCTCTATCCCCGACCTCTGTCTCTCTATCCCCGACCTCTGTCTCTCTCTATCCCCGACCTCTGTCTCTCTATCCTCGACCTCTTTCTCTCTATCCACGACCTCTTTCTCTCTCTGTACCCGCTCTCTGTCTCTCCCTGTACCCGCTCTCTTTCTCTCTCTGTCCCCGACCCCTGCCTCTCTCTGTCCCCGCTCTCTTTCTCTCTCTGTACCCGCTCTCTTTCTCTCCCTGTACCCGCTCTCTTTCTCTCTCTGTCCCCGCTCTCTTTCTCTCTCTGTCCCCGACCCCTGTCTCTCTCTTTCCCCGACCTCCGTCTCTCTCTGTCCCCGACCTCTGTCTCTCTCTGTCCCCGACCTCTGTCTCTCTCCTTCCCAGCTGTTTTTAGTCTGTTTTTCTCTCTCTGTCCCCGCTCTCTTTCTCTCTCTGTCCCCGCTCTCTTTCTCTTTCTGTCCCAGCTCTTTTTCTCTCTGTGTACCCGCTCTCTCTCTCTCTCTGTCCCTGTTCTCTTTCTCTCTCAGTCCCCGACCTCTGTCTCTCTCTTTCCCAGCTGTTTTTAGTCTGTTTTTCTCTCTCTGTCCCCGCCCTCTTTCTCTCTCTGTCCCCGCTCTCTTTCTCTTTCTGTCCCAGCTCTTTTTCTCTCTGTGTACCCGCTCTCTGTCTCTCTGTCTCTCTGTCCCTGCTCTCTTTCTCTTCTTCCCCCGCTCTCTTTCTCTCTCTGTCCCACCTCTCTTTCTCATACATAGGGTGAGGGTGTGAGTACAGGAGAATGAGGGGTGAGATAGGGTGAGGGTGTGAGTAGAGGAGAGAGAGGGGTGAGATAGGGTGTGAGAAATGAGAAATGAGAGGGCTGTGCGCCCGTGAAAACCGGAAAAAAAACTTATTTATAATTATAAGCAATCAAAAAGTGTGCGCTATGGAGCAGAGTGGGCGGGGCAATAGGATGACTCAAACAGTGTAAGTGGGCGTGGCTTGTTTGCACTGGACACTTTCACAAAGTATAAAAGCCCAAGCAAACTCTTGCCACCTTTCAGTCTCTAGTAGAAAGCCAAGCAGGCAACATGTATTATTAACGTTATTACCCATTATTACATGGACTTAATAATTGCTTATAATGAAAACCTTAAAATCTGTTTAATATATCACCTTGTAACCATATAATTCACCTTGTAACAATGTGTGGCGATTTCTGAACACAGAATAACCTCTCTTTAAGTTTCACCTTAGCTTTCAAACGTGTGAAAATGATGCCACACCCCATGAGTATGGGTGAGCGAAAAAAGGGGCATTAACAAGTGTTAAAACTTAAATGTGTGACATTGCTGCTATATTAAATTTATTCACAGAAGCCAATGTTGGCACACAGAAATAGTACTGTGTCCAGAGAAGCGTGCATACCTAGACAGTCCTGCACTATAGAAATAGATTGCAGATGCAATATAAAATTTTATGATAATTTGAATCATTAAATCACCTGCGGTTAACACAGGAAACTTCATAGCTGTGGGTTGTTTTTTCAAGGCTTTCACTTATTACTTAAAAACGGTGAGGGGACCTAATACAAAAAACTACGTCACGCGTATCAATGACGTCACACTTTCCAGCCACGGTGAGGGGACCAGGGAAGTCAGCTGATTCATTGGAAAATAAATATTACAGAATAATTATTGGATTTCATTGTTTTAAATCTAGTTGGTACAATGTAAAACGAGCCTGACGATCTGGATATGAAGTCTCATGGCAAAATTATTATTATGTTCGTCAGAAATTGAAAATTGAATTTTCAATTTGGTTCGAAGATATGTCTTATTAAAAAGATTAGACATATGTAAACGAAAGTTTAAATATTTAGAAATATTACATTTGTTAACGATTTGCTGGATCTCATAGCTTTATTGGGCTCCTGCTCGATCAAAACTCGATCCCTTTTATACCTTGTGAAAGTGTCCTGTGCAAACAAGCCACGCCCACTTTTACTGCTTGAGTCATACTATTGCTCCGCCCACTTTGCTGCATACCACACACTTTTTGATTGCTTATAATTATAATTATGTTTTTCTTTTTTTTCCGGTTTTCACGGGCACACAGTACACTCATTTCTCATAATATCATATCCGCCCAGGTGCCACCTAAAAGCCTTATAAGTTATTCATATTCAGTCTCTCTATATCCCCGCTCTCAGTCTCTCTCTATCTCCCCGCTCACTGTCTCTCTCTATCCCCGCTCACTGTCTCTCTGTCCCTGCTCTCAGTCTCTCTATATCCCCGCTCTCTGTCTCTCTATATCCCCGCCCTCAGTCTCTCTATATCCCCGCCCTCAGTCTCTCTATATCCCCGCTCTCAATCTCTCTATATCCCCGCCCTCAGTCTCTCTATATCCCCGCTCTCAATCTCTCTATATCCCCGCTCTCAATCTCTCTATATCCCCGCTCTCTGTCTCTCTATATCCCCGCTCTCAGTCTCTATATATCCCCGCCCTCAGTCTCTATATCCCCGCTCTCTGTCTCTATATCCCCGCCCTAAGTCTCTCTATATCCCCGCCCTCAGTCTCTCTATATCCCCGCTCTCTGTCTATCTATATCCCCGCTCTCAATCTCTCTATATCCCCGCCCTCAGTCTCTCTCTATCCCCGCTCTCAATTTCTCTATATCCCCGCTCTCAATATCCCCGCCCTCAGTCTCTCTATATCCCCCCTCTCAATCTCTCTATATCCCCGCTCTCAGTCAGTCTCTGTCCCCGCTCTCAATCTCTCTATATCCCCGCACTCAATCTCTCTATATCCCCGCTCTCAATCTCTTTATATCCCCGCTCTCTTTCTCTCTATATCCCCGCTCTCAATCTCTCTATATCCCCGCTCTCTGTCTCTCTATATCCCAGCCCTCAGTCTCTCTCTGTCCCCGCTCTCTGTCTCTCTATATCCCCGCTCTCAGTCTCTCTATATCCCCGCCCTCAGTCTCTCTATATCCCCGCTCTCAATCTCTCTATATCCCCGCCCTCAGTCTCTCTATATCCCCGCTCTCAATCTCTCTATATCCCCGCTCACAATCTCTCTATATCCCCGCTCTCTGTCTCTCTATATCCCCGCTCTCAATCTCTCTATATCCCCGCCCTCAGTCTCTATATCCCCGCTCTCTGTCTCTATATCCCCGCCCTAAGTCTCTCTATATCCCCGCCCTCAGTCTCTCTATATCCCCACTCTCTGTCTCTCTATATCCCCGCCCTCAGTCTCTCTATATCCCCGCCCTCAGTCTCTCTATATCCCCGCTCTCTGTCTCTCTATATCCCCGCTCTCAATCTCTCTATATCCCCGCCCTCAGTCTCTCTCTATCCCCGCTCTCTGTCTCTCTATATCCCCGCTCTCAGTCTCTATATATATCCCCGCTCTCAATCTCTCTATATCCCCGCTCTCAGTCTCTCTATATCCCCGCTCTCAGTCTCTCTATATCCCCGCTCTCAATCTCTCTATATCCCCGCTCTCAATCTCTCTATATCCCCGCTCTCTGTCTCTCTATATCCCCGCCCTCAGTCTCTCTCTGTCCCCGCTCTCTGTCTCTCTATATCCCCGCCCTCAGTCTCTCTCTGTCCCCACTCTCTGTCTCTCTATATCCCCGCTCTCAGTCTCTCTATATCCCCGCCCTCAGTCTCTCTATATCCCCGGTCTCAGTCTCTCTATATCCCCGCCCTCAGTCTCTCTATATCCCCGCTCTCAATCTCTCTATATCCCCGCTCTCAATCTCTCTATATCCCCGCTCTCTGTCTCTCTATATCCCCGCCCTTAGTCTCTCTCTGTCCCCGCTCTTAGTCTCTCTATATCCCCGCTCTCAATCTCTCTCTATCCCCGCCCTCAGTCTCTCTCTATCCCCGCTCTCTGTCTCTCTATATCCCCGCTCTCAATCTCTCTATATCCCCGCCCTCAGTCTCTCTCTATCCCCGCTCTCAATCTCTCTATATCCCCGCCCTCAGTCTCTCTATATCCCCGCTCTCAGTCAGTCTCTGTCCCCGCTCTCTGTCTCTCTATATCCCCGCTCTCTCTTTCTCACTCTATCCCCGTTCTCAGCCTCTATCCCTGCTCTGTCTGATAGTTTTGCAATTACTTTATAGCTTAAAAAACCTGTCCACTATGCAACCTTATATAACGCATATAATTACCAAAGACTTTGTTGTATCATGACTCTTTTATAATCTCCTCTGTCATACTAAATCTCAATTTAATGTATTCAATATATCTATAGATACGATTCGAAGCTCATCCTTTAGAGTATATTAAGCTACTTTGATAGGTATGAAGAACTAGAACTTGTGATTGATTACAATTGCAAATAGAATTGCATTATATTATAATATATATATTATCTATATATATAGAGAGAGAATGGGACGAGCCGGCAATAATCGAAAATTTATAGGACGAGATTCGTCGACATAAGCACGATGCCGTAGGCAGAGTGCTTATGTGGACGAATCAAGTCCTATAAATTTTCGATTATTGCCGGCGAGTTCCATTCTATATTTATTATATGTGCATAAAATTTGATCATATATTATCAGATATCACTGAAAAAATATTAAAGAAGTCTCAGACAGAGCCCCGCTGCCCTGCTGACAGCCCCACTGACAGCCCCGCTGACAGCCCCGTTATTAGCCAAGTTATATTGTTGACATATTGTTGACATATCTCAGCCATTTCTTGAGCTACATTAATAAATCTTATACCATTCAATAGAGAATTTAATGCTCTATTTAATGATGGGATTTTTATTATGTATTTCTCTAATCATAGTACCAGAATCACGGGTGGATTACCGATCGCGGGGATTTGTTTACATCCTTCGCGGAGAGCCAAAGCTCCGCGAAGCATATAAACAGAGCTATTTTTAGACAACTACATCCATATAGGACGCGTCCTATATGACTATTTTTATAGCACCCCACTTATAGCACTTCTCATATAGCATGCGCGTATAATAATATATATTATAGAATTGCAATATTTAATGTATGATGGGTTGAAGGTCCATTATGGCTCAATGAGGATAATCATATGATTTTAGGACAGTCGAATAAATTTCTTATCATGTAAAAGTATATTCTCACTTGTTTTTCTGATTACATAAAGCAATTTCTAAGGGTTATATTTCTTCAAAATTTAATGAGCTTGTCTATAGACCTGTAGATGTCAGTACTTAATGTATTGTGTGTTGAAGGTCAGTAGAGGTCAGTACTTAATGGTATGTGTGTTGAAGGTCAGTCTATGGCCGAGTAGGTAAAATGCATGTTTTAAGTTTTTTTTTTTTTGTAAATTGGTATTGATCCCTGTTTCATATGATTAGTTCATCCTATTGACCAGTTTATAGACCAGTAGAGTTCAGTACTTAATGTATGGTGTGTTGAAGGTCAGTCTATGGACCAGTAGAGGTCTGTACTTAATGTAAGGTGTGTTGAAGGTCAGTCTATAGACCTGTAGAGGTCATTATTACACCCCTATGCCGTAGTTGCCTATACCTTCAGCATTGTATGCACCACCTAGACAAGCAGGTGCATAAAATGTAAATTATGCACCTCCAGGTGCATAACGAAAGTAGGTCCGGCAGCTAAGCCTGATCACCAGAAGTCAAATTGTGTATCAATGGGCCACCGATCGTTCACCCTAATTTCTCTTGAAATAATAGATATAAAGCTTCAAAATGAAAAGTTCTACCGTATAATAACATTTAAAAATGTTATTTGGCTAAAGTATATCAATGTAGACCCACCATGAACAAAAATCCTATAGCGAATCGGTAGCGAATCAGACAGGCCATTTGTTGGCTTAGCGTGTCCGACTCGCAGTTAGAGCCTATGTGTGACAAAGGCGTGTCCGATCGTTCAATCGTTTTACCGATTTTCTCTGGAAATAATAAAGCTAGAGGCTCCAAATGAATGTTCAATGGAAGAGTCATATGTAAAAATGCGATTTTGGTAAAGTATATCGACGATAATGATTTATTTCATTAACTAGGCATGACAGGCTCTGACTGACAAGTAGATCGAAGCTGTATTATGAATTTGCGGAACTTATATTATCGCCCACTCGATCGTTTTACCGATTTTCTATGGAAATAATAAAGTTAGAGACTTCAAATGAAAAGTTCAATGGAAGAAACATATGTAAAATGCGATTTTGCTAAAGTATATCGACGATAATAATTTATTTCATTAACTAGCACCGATAGCCTGACAGGCTGAGTCTGACTGACAGCTATGGCTTCACGTGTCTGACTTGTAGGCCGTGTGTGGCTGTGGCGTATCCGATTCGCACCAGAGGGACTTTTTTCTTTTGATTTATTCATATTTCTTATTGATAAAAAATAAAAAGGGATGTAATAAATATGGAACGAACTTGCTGGGTTGTACGTTCATTAGTTATGCATCTCGAGCCTACGACGAAAGGATTCTCGGGCTAAAGCCCTCGAATCTTTCGTCGTAGGCTCTCGGTGCATAACTAATGAACGTACGCCCCAGCGAGTTCGTTCCATATATGTACTTAATGTAAGGTGTGTTGAAGGTCAGTCTAAGGACCTGTAGAGGTCAGTACTTAATGTAAGGTGGGTTGAAGGTCAGTCTATAGACCAGTAGAGCTCTGAACCTAATGTAAGGTGTGTTGAAGGTCAGTCTATAGACCTGTAGAGGTCAGTACTTAATGTAAGGTGTGTTGAAGGTCAGTCCATAGACCAGTAGAGGAGTGTACTTAATGTAAGGTGTGTTGAAGATCAGTCTAAGGACCAGTAGAGTTCAGTACTTAATGTAAGGTGTGTTGAAGGTCAGTCTATAGACCAGTAGAGGTCTGTACTTAATGTAAGGTGTGTTGAAGGTCAGTCTATGGACCAGTAGAGGTCAGTACTTAATGTAAGGTGTGTTGAAGGTCAGTCTAAGGACCAGTAGAGGTCAGTACTTAATGTAAGGTGTGTTGAAGGTCAGTCCAAGGACCAGTAGAGGTCAGTACTTAATGTAAGGTGTGTTGAAGGTCAGTCTAAGGACCAGTAGAGGTCAGTACTTAATGTAAGGTGTGTTGAAGGTCAGTCTATAGACCAGTAGAGGTCAGTACTTAATGTAAGGTGTGTTGAAGGTCAGTCTATGGACCAGTAAAGGTCTGTACTTAATGTAAGGTGTGTTGAAGGTCAGTCTATAGACCAGTAGAGGTCAGTACTTTATGTAAGGTGTGTTGAAGGTCAGTCTATGGACCAGTAGAGTTCAGTACTTAATGTAAGATGTGTTGAAAGTCAGTGTAAGGACCAGTAGAGGTCAGTACTTAATGTATGGTGTTGTTATACCGTGTGGGAGCTATGCTCCGCCCCCAAGTGCCAATCAAGTGTAGGCACTCCCTGGAGTACCAGCCCTCCTGGCTGGAGTATGTACGACTCACACTTCTGATTATTAAACAGTCTACTATAAACTATCATTGCCTTTACATCGTTATATATATACATCCTCTAGTGGACTCCCCTATCTCTTCACATACTTATATGCTATTCTAGATATAATATTGGTGGAGGAACCGAGTGCGAATCGGTATTTAATCACAGATAGCGGTTTTATATATGGCTTCTGAGAGTTTTCTGGATAGTTTGAAATCAACAGTGAGGAGTTTTACAACGTTTGGGAAATCGGATTCCCAGAGACGGTTGGAGTACGGGGGACAAGTAAAGGAGGAAGAAGAGAGCCTGAGTGGGAACTCAGGCTCAGGATGATTTAAGTGATATAGAACATATTAATGTTGCAAAGAACATTGGTGAAATACCACGGTGGAACGAAATGTTGAATGAGGACTTAAATTGGCCAAGCCCTCCACAGACGGATGCATATGGAAAATTGAGAGGAGAGAGCATAGTAAAAAATTCTCCTAGAAGGTCTATGGAAAGGGACTCGGTTTTAACGAATGCATTTGGGGAGAGAGCAGCTACAATATTTACCGAGGAGGCTAGAGCTCAGGTGTCACCGGCACAACGCTGGGGAGTAGCTCGTACAGGCGGTATTGGTGAGAAATGTTCCTCACCGGACTACAATAGAGGATCGAGATATGATCAGCACAATCGGGCTCTGGAGGTGAATACCAGTAGAATCAGCCAAGACTCGCCTCCGGTGTCGGTGAAACCAACACCAGTTCAACAGCGTATAACGATACAGCCGAGAAAAATGGATCAGCAATTGATGCAACAACAACAACTGCAGGCTCAACAACAACATCAGTGGCAACAGCAATATGTACAACAACAGTCACAACAGCAGTATGTGCAACAACCGCAACAACAGGTACAACAACAGCAACCGCAGCAAACAAATTCTCAACATAACAATGGGGCCACAAGTGGGAATTACTACAGTTACATGGGTAATTTCGGTAAAAGATCTCCACAGTCGATATATACGCCTAGACAACAGTTAGGTCCATATGCTAACGTTAATATGGGACAGGGAGACCCAAGGTTCAATTATCCTGCTCCAAATATGAATCCTAGTCCGCAGCAGCAATTGATAACTCCAGTGCAGCAGGCTGGACAAACAAATGATAGCATGGCTTTCATGATGCAGGAACTAAAACAAATGCGGATGGATACCTTTCAATTCATGACGGGTATGTTGGATACAAAGAAGGAAGAGAGGAGAGAGGATTGGAGAGAAGAGAAAAAGGACAGGCTGCGGGGGCATGTAATAAAGAATTTTATGAAGCCACCGGTGGTGTTTGACGAACCAACAGTGTCAAGGTCAGCGGTTAGGTTTATGAAGAATAAAGAATATGTAGACTATGCGCTGAAGAATGATCTACCTGAGAACATGTGGTTGGACGGCTTTAAAGCCTTTGTAAAAGAATCAGCATTGGATTTTTACATGAGATTTGTGGATAAGTATTCCACGTCCGCGCCTTTCAGCACTTTCAAGCAGGAGTTTTTGATTAAGTTCCAGGATATGTCAATCGAGGAAATGATGAAAAACTATAATTACAGAGAGAAAGAGCCTTCTAAAACAACGAAGGAATTCTGTAGAGAAATGTCACGATTGCTGGAGAGATCTAGCTTGAGTGAGAAGGAGCAAGCGGAAATTCTAATTGGGAAATTAGATGCGAACTTAAGGATGTGTGTAGCGGCGGAGAGACCGCAGACGGTGGCAGCAGTGACCGACGCCGCTGTAAAATATGAGGCTGTAATAAAAGCCAAGTCTAGTACATCAACAGGAGAGAATAAGGCTGAAGTCTTATATGTGGATGACAACGAAAGGAAATCCAGAAAGGATTACAGCAGGAAGTATGATACATATAAGGGTAAGCAAGAGGAGAATAAAGGCGAGTGGAAAAAGAAATACTACAAGTCTGATGGATATAAGAGCAAATCACCGCATGAGAAGAAGAAGTTTGAATCAGGGAGTTACTCTAAGGAGGGATCTGTCGAGCGGCACAGATCTTCTTCAAACGGCAAATATGACCAAGAGACCTTGTACTATAAGGGCAAGGATGGACAGTTCTATCCCAAATCGAATTGGAAAAAGAAATTCTACAAGAAGGAGGTGAACGAGATTTGTCTAGAAGGTAGTGACAGTGACAGTGATACTTCAAGTACTATCTCAAAAAACGAGGAGGAAGGTCAGGAAGCGCTCCTGGCCGACTCAATGAGCTTGATCCAGCGCATCAGAGAGGACAGCTTATAAAAAGAGTGAGTAAACCTTTCAAATACGACCCTGACAGAACAAAATTTTCAATTTTAGAAATGAGCAAAAGCACGAGGGCTGGCAAGAAAATGAATGTGATTAAATTATGTAACGGTTCGGCCGAGATTAGAGCAGAAAATTATGTACTGCCAGCTCTGGTGGATACGGGTGCCTCGGTGTCATGTGTCAGCCGTCAGTTTGCACGAACTTTGTTAGCAAGGAATCCAAAGATTCCAGTGGAAAGAACATATCTGAAATTATACATGGCTGGCGGAGACTATCGAGTTGCTCGGAGAGTAATCAAAATTCATTTGGAAATGTCAGGGGAAGTGTATAGCATGTGGTTTCATGTGGTACCCGGTTTGCGAAGATCTATGATAATTGGGGTAGATATGTTGGAGAAATACGATGCGTGTATTAGGTTTGCCAATAAAAGTCAAAAGGTTTTCGTGATTAGGACGGAAAAGGGTCATAGATTGGGGCCAAGATCTGAGAATTTATTTTCAGCAAAGGTTTGTGGAATAGTAGATTTGAAAGGTAAAGTGGGTGTTGTAGAGAACATGCATAGAAAGACTGTCGTTCCATTTCTGGCCCAAAGGATCGCTGTTAGACCAGGAAAAAAGAATCGTATTCCAATAGTGTTAGCTAATCCTACCGACGAGGCTTACACAGTGAGTAGGGGGAGCATATTGGGCATTTTTGTGTTGCAAAATGAAAGTGATTTCGTGCAGTTGGGAAGCAGTGTGGCGGAAGTATCATGTAAACTACCATCGGTGGTGGGTGAGGTAAACGCCATGCGGCCTGATAACTTCGTGAGAATGTCTGGGGAATATAAGGTTTCTGAAAAGCTAGGAGCTGCACAGAGGGAAGATTTACTGAGAATTCTTAATAAGAATGTGGAGGTTTTTCAGAAAGAGGGAGCCCCAATGCAACATAGGGTCGGTATAGAGCATGAGATAGAATTGAAGGATGGATATAAGCCAGTAAGCAAGATGCCATATGTGATCCGTTTTAGGAAAATGAGTCATAAGTCGCAAAAAATAGATTTTGAGATTCCATTATATTTGAAAAGATGAGATCAAGCCGATTCCAATGATAGTAAACAGTCTAATAATCCAATAAGTATTTCTAGATTTTAAGTTTGATATTTTCATTTTGTAATAAAAAAGTTTGCCATATTTCTGGGGGGTAGTAAACAGTAAAGTAACTAAATATAGTCCATATAAGGGCCTTTAAAACGAAAGGATATATTACATACATTGTCCTGAAATTTGATACATCGATCGATATATATATAAGTGATAAGCTCACTAAACATCAGAACATTCCAATGAAGTGATCTTGTAAAATAAACACTTTGAAAAATATTATTTTTGCGACTTATGACTCATTTTCCTGGAACTCATCACATATCGACTGAACCCAGCTATGAGAAAGATCATGAAAGACATGTTGGAAGAACAGGTAAGCATGGGCGGATCCAAGGGGGGGGTCGCCGATGTCCTGACCCCCCCCCTCAAAATTTTCATAAGTGCCCTTTTGAATAGCCCAAAGTGCCTTTTTTTACAACCCAAAGTGCCCTTTTACTGTTGTAAGTGTAACAACCAAACAGTGTCTTTTTTACAACCAAAAGTGCCCCTTTTGAAGAGCCAAAAACCTTTTTTAAGAACCAAAGGTGTTCTTTTAGAACTGAAAGTGTCTTGTGGTAACAGCTGTAAAAGCCGTTAAAAGAACTTATAAGTGCTGTTTCCATGACTCCCTAATTTGGGTGTATGGGCCCCACACATGTTTGTTCTGACATAAGTTCCCCCTCTTATGTTTGCTTCACATTTATACATCATGTGGACAATCACTTGGGGGCAGTTGTGAGAAAATTAAAGTATACTGCCTTACATTTGTCCTATTGTTGGCAGGCCTGCCTGCAGGAAGTACAGCCATACTCCATTGATCCGGTAACCCAATGCGACATTGGATACATGTGATTTCATCTTTTGAGGGAGATTTTGATTCAATGTCAATTAGTTAAATTTGCCTTTGAGATTATCCTCCTAATTATTTGTTTTGTATCTTTAAATACAAACAAAACTGGCTGATTATGATCAAAAAATGCTCCCAGGATACACCATTTCACTCCTCAGGTTTTACAATTTTGGGGGGCAACATGCCCCCAGACCTTACTTCACCCTTACATTACTTGCAACAGTAGCCACAACTGATTTTTAAAGATAATTCTTACAATCTTACAATTTGTATACATGGTCAACTGCCAGTGTGTGTTGTATGTTTAATGTTTCTTAGGTCCTTGCAAACTGCATCCCTAGTTTTTAAAAGTCAAAATAAATAATAGAAATAAAATGATCACTTTTCATGTGTGATTAAATACTGTATTTTGTGCTTCAAAAAGCGCCAAATGCCTCCAAATGGCACCTTAAATTTCAAAATTTCCCAGGGGAGCATGCCCCCAGACCCCCCTAGTCAGTTAGATTTTCAGAAAATGCACATTAGGCAGGTCCACAAATTTGATAACATTTGCTAAATTAGACAAATATGAATAATTGGTATATCAAAGTAACATTTTCTGACGATCTCTTCCTTGTATGCCTTTGTGCCCCTCTGGCTGATTTTTGGGGAATGGACTGATGTGCCCTTTTTATCTTGGACCCCCCCTCATTTTAGACCCTAGATCCGCCCCTGGGTAAGGGCAGGGATTATAGAAAGGACGGATGGAAAGAGTGAATTTTGTAGTCCAGCATTTCTTGTTCAAAAACCTGGATCTCGAAGAGAAGGGAAAACTCAGTACAGAATGGTCACAGATTTTAGGTCAGTAAATGAGAACGTGAAAAATCAAAGTAGAAGTTTCCCTAGGGCAGATGAAGTGATAGAAAGGGTAGGATCGTTGAAGGGTCTTTTCTTCTCTAAGGTGGATGCTCATGCAGGTTTTCATCAAATTAAATTAAAGAAGGAACACAGACATATTACAGCGTTTAATACAATGGAAGGCATTTTCCAGTACAGGGCGATGCCAATGGGGTTAAAGACCTCGCCCAAAGCGTTCCATGGAATAGTGGAGGGCATCTTGAAGAATATCCCAAATGCATGTTGTTATGTGGATGATGTCATTTTAGCTTCCAGAAGCTGGGATGAGCATGTGAGGGATTTGGATATCATGTTGGGGAGACTGAGAAAATCAGGAATTAGCCTCAAAAAGGAGAAATGTTATTTTGGCATGGAATCGGTGGGATTCTTGGGATTCGTGATAAATAGACATGGGGTACAGCCAGACCCTGTGAAGGTAGATGCTATAAAGACGTTTCCCAGGCCCAGGACAGTGAAAGAAGTAAAGGGCTTCTGTGGCCTTGCGAATTATTACAGAACATTCATACCTGATTACAGCCATAACATGGTCCCTTTATACAAGTTGACAAGAAATGATGTGCCATGATGTGCCATGATGTGACAAGAAATGAGGTGGCGTTTGACAGAATAAAGAATTCGATTTGTGCCGATGTTATCTTGCCTCATCCAGATTATGAGAAGGATTTCTATATCGCCTGTGATGCAAGCGGCGTTGCAATCGGTGGAACCATTCAACAATTGGATACCAATGGTATGTTGCGACCTTTGGCCTTTGTAGGTCGGGCATTGACGAAACCTGAGGTCAATTACAGCACGACAGATGGTGAATTATTGGCGGTACGTTATTGTTTGGATAGATTCAGACACTATGTGATTGGAAGGAAATTTTATATTTACACTGATCATGCTGCTTTGCTCATATTGAACGGTAAAAAGAAACTGAGTGGTAGAATGGCCAGATGGCTTGATTTCTTTCAGGAATTTGACTATACCATGCTCCATATTAAGGGGCGTTTAAATATTGTGCCAGATTTGCTATCTCGAAGATCATATCCCAGTAAGACCGAAAAGGGGGCAAAGGGTGAATGCTCCAAACGAGATGAGGTACAGAAGAAGGTATGTTTCAATCAGGTACATGCAATAAAGTTTTTTGAAGAAGAGGAAGTACTGCATACCTATCCACTGAGAGTGTTCAGACCAAGGTCCATTCTGAAAAGGAATTCAGAGATCAGAGAGGGGCAGGTAGTAGGAGGTAATGGCGAGATTTCCAGGGGCAAGGTGGAATTAGAATCTACATGTGGGAGTCAGTTAATGGCGGTAGAGACACGTGCCACTACACGCCAGGACACTGACAGGTCACACGAGCAGAAGGAGATGGCTAGGGCACAGTTAGCAGATAAGAGAAAGAAGCGAGCGGCTCGAGCGGCGAGGCCAAAGAGAGCTGGGCGTCTAGCTGTGAAATTGCCTGAAATCAGAGGCGGTGATAAAAGACGTACAGCGGCGCGGAGAAGGAGCTTGGCATGTCACACGCCACGACCCGAGGGTTGCCTATTTCCTGAGGAATTAACTGGGGGAGATCCAGTTACTTTTAAGGACATGAAAAAATCCCAGGGAGAGGACCCATTCTGTGGGGCAATGCTTAAATTCATTGGATCTGGAATTTTGCCAGAGAGTAATGAGGAAGCCAGAAAAATTCTTCTGACTCAGGATCAGTTCTACACGAAGGACGGCATGTTGTGCCGCATACCAGGGAAATTGAGATACAACCAGGTGCATCAGGTGTATCAGATAGTAATTCCAGAGTGTCTGGTACAGAAATTCCTTGAGAGAATTCCTTGTGGGTTATTGGGGGCCCATGCAGGGATTACTCGAATGATGGGGATAATTGCTACTAGGTTTTATTGGCCCACGGTGAGAGCAGATGTGGAAAGATATGGCTCACGTGTCACATTTGCCTCAGTACGAAGAAAAAGAATCGTACAATACGATTGCCAATGACGGTAAGAGATAGCGCTCCATATCCCTTTTCATGCCTCATGATTGATACCATTGGGAAAATATCTACAACCAAGCGGGGGGCTAGGTATATACAAACAGTGATAGATATGAGCACGAGGTACGTTATTGCTTGGGCTACAGATAGAATAGACAGTGCAACCTTCAGGGACGAGTTCTTTGAGAAAGTCATATGCATTGTTGGCTGTCCAAGCAGGATTTATTCTGATAACGGCACCACGTTTTCTGGGTGTAATTTTGTAAATTTTTGTTCAAAATTTGGGATAGAACAAGTGTTCTCCAGCCCCTATAGGCCTCAATCGAATGGATTGATCGAGCGTACGAATAGAAGCTTGGTAGAAAGGCTCAGAACATTTACAATAAAGAACCCCGAAACATGGGATATATACATCCCCGGTATAGTACTTGCATTGAATGCCAGTGACAGCTATTCGCTGGGGTACTCGGCTTTCATGCTGGTATTTGGGAAGAACTGTGTTCTTCCGGCCGAGGCCAACCTGAGAGATGTCAGGGATTCCATCAAACCAATTATAGAGCATTTGTTGGAGGCCGATGGTGTCAGGGAATTTCTTGGCACGGAGGCAGAGGTCAAACTCAAGCAGGTGCAAGAGAAGATGAAGAAGAGACATGACAGATCTACATACCCAGACAAAATAGAGGCTGGGATGGTGGTATATTCGAAGGTACAGAATCATACCAGGAATGCAGTGAGCAATAAATTAAAAATTGTCTACAATGGTCCTTTTCTGGTCTTGTCTAAGCCCTCAAAGTTCACAGCTAGGTTAAGAAGGCTAGACAACGGCAAGGCGGTGAAAAGACCAGTCCACGTGGCTCACTTGAAAATTGTAAATAAAGATTACACCAATGACTTTTTGAGAAAATTAATGGGAGATAAACCCAATTAAAAATTATCAACGCCAAAGCGCTTCCTAAAAAGGATTAGCGCCGATCTACCAGTGGGGAAGGCTAGATTGTAAGTGGCGGTCAGAGGAGTGATATGGGTGTATCACCAAGTAGATGTTGGGGAGTCGCCGTAGCTAACGCTCAAAATATCTGGTCAAAATACTAATAGGTATAAACCAGCCATTCCTCCATTTGTTAACTGCACAGGGAATTTTAAGCAATTCAATAACGAAAGAGAATCCTCATATGGGTGGATACAAAAGGAATTCAGCATTGGTAACGCCTAGACCCGGGTTCAGTGAGGCTCAGTCCAGACAGGATAGGGGCGTGGCTTCTATCAGGTCTCGTGCACTGAACGATGAAGGGTGCCTCGAGAGGAGGTGGGGTCTTGCTATCTGAGAGCCAGCTCTGCGGCGAGTCTTAGGACTGAGTTGCCATAAGCATTCTGGACATAGCAGACGCCAGCGTTGTGTCAATTCCTCCGTCTATATTCGGTAATGACCCCAAGATTTCTCTGTAAGAATAGGGTCTAAGGAGTCTCGAGTAGGGTGCGATCATGGAAGGTTGGATTATCAAGGCGATAGGGATTATCAGGTAAACCGAGAAACCATTCGAGGTGATAGTTTGTAATTTGGTGATAATTTGCCGCAGCTTTACTACCCAGCGTCCTGCTGGTATATCTGTGCTGCTAGTCTGATCGAGTAATTTGCAGCCGAGGCTTTCTCGACAGGAGTAGATTGATAAATGAAATTAGTTCTGCTAAAGAACTGACTCCCCTACACTGAAAGCAAAAACGTCTTCATTCTAAACAGTCGTGAAGACGCTTTTTTTGCCCCCACTTTTGAGACGTTTTTTTCCCCAAAACGTTCTCAAAAACGTTTAGAGCGAAAAACGTCCTCAAGCAAAAGTGTTTAGAGGGTAAAACGTCCTCAAGTAAAAAAATGTTTAGAGGGTAAAACGTCCTCAAGTAAAAAAGTGTTTAGAGGGTAAAACGTCCTCAAGTAAAAAAGTGTTTAGAGGGTAAAACGTCTTCAATTAAAAAAGTGTTTAGGAGTTAAAACGTCTTCTATTAAAAAAGCGTTTACAAGTGAAAAAGCGTTTTCAATGATCATATGGAAAATGTTTAGGTCATTGTTTTTCAGGTTATGAGTATTCTATATGATGGCCTTTTTAATGCTGGGAGATGTGGGAGCTGGAACAAAAAACCACAACAATGGCAACTTCGCTCAATCATCATTTATTCAATTCCATTCATTGGCGCAGAATAACATTGCATTATACATTTCAATCATAATAATCAGTTGATTTTATGTAATACTTTATATTTGATCTTTCTTCAAATAATCAATATTCAATACGAATGAATTAATAGATTATTATAAAGCATGTAATCTATCCCCTTTTGGTTTATAGAGACCAGAAACCCCACCAAATCTCTATATAACAAGCTGATTAATTATTAATTATATGTATACACTACTAATAGCAACTTCAGTGAATCATTATTTAATTCCATTCATCCATGCAGCATAATATAAAAGAAGAAGATATCAATGAATCGCCTGAAATAAGCTTTGCTGGTAATATAAATACATAACTTCTCATATTTCTCACCGGTGTATCAATGTTTTACAAAGCTTTGACAGCTGATATGTCTCTGTAGACAAAATAATTTAACAGATAGTATTTTGAAAGGTCTTATTTCTGCACAAATACAATATTAAATACAGAACATCAGACCTATACCTTATACCTCAAGCCGATCAATTATAAACAAGTGGGCACTCAGAACCGTAACAGTTTTATCTGGATCTCACAATCCTATCGGGACAGATCTACTCCATCAGTTAAGGTCTATCACTTTAGCTACTTCATTACTCATGAGATGCAGATTATATTATTTCTAGGAGAAGGTGAGACGTATCAGGAGTTATGATTTACAAGAAGGAGTGAACTTTATAGGTTGAGCACGTTTATTTTTGGTTAATCGACTAAAGTCTTCAGTAAAACTGAAGCAAAACTTAGGCATGAGATGGCATTTAAAGGTCTATCAGCCTTTTTAGGATATAACTTTTCCCAAGCTATATAGTTGAACATAGTCAATGGAAAAGTCAATCATTAAGTCGGAATGGTCCACCATAAAGTCAGAAAATTCAATCATTAAGTTAGAAAATTCAATCAAAATTTCAATCATAAAGTCAGGCTAAAAAAGTAGAGTGAGAGGGGTGGTTGGTGTATGGGTGCACCAGCCATGTATACATGCAGACCTGTGTAAACATGCAGGTCTGCATGTATGCACAGTCCTGCATGTATACACAGTATCGCACCCAGACTCAACCCATGATAATTGAGTTGAGGCAGGTTTGGTAAAGATGTTACAGGATGTAGGTAGATGGAGTTGCAAGGTTATCTAACTTTCTCCATTTCCAAGTTGGTCGAAAAAGAAGTTGGGTCGGAAAAAAAGTTGGGTCAGAAGAGAAGTTGGGTTGGAAAAGAAGCTGGGTTGGAAAAGAAGCTGGGTCGGAAGAGAAGTTGGGTCGGGAATAAAGTTAAGTTGGGTCGGGAATAAAGTTAAGTTGGGTCGGGAATAAAGTTAAGTTGGGTCGGGAATAAAGTTAAGTTGGGTCGGGAATAAAGTTAAGTTGGGTCGGGAATAAAGTTAAGTTGGGTCGGGAATAAAGTTAAGTTGGGTCGGGAATAAAGTTAAGTTGGGTCGGGAATAAAGTTAAGTTGGGTCGGGAATAAAGTTAAGTTGGGTCGGGAATAAAGCTAAGTTGGGTCGGGAATAAAGCTAAGTTGGGTCGGGAATAAAGCTAAGTTGGGTCGGGAATAAAGCTAAGTTGGGTCGGGAATAAAGTTTGGTCAGAATAAAGTTGGGTCGGAAAAAAGTTGGGCGGCATATATCACAGCATGCTGGGAGTGGCGGGAGTGGGTCATAGATCACACGGTAGGCTGGTACATCACATGGTAGGCGGGAGGCCGAAATGACAACAAACGCACATGTGAACGACCATACCAGACCTCAGTTTCTGAGATGACAATATTCGGTCCAGATCCGGTTTGATCTAGTCAGATGAAGTCTAACAGTCTACCTCATCTGTTCCTCATAATTATGTATACAAAGGGAAATTCCCTTTAAAATCTGTTTTTCGAGAAAACCAAGCAGCTGGTACTGCTTGGGGTACTGCAGGCCCCACACAGCATAGCACTTTAGCAGTTCCACAAGCATTTCCTTGAGAGTATCACTGTTGCAGGCATAGCAGACACCCTCACCAATGATGACGCTGCTGTCATCCACAAGGTCAAGTTGAGGATATTCACCACTCTTTCCCATCCTTGGGCTGAAGTCAGTACCCTGAAATGAATATGAATAAAGTTAACATTAATGGTATTATCAAATTGGTGTAACCAAAATTGTATTCATGGGGTTTAAAACTATAATGGGTATGACACAAAATAAATCTCAAATGAAGCTTCAAATATTGCTTGATATGGAAAAAGATGTTCTCAACCCTATTCCCTCTCTCTTACACCCTGTTGGGATCCGTATAGGGATGTTGTTTCTGTTACATCATACCAATGATCACAATTAAAAGTCTATATTCGCTATGCAGTTCCTTTTTCTGAATAAGTTCTATTCAACAGATATTCAGACATATATATTCAGACGTTGCTTGTACAGACCTAAAAATCTTTCGCCGAAATTTGAGATAAATCCTAAACCTCGCTCCCATAGAGTTAGTAAAGGAATTCTGTATCAGGGATGCCCGCCAAGGTCGACCAAATTCATGGAATACCTTTGAAGAGGATATGAAAAGGGTTTGTGGAAGGGGAAGGGGTACTCCCCTTAAGAAAATTGAAAACAATTCTGTTTAAATGGTGCATTTGATATCCAGTATTGTCTAAATACCTAATAGGGTCTGTAATCAGCTGAGAGTACTTATGGCAGTTTCCGATGAAAGTGAAACATGCATCAAAGCCTGCCACTTAGTTAGGACCATAATCATTATTTCCAAACATCCCTGAGGTTGTTATATTTTCTTAATACTAATTCGGTAAATATATTTCTTAATACTAATTTGGTAAATATATATGATATCAGTGCTTACAACCATATTTGGCTCTAACATTTGAAATAACAAAGGGATCAAAGGGTTGAAAAGACATAGAAGGAATCCACAAAGGGTGGAGGCAGGAAGGAGTGTACACACCAAGGTGCAAGGAAGGTTCCCAAAGGCACATTGCTCCCAAGGGATCCTTCCACACCAAGGCGTGTAGGCTACACTCCTTCTGCCGAGGTGTATTCAGGATTTATTCCACCCTTTTAGAAACTAAAATTGGGAAAATTAAGAAAAGAAATAATTCTAAGACATTAATATTCAAGAAAAAGTATGTCTAATCCGTGAATACATTGTTCTGTCCACCACGACGATGGGAGAGACAGCCATATGATGGAGAAAACACATACATTCACCGATGGGCGCCGACATAATAATATCTGTATAATCTGTGTAAATGAGTCATGTCAACTTCAAAAACAATCACAAACAATAGTTTATGAACTGATTCAACTCTGACGATGTCCCTTTTGGTGGAAATATTGTGAAATATATCACAATAATACTGAATAATAGTCTACACCATCACCGCATAAGGACGTTTCTCTCTACGGTGCTTCAAAGGGTCACCGTGCCGTAGTGAAGCAACAACATGCAGCGGTACCCGTCCATGATGTCATGCACCCGGCCGAGGGTTTCCCACCGGGAATGGGTTAAAATGTTTTTTCACAAGAATTTCTATACTTTTACTTTGTGAAAGGGTGAAATAAATCCAGAATCCACCTCGGGTGGAGGTGGCAAGGTAGCTTCGTCCATTTTGATGTCTGCTTGTGCATTAATTTATATCTTTTGCCATTTGAGTGATAAGGCAAGGGACTACTTCTGATTTCCGTACACTGGAGGTGTGGTGTACCACACATCGTACACCGCAACCTCAGGTTCATGCAGTGTACAATACTAAAGGTATAGGGACGACGCAGCAAGGGTGGAATAAATTTCGAAAGTGTCTATGCTATTATGTGTCTAGATCTATAGATAGTCCCTTACTGAGTGTTGGATTCACCTCCCTGCTCTCCCAGGGACCTTCCACTGATCTCATGCTTCCATGCTTTTGAAGCATGGACATTATGGATATTCATTAATTCCTGGAAGACTGGCATCCCTGCTCTATGCTGCCATAAAAACGCTAAATATTGAAATATTTTAAAAATCTTTTCGTCCATATGGTAGGAAAAGTCCCCTAGACTACATAGCCAGTGAAAGAATTTTTAAAATCGGTAAAGTCTGGGAGTTATATGACCATGAAAATTTCTGTCAAAAATCGTGAGAAATCCAAATTTTCGTCCGCCATAGGATTTGCATTGGCCTCAATAAAACGTGTCTAAAATCATCAAATATTGAAATATTCTGAAAATCATTTTGTTTATACGATGTAACTAGGTTCCTAGATGAAATATTATTAACAGTGAATGAATTTTGAAAATCGTTGAAGTTTAAGCGTTAATGGGCACAGCGATATCCATTCTTGATGAATCTCGCTAAGTCGGCTATCTTGGAAATGTCCGACAATGTCACCCATACAACTCTATATTAGAACCAAATGGTGCAGAATTTAGCTAAAAATGACAATTTTGAATCAGTAGAACCCTAAATGACATTTAAGACATAACCCAGAGTGATATTATAATCATTGAAAAGATTTATTTCAAAAGAAAAACCAATTTTAAAGCTTAATTTAGATTCTAGCTGACTTCCTCAGATTTTCTGGTTCTAGGCTAGGAATTTAGGTATAAATAGCTCCCACATCCTGCTGATAGGCCAGTGCAACAAAGGAGCTCTTGCCTGACAGACCTACATCTGTTTTGCCATTTATTCTGTGATCACTAGCTGAGCCTCTACAATTTCGCCTAGATATTCAACATAAAAACAAATTAACTTCTTACCTCTTACAATCTTCTTTTTGGAGGTAGTATGTTGCAATGGCAGCAGACCCCAACTAACTTGATTCTCTTGTTCTCTAAGGACTCCTTGGTCTCCCCTACTGGAGGACACCCATCCATCCATCGGATGCATCCATGCCTATAATCAATGTTTATTAATGTTATTTCTTTTATCATATTGGTCTAACTTACTTGCATGGCTAGTCATACGTCATACCATTTATTAGCTAACAAATGGAGCTATTAATTAGCATTTAACTGTTTGATCACACTAATTATGAACTAATAATTATGATGTTAAACCAAGTACAGTGTTTTCAATATTCTCAGTAACTTTTAGCAGTGCTGTCTAACAAATGGTTCTGGTTAGAAACTAGTTCTAAAGTTTTAAACTGACCCAAACTCTAAGATACCTACTTATCTGTCTGGTTGCTGGCTTGGCCACCTGTTGTTTTTCATCGGTGCCTGTATGTTGCATCCTTGATGCCATAAAGGACCACACTGGGTCCACGGAACTGATCCTCAGGTAGACCACCCAACATCTGGGTGATCAGCCTAACAACAGACAGTGGAAGCATTCTGAAAATATACATGTGTTGTTATTAAGAATCTAGCTATCACTTTTATAATTTTATGATTTATTACATTAATTCGACTCATATTTGATATAAAAAGCTTGAATAATCAATCATTGAAACAAATCACAACCATTTCCCACTTTGTTTTATAATACTGAAAATTATAGTGTTTAACTGAATGCAAATAATGTTAAATTTCAAATGGGGATGGAGGGGTGGAAGGGAAATGGGGGACGATGAGAGAGAGAAAATTAAAGTAAAATCCTGCCCTTATTATACGCTTAATATAATTATGTACAGGAAAGTGCTGCATGTAGAGTAAAAGTAAAATTACTGACATTCCCGCAACTAGCAATATTATCCATAAAATGATGATGAGGTTGTGGTATATAGAAAACTATAAAGGCTAACCACTTGACCATAGGGGCTTTATTATAAGTGCATCCCTCTTGAGGGATGCAATAAGTGGGGTTCTATAAAAATAGTCATATAGTATGCGTACTATAAAAATGTAGTTGTCTAAAAATAGCTCTGTTAATATGCTTCGCAGAGCTTTGGCTCTCTGCGAAGCATGTAAACAAATCGCCGCAGTCGGTAATCCACCTATGATTCTGGTACTATGATTATAGAAATACATAATAAAAACCACTGCATTGAATAGAGCATTACATTCTCTATTGAATGATATAAGTTTTATCACTGTAGCTCAAGAAATGGCCGCAATATGAGTTTTAATTAAAAAATATCAGTAGGCCTAAATACTACATGATGATCACACAGTGGGCACCGTTGTAGGCCTACTAACCGAGCGGGGCTCTCTGAGACTTCTTTAATATTTTTTCAGTGATATCTGATGACATATGATCAAATTTTATGCACATATAATAAATATAGGATGGAACTCGCTGTTGTAAAATTTTGTATTACAACAGCGAGTTCCATTCTCTCTGTGTAGAGTACATGCATATAAACAATGGGCATAGCCATTGATTTATTACATTTTAGGTGTACTTTAATCTCCCATTCTCATGCGGATTGAGGAGAATGAATTTGGGAAAATAAATTATCTATGAAATTCCTTGTGTTAGCTTCAGGCGATTTAATGATTCAAATCATTATAAAAGAATAACTTGCATCTGCAATCTATTCGTAATACATGCCAAGGCTGGACTATTTTGGGTTTCCCTGAATTTGCCTGATGAGCCTGTATCTGTTTAGCAGTATATTGGCTGAGTATGAGACTTTAAATAGAAAGTGGTTATTGCTTTATTCTATTTTTTTTAGCTGAGTATATGTGTGTGTGTGTTGACAGGGGGAGGGGTTTGAGTGAGTAAGTGATAGTTGCTTAATAATGCCACGATATAACATCCAAGTGGAGTCATATTCACGGTAATAATGAGGGTTAATGAAATGAGATGAGTGTGGAGGGGGTTGGGTGGGGTAGGGGAGGGGGGGATGGAAGAGGAGGGAGAGGCTGATACTAGAGACTTCAACTACATAAGCAGAATTACACATGAACTCAAATGGGTCAGATTGTCAGAAAGTGTACAATTTACCTTCACCTATTCTTTCAAATAATCCAAATTTAAGTAGAAAGTGTCATTTAAAATTCAGTTCAACACAATGAAGTACTCTAATATACCCATTGTTTATAACTTTTCTGTCTAATTTAACAGAAATTACCGAATTTGTAGAGCTGCTGATTGTGCATTTTCTGAAAATCTGACCCAAATATAAAATTCACTTATAAATATCATTACCTATTAGTTGTTCTGCATCCATCATGGCACCATCGCCACAGTGAACAAAGTTGGCCATCTTTCTTGTAGCTGACATGCATCAGCTCCTGTGGAAAGAGATGAGATGACAGTAAATTTTTTCAGTACACGTCATGTATGTAATCACAGTTCTCGCTTAGCTACACACAAACTCTGTTTGGTTTTTTTTTGCCTGATATAAACTCTCCATAATATTCTTAAAACATTGCTACAACTCAGATTCTAATTTGCTTAGGCTAAGATATGGAAAAATTTGACAACAGTACATCCTGTAACTAAATATACCTTACCTTACCTTTCTCCCCCCCCCCCTCACCCTGCACCATCCCCCGCCATCACCCTCCGCTCTCCTTTGCTCCATACCATACCACTTTGCTTAAATGAATCTATAAAAATGCCTGGAGCCATTTTGAATTGTGAAAAATGCATAAAAATGGTCAGTTCTTTTTTGGGGCGTCCATAAGGTTTCTACATAATATCTACACGGATATTGACTTTTGACATGATTTTTGCAGTTCATTAAATCCCTCATTAAAAATGCTACAATCCGAACCCTTCTTCCAGCTCTGAAAAACCTTCTAAAATTGGTCATTTTTACAATAAGCCAAAAAAAATGGGCGTTTCTCATGTGAAACAAACATAATGAATGTATATATTTAGATCAAATTTATAATAGTTCTGTAGCCAAAATACTTTTACACATTACAATCATACTATTTTTTGAGAATCTATTTGAATATTTTACATATTTGTTTATAGGCATATAATAGTCAGCCCTAGGTATACCATTTGTATGCCTAGACATTGTCTTCTCAATCCGTTAACTTAAAGGTTGTTTAGGCGAATATGTATTCATACAATATAGAAGAACTACTATAGTTCTAAAAGAAAGCAGAAAAGCATTCCAATCGCCTGCCATTTTCTGCTTATCAATGAAAAAGTAAAGAGACATACCCTATAGTCAACTTTTCTAACAAGGTATCTCATGATTATATTAACAAAACACATTGGAAATGATTATCAGGATTATTAGAAACATGCCATGCATATGTCAACACCGTACATATGCAAATAAAGGAGAAATGGGAAATATCAGACAACTGTATGTTATATCTTAATAAAATATGGGAATAAATGCTAAGGCATCCTAGCCGCTTTGAGTTAAGACAGTCAGACGTTCTACAAGTGGTATTTTTTTCTATCTAATCTCAGCCGGATATAGCTATTGAAGTTTAATATTCTATGGTGATAACAATACTGATACTAGATAATCTAAGTAGACAATGATAAGGAATAATACAGCCTAACAAGCTCAGTTCCTGTGACGTAATGTTATATAATGCTGAGAGGTAATGATATAGTATAGGGGTAGTTCTGCTCTAAAGTTAGTGACAAATTTTCAATATAGGCTATGTTGATGAAGCCAAGGCTCACTCAATATATATAATGCAATATAGAACAATAAATCACCAACGAATATTCAATACCCAAGTATCTAAAGAAGATGAATTAGACCCCTTCCGTAATAATAAACTATTATTTTAAAAAAAACCCCACTGCTGTTGATCTTAATTAAACTGTAAGGCACATGTTTTTGTCATGTGTTATACCGTGCGTATGCCTTAGACTAGGAGCTTATAAAGTATTGAAAAAGTCTATAAATTTCTGCCAAAATTTGACAATATATGTCAGACACATTCAAGTACAAAAACAGCAGGGCCATAATTATTCGCCATAAGTATGGTAAAGTTAATCGCAACTATGTAACATACTCAAAATACAATGATTTCTACAAAGAAACCTTCTCATTTCGAATCCATAGTTAGGCCTACTATCTAACGTCAATTTAATCAAATATCTGTGACTCTGAGACAATGATGCACATATATCATGGTTATCATATTATGAAAAAGAAATCAAGATCTGAATAGACTTTTTTTTAGCAAAATTAGCAAACATTTGAATAAATCACATGGCCTACTTTGGGCCTCATTTGTCCCACTGCCTAAAGCTCAGTTTATATCCAGATATCCTTATCACAAAAACGCTTCAAAAGATCTAGTTTCCTGTTATACAATAGGATTTTTCTATCTAGATTTAATTGTATGCATTAGATTTTGAAGCTTTAGTGTCTGAGCGTGAGATATTGAATAATTGCATACATGTGTCTCACGCAGAATGGGAGCCCTGCTAATATAAGTGGCCAATGCGGCAATGGCGAGAGATTAGGCCGGGAAATGCAGCATCAGGCCCCGTCACTCAGAGCTGTTCTAGGGCGGACCCGTTCTCAACCCAGATATAGCTAGATATTGCAAATATGGTATCAGATCAATTCTTTTTCAGAAAACATAAGTGCTTAGTATATGACGAGACGAATAAATATCATTAACAAATTTAATCAAGTGTAATGTCACATTGATTGGGCCTAAATATTACGGTGGCCATTGACCTAAAAAGGCTAGCCAATACAAATAATGGTGCAATATTTCTAATGGCTTTTATACGGTAGCAATGAAGAGGTATACTTACGCACATGGCCTTGTGTTCTTCCTGTGTGTCCTGGGCTGAAATGGTGGTGGATTTTAATGCTTGAAAGATGGTGGATTTGGCGATTTTACAGGATTTATTTTGTCCTTTTCCGATGTCACTAGAGAATCCAAGATGGCGGCAGCTTGTCGAGAGCTCTACTTCAGTCCCTGCTACATGGGGCCGCCACTAGTTAAGTGAGCTTCCACAAAGCACGCCAGAGGGCAGTGTACCGATTACTCAATCTCATAATGATAATTGTTAATGATAGGCCTACCTAGCTATACCTTAATTATGTAATGTATGGGGAGTGGAAGTTGTGTAAACAGCCAGGACATTTTTTAAACAAATTTTATTGACAACTATGATGGCCCTAGCGGCCATTTGTACTATGATTTTTTAATCAAGTCTAGCCTATAGGAAATGAGATTCTCTGTAAGTGTATAGGCTACGGTAGCTTAGAAATGTGTGTGATGTAGACTGTTTCAGATATATAACCCATGAAGAATCTAATATTTAAATAACTTATTTATTTGCATCTCCTAATCGCATATATAGGAATGACTTAATATTTTTGCTTTTTCTTGTAAGTGTTGGTAGCCCCCCCCCCCCCCACACACACACCCCACCCCCACACACTTAGGGGTCAAAAGTGTACGCTTTTTTGTTCCAGCCTTTGAAAAGTACCCCCTTTCCGGGAATTTTCAAGGCATTTTACCTCAACTTTTTGTGGCAAAACGAGGAAAATCTGATGCTAAAAGAGACCCCTTTTTATGATTTCAAGGAGTCTTGCTTAACATGATAGGCCTACCCATTGTACCCCCCTTTTTGTGGCAAAACGCGGTACATAATAATATACCAATAGCCTTAAATTTAGCAGCCTACCAAGCAAGGGCAGATACTAGGCTACTAATCTAGACTGAGAAAACGCAAGGAAGAAGCTCAGCTGTGGGAGAATGAAATTTAGGTGAAGCACAAGTTATAGACCTAATGTGCCCTAGGAAAATACATTTAGACATATGTATGTACATCAAATTACAATATTACAAACCTTGGGCGGACGGGACTGGCTGGTAACAATGCTGGCAGTGTTTACCCTAGAACAATTTGAATTTTCTGAACAATTGAACCTCTTCAGTTTTACCTATAATGAAAGGTGACCCTAATTATCCCACATATCGACATCTCAATCTACTCTTGATTCTAAGGATTAACACACCTAAATTGGTTTTCATTATAAGCAATATTTCTACAACCACATACATACTCAATAATACATGTTAATTGCCCAATATATAATCATGAGCCGTTTGTAGTGTTGTGCCTGTAGGTCTAACAAGAGGTTGCCCCGAACTGATCAAACTCACAACAAAATGAGCGACCAAGTAACACCAAAAGTGTTTATAATAAATATGGTTAGATACCAAATGAACTACATAATTCCAAGTCCAAAATAATACCCTAAAAATTGCCTCCTAAGTTATCTGAAAAATGCTATCAACACTACATATAAGTCATGATGCTTCAAACATGATGAAAGGACCTGCATACACTCACCCAATATGACCCGAGCATGTATGCACAGCACACACTATTTCTCTAGGCCTACATCTTTCTCCATTGAAATGTTCTATGATTCTTGGCAGTATACTTAAGAAAACCAGATCATTAAAGTTCAACACGTTTTCTGGACAACCAATGCAACATTCAGATGGAAAGTGTTTTCAGATTATGTGTAAAAGGGAGTTTTGTGTGAGTAGTTTAGCGTTCATTGCAATAGCTAAGCATAGGGACTTGAGCCCATATATATATATATGTGCTTTTTCTTTGGCTGCCCCTATGTGTAGGCCTACTGCTAGCTCATGAATATTAAGTAGCAGCCAGTGACGTTTGCTTGGCGGAGCGCTAATCCAGTTCATTACATCTCGGCAAGTTGCGAGCCAGTGCCTTGATGTGGAGATTCTGTCATAATGATATGCTTTTCTTAAAATAAGAAAATTCCCCTTTTCCAGCATTTCGGGGACTTCACTTGCAAAAATACCCCCTTTTTCAGATATTTGCAGAGTTCAGCTGCAAATATTGGTACCCTTATTTCTCATTTCGCGCCATTACATGTTTGTGAGTGAAAAATGACCCCTTTCTCCGCAAAATTGGGAACAAAAAGGCGTACACTTTTGAACCATGAGTGTGTGTGTGTGTGGGGGGGGGGGGGGGCGGGGTTGGTAGTTCAAAAATATATAGGCCTATAGCACAGACTAACATACTTATATTTCATAGTGAATTTTAACTGGAAGCATTATATTCTACATTTGTTTTGTTAGACCATATTCATGGAATAACGACCATTCAGGGCTCAATGTAAAAAAGAATAGTGTTAACAAGTTTCTCTTTTATTGGGATGTATATATGGATATATCTGATAATTACTCTTTCTGCAAACTCCCTGATAATAGAACTTCATTATGGCGGTACTAGTAAGAAAGTTTGAGCTTGTTTTCCACATAGATCTATCATATGTTGACTAGAAATGGGATAACTTGATCGTTATCCATCAGAAATGAACATATGTTCTTGCTGTTTTTTTCGGTATTTGAGCCAGGGTAATGATATCTCCCAGTTGCATTTGTAGTGTTCACATAGACCCAACATGGACGCCCTTCACCCAAACATCATAGAAGTAAAATGTAAGCTATTGAAATGATTTTGTGTGAAAGCCAGATGGCCGTGCTACTGCAGAAACGCCACCGTGACCATTGTTTGACTATTACGCAATATATAGTGATGAGCGCTGAGTACGGGGGTCAGGACGCGCTCTATGCTCTACGCTCAGTGGCCGTCATGCACTAATGGTCACGCTAGCTTGTCTGGCACTGGCTGGACGGCACCGTTGCGCCAACTGTGTTACCCAAATAAAATCGTCCTTCAGAACGTTTAGATCAGTTGAGGTCGTGGTGCAGTCAGTAGCAGCAGTGTCTCCATAGCATAATGCGTCCTCAGGAATGTGTTGTAAACGGTTTTGTAAACACAGGTGTCCTAAAATGGACGGTTTTGAGTACAATTTTGTAAACGGCGCATTAACAGTGTAGGAGGGTGATGGTCATAGACTGACCAAATAACTTACTGCTTATTGTAGGTAGAATGATATAGACAAATGAGATAGATGAACAAATAGTTTATTCATTTCATGCAATTGTTTTCAGTTGGATGATGATATCGACAGCCTGGAGCGAGAGAGTAGCACGCCAGAATGTAGGGGTCTATTTTGATCATCAGTCCAAGGTATACGTTGGTGCGGAGCAGAAATCAGTGGTTTTGGAGGTAGCAGTACCACACGTGGCTGAACCAGTGAGACCAGAGGAATGTGTCGCTAACCTCCATGGTATGAATGCGGGGGACTGTGAGGCGATAAATCTGCTACAGAGTGATCTGTATGGATTGGCTGTAGAGCAGTTTGAACGCTGGGACAGTTTAATGACTTCGTTTGTGCAAAATAGGATCAGAAATAAACGGGGTGCGCCTCTTCCTTTTGTAGGAAAGTTGATGAAATCAGTCTTTGGAACTGCCACGGAGTCTGATATAGCGGATTTTTCTGATGCGGTGAGAGTTTTGCTAGATGGATCAGAAATGGCAGAATCGATTGAAGGAACCAGGGACGAGATCTTGATAGGACTAGTACGCAGCAATCACAACCTGTTGCGATTTTCATCGGCTCATGTAGGACAAATGGAGAGGGTGTTGATGAACCTAACTACCACCATAGGTCGTTTGTCTAATGAGAGCAAGAGAGAAGATGTTTCGCTTGCTCGCCAATACAGGGATTCTTTGAGGAAGGTGGCTTACATAGAGACAATGGTCCTGGATATTGTTTCATTAATACAATACGTGCAGAGCATGGGAGAATTAGTAGAAGCCTTGTATGCATTGCAGGTTGGAGAAATCCACAGAGGACTGGTGGACGACAGACAATTGGAGGTAGCACGCCTTATGTTAAACAGGAGTACAGTGAGACAGTTTCCTAAACATAAAACAATCGGAGAACTACGTAGAAGGGGTTCGGTGAAGGCTGTGCTGCTGCAGGAGGCAAAGTTCATAATTGTGATGTCACATTATATAGTGCCTATAGGTGGTCTGGCGGACATATACAGCGTTGGGACAGTCCCTGTGCCACTAAATTCAAACTCGAGTAGTACTAGGGGATATACTGAGATTGTGCTGCGAAACAATTATTTTGTTCTAAATAAAAAGGAAGGATTTTATATGTTACCATCAGGTAGGGAGATTGATTTGTGCTATAACCAGGTAGAGAATATGATGTTATGTACTGGAATGTTTTTGGAACGAGCAATAGAAAGTCACTCATGTTTGTCTGCCATATTTTTTGAGATAAAGGATGCGATTTTGGAGTTATGTCAGTTTCATACATATTTGGACAGGCCCATTCCTGTGAGTCATTTGTATCTGGGAGAGAACAGACACCTAGTGATTAATAGCGGGCCGACTGCGGTGTTCAATTGTGGGGGATTAAGACCGAGGAAAGTGCGGATTACTTCACACGTAATAATATCTATCCCGTGCAATTGCGTGGCTCATATGGGAAATTTTTCTTTGTCAGTAACCAACAGCGATTGCAATAACGGTACAGCTATACATGTTTCAGTAAGGGCGGCCTTTAACCTGCCTCTGGCTTTAACCTTCAATTTGTCACTGGGAAATATCAGTGTCTCGCAGCTGTTTGACTCACCGGTTAGGATAAATATTCCGTCAGCAGCAGATATACGAAACACTGTGTCTAAGGGTCCTGATACAGTTCTCAAAGAAGGTATAGACTTACACAAACATTTATTAGATCTGAAGGAAAAAAATAAACGAATGAAAACAGTATGGGAAGATATGCGTACAAAGTTGAGAAATTTGCCTTTTCATCCCACTACCAGTGTTACATTTACGGTTCTGACTGTTGTGAATACTGTGGCATGTTTATATCTATTGTGTAAGTTGCATAGAGTGACAGGTTTGTTTCCATTCCTGGGTAACGGAGTAAGTGCCATGTCAGTGAATGTAAGTGGGTTGTCTAGAGAGGTGGTGGAGCTAGACGCCATGCTAGATGAGTCTAGGCGAAATACTAGTGAGCTGCTCTCTATAGAGAGCGCGGTGGTATTGATACTGGTACTGGTGGTCATGTATGCATCACAGGGTTGGATTAGATTTCTATGGAGGACAGCTGCAGACTGGTGTGGGGGCAGATACATACACAGGGAAGCTCCTTCATTTCATTTGAGACTCCAGTCGGGTAGAAACTTGTATGATTTTGAGATGATAAAAACAATTTTTGAAAGGAATGCGGTGGCAAAAGCACAGGCTCCTAGACTACGGAGCACCGAATTGGTGAAGAATTTTTTTAGGATAAGTGGTACACTACTATTAAGATGGGATGATGATTTGCGAGTTCCGATACAGGGAAGAACATACAGTGTTACACTACCGGAGGTGGTGCGAGTGCCGTATGGGTATTTGTCTAGACTGGCAGAGGATCTGCATAGGAATGCAAATGTGTGGATAATATTATGGAAGCCTGTCAAGGGGAGTAATATTCAGGTACTGGGAAGAACAGAGAGTCCAGGTAAAAGCAGCGAGTTAGGGCATAGTAAGGGGGTAGAGAAGTCACCAACTAAGCCAAAAAGGTTAGCAGGAAAGGTAAATGCAGCATTTCTGGACCATCAGGAGCCCTCTGGTTCTGTCGTGAAAAGTAATTCTGTGGAAGATAAGGAGAGATTCGAAGGCTGGGCTAGATGTTTTGAGGGTATGGAGAGAGCTATGGAGGAGTTTGAAGCAAATAGGACTCCAGAAGTAGAGAGGAAGAAGTTTGAAATGTTGACCAAATGTTTCAGAAACATGGAACAAACCATGGAGGAATTGTCTAGAGAAAATCAAACTAGATTAGGTGCCCTGGAAGCAGATAGGGTTCAGGATGAGAGGAATGCATCATTTGGTGACATGGAGACACAGCTGTGTTAGACATGGGGGTAGTCGGTAGAAAGTAACGGGGCGGCAAACCTTAGGGTGTGTTGTATGCGTGAAATGAAACCGGGTGCCGCTGATCAAATTTATACACTTGTATTTGAATTGGTTTGCGTTCTGCGGGTTTAATTCTCAAAGCAGTTCGGTCATTTGTATTTTATTGCATTGATTTGTCTTTAGATGGTGTGTTCATATCTGATAATCATGTTTATTTAAGTACACATTGTAATTCTTTGGAGGAAAATGTTATCACACAGTAGCAGAGTAAGTATAACTGGTCAAACTTGCGGTATCAGATGGTCAACAGGTGGACCTACTTAGCGGTGGCAGGCATGGAATGCGATAGTCCTGCGGTGGTGATAATGAATGTAAACATTGATTTAAGCTGTCGGTTAATGAATCACAGTGCGGTGTGTTGTGGTAGAATGTGTTTTTCTTGTTTATATTTTATTTAGTTTCTAGGCACTTGTGTTATTAGGTGCTGCGGCTGAGTATAACTGACGATCTCAGATATAGTACATGATTTTGTGTATAGTGTTATAGTTAAATACAGTATTTGTGAACTCTTTTGGTTGCAAATCAATTATAAGACAATAGTAGATGGATAGAATTATTTTTGTGTTTAGTTCTCATACTTATGGCAAATGTTTACGATTGTCAACCTGGTATTTAGATGGGAATTGACCACAGGATGTGTTTGGGGCTAGTCCCATGGTGAATATTGATTGTTGAACGAGTTTACCACAAAGAACGACTTATTTTATATCGCAAATATTTAAGATTTTCGTGTTTGTTTTGCAGATTGATTGTATTGACGTTTTCGTTGTTTTGATTGCAATTGTATAAATACTTAGAGAAGCTTTGTTTCCGGGTAAGATCGGATTGAGTAGGTCTTGAAGAGACCCTTGGTCTAAACATGAAGCTGCTAAGACCGGAGCACAGCCATTTCAAACAGGCTATGAGTTCGGTCCCCCACAGTAGTGAGGTAGTACAAGATGGAGATTCGTCTTATGTCTCATGGATGTTTATGATTGCATGCATTGCGGTGGGAGTTTATGTAGCAAAAAGGATTTTTGTTTTCCTACGTGATCATTGTTGTTGTCGACTGCCAGTGCCTATCTGCTGTAGATGCGAGGGCGAACGCAAGATATCCGGCGGTCTGGCCTTGCGATTACAGAGTGGTTCTACAGTAGTAGAGATTGAACTGTTGTCCGTTATTTTTGAGAATAGGATTATGGAAAGGGCTGTCATCCCTAAGCTAATGGGGGTGAGAGTGGAAAGTTCAGGGCTGTTTTGCTCCAAAACAGTGGTGCTCAGGTGGGACGCACCTATCTTGATTAACAAAGGGGATACCAAATTAGTCCTGGACTTACCGGCCACTAGGACCATCTCTGGGGGACAGTTTGACAAGATCGAAAAAATCCTAGACAGTAATGGGCACATGTGGGCAGTGGTCTGTAGGAACTCGGATGGGGTCACGACGACCCTGGGTGTGAATTTGGACTGAAGCAAAGTCGTACATTAGAAAGCCATTTGTATTGCATTGTGTTAACATGTAACCATGTATTTGTAGTACGTTAACGATTGTATGTTGATATAGTGTTTTATATTAGTGTATAGTCGTGGTTAGTTCACTCCTAGTAAGGGGGTAATGTTATAAAAGGTCATAAAAAACCAATATCAACTTGAGAGGTTTTGACAGGTGATTTATTGTCTGTTTTCGTGTTTACCTACTTGTGTTTTATTAGGATGTAGCAGCTACTGAAGTCCACAAATAAAATGAGACCTCGCAAAACGAGATTCTGATTTGTGGAGTAGTTAGAGACAAGTACACATAGTATAGCTTTCTTACTGTTTATTAAAATATGGTGTTTAACTTGATTGGATAAAACGTTATGAATCCGCCTCTGGCTAGTAAGGGGGTAAATGTTATACCGTGCGGGAGCTATGCTCCGCCCCCAAGTGCCAATCAAGTGTAGGCACTCCCTGGAGTACCAGCCCTCCTGGCTGGAGTATGTACGACTCACACTTCTGATTATTAAACAGTCTACTATAAACTATCATTGCCTTTACATCGTTATATATATACATCCTCTAGTGGACTCCCCTATCTCTTCACATACTTATATGCTATTCTAGATATAATAGTGTGTTGAAGGTCAGTCTATGGACCAGTAGAGGTCAGTACTTAATGTATGGTGTGTTGAAGGTCAGTCTATGGACCAGTAGAGGTCTGTACTTAATGTAAGGTGTGTTGAAGGTCAGTCTATAGACCTGTAGAGGTCAGTACTTAATGTAAGGTGTGTTGAAGGTCAGTCCATAGACCAGTAGAGGAGTGTACTTAATGTAAGGTGTGTTGAAGATCCGTCTAAGGACCAGTAGAGTTCAGTACTTAATGTAAGGTGTGTTGAAGGTCAGTCTATGGACCAGTAGAGGTCTGTACTTAATGTAAGGTGTGTTGAAGGTCAGTCTAAGGACCAGTAGAGGTCAGTACTTAATGTGAGGTGTGTTGAAGGTCAGTCTATAGACCAGTAGAGGTCTGTACTTAATGTAAGGTGTGTTGAAGATCAGTCTATGGACCAGTAGAGTTCAGTACTTAATGTATGGTGTGTTGAAGGTCAGTCTATGGACCAGTAGAGGTCTGTACTTAATGTAAGGTGTGTTGAAGGTCAGTCTATGGACCAGTAGAGGAGTGTACTTAATGTAAGGTGTGTTGAAGGTCAGTCTAAGGACCAGTAGAGGTCTGTCCTTAATGTATGGTGTGTTGAAGGTCAGTCTAAGGACCAGTAGAGGTCAGTACTTAATGTGAGGTGCGTTGAAGGTCCGTCTAAGGACCAGTAGAGTTCAGTACTTAATGTAAGGTGTGTTGAAGGTCAGTCTATGGACCAGTAGAGGTCTGTACTTAATGTAAGGTGTGTTGAAGGTCAGTCTAAGGACCAGTAGAGTTCAGTACTTAATGTAAGGTGTGTTGAAGGTCAGTCTAAGGACCAGTAGAGGTCAGTACTTAATGTGAGGTGTGTTGAAGGTCAGTCTATAGACCAGTAGAGGTCTGTACTTAATGTAAGGTGTGTTGAAGATCAGTCTATGGACCAGTAGAGTTCAGTACTTAATGTATGGTGTGTTGAAGGTCAGTCTATGGACCAGTAGAGGTCTGTACTTAATGTAAGGTGTGTTGAAGGTCAGTCTATGGACCAGTAGAGGTCTGTACTTAATGTAAGGTGTGTTGAAGGTCAGTCTATGGACCAGTAGAGGTCTGTACTTAATGTAAGGTGTGTTGAAGGTCAGTCTCAGGACCAGTAGAGATCTGTACTTAATGTATGGTGTGTTGAAGGTCAGTCTAAGGACCAGTAGAGTTCAGTACTTAATGTAAGGTGTGTTGAAGGTCAGTCTCAGGACCAGTAGAGGTCTGTACTTAATGTATGGTGTGTTGAAGGTCAGTCTAAGGACCAGTAGAGTTCAGTACTTAATGTAAGGTGTGTTGAAGGTCAGTCTATGGACCAGTAGAGGTCAGTACTTAATGTAAGGTGTGTTGAAGGTCAGTGTAAGGACCAGTAGAGGTCTGTACTTAATGTAAGGTGTGTTGAAGGTCAGTCTATAGACCAGTAGAGGTCAGTACTTAATGTAAGGTGTGTTGAAGGTCAGTCTAAGGACAAGTAGAGGTCAGTACTTAATGTAAGGTGTGTTCAAGGTCAGTCTATGGACCTGTAGAGGTCAGTACTTAATGTAAGGTGTGTTGAAGGTCAGTCTATAGACCAGTAGAGGTCTGTCCTTAATGTATGGTGTGTTGAAGGTCAGTCTATAGACCAGTAGAGTTCTGTACTTAATGTAAGGTGTGTTGAAGGTCAGTCTGTAGACCTGTAGAGCTCTGAACCTAATGTAAGGTGTGTTGAAGGTCAGTCTAAGGACCAGTAGAGGTCAGTACTTAATATAAGGTGTGTTCAAGGTCAGTCTATAGACCAGTAGAGGTCTGTACTTAATGTAAGGTGTGTTGAAGGTCAGTCTATAGACCAGTAGAGTTCTGTACTTAATGTAAGGTGTGTTGAAGGTCAGTCTATGGACCAGTAGAGCTCTGAACCTAATGTAAGGTGTGTTGAAGGTCAGTCTATAGACCTGTAGAGGTCAGTACTTAATGTAAGGTGTGTTGAAGGTCAGTCCATAGACCAGTAGAGGAGTGTACTTAATGTAAGGTGTGTTGAAGATCAGTCTAAGGACCAGTAGAGTTCAGTACTTAATGTAAGGTGTGTTGAAGGTCAGTGTAAGGACCAGTAGAGGTCTATACTTAATGTAAGGTGTGTTGAAGGTCAGTCTATGGACCACTAGAGGTCAGTACTTAATGTAAGGTGTGTTGAAGGTCAGTCTAAGGACAAGTAGAGGTCAGTACTTAATGTAAGGTGTGTTCAAGGTCAGTCTATGGACCTGTAGAGGTCAGTACTTAATGTAAGGTGTGTTGAAGGTCAGTCTATAGACCAGTAGAGGTCTGTCCTTAATGTATGGTGTGTTGAAGGTCAGTCTATAGACCAGTAGAGTTCTGTACTTAATGTAAGGTGTGTTGAAGGTCAGTCTATAGACCAGTAGAGGTCAGTACTTAATGTAAGGTGTGTTGAAGGTCTGTCTAAGGACCAGTAGAGTTCTGTACTTAATGTAAGGTGTGTTGAAGGTCAGTCTATAGACCAGTAGAGTTCAGTACTTAATGTAATGTGTGTTGAAGGTCAGTCTAAGGACCAGTAGAGGTCTGTACTTAATGTAAGGTGTGTTGAAGGTCAGTCTATGGACCAGTAGAGGTCTGTACTTAATGTAAGGTGTGTTGAAGGTCAGTCTCAGGACCAGTAGAGGTCTGTACTTAATGTATGGTGTGTTGAAGGTCAGTCTATGGACCAGTAGAGGTCAGTACTTAATGTAAGGTGTGTTGAAGGTCAGTGTAAGGACCAGAGGTCTGTACTTAATGTAAGGTGTGTTGAAGGTCAGTCTATGGACCAGTAGAGGTCAGTACTTAATGTAAGGTGTGTTGAAGGTCAGTGTAAGGACCAGTAGAGGTCTGTACTTAATGTAAGGTGTGTTGAAGGTCAGTCTATGGACCAGTAGAGGTCAGTACTCAATGTAAGGTGTGTTGAAGGTCAGTCTATAGACCAGTAGAGTTCTGTACTTAATGTAAGGTGTGTTGAAGGTCAGTCTATAGACCAGTAGAGCTCTGAACCTAATGTAAGGTGTGTTGAAGGTCAGTCTATAGACCTGTAGAGGTCAGTACTTAATGTAAGGTGTGTTGAAGGTCAGTCTATGGACCAGTAGAGGTCTGTACTTAATGTAAGGTGTGTTGAAGGTCAGTCTATGGACCAGTGGAGGTCAGTACTTAATGTAAGGTGTGTTGAAGGTCAGTCTAAGGACAAGTAGAGGTCAGTACTTAATGTAAGGTGTGTTCAAGGTCAGTCTATGGACCTGTAGAGGTCAGTACTTAATGTAAGGTGTGTTGAAGGTCAGTCTATAGACCAGTAGAGGTCAGTACTTAATGTATGGTGTGTTGAAGGTCAGTCTATAGACCAGTAGAGGTCTGTCCTTAATGTATGGTGTGTTGAAGGTCAGTCTATAGACCAGTAGAGTTCTGTACTTAATGTAAGGTGTGTTGAAGGTCAGTCTATAGACCAGTAGAGGTCAGTACTTAATGTAAGGTGTGTTGAAGGTCAGTCTATGGACCAGTAGAGGTCAGTACTTAATGTAAGGTGTGTTGAAGGTCAGTGTAAGGACCAGTAGAGGTCTGTACTTAATGTAAGGTGTGTTGAAGGTCAGTCTATGGACCAGTAGAGGTCAGTACTTAATGTAAGGTGTGTTGAAGGTCAGTCTAAGGACAAGTAGAGGTCAGTACTTAATGTAAGGTGTGTTCAAGGTCAGTCTATGGACCTGTAGAGGTCAGTACTTAATGTAAGGTGTGTTGAAGGTCAGTCTATAGACCAGTAGAGGTCTGTCCTTAATGTATGGTGTGTTGAAGGTCAGTCTATAGACCAGTAGAGTTCTGTACTTAATGTAAGGTGTGTTGAAGGTCAGTCTGTAGACCTGTAGAGCTCTGAACCTAATGTAAGGTGTGTTGAAGGTCAGTCTAAGGACCAGTAGAGGTCAGTACTTAATATAAGGTGTGTTCAAGGTCAGTCTATAGACCAGTAGAGGTCTGTACTTAATGTAAGGTGTGTTGAAGGTCAGTCTATAGACCAGTAGAGTTCTGTACTTAATGTAAGGTGTGTTGAAGGTCAGTCTATGGACCAGTAGAGCTCTGAACCTAATGTAAGGTGTGTTGAAGGTCAGTCTATAGACCTGTAGAGGTCAGTACTTAATGTAAGGTGTGTTGAAGGTCAGTCCATAGACCAGTAGAGGAGTGTACTTAATGTAAGGTGTGTTGAAGATCAGTCTAAGGACCAGTAGAGTTCAGTACTTAATGTAAGGTGTGTTGAAGGTCAGTGTAAGGACCAGTAGAGGTCTATACTTAATGTAAGGTGTGTTGAAGGTCAGTCTATGGACCACTAGAGGTCAGTACTTAATGTAAGGTGTGTTGAAGGTCAGTCTAAGGACAAGTAGAGGTCAGTACTTAATGTAAGGTGTGTTCAAGGTCAGTCTATGGACCTGTAGAGGTCAGTACTTAATGTAAGGTGTGTTGAAGGTCAGTCTATAGACCAGTAGAGGTCTGTCCTTAATGTATGGTGTGTTGAAGGTCAGTCTATAGACCAGTAGAGTTCTGTACTTAATGTAAGGTGTGTTGAAGGTCAGTCTGTAGACCTGTAGAGCTCTGAACCTAATGTAAGGTGTGTTGAAGGTCAGTCTAAGGACCAGTAGAGGTCAGTACTTAATATAAGGTGTGTTCAAGGTCAGTCTATAGACCAGTAGAGGTCTGTACTTAATGTAAGGTGTGTTGAAGGTCAGTCTATAGACCAGTAGAGTTCTGTACTTAATGTAAGGTGTGTTGAAGGTCAGTCTATGGACCAGTAGAGCTCTGAACCTAATGTAAGGTGTGTTGAAGGTCAGTCTATAGACCTGTAGAGGTCAGTACTTAATGTAAGGTGTGTTGAAGGTCAGTCCATAGACCAGTAGAGGAGTGTACTTAATGTAAGGTGTGTTGAAGATCAGTCTAAGGACCAGTAGAGTTCAGTACTTAATGTAAGGTGTGTTGAAGGTCAGTGTAAGGACCAGTAGAGGTCTATACTTAATGTAAGGTGTGTTGAAGGTCAGTCTATGGACCACTAGAGGTCAGTACTTAATGTAAGGTGTGTTGAAGGTCAGTCTAAGGACAAGTAGAGGTCAGTACTTAATGTAAGGTGTGTTCAAGGTCAGTCTATGGACCTGTAGAGGTCAGTACTTAATGTAAGGTGTGTTGAAGGTCAGTCTATAGACCAGTAGAGGTCTGTCCTTAATGTATGGTGTGTTGAAGGTCAGTCTATAGACCAGTAGAGTTCTGTACTTAATGTAAGGTGTGTTGAAGGTCAGTCTATAGACCAGTAGAGGTCAGTACTTAATGTAAGGTGTGTTGAAGGTCTGTCTAAGGACCAGTAGAGTTCTGTACTTAATGTAAGGTGTGTTGAAGGTCAGTCTATAGACCAGTAGAGTTCAGTACTTAATGTAATGTGTGTTGAAGGTCAGTCTAAGGACCAGTAGAGGTCTGTACTTAATGTAAGGTGTGTTGAAGGTCAGTCTATGGACCAGTAGAGGTCTGTACTTAATGTAAGGTGTGTTGAAGGTCAGTCTCAGGACCAGTAGAGGTCTGTACTTAATGTATGGTGTGTTGAAGGTCAGTCTATGGACCAGTAGAGGTCAGTACTTAATGTAAGGTGTGTTGAAGGTCAGTGTAAGGACCAGTAGAGGTCTGTACTTAATGTAAGGTGTGTTGAAGGTCAGTGTAAGGACCAGTAGAGGTCTATACTTAATGTAAGGTGTGTTGAAGGTCAGTCTATGGACCACTAGAGGTCAGTACTTAATGTAAGGTGTGTTGAAGGTCAGTCTAAGGACAAGTAGAGGTCAGTACTTAATGTAAGGTGTGTTCAAGGTCAGTCTATGGACCTGTAGAGGTCAGTACTTAATGTAAGGTGTGTTGAAGGTCAGTCTATAGACCAGTAGAGGTCTGTCCTTAATGTATGGTGTGTTGAAGGTCAGTCTATAGACCAGTAGAGTTCTGTACTTAATGTAAGGTGTGTTGAAGGTCAGTCTATAGACCAGTAGAGGTCAGTACTTAATGTAAGGTGTGTTGAAGGTCTGTCTAAGGACCAGTAGAGTTCTGTACTTAATGTAAGGTGTGTTGAAGGTCAGTCTATAGACCAGTAGAGTTCAGTACTTAATGTAATGTGTGTTGAAGGTCAGTCTAAGGACCAGTAGAGGTCTGTACTTAATGTAAGGTGTGTTGAAGGTCAGTCTATGGACCAGTAGAGGTCTGTACTTAATGTAAGGTGTGTTGAAGGTCAGTCTCAGGACCAGTAGAGGTCTGTACTTAATGTATGGTGTGTTGAAGGTCAGTCTATGGACCAGTAGAGGTCAGTACTTAATGTAAGGTGTGTTGAAGGTCAGTGTAAGGACCAGTAGAGGTCTGTACTTAATGTAAGGTGTGTTGAAGGTCAGTCTATGGACCAGTAGAGGTCAGTACTCAATGTAAGGTGTGTTGAAGGTCAGTCTATAGACCAGTAGAGTTCTGTACTTAATGTAAGGTGTGTTGAAGGTCAGTCTATAGACCAGTAGAGCTCTGAACCTAATGTAAGGTGTGTTGAAGGTCAGTCTATAGACCTGTAGAGGTCAGTACTTAATGTAAGGTGTGTTGAAGGTCAGTCTATGGACCAGTAGAGGTCTGTACTTAATGTAAGGTGTGTTGAAGGTCAGTCTATGGACCAGTGGAGGTCAGTACTTAATGTAAGGTGTGTTGAAGGTCAGTCTAAGGACAAGTAGAGGTCAGTACTTAATGTAAGGTGTGTTCAAGGTCAGTCTATGGACCTGTAGAGGTCAGTACTTAATGTAAGGTGTGTTGAAGGTCAGTCTATAGACCAGTAGAGGTCAGTACTTAATGTAAGGTGTGTTGAAGGTCAGTCTATAGACCAGTAGAGGTCTGTCCTTAATGTATGGTGTGTTGAAGGTCAGTCTATAGACCAGTAGAGTTCTGTACTTAATGTAAGGTGTGTTGAAGGTCAGTCTATAGACCAGTAGAGGTCAGTACTTAATGTAAGGTGTGTTGAAGGTCTGTCTAAGGACCAGTAGAGTTCTGTACTTAATGTAAGGTGTGTTGAAGGTCAGTCTATAGACCAGTAGAGTTCAGTACTTAATGTAATGTGTGTTGAAGGTCAGTCTAAGGACCAGTAGAGGTCTGTACCTAATGTAAGGTGTGTTGAAGGTCAGTCTATGGACCAGTAGAGGTCTGTACTTAATGTAAGGTGTGTTGAAGGTCAGTCTCAGGACCAGTAGAGGTCTGTACTTAATGTATGGTGTGTTGAAGGTCAGTCTATGGACCAGTAGAGGTCAGTACTTAATGTAAGGTGTGTTGAAGGTCAGTGTAAGGACCAGAGGTCTGTACTTAATGTAAGGTGTGTTGAAGGTCAGTCTATGGACCGTAGAGGTCAGTACTTAATGTAAGGTGTGTTGAAGGTCAGTGTAAGGACCGACCAGTAGAGGTCTGTACTTAATGTAAGGTGTGTTGAAGGTCAGTCTATGGACCGTAGAGGTCAGTACTTAATGTAAGGTGTGTTGAAGGTCAGTCTAAGGACCGACCAGTAGAGGTCTGTACTTAATGTAAGGTGTGTTGAAGGTCAGTCTATGGACCAGTAGAGGTCAGTACTTAATGTAAGGTGTGTTGAAGGTCAGTCTAAGGACAAGTAGAGGTCAGTACTTAATGTAAGGTGTGTTCAAGGTCAGTCTATGGACCTGTAGAGGTCAGTACTTAATGTAAGGTGTGTTGAAGGTCAGTCTATAGACCAGTAGAGGTCTGTCCTTAATGTATGGTGTGTTGAAGGTCAGTCTATGGACCAGTAGAGGTCTGTACTTAATGTAAGGTGTGTTGAAGGTCAGTCTATGGACCAGTAGAGGTCAGTACTTAATGTAAGGTGTGTTGAAGGTCTGTCTAAGGACCAGTAGAGTTCAGTACTTAATGTAAGGTGTGTTGAAGGTCAGTCTAAGGACCAGTAGAGGTCTGTACTTAATGTAAGGTGTGTTGAAGGTCAGTCTATGGACCAGTAGAGGTCAGTACTTAATGTTTTCAATTTCTCCCTGCCTATTCCCTTGCCAGAAATATTTCAGTGTTGTCATGGCCCCACTTTCCTCACAGATAATTACTTCTAAAGCATTCCTCAATCAAAATCTCCACCAGTTATCCTTTTACCTATTGGTATTTTACAATTTCACCTCTTCCCCCAGGTACTAGAGGAAGATCTAGTCCTGGTTAAAACAATTAAAAAAAATAAGATAAAATACAAATTTCACCATCTCCACCAGGTATCCTTTAACCCATTAGTACTTTTTTATTTCTAACCCTTTATTTCCTTCTCTGCGGTTCCAGTTTCATCTCCGGCCCAGGCTGCTACCGTTCCTCCACCTGCAGAATCAGTGGGACACAGAGGAGGCCCCCCTTTCCCCCTGAGTCATGATGGTAACCATGGAAACAGTCAGAGTGAGGTACGGTCTTCGCGGCACAAATCTTCAACCAAATCAGCAGAACCAGTGGTCGTTCTAGAGCCTCTTGATTGGGCGGTAAGACAGATTTCAATGCCTCTGCTTTATATATAGCGCAGTAGCAAGCTTTGTAGTGACGGCGAGAAAACAGCATGATCCCCGTATTGCCCTGCCACCCACCCTCATAGCCAGTACCTCCAGTGGATTCAGTGTCATATATTTAATTACCCCTTCCTCCACTGAACTGAATCTAGTACTAATCTCAGCTATGATTGATCTGTTTCTCTAACTGAGGAAAATATTTAATATATTATCATTGTTTATTCAGGCCCTGTCGATGATATCTAACCCTACCGTCTTACGTAAGTAATATGGAATTGTCTACCTTACATGTATATGAAATATTGATTTTTAAATCACATTTAACAACTGATAATTTATACACCTAGGTATTCATTCTAAGATTAGAATGTGATATAAAATGTATATTCTGTACCAGCTGACAACATTAGAAATATCTAATATTGATATACTTTAAGATCCATTTGAATCTCTGTCATTATTCTTCGCTTTTTTCATGCAATAGAATAGTAATACAGACATGGCAAAACCTGCCGGACCGCAGTCCTTGACCAGTGAAAGACATGTCGGACTGGTGAAACTAAAGTGTCTCCGGTCCGACTGTCCTGTGAAAAAGGTCTATGAAACGTTGAAAAAACCTTTGGAGGACTAGTGAAACCTTAGGAGGACCGGTGAAAGTTCTAAAGTTTTCGCCATGTCTGGTAATATACTAGTTACTAGATATGCTATAAAAATGGAACGCTAGCTGAAGTTTCTTTATATTCCTATTTCTTCCCACAGTGACTAGATTGGAGATGACTCATGGAGACCTTGTGAAAGTAAAACGGGATGACAAGAAATTTAGACACGACGATAGAAGTGGTAAGATTCAGCTCTAATTTTATTCTCATTATTAAGGAGGCTAGGGGTTGTTCTTTTATTCTGTTTTTATGATTTAGGATTCCGTTCTGATATCACTTTGGGCGGTACCAGGAATGACCGGCCCTACTCTGTAACAACAATAACAAAGCAGACCGCATGGCTAGTGCTGACTGGGTTGTATGTTGTAGGGATGGGGTGGATGTATAGGGAGGAGTAGGAGGTAGGGAGGCAGGGGGTGGATGTATTGGGAGGAGTCTGATATATATTAAAGCTCTCATAGGGAGGAGTAGGAGAAGGTAGGGAGGAGGTGGATGTATAGGGAGGAGATGGTGGTAACTACTAACCCAACCAATGTATGGTCTGTGACAGTGGGCAGTGGGTGGGTATCCATGCATCTTTTGTGAGGGTGGGCATGGTCTGTATGTTGAAACTTTATTTTTCCAAATTTTGTACATACGGCTTACTCGAAAAAATAGGTCACATATCTCTGCCTTGACAGTTCTTCCGACAGAACCCTCTGTGAGATTTTTACAATATATATTGAAGCTGTTACAAGCATATATATCTGACTAGACATAAGAATATAAATCATTTTTATTTCTAGAGGTTGGTATGATACTGAGCCTCATATCTGAAATTGGTAAAAGCAACTCTATTTTACCCACATCTTCCTGCTGTATTACCCCCTCCTAAAGAAAAAGTAGTCTAAATGCACTCTCTGAAATCGCTATGTCCTGGTGCAATATGTACCACCAAGATCACCCTTGGTCACTACTGTCTATGTGTCTGGAAAAATATGTTTGATGGCATAATTATGCCCCCGGGCATCATATGGCTAGAGATAAAATATTACTAACTGTATCTTGGGGAATATATATCAGTAGGGGTCAGTACTTAATTAGAATACAGAATGAATGAATGAAATAATGAATGAGAAAGAAAACATTCTGTAATTATTGATGGTTCATTAAATATTGGAATTTACAATAGGCATGATATTTTTCTTTTCATAGATCAGAAGACCACTGAGTCCTGCAGCAAAGCAGCAGAGAGGCATCCCTCTGAAAGTATGTATTTTTACCACTGAGCAACTCACTGAGCAACTGTTTTGTCCCCAAACTGTCAGGATAAAAATGCGTCATTTTTTTTTTCAAATATCTTGTTCCTTTTCTAAGATATTCCAACACATAATCAATATGACTTATGGATATCTTAATATCTGAAGAGATATTTTGTTTTCTTTCTCTCACAGAGATATCGACATAGCCATCTTTCTTATGCCAGAGTCAGTTGCTCATTTTCATATACTACTATGCGGTGCCTGATAGTGGCAAGTAGACTAGCACTGAGTTCTTAGGCTATTCTCATACACCAGAAATCCGACCAAAGTAAAGATGGTTATTATATGATACATTTCATTCTGTAGACCAGTAGAAGTCCGTAATTAACCTAAGTGTGGTATTTTCCGTTTCTTAGGTCTGAAGGCTGCTGAGCCGGACAAAGCAGCGGACATAGCCCCCAGCAGACAAAGAGGTACAGCAGCAGAGAGGCACCCCCCTGAAGGTAGGTACTTTTGTGAATGATATTCATTGGCTTCTCTTGTCATGTAAGAGTTACCACTTTTCCTCTCTATCATATCTCTCTTAGACTGTAGTGTATAACTAGGGAAAGGAAAATATGGAATAATCTCCCTTCCCTGGCCACATCCACCCAATTACATTTCACATGCATTTGTAGTCTCTAATGTGTGACTTGATTGTTTAACTCCTCTTGTAACAGATACAACCGAAGCTTCCAAAAAGTTCAAGCGAACACAACAGTGGGTTAACAGTAGCCACATAGGTAAGTAAATTAATCAAATCCATATATGTCAATCCCCTTTTTAAAAAAGTTATTATAACTTTATATATGCTTGTTTTAGCCTCATTTAAGGTCTGTTGATAATGAATGTGGGACAGCATATATATCTGACTAGACATAAGAATATAAATCATTTTTATTTCTAGAGGTTGGTATGATACTGAGCCTCATATCTGAAATTGGTAAAAGCAACTCTATTTTACCCACATCTTCCTGCTGTATTACCCCCTCCTAAAGAAAAAGTAGTCTAAATGCACTCTCTGAAATTGCTATGTCCTGGTGCAATATGTACCACCAAGATCACCCTTGGTCACTACTGTCTATGTGTCTGGAGAAATATGTTTGGTGGCATAATTATGCCCCCGGGCATCATATGGCTAGAGATAAAATATTACTAACTGTATCTTGGGGACTATATACCAGTAGGGGTCAGTACTTAATTAGAATACAGAATGAATGAATGAAATAATGAATGAGAAAGAAAACATTCTGTAATTATTGATGGTTCATTAAATATTGGAATTTACAATAGGCATGATATTTTTCTTTTCATAGATCAGAAGACAACTGAGTCCCGCAGCAAAGCAGCAGAGAGGCATCCCTCTGAAAGTGTGTATTTTTACCACTGAGCAACTCACTGAGCAACTGTTTTGTCCCCAAACTGTCAGGATAAAAATGCATCATTTTTTTTTCCAAATATCTTGTTCCTTTTCTAAGATATTCCAACACATAATCAATATGACTTATGGATATCTTAATATCCGAAGAGATATTTTGTTTTCTTTCTCTCACAGAGATATCGACATAGCCATCTTTCTTATGCCAGAGTCAGTTGCTCATTTTCATATACTACTATGTGGTGCCTGATAGTGGCTAGTAGACTAACACTGAGTCCTTAGGCTATTCTCATACACCAGAAATCCGACCAAAGTAAAGATGGTTATTATATGATACATTTCATTTCTGGTAAAGAATAATAAGTTTAATAATTATTGTTTTGTAGGTAATGGTCAAGAAATAGTGGTTGGCTGTGGATAAATTGCATTTATTTGTATATATTGATATTATTTAGATTATAAAAATAATCAAGGTGCGCAAGTCTATCCATGACGCTTAGGAAAGGAGCAAAAGAGGAAGAATCCTCACTGTCATATTTTAAAAAGACCAACTGTGATTGTCATAGCCGCAGATGACACAGGTCACAGGTATTAGGGAAGTGGTCATAGTAAAAAGAATGGGAGAAAAGATCTCAGTAATGAAGAAATAGTTGGTGCCATGAAACTATTTGTTCCAGGAATAGGAATATCTGGTTGGTAATAGGAAAAGGTGTCTTAGTAATGTATTTTGGCTATGCGTAATATGTGAAAAAAAACGGGAAAAGTCTGTAATATTACATATATCATACAGATGACAACTCTGGGACACAACAGCAACTCATGTCTAGCAGAAGGTAGAACTAGCTGTGTGATATGTCAGTGCTGGGTTTGCGGGTGTAGAAAGGTGCTGATAATGATAAATGCATGTTACATGATAAGGGAACTAACTACCAAACTTAACATCATTCCAGCGTTGTACAACTGCCTCTTTTGTGATGCACAGTGGGGAAATCTAGATGCAGTTGCCAGATGCCAAGCTTCACACAGGCCAAGGTAAAACATAATTATTGTTCTTTCCTCTGGAATTTTAGTAGCTATTTTGGAGGGCCTTGATACCCATTCATTTTGTTAAACGACTTAATATGCAGTCACCGTCAGACGTACGGTTACCCTAGCAACCGTTCAATGTGCAAGTCGAGAAGTCCGGTACAGAGAGAGACAGAGCAGGGATGTAGAGAAAAAGAGAGCGGGGATATAGAGAGAAAGAGAGCGGGGATATAGAGAGAAATAGAGAGGGGATATAGAGAGAAAGAGGTCGGGAATATAGAGAGAAAGAGAGCGGGGATATAGAGAGAAAGAGAGCAGGGATATAGAGAGACAGAGAGCGGGGATATGGAGAGAAAGAGGTCGGGGATATAGAGAGAAAGAGGTCGGGGATATAGAGAGAAAGAGGTCGGGGATATAGAGAGAAAGGTCGGGAATATAGAGAGAAAGAGGTCGGGGATATATAGAGAAAGATAGCGGGGATATAGAGAGAAAGAGAGCGGGGATAGAGAGAGAAAGAGGTCGGGGATATAGAGAGAAAGAGAGCGGGGATATAGAGAGAAAGAGAGAGCGGGGAAATGGAGAGAAAGAGAGTGGGGATATGGAGAGAAAGAGAGCGGGGATAGAGAGAGAAAGAGGTCGGGGATATAGAGATAAAGAGAGTGGGGATATAGAGAGAAAGAGAGCGGGGATACATAGAGAAAGAGAGCGGGGATATAGAGAGACAGAGAGCAGGGATATCAGGAAAGAGAGCGGGGATATAGAGAGAAAGAGAGCGGGGATATAGACAGAAAAAGAGCGGGGATATAGAGAGAAAGAGAGCGGGGATATAGAGAGAAAGAGGTCGGGGATATAGAAAGAAAGAGGTCGGGGATATAGAGAGAAAGAGAGCGGGGATATATAGAGAAAAAGAGTGGGGATATAGAGAGAAAGAGAGCAGGGTATAGAGAGACAGAGAGCGGGGATATGGAGAGAAAGAGGTCGGGGATATAGAGAGACAGAGAGCGGGGATATAGAGAGACTGAGAGCGGGTACAGAGAGGCATAATGAGAGACAGAGAGCGGGGACGGACAGAGACTGAGAGCGGGTACAGAGAGGCATAATGAGAGACAGAGAGCGGGGATAGAGAGAGACAGAGAGCGGGGATATAGAGAGAAAGAGAGCGGGGATACATAGAGAAAGAGAGTGGGGATAGAGAGAGAGAAAGAGAGCGGGGATATAGAGAGAAAGATGGCGGCGATATAGAGAGAAAGAGGTCGGGGATATAGAGAGAAAGATAGAGGGGATACAGAGAGACAGAGAGCAGGAATATAGAGAAACAGAGAGCGGGGAAATGGAGAGAAATAGAGCGGGGATATGGAGAGAAAGAGAGCGGGGATAGAGAGAGAAAGAGGTCGGGGATATAGAGATAAAGAGAGTGGGGATATAGAGAGAAAGAGAGCGGGGATACATAGAGAAAGAGAGCGGGGATATAGAGAGACAGAGAGCAGGGATATCAGGAAAGAGAGCGGGGATATAGAGAGAAAGAGAGCGGGGATATAGACAGAAAAAGAGCGGGGATATAGAGAGAAAGAGAGCGGGGATATAGAGAGAAAGAGAGCGGGGATATATAGAGAAAAAGAGTGGGGATATAGAGAGAAAGAGAGCAGGGTATAGAGAGACAGAGAGCGGGGATATGGAGAGAAAGAGGTCGGGGATATAGAGAGACAGAGAGCGGGGATATAGAGAGACTGAGAGCGGGTACAGAGAGGCATAATGAGAGACAGAGAGCGGGGACAGACAGAAACTGAGAGCGGGTACAGAGAGGCATAATGAGAGACAGAGAGCGGGGATAGAGAGAGACAGAGAGCGGGGATATAGAGAGAAAGAGAGCGGGGATACATAGAGAAAGAGAGTGGGGATAGAGAGAGAGAAAGAGAGCGGGGATATAGAGAGAAAGATGGCGGCGATATAGAGAGAAAGAGGTCGGGGATATAGAGAGAAAGATAGAGGGGATACAGAGAGACAGAGAGCAGGAATATAGAGAAACAGAGAGCGGGGAAATGGAGAGAAATAGAGCGGGGATATGGAGAGAAAGAGAGCGGGGATAGAGAGAGAGAAAGAGGTCGGGGATATAGAGAGAAAGAGAGCGGGGATATAGAGAGAAAGAGAGCGGGGATATAGAGAGAAAGAGAGTGGCGATATAGAGAGAAAGAGGTCGGGAATATAGAGAGAAAGAGAGCGGGGATATATAGAGAAAGATAGCGGGGATGTAGAGAGAAAAAGAGCGGGGATATAGAGAGAAAAAGAGCGGGGATATAGAGAGAAAGAGAGCGGGGATAGATAGAGACAGAGAGTGGGGATATAGAGAAAAAGAGAGCGGGGATAGAAAGAAAGAGAGCGGGGATTGTGAGAGAGACAGAGAGCGGGGATTGTGAGAGAGATTGAGGATAGAGATAGAGAGTGGGCATAATGAGAGATAGAGAGCGGGGATAGAGAGAAACAGAGAGCGGGGTTAGAGAAAGACAGTGAGTGGGGATATAGAGAAAGAGAGTGGAGATTGAGAGAGACAGAGAGCAAGGATTCTGAGAGACAGAGAGTGAGGATAGAGACAGAGAGCGGGGATAGAGAGAGACAGAGAGCGAGAATAGAGAGAGAGAGAGAGAGAGAGAGAGAGAGATAAGTCGGGTTGGGATAATGTAAGCAGTTGAACTTTATTTCATAGTTGTTCATATAAATCATTCACATGACCGTTTTATCTTATATTTGCAGACGTGTAAAGAAAGAACCAGTGGATGGTAAGTATTTCATTTCAGCAAACTTTAAAACAATTTCACAGTCATTACAGTCATTATTTTTTCATTGTACATACCATATTCTTCTATAACATAGATATACTCTATATATTAAATAGTAAATTTATAACAATGCTTTCACCCACCATATGGACAAGAGATACAGCCCAGTAGATCAGGGCATGAGGAAAATCGCTCTGTGGAGCGAAATTGTTTTGGTTTGAATTGTACATGCCTCCTGAATAAATATATTGTCCAAAAAAAAATATACCCTGCATGTAATTGAACGCAATTGAAAGAATTTTAATCAATAATGTTCTTATATCTATATTTTCTTTTGATCAGATTCCAATCAGGACAATATATTTAGTGATGGTATGTTTCATTTTAACGATTAGATTACTCTCTATTACCCTGTAATTTCTAGGATCTATCTTTGGCAAAACAAATGAATTTAAACTAGAAATTCTACCACACAATTTAATTTAGTTCCATTTTATTTCAATTTAAGTCTATTACCTTTGTCATCCTTCACCAGACATCAAGAAAATTCATACAAATATCCATATTTTGTTTTCATCAGATTCTGATGTGGACTCTCCATTTGACGATAGTAAGTTTCATTCGGATATCAATTGAGATTGGTTTGAAAAATCTGTTTAGTTCAATTTAACTCATTCACATATGAAATGCCTCAGGGGTCGTAGTAAGCCTTGTGGACGAGTGGACTAATGGAGGTACTCGTCCACAACCACTCACCACTCTTCCCCAGCCTAACCAAGATGGATAAAATTGACTGAATTGTTGAAGTGACATTTCCTTATAACTATCCAACCAACGTCCCAAATCTTAGCTTCAAACTCCCAAAATCAATGTAGATATTAACTGTTTACTGCACCCACAAATATTGAGTGGCTTTCTCCATGGTACCTTTATCACGAAAATCAATGCATCAATCTTATGGAAAAATCAGTTAAGTTTGGGCCAGTCTTTTAATTTGCCCTGTTTTGTTACTTGTAATTGTGGACGAGTGCACCAGCAATGGTACTCATCCACAGCAAAATGAACTCATTATTTACGAGTACAAAGCCCTTACCACGACCCCATTATGGGGACAGAATTCGCCATTGAATTAAACCATATGTTGTTGCAGGCGATGGAGATCCTGACTATAAGGATTTGGCTAATGACGAAGGTAAGCATACAGTAATTAGTTCTTTGTATTCATTTTTTGCAGTGTTTTTCCAATCAGAATGTTTGCAATTTGAATAAAATGGCTACAAATAATATCTACCTGGAGGGTGGGGAAAGAAGCAGCTGCTACCAAATATTATCACTGATAAACAGATTACAGCTAACTGATAGAAGTTATGTTTGTTCTAAAAATAGATGTAGTCAAAAACTGTAATCGCATCTATTTACAGAGGGTAAGGGTTTTAACCTAAAGAATAATGTCAGGTTCTGATGGTACCATGACTATCCTCCCCACACACTCTATGCCATATTTCTATTTAGTATAATTCAAATGTTCAATCATTTGTTTCAGATGATGCAAGTGCTGCCTCTGGCTTAACGGAAAGCACAGGGTATCCCTCCTTCCATTGTAGGATACAAAGGTAATATATCAATATCTGGATATGTTGTATGTCGAATATGTCCACTAATTCTGATCATTCTTTACTTGCTGTATATATATGCCCACACGTATACACTTTCCTCCTACTTGGCTGGCAAAAGTATCTCTAAAAATAGATACCTTGAAGAAATATAGTATAACTAAAATAAATCCATGCTTTTGATATAACTAAAGTGTCTATGCTCAGGCTATGATGGGGAATACCCATGTTTGGTACCGATGAATTAACGAGGTTTTCAGTAAATCCATCCGTTTTACAATTTCCATTATTCTGCCTATGGTCTTTGGTCTGTATAGTGAATTCAACAGACTGTATACATAGGTAGTGTCCTCTTACAGAGTGCATTTCTCTATCTAATCATGAGTTGAGTAAAATTATGTACTTGTTTTATTCATGAATCAGGTATAGATATATACAATTGTAACTACTCTTAACACACATCTCTTACTAATTTACATTGTCTTGATTCTGATTGCAGTGCATAAATCATCTAACAGTGCCCCTAAAAGAACTGCCAGTGCATCTGTTGACGAACCTTCCCTACAAGCAGGTGATATATCAATTTACATTGTTAGATATTTATTCATAGATAATTATCTGCCAAAATTTATGCCAAGAAACATAATTACCAGAATTCAGTTATAGCCTTAAAGTAAAACACTGGGCTGGAACAATCGCAGGTCATATAGCTCAATCATGGATGATAACTGGGAACCCACATTATAATACTGGTTTCTGTGCACTTGTATTGCCATAATCAATCAACTAATTTCTTTCCCGCTCTCTCCAAACCCTCTCCTGAGTGCTGCCATATTGCCCCATGTATGACACTAATACGGGCCTGTACATTACCGGTCTGTGGTCAGTGCGTGGTCACGGTCTAATGAGTGTGACAATAAATAGTAAACAGTGCCATAGAACTATAACCCATGGGTTATAGTTCTATGGCCTAAGGTTGAGAGTGTTTGGGTTTGTCTCAATTGGCTACAACTCTTGTTTTCATTGATGCCTATCTGCGAGGCATATGGGTGTAACACCCAAACTTCTGGCAAAGGAAAGACTTCATGGATTTCATTCTTTGCTCGAATTGGTAGCCTTCAACTCCTAATTGATTATAGTTCTATGCTTAGGCTAACAAGAGACGGAAGTATGCTAGTGCTCTGATGACGTCATTTTCGCATAGCATGCTGGGAATATTGTTCCCGCCAGCATACCGGATAATAGCCAGTTAGAACATGAAGAAATCACTCTCCAATGACTTATAAATGATCGAATTACATATTAGAATGTACAGAACATGAAATTGTAGTTTTTCCCAACGTCTGAAATGGTATTATACGCAGTCCAGGGTTCCTCTTTAAGTCTAGGTAAATTTAATTAATATTAGGTACAGATCAGTACAGGTTTGTATTATGATTTCGGTAGACTGTATACATTACAGTACAGTACAATAACAGTGAGTTGAGTAAAATTATGTACTTGTTTTATTCATGAATCTGGTATAGATATATACAATTGTAACTACCCTTGACACACATCTCTTACTAATTTACATTGTCTGATTGCAGTGCATAAATCTTCTAACAGTGCCCCTAAAAGAACTGCCAGTGCATCCGTTGATGAACCTTCCCTCCAAGCAGGTGATATATCAATTTACAGTGTTAGATATTTATACATAGATAATTATCTGCCAGAATTTATGCCAAGTAACATAATTACCAGAATTCAGTTATAGCCTTAAGTCTAGGTAAATTTAATTACACATCATGATAAGATATCTGACATTTTCGGTATGTACCAGAAGTTCAGTAAGCTGTATATATATTCAGGTACAGATCAGTACAGGTTTGTATCATGATTTCGGTAGACTGTATACATTACAATACAGGACAATAACATGAGTACAGGAGACTTTATACCCAGGTACAAGTCTGTACAGTGATTTCGGTAGACTGTATACATTACAATACAGGTCTGTAACATGAGTACAGGAGACTTTATACCCAGGTACAAGTCTGTACAGTGATTTCGGTAGACTGTATACATTACAATACAGGTCTGTAACATGAGTACAGGAGACTTTATACCCAGGTACAAGTCTGTACAGTGATTTCGGTAGACTGTATACATTACAATACAGGTCTGTAACATGAGTACAGGAGACTTTATACCCAGGTACAAGTCTGTACAGTGATTTCGGTAGACTGTATACATTACAATATAGGTCTGTAACATGAGTACAGGAGACTTTATACCCAGGTACAAGTCTGTACAGTGATTTCGGTAGACTGTATACATTACAATATAGGTCTGTAACATGAGTACAGGAGACTTTATACCCAGGTACAAGTCTGTACAGTGATTTCGGTAGACTGTATACATTACAGTACAGGTCTGTAACATGAGTACAGGAGGCTTTATACCCAGGTACAAGTCTGTACAGTGATTTCGGTAGACTGTATACATTACAATACAGGACAATAACATGAGTACAGGAGACTTTATACCCAGGTACAAGTCTGTACAGTGATTTCGGTAGACTGTATACATTACAATACAGGTCTGTAACATGAGTACAGGAGACTTTATACCAGGTACAAGTCTGTACAGTGATTTCGGTAGACTGTATACATTACAATACAGGTCTGTAACATGAGTACAGGAGACTTTATACCCAGGTACAAGTCTGTACAGTGATTTCGGTAGACTGTATACATTACAATACAGGTCTGTAACATGAGTACAGGAGACTTTATACCCAGGTACAAGTCTGTACAATGATTTCGGTAGACTGTATACTTTACAGTAGAGGTCTGTAACATGAGTACAGGAGACTTTATACCCAGGTACAAGTCTGTACAGTGATTTCGGTAGACTGTATACATTACAATATAGGTCTGTAACATGAGTACAGGAGACTTTATACCCAGGTACAAGTCTGTACAATGATTTCGGTAGACTGTATACTTTACAGTACAGGTCTGTAACATGAGTACAGGAGACTTTATACCCAGGTACAAGTCTGTACAGTGATTTTGGTAGACTGTATACATTACAATACAGGACAATAACATGAGTACAGGAGACTTTATACCCTGGTACAAGTCTGTACAATGATTTCGGTAGACTGTATACATTACAATACAGGTCTGTAACATGAGTACAGGAGACTTTATACCATGTACAAGTCTGTACAATGATTTCGGTAGACTGTATACATTACAATACAGGTCTGTAACATGAGTACCGGAGACTGTATACATTATAATACAGGTCTGTAACATGAGTACAGGAGACTTTATACCCAGGTACAAGTCTGTACAGTGATTTCGGTAGACTGTATACATTACAATACAGGTCTGTAACATGAGTACAGGAGACTTTATACCCAGGTACAAGTCTGTACAGTGATTTTGGTAGACTGTATACATTACAATACAGGACAATAACATGAGTACAGGAGACTTTATACCCAGGTACAAGTCTGTACAATGATTTCGGTAGACTGTATACATTACAATACAGGTCTGTAACATGAGTACAGGAGACTTTATACCCAGGTACAAGTCTGTACAATGATTTCGGTAGACTGTATACATTACAATACAGGTCTGTAACATGAGTACAGGAGACTTTATACCCAGGTACAAGGCTGTACAGTGATTTCGGTAGACTGTATACATTACAATACAGGTCTGTAACATGAGTACAGGAGACTTTATACCCAGGTACAAGTCTGTACAGTGATTTCGGTAGACTGTATACATTACAATACAGGTCTGTAACATGAGTACAGGAGACTTTATACCCAGCTACAAGTCTGTACAGTGATTTCGGTAGACTGTATACATTACAATACAGGTCTGTAACATGAGTACAGGAGACTTTATACCCAGGTACAAGTCTGTACAATGATTTCGGTAGACTGTATACATTACAATACAGGTCTGTAACATGAGTACAGGAGACTTTATACCAAGTACAAGTCTGTACAATGATTTCGGTAGACTGTATACATTACAGTACAGGTTTGTATCATGCTTTTGGTAGACTGTATACATTACAGTACGGCACTTAACTTAATTTTGTCTATTGAAAACGTTTTCACAGTTCAGTACAGAACTGTCTTTTGAGTTTTGTCTATTGAAAACGTTTTCACAGTTCAGTACAGGACTGTATTTTGAGTTTTGCTTTTTGTATACCTTTTCACAGTTCAGTACAGGACTGTATTTTGAGTTTTGCTTTTTGTATACCTTTTCACAGTTCAGTACAGAACTGTATTTTGAGTTTTGCTTTTTGTATACCTTTTCACAGTTTAGTACAGAACTGTCTTTCGAGTTTTGTTTAATGTATACATATTTATAGTTCAGTACAGAACTGTCTTTTGAGTTTCCTTTACTGTTTACATATTTAGAGTCTAGTACAGGACTGCTTCTCAACTTCTGTTGATATCAAGTACTCACAGTTCAGTACAGAATGGTATGTCAAGTTTCATTCACTACATAAATATATCTGGTTTGGAATTGAATCATCGTTTCACTGAGGGTATATATATTCTAATTGTTTTCCACATGAAATTTCCTGCTGTCACTTTCATTTGCTTTTTAATATGCATTTTGTGATGAACCTTAGAGCAATAAACTTCACCTTTAAACATCCATTTATTTAGTCCATTTATTATTTGCAAATAGAACGCTTACTTACACTAATACGGCCAAATTGCAAGCCTTTGCCTGTTCAATGAAGACTATTTCAATTTATCTGCATGAAGTTCCTTTCAATCTTAATAGTTCGAAACAATGCTAAACAGTGGAAGAGGAACCAGGAATGGAGCAATCCAGGGTGGCCACCATATAGTCGTCTCATTTTTTCTCATGGTTTCCTCAGGTTCATTTGATCAGGCTCTCTCTGCACCGACTTTTCACAAAATTATGAGATAGAACTCAATGAGAGAATGATATAGGATGATGTATTCACAAGTGTTGTTTGTTCTTATGTTTTTCATAGAAAAAGTGGAAAAATAACACACAAGTGTCTAGTGAATGTGTCATCCTCTACCCATCACGAGTTAGGTTCTATATTTCTACTTTTTTAACTGTGATATATATTTTAGCCTTATTCAATTGGTATTTATCTTCAGTTAATGTCTCGCAACCCTCAGACTGCAAAAGCAGACACCTATGAAGGTGTCATGAAATGAGTGTCATTGATTGGTGAAACTAGATTTATGCATCCAATAAAAATTGTGTGGTTTCTCGGGTGCATTCAAAAAGCAGATTCCACTAGTGACATCTACCCATGCACATGACCTCAGGTAATATGCCCTGCTTTTGGTGGACATGTATCCCTATCATGGTATAATACTATTTCTTATGCTACATTCTCACAGTATAGTGGTGTCTGCTGGGGAAAGATCATTGAAACAGGTTCTATTGGGTCAGGGTCATAATACATATGTAGAACTAACCACAGTTCTCTCTGTGTGATTGTTCTTCACCAAATTGAAGGCAGGAGGAATCCCAAGTTGCGTAGTGCAGTGTAGCACTGAGGCTTTCCTATGCCGGAAACAAGGTGAAGAATGATCACACAGACATAAATGAGGTTAGTTCGAAATTTATTTGACCTCTTTCAAATTATCTTAAATATCCTCGATGCATTTAATTATGGTAACTTGTTACGAGAGAAATACAGCAAGAGCGTGGCATGGTTCCAGTGAGGCTTGAGTTTATGACGGCCATTGTAACGTTAACAACGTCCACCACAGTTTCAACGCTTAGCAGACGATGTAGCATCTTTGCATGACGTGTTAGAATAACCAATGAAAATGCAGAAGTATAAAAATGATACATACATGATACAGTTCATCTGTTTCTTCCCTAAGGAGGAATGAAACATATTTCTTTCTGCTCACTCGCATATAGCATTCCTATACTAAGTCTATGGACACTCTGTTCCAGAGGTGAAACAAAACATGGAGACATCCCATTCTCAACATTGGTTATACAATGCTTTGCACAATTAATTTATCTACACATGAAATGCTGAAGAAGATTCAGGCATATCTTTGAAAGAAACTTGGATAGAATGATACTGTCCTATCAACATATTGATACTGTAATTATTTTCATATATACTCATTGTAATTCTGACGTTAATAAATCTATCTTATTTTCCTTATCAGATATGCAGAATGTGGTATCTTCTGTCAACAACACATGAATTAAATAGATTGGCCTTTCATTGAACAAAAAGTACAGAACCTAAACAACAGTATGTAATCGTAGAACAGAATTCAGGGGTTTTATCATTATTTAAAACTCACACGTCTAAGGAATACCACATATAAGCATACCATTATTAATAATATCAGGATCAAATTTTACATATTATATTTAAACTGTTTCTTCCCCCTAAGCTTAGAACAAGTAGAGGGGAAATGTGTAAAGGCAACCAATTACCACCAATTACCTTCACTGGATTACCATTCTTCTACACTCAACACATTGTGTATAGAAGTAGTGAGTCATTGACCATCAACAAAACATGGAATATGATAGGACCGCACGAGTAGTTGGTCTGGCTCAAAGGATCACATTGACCCAAGTTTCTTTTCGCATGGCACACGAGCCGATAGGCGAGTGTGTTATATCGAAAAGAATCGTCGAGGGTCAATGTGATCCTTTGAGCCAGACCAACTACGAGATGCGGTCCTATTTTTACTCCACGGTGCTATTAGATTAATTATAAATTATAACACAAAGTCCTTTATTTACTTACGAAGTTATGGCCATTCTTCTCTCACTGATGCCGGCGACGACGCAATAGTGTGCGTCATAACGTCTACTAATTGACGCAATATGAGTAGCGCTAAATTAAGCGTCCTTGACAACGCTTTTTCCCGCGTGGAATGGAGAGGGATGGTGAGTGAGGGGGGAGGGTTCTATTTATTCTAATGGGCCCTACAATAGAAGCGGGATTTCAGGGAAACATTTCTCTCCTTGAACATATTCAATTTTCATTTTTTCTTGATTAATTCCATTCTCATAATTGTCGGTATCATTAGCCTACCCTTGTTGTTAGGAGGCGTGGCCTGAGTACGTTCAGGTAGACGGGAACCAATCAAATGAGTTTATTTTTCACATCGATAAGCCCCGCCCATGTGGTACAAAACAATGTACCACACGGTATTACCACACGCCTCTTCATACAAGTGTTATGTGATACATACTTCACCGTGGAGTAAATTAGAATTCCTGCTGCAGAGATCTACTTCCTGTGGATTCCTGTCTATTCAAATGTCTTGACAACATCATCAAGGAAAAAGAACAACAACAAGGAAAGACAAAACAGAAAATTAGTGAACATCTATGAACAGAATTCTTTGGACATGAATTGAGAACCTGGGTCCTAGCACACCTTATAACAATGGACAGACTGTATAGTTGAACCTCACATATTGACAACCTCTTTATTGAGAACAACCCATTTTTAAGACCAGTTTTTCTCCATCCCTTATTGTTTTATATAGATTAGCCCATTTGATACAACCACATTGCTATGTTTTTTTAGTACCAATCATGGTCTCCTTAGTGGGGGTCCACTTTACATCCTTTCATACATAAATTTATAGATGGGTTTAACATGATTGAATCATGATGATTCTGCGGACCATAGAGAGCATACAGATTTCCAGGTCAGTGAAGGACTGCATCATAGCTTATTAACATATACATGAACAGGTTAGTACTGTATTACTAATTTAGTATTGAATAAATGAACAAGGTTTTATGGCAGAACCGTACATCAGTGTATCATAAACTTAACCTACATTAATTTTAGAGGCCAGTACAGGTCATATTCAAATCTGAATATGCATGCACAATACAGTACAGGGATGTACCATAAATTTGGTACACTGTATAAACATATACAATGTAGTACAGGCATGTAACCTAAATTCGGTTCACTGTATACACATGTACAATGCAGTACAGGTGTGTATCCTAAATTCGGTACACTGTATACACATGTACAATGCAGTACAGGTGTGTATCCTAAATTCGGTTCACTGTATACACATGTACAATACAGTACAGGAGTGTATCCTAAATTCGGTACACTGTATAAACTTGTACAATGTAGTACAGGCATGTAACCTAAATTCGGTACACTGTATACACATGTACAATGCAGTACAGGTGTGTATCCTAAATTCGGTACACTGTATAAACATGTACAATGCAGTACAGGTGTGTATCCTAAATTCGGTACACTGTATAAACATGTACAATGCAGTACAGTTGTGTATCCTAAATTCGGTACACTGTATAAACATGTACAATGCAGTACAGGTGTGTATCCTAAATTCGGTACACTGTATACACATGTACAATGCAGTACAGGTGTGTATCCTAAATTCGGTTCACTGTATACACATGTACAATGCAGTACAGGTGTGTATCCTAAATTCGGTTCACTGTATACACATGTACAATGCAGTACAGGTGTGTATCCTAAATTCGGTACACTGTATACACATGTACAATGCAGTACAGGTGTGTATCCTAAATTCGGTACACTGTATAAACATGTACAATGCAGTACAGGTGTGTAACCTAAATTCGGTACACTGTATACACATGTACAATGTAGTACAGGTGTGTAACCTAAATTCGGTACACTGTATAAACATGTACAATGCAGTACAGTTGTGTATCCTAAATTCGCTACACTGTATAAACATGTACAATGTATTACAGGTGTGTAACCTAAATTCGGTTCACTGTATACACATGTACAATGCAGTACAGGTGTGTATCCTAAATTCGGTACACTGTATACACATGTACAATGCAGTACAGGTGTGTATCCTAAATTCGGTTCACTGTATACACATGTACAATGCAGTACAGGTGTGTATCCTAAATTCGGTTCACTGTATACACATGTACAATGCAGTACAGGTGTGTATCCTAAATTCGGTACACTGTATAAACATGTACAATGCAGTACAGGTGTGTATCCTAAATTCGGTTCACTGTATACACATGTACAATGCAGTACAGGTGTGTATCCTAAATTCGGTACACTGTATACACATGCATGTACAATGCAGTACAGGTGTGTATCCTAAATTCGGTACACTGTATACACATGCATGTACAATGCAGTACAGGTGTGTATCCTAAATTTTGTACACTGTATAAACATGTACAATACAGTACAGGTGTGTATCCTAAATTTGGTTCCCTTGTTTACACATATACAGTGCAGTACAGGTGTATACCATAAACTCGGTGTTCTGTGCATAGGCAGGTAGGACTTATATATTTCTTCATTGATTGATATAGTGATTGATTCATTTGTGTCTTTATTCATTGAATCAGTCCTTGTGTAATATGAGTAAGCTGAACATATTGGTAGAGGTCAGTAATGTAATGCTTTAGAAGTGCCAGCTTCACAAAATTCAATCTTTATGTTGTAGGACCCGTAAAAAAGAAAAGGAAACTCGGTAAGATATTCACCTTTAGCAACTTTAAGTTAATAAAATTAATATTGTGACATTTCCAAATCATCCAAGTTTACTTGTGAAGCCTGAGTGGGGTAATGTAATTTGTTCGCTATCATTCTTTCAATAGCAAAGGGAGAAGTTATGAAGTCAATCTCAAAGGAGTCGGGCAGGAAAGAGCATGCCTGCCACCTGTGCGGCCAACTACTAAAATCATCAATGGCAAGACATCTTGTGCGAAAGCACAAGATGTTAGCAAGCCAAGCCAAGGCTTGGAAAAAAGTGAGGGAAAAATCTTTTAAATGTTCCTAGTACTATTTTAAAAAATTATTGATTGATTTAAATTTAACTTTTGATTCATCTTGTTTTGATGACAAAAATACCTAAGGTAAATAAAATATGAATATGGTATCTAGTTCTCATAATTCCTGTCAAATTTTGAAAAATGATTCCAGATTTCCATTGACATCATTTGAAATTATATGTGCATTTTGAATGGTCTAAGTTTTCTTGGTCTTTATAATTGACTACAATGTTAACGAATTTCTGGTTTAAACATTTTCATCTATATAGCACCTTTGTGTTTAATTCCTCAATGAGTGAACGTTGTTTTGTAGCACACAGAGGAGGGTTCCTTTCGAAGGAAACCAAGCTCCAAGGACAAGCGCCCTTTCCTGGCTTGTCCAGTGGAGTCATGTGCTGCTCTAGTCACAAGACTAGACAAACATTTGAAGCAGGCACATGGCTTCAGTGGATACAGCCAGAGAAGGGCCTTGTCCTTGGCAAGGGCAGAGAAAAAACCAGACGGCCCTATTGAGCTTCACCCTGATGAGTATGTGTCATTTTTATTTCCCAAGATAATTCCCTTTATTTGTATATTTTTGGTTACATTTATTAATTCTTTTGTTAGAAATATTTTATTCAGCTGTGCATGTCCACTGTTCTCAGTTCGGACTGTTAAACAAGTTTGAAATATTTTACAGAAAATCAATACTAGATCAAGAACTCCTGTTATATTAACCTCAAGTCAAATGTCAACATTTTAAAATACCAACCCTCTCAAAGGGTGCAATTCATGATAAACATATTATTATATTTATTTAAATGTATATCACATATAATTTCAGTCTATATCATTTATAATTCATATCATATATCAATTATGTTTGAGTCAGTGTATATGATAAAGGAGGTTCAATGTGTGGTATTTTCCTTTGAAGGTCGGTGTTGTCTGACTTTGAAAGTTGGCTACAGCGACCATCAGGGGGGAGCAAGGATGAGAGGAGGGCAAAACAAATGCGCCAGCAGGCCCAGTTTTTGGTGGAATTGGCCGGCCACATCGAGGGCTTCGATGACAATTTTGGCGCCATCGAAGAGTAGGTTCCACAATCACACCTTAATGTTCATTGATGTTCAGTGAAGTAATAACGATTGTATATATAGACCAGGCATCTATAATATAAATCAATTAGTTATGCATACAGAATCATGACTGACAATAATTTGTTATTCACCGATAAAAAAAGATATTTCTAATAAGAATGTATTTTATTTTAGGTTTGTTGCAGGGCCAGTGTCAGCACAAACAAAGAAGTGCTACCTGGCCACACTGCCTCACTTTTTAGATTTTGGTGCCATACAGAAGTTTAAATGGGCGGACAGGGTAGATATAATGAAAGCCCAGATTCAACGCTGGAATAGGGCCCTAGGCCGAGGCATAAACATCGAAAGGGCAGAGAAGGCCATCAAAGATAGAGGTTTGTTCATTTGTCCATAGTCTTGGGTATTGGAAGTCATTTTCGTTTTTAAAGATGTTTATTCAGCAGAGTGAAATTATGTAGTTATACATTATTCTCACTGAGGCTGATATGAGTGAAAAAGGTTTTACAAATATACATTCATTACAACAAGGGCAGCATCCTATTATTACAATCCGAGGAGCTTCATAAGTGTATATCGTATCGTGTTTATCGTAGACAATATACAAATCAGTCAAGAGAAATGCTAATAAATCCAGGCATGTACGAACAAAAGGGCTTCTCAAAACATAGATCAATTCTCATCAAAATAAAGTAAACTAGAATACAAACAAAAAATAGAATAGATGTCATAGCTTATTCACAGAGGTTTTCTGGTTCAGCTATTACCCAAGTATTCTGACTATCAGAGAAAGCATTTGTGCAGATTTTTTTAATTTGATTTTTAAAAAAGGTCTGATCATCCGCAATTATTATGATCATATCACCAGACAAAATATTTGAATATGAAATGAGAAAACTTTATCCTTTTTTTCTATTATCCCTCCCTTTTCCAACCATCTCTCCTCATCTTTCCCATGTTCCTCTTTCCCTCCTTTCACTCTTTTTCTAACTATCTTATATTCAAGATCTTCCTACCACTTTTTCTCCCACCTCCCCAACCTTAATTTTTACAATCTTTTCCTTCTGGGTGATATAAACAAAAAACATAGTTCCACATTTAATTTGGTGTGCTTTTACTTACAGGTAATCTCTTCACTGCGGACAATTACCAACAGTACCGCAGTGGAGAGAAGCGGCAGACAGCCATCAATATCATCAACCTCTCAAGATCAAAGAACATAAAAAAGCCAGGGGATCACACCACCGTGAGGGATTTTATAATCACGGAGATCCTTTTAAGCAATGCCTGTCGGCCAGGGTGCATTGTGAATCTGATGCTGAAGAGCATCAGTGGGGCCAGCAGGCATGGGGACTGCTGGGTCCTTTCAGTGAGTTTATTCAATGAAACTTTAATTGTTAAGCTTAATATATGTAGTATCCATTCATTGAGACGGATTAAGGATATAAATTAATTGTAAGATATGAGCTGCATGGGTAAGAACCATTGAGACAGCAAATGAAAGACTTAACTGAGATTGACCATTATATATATACATATCAGATAGTGTATTAATTTCCCTTAAGTCCTCTAAGAAATATTATATACACTTTCTTCTTCAGGTAGCACGTCACAAAACCCTTGACACCCATGGGGCTGCAGAAGTGGTAGTGACTGATGAGCTGTTAAACCATATTCAAACCTACATTGACATGTGGAGGCCTGCCACCCAGAGCGACTGCTTATTTGTAAATGGAAGGGGCAACCCACTGCAGTCTGGGGATGTGTCACAAATCCTGCAGGAGTGGATAGAACATACACCATCCCTCCTGCGGAAATCTGTGGTGACAGGTGTAAGTATTTTTTATTCCTTCCTGATCCCCTGATGAAGGACATATGGCTGTCCAGACATTGCAAACCCGTAAATGAACATCCCTAAGCTTGAATATCTTCCCCTAAGTCTCTATTTTTCTAAATTTGTTGAAGCTTAAAGAATAGACACTAAGATAGAACTTAATGCGAGCTGCATATGCGACAACATATTCACAAATGCGAGTGGCTTTTGGTGAATGTCTTTCACAAGTGTCAAAGGCATGCATGAAAGACATTGACCAAAAGCCACTCACGTTTTGTGAATGCGTTGTCACATATGCAGCTCACGTTTAGTTCTAATGTTATGCCATGATATACTTTTAAGCGATATTTGACAATTATTTACCTTATTATTTGACCTTCAGTTAATGTCTCGCCACCCTCCGACTCAGCAAAAGCAAGTGCCTACAGCCTTGTGTCATGAAATGAGCATCATTGATTGGCAAAACTAAATTTACACAACCAATCAAAGTAGAGTTGTAAATTGGTTGCATTCAAAAGGCAGCCTGTACTAGTGAAATCCAGGCATACATATGCCACAGACTAATCTGGCCATGTTTTTGTGGATATGCACACCTATAATGGCGTAATATACATTAAACAATGAAAATAAAATTGAATTGATCCATTCAATATACTATAATGTGAAGGGATAATAAAGCTTGTCAATCATTATATCAATATCCTTGTAGGTGCTTAAACAATCAGGCCAGGAAGTGGCCCCGGTGCTGGCAAATCACCTGAAACACCGCATGGCAATACAGGCCAAGGTGTACAACCTCATGGACAGGAAGGGAGAGGCTGTCCAGGCATCTTCCCTCATCCAGGATTTTTTGGGTCAAGGTGAGGTCTATGCTAGATATCATTTTATCAAGATGTTTTCAGCAAAATTTGGAAGAAAAAACCTACAACGTGTCCCTGTTTACTTACAACACTAATTTATGTTATGTACAGTATCACAGTATGATTTTGCTTTGTCTGCAAGAGTTCAGTAAAACATGTTAACTGTTTCTTTTATGGTTTACCTACTACTTTTCAGAACAACAAGATGCTGAACAGAGGTGTTTAGAGGTGAATATTATGTAGTTCCTATTAAATCAATATAGAACACTTAGAACTCTTAGATAGAAGAATTTAATTATAATTTTTTAGGCCTGAATAAATTAAGAGGTGTTTTATTGAAGTAACGTTCCAATCTTTTTCAGCAAACTCCAATGTCCTCCTGCCAGCTGCCAGCTTCCTCCTCCAGGCCTCCCGCAGCCCCTACAGCTGCTAGCTTCAGTATCCCCGCAGCTGCTAGCTTCAGTATCCCCGCAGCTGCTAGCTTCAGTATCCCCGCAGCCCCTGGACCAGGATACCCTAAAATAGGCTCAAAAGTAAATAGCATTTTCCTTTTCATAGCTCTTCTCATATTGATAGAGTAATATGATTTGAGGGAGTAGTACATTACATAGAGATTATGAAATTGCTACAAAGAATTAGATGAAATTTATTCTAAAGAGAGAACATATACATATCATCTACTACTGGAAAGTCCAACTGCCATTTTAGATAATTACTAGCATAGTATACCCATCTTTTGGATGGTTAATAACAGGTAGGTTCTCTATGAAAGTTACATCAAAAATGAATAGGAAATGTTAGATAAAGATCTCTCACCCTCTTCTTCTCTCACTCACTCTCTCCCCTCCTCCATTCGCCCTCCCTCCCTCATCCCCCACTCTTCTCTCTCTTCCTGTTCCTTCCTTCCCCTTGCCCACCCTCTCCTCATTCACTCTCTCCATCTCTTTTTCTCCCCACTCTCTCCGTCCCCTCTTTTCCTCTCTCCCCTCTACTCCCTCCCAACCTTTATCCCTTCCAACTCCTCTTCCCCCCTCCCGTTTTTTTCTCTCTCCATCTGTACCTCTTCCCTCTCTTCTTCTCTCTCCCCAACTCTCACCCTCTCTTCTCTCTCCCTCTCTACTTCTCCCTCCCTCCCCCTCCCCTCTTCCCTTCCTCCCTCTCACCTTGTCTTCTCCCTCCCATCCCCTGTATGATTCGCCCACCCTCTTTCAGCCATCTTCCACTGCCCCACCCCTCTCTCTGTTCCTTGCCCACCCTCTCTCTTCTGTGTATATTATACGGATATATGTATGCTCATTATTTGCTATTTTTATTTCATTCTATAGCAAAGGCCAGTGTACTTCTCAAAAGAAGAAAAGAACATCGTTCTCGGGTATTTTGGACATCGCCCGGGCAGTGTATAGTGAATCCGGAGAGGTCCGGTCGATGCTGCTGAACAAGTATGGGCCATCCTATAGTGTGAAGGACCTAGTAAAGAAAATGTACTATATGGCAAGGCTTGCTGGCCACATTTAAGAATTATTTATGTTATCCATCTTGTAGAATGTATATCCCTATGAATTTCTGTTATCTATCTGAGTAGCTACTTGGCGTGGGTTGGCGGATTATAAGAGTAAATGTTTTTATATTTTTATGTGACTTGTCTGAGTTTACTCTTTTATGAGAAAATGATTTGCGTCCTGTACTGGGCATAGATGGGCAACTTCATATACATGTGTACATTTATAGATATTTCATTGCCAATTGTGGCTGTTAGCTGGTCAGATCGCTACTGGTCTGGTGAAAGATCCACCTGTACTGGAAGATATTATTTTCAGTAGGGTGAAGTTTAATTATACTTATATTCTATAGTAATCTATACGAGCAATGCGCGTTTATATTTTTACCATGGTTAAGATGACAATGCAGGGATCTTTCTATCGTTTTAGTAGGGAATTTCCCCATGTTTACACTTTAATATTATATTATTTTATTTGAGCTAAGGCCCAAAGTAGTTCTCTCACTTATTTATTTGTCTTAATCAGGCCAAACGGACATTGGTATGTATCATATCCCCTTTTACCTATGTACTATATTTATATTTCGTTTCCAAATGCTCTTCATCAGAGCGCTGCTGAGTGGCTGACTGAACCCCCAAGTCAGTCAGCTAAGCCTATCAGAGGCATGCCATCCTCCCTCTGTATGGACTATGAAGTCAGTCTATGGTCTAATCTGGCCATGTTTTTTTTTATATGCACACCTATAATTACATTAGAATAACAATACCTCAGCAAATGATTGAGATATCAATATCGCTTTACTCCATTATAATTACTGTACGCTGCTGTAAATATTTGTCTACTACTGTAGATACATAGGGGTGACATTTCTTAAAAAGTCTTATAATATAATAATTGTTTCCATTCATTATATCTAGAAAGTATCTGCTGCAAGATTGTAATGTGGTCGGGTTAGAACGGTACGTTCTCGGTAAAAGTAAAGAGAAGAAAATGGTTAGGCACTGAGCCTCCCTCTTCAATTTCCACTCTTCATATTGAGCTTGAAATTGTAGTAATAGTACCTATATTAGAATTGAATCCATATTGTATATCGGATAATACCATTTGTATCAACAACACAGCAAGACAAATCATCGCTGTCCTAGTTAACTCATGTTTAAAACATGAATTTCGTCCATTGATAGGTTAACACTCCTCCTTCCAGGCACAAATCAGCTTTATGACTCCAGATAGTTCTGAATTTATCGCTTTCGCTCGCGAGATCTGCAGGTTCCTCGTTTTGCCCCGATAAGCCCATGCTATGGTTTGTTGTATCGTCCATGAGTTGTTGTTCATAGCATATTTTCTGGTTCCATGAACGTCATAAGCCATGTAAGAGCCAAGTGGTCTGTATGGACTATGAAGTCAGCTCCGTCTAAATAGTGTTTGAATTTATGCACATGATATACGACCACTAACAGCTCTCTGAACCTGCGACAGGACCGCCCCCATTGCCGTACCACTCGCGTCTGTATCCAGAAAGTGGACGAGCAAGGCCTTCTTCGTGGCCTCAAAAGCATCATCAAGCTTATCATTCCATGTAAGCTTATACCGTAGTACCTTTTGTCCAGCTGTCGCAGTCTCCTGCAATGGCCTTACAAGAATGTTAAAACCTGGAATGAACTGACGGTAGTAAGAATCGAAACCCAGAAACGACCACATATCCTTCAACGTAAGAGGTATGGGCCAAGTTTCCACTGCCCGCGTCTTCTCCGGGTCCACCCGTATCCCCTCCTTAGATACAATACGTCCTAGTTACTGAACCTCTTTAGGTAAGAGGTGACACTTCTTAGCCACTAGCCTGTCAAACACTAATCCTGTGTTCGCTATGGTTTTGCCCAAAAGGATCATGTCGTCCAAATAAACCACACAGATCTTGCCATTAAGCCCCCCCATGACTGCCTAGTGCGTCAAGACAATTGCTCGGGTAGGGACACATCCACTGATGCAACCTTCACATCAAATGCGGCCAACCGCACATCCTCCCGTAGGAACGCAGTCAATATCGCACCTTTCCGGTGGCAGAATACGTGGTTCTTGCCGCCTTCCAGGAGCTTCTTCCCAGGCCCTGTCATGCTGGTATCATAGCGCCACATGAAGTCTTGACCTCACTGTCTAGGCCTCTAGACGTTTGGGTACAAACGCTCTGCGATCTCAAAGTCAAAGACCGCATACCCCATTGTTATAAGAGTGCCACTCGCAAGTGGTTTAACCCGTACCCGCGAAGCAAGCAGGACAGGCTTGCGAGCGATCGATTCATATATTAGAATGTACAGCATAACTCTGTCACTGCATAAAGTATTGTTTGAATTACCAACTAAAGGTTGTGTTATGTGGAACAAACTTCCCCCACAGGTGAAAACGAATACCTGACCCAACATAAAGGAATACCTAAAAGCCACATTGTGATGTTTTGGTGGTGTATATGTGTGTATAATTTCTACACAACATTGTATATGCTTCTGCTTACTGTCCATTGTATCTATGACCTTCCCTGCAGATCCAATGCTTTGTCTCATCAAAGATAATGTCATGACTGAGAATCACCTTGGAGCATTTCACTTTTCATCTACACTTTGTAGTAGTAGCCATTAGGATTTACAATTCTTCTGATAAATATTAGATATTCACACTGTAAATGGGTTTTCAATGCTGTAAAGCAATGAAGTAAAAGTGATTACTTTTAACAATATTTCTAATAAAGTTTGATATTCACACAATGGAATGGTGTAACCGATGCTCAGGAATAACTTTATGGAATTATAAGAGATAAAGCTTTTTTGTATATATACAAAACAGCTCTATGTCTTATAATATGATAATGGTCAGTGTGGATGTTGATAATAATTCTATTTTATGTTGAATGTCAACCATGTTTTTAGGTGTGGTAGACATACCTGTTACATATGACTGCTTTATATGATAATTATACTGCATGCTTTTTATAATTCTATTTTAATGTCAACCATGTTTTATGTGTGGTAGACATACCTGTTACAATATGCCTGCTTTATATGCTAACTATGTTCAATGCTTTTATCACTTGTATTCTAATTTTAAAGCATCTGTTTTAAAGATGAAGCTGCTTCGTTTATGTTTGCATCTGTGTTTATGTGTGTCTGTCTCTTTGTGTGTATGTATGTATGTATGCATGTATGTATGTATGTACATGTATGTATATATGTATATGAGGTGCAATGTATGCATGTTTGTACGTATATGAGGAGCAATGATTTTATTCTATTTTATGACAATCATGTTATATATGTCAACCAAGTTATACATGTAAATAAAGAACCATACTGGACACTTACAATGCCTGCTTATGTCATCCTTTCTTACAAGAGGGACTGGCTAGGCTTCTTCTACACACATATGTACTCAGCTGTTGTTTTTAATAAATGATCACATTTGCCGTATGGGACACTGACCTCTAGTGACCTCTAAACTTGCTGTAAATGACATTCCCTACATTAAGAACAGACATCTAATGACCTCTAGACCTGAACATCCCTGGATAAAGGGCTGACCTCTAATGAATTCTGGACAAGTGTATGACCTTCCCTGCATTATATATGGTCCTCTAACAACATCTATATTTGTACACAAACATCCCTGCATTAAGTACAGACATTCTAGTGATGACTGTACTTGTAAATGACCTTCCCTGGATTAAGAACTAACCTCTCATGACCTCTCTAGACTTGTATATGACCTTCCCTGGATTAAGAACTGACCTCTAATTTTAGAGTTGTGTATGACCTTCTTTGCATTAAGTATGCTCCTCTAACAACATCCAGCCTTAAATAAGACCTTCCCTGTATCAAGTATGTACCTTTAATGACATATAGACTTCCTCTAGATTTGTATATTAATAGATATCGTCTTGTTCCTTTTGTATATGTAGATCTTATAGTCTTAGAATTGGAGATGCAGTAGCATATAATGTATAGGCTTATCCCTATAAATGGAGTGGTACAATACCAGTAGGCACATATACCAATATCCAGAGCTCCTTTATTCTATAGCAATAACACTCAACACTCAAGTATATTTCGTACTAGCTGTTTGCTAGTTGCAAGCTACAAGCGGACTGATTACTTCTTTATTTTCAATATATGACATATTCTTGGTTTCCAGGGAGGACCATGGGACCTCCCCTTTTACATACATTATATATGGCATGGATCCAATGATCCAAGCTCCACCTTAGTCGATAACTTGGCACACCTCTCTACCGTATACATTGGCATGATGGCCTCATTATGACATTACCCCCCTTCCAGCCGATGAGAGTTGAATTCGCGGATTAAAAAATTTTCTACATGTGACTTCGGTTGTTAGTATTCATGTGACTTCGGTTGTTAATATACATGTGACTTCGGTTGTTAATATACCTGTGACTTCGGTTGTTAATATACATGTTATGACTCCCCATTATAATTGATACATGTTTGTTTTTGATTCCATGGAATGACTTCGTTTAACACCATTGATTCCATGACTTCTGTTAACGCTATCGATCTTATGACTTCTGTTAACGCTATTGATCTTATGACTTCTGTTAACGCTATTGATCTTATGACTTCTGTTAACGCTATTGATCTTATGACTTCTGTCATTTCCATAATACTTCATGCGACTATAACTTCCCTTCTCACATCAATTTATCGCCATCATAGTTCATAAAACTTCTTGTAAAGCACTCTGCACATTCGTTGGCTGGTCTTCCCTCGGCTATCGCTCCGTGGCTTGGTTGTTGACACACATACCACGACCTTCTGACCTCAATGTAGCGCGAGGCATATATCACGCCTCCGCCGTGGGCCTCGTTTACATATAACCACGCTGACGTCATATAACCATCACTCGCGCCTCCTTCCTTGCTAGCTCGGGTCCCGCGATGCGAGCTCCTTGCCTTGTGTACTGTGTTCCTCTGTTCCACTCCGTTCATGAGTTTCGGCCTTACCCTTTTATCTCTATCTTACCTTTACCATACATGGTCACGTAACACAATCCTGGCTTCTACATTGAATCGTTCAGTTATACTGTTCAGAGTTACTATTTTACAATTTCTCTGCATACCAATTAAGTAAAACAAATCATGACTTCTGTTAACAATCAAACATGTATGTCCATGCGACCTCTGTTAATGACCTACTTCTTTACATCATAATTACTGACACGCGGCCATCTAACCTCTGATAAATCTGACTCGCTCTCTCGGTCCCGTATACGCACCAGACGCTTGTGACTTCTGTCACTTACATAAACTTCATGATACAGTTATTAACGTACTGACTTCTGGAAAAGGACATACTACCAGTATGCAAATACGCGTGACTTCCGTCAAATAACATAATCTTTACATTATAATCTATAACGTGTATAGCCGACTGACTTCTGAAAAATACTTTTGTTTCTATTATTTAACATGTAAATCTATGTGACTTCCGTCAAAGACCATAAATTTTACATCATAATTCTTAAACAAGACTCTAGTATCTAGTCGACTGACTTCTGAAAAATTCCTTTGATCCCATTGTAAAATTGACAAGCCCAAATTGTCTAATTTTAAGTTAAAGTTGTCTCATTCAGCCAGACATTCGTCGCGCCCCTACCGGCCAGAAGGCTACCCACACTTTCTTACCGCCACAACGCTCGCGGATTTCTTATCATCCCAAAGTCCAAAGGTACAGGTGAGGTCCAGGTCTGACCGTTATCTCAAAGTCAATCACGTGGGAAAGGAGGGGAGGGGCTGACCGCCAGGTCAGGGGAGGGGAGGGAATACTGATTAAAGAGTGGGAGGGAGAGGGGAGGGGAGATAACCCTGTGACCTGGTCACCACCCAAAGAGATTGGTCAGAGTGGCAGTGGTCACTCTGAGCCTCGTTTTAATAAGTGTCTGTCATTGTTATCCTGTGGCTGATTGGATCTCTAATCTAACCTGTCAATTAATTGGACCAACGGGACCAAAGCCAATCAGCGCAGGACCAGTGTATTTCGTCCTAATCTGTCTAGTATAAAAATAAAGGAAAGATGAAAATCTGTCTCTTCCGAGGCTGGTACTGATTTGAAGCATACATCTCTGTGTGTTGCGTTGATTAATTTCTCGCCCAACTACTGACCCTGAATTATTACGAAGAAGGACCCGCATTTCTTCATTGGCGACCATGATTAGGGGCTAGTTAGTTGGTCAGATCGGTATCCGACCTTAGAAGCAAGCAAAAGGAGTCAGGTGAGTGTGCCTTTTTCAAAACTGCCATTGTATTTATGGGTGTTGTATGTTTGGGACTCTGAGCTGGGCTTTTATTGGAAGGTGCATTAGCTGATCACACAAGTATTATCTTACTTTATCCTGTAGAGATAGTATTTTAGACATGCCACCGGCGGAAAGAATTGAGTATGTGGAAGAGTTCCCACAATACCTCGAAGCTGAGGATATTTTCCTAGAGGAGATATTCAATGATGGTTATCCACCGATCGCAGAACCTGAGGATTGGAACGACTGCGTAGGCACCTCTGAAAGTGTGATTCAGTTCAGCAGTGAACAGCTAGAAACTATGTCTTACCATTGGGATAAAATGTAATGAGTAAGAATAGGGACTAAAGAGATCAAAATTTTTGTTTTTGGAAATACCTGCACAAAAATTGTTACGTTGGATCTAGGCAAAAATTAATATTCCAAATTCTCTATATAGAAATAGAATATTCCAAATCAAGCAGGTAATAGTAATTCATCTTTACACATAATCAGCTAATTCAAGTACCTCCAAAATGGCGTTGACAACACCCATTAACTGGGATATCACCGCCGAAGAGGTAAATGCACTCAATGATGCTGATCGTAAAGCACACTATGCGTCAATAGAAGTAGTTAGAAGGCGTATGGAGAGACATGCAACCTTGCTGGGTCCTAACGATGGGACCAACAAAGAATCACTCAGAGAGTGGTTAGAGGGGTTGGACAGAGTTAGAATCACAGTAGGGGCACATGATAACATAGCCATAGAAGCAGTTATATTGTTAGCACAGGGATCATTAGCACGTTCCATCGAATCTTATGTAGAAGCACGGGGAGATGAACGCACATGGGAGGGTGTAAAACAGGAAATAATTCGCTTGTTTATGGGAGAAGAGGAGACCACTCAACTTAGAGAGAAGTTGAAGGGGATCCATCAACTCCCATACGAAGACATACGAATTTATGGCCGTAAATACCTGGAAACAGCTATGAGGGCTTATGAACCAGGCATTTTGGCCTTGCCTGTAATTCAGTCACAATTAGCTCGAGATTTTATACGTGGGCTCACCGATAGACAGGTACGGTGCGAGGTATTCTCAACAAGACCAGAGACTTTGGGGGAAGCAATTGACCTGGCGACAACGGCAGCGTATACCCATACGTTAGCCGATGCTCCAGCTAGAGGTGAAAGGAGAGAGGAACCTATGGAAATAGGCGCCTTACTCCCAAAACTTCGGACGCCAACCCAAACTCTGACTCCACCGACCCCTACTGGGGAGACCAATATTGAAACAAAAGCTGTGATGGACGAATTAAAAACATTAAGAAATATGGTAGAACTCTTAGGGAGGGAAAGATCTCAACCTTCATCGGTAACAGTTCATGCACCACCAGTTCAGAACCAGACTCAGTTTCCCTTTGTGCAACCATCCTATTTGCCTGCATTTCCGCCTTATAGCGCTCCAAACCCTGCCCCGGTTGCCAATTCTAATCAGGTAGAGTCACAACAGGGTCAGAAAAGGAAGGGAGGGGCACAGAAGGGGGGAAAAAGGTTTAGAGGTAAGAATACTTGCTATGAATGTGGATTAGAGGGACATTTTGCTAGAGAATGCCCTACTCGATTCGCACAAATGAGAGCAGCTGTACGGCCAGACATGGAAGAAGTAATGGATAACAAAATGCAACCCGTTATAGCGGCTATACAAGCATTGACTCCCAGAGTTCCCACAAACCCCTTTGTTCTCCCTTCGGGGGAATAAATTCGCCGGATAAGCGGTTTCGTGTGGCCCTTCCTGTGGCGGGAAGGAAAGCACAAGCACTTATCGACACCGGCGCCACTAGAAGTTTAGTTAAGTATGATTTGTGGAAACATTTCAATAAGGTAAACCACCGACCGTTAATTTTGGAACAAGGTGAACAATTACGGTCACTGAGTGGTCACGCTTTGCAGTCAGAAGGCAGGGCGATAATTAAGGCTGGGGGTAGTCATCTTCCTGTATACGTTGTTAAAAACCTCCAACACGATCTCCTACTAGGGGACGATGCTCTGGACATTTTGGATTCAGTAATCTGGCACAGAAAAAGAATCATACGTCTAGGAGGTAGAGAATATAAAAGTCAAACGGTAGAAGAAGAAATAGATTCTGAATTTGCTTCCCTCAAAACAGAGGAAGAAATCTGGGAAGAAAGATACCCAGAAGTTTTTGGCAAAAATGGTAAATTAGGCATAGTAAAAGATGTATACATGGAGATTGACACGGGGAATGCCCGCCCTATTAATCAGAGACCTTATCGCCTTCCCTTAAACAAAAAGCTGATAGTAGATAAGGAGATTGACGAAATGCTTGAGTTAGGTGTGATTGAACCAAGCTCGTCACCATGGGCTAGTCCCATAACTTTAGTACCTAAGAAAGATGGGGAAACCAGGTTCTGTTCAGATTTTAGAAAATTAAATTCTGTCACCAAGAAAGATGCCCACCCCCTACCAAATATACAAGATATCTTTGATAGTCTAACAGGAGCAGCGATCTTTTCCACTCTAGATCTCAAATCTGGGTATTGGCAAGTCCAAATGCACCCTGAAAGCATAGAGAAAACGGCCTTTGTCTGCCATAGAGGTTTATTTCAATGGCGTAGAATGCCTTTCGGATTAACTAATGCCCCGGCTGTGTTTCAAAGGGCAATGAACCGGATATTCGCCGAATATAATTGGGAAATTTCTTGGTATATTCATCGATGACCTGGTGATTTATTCTAAAACACGGGAGGAGCACGAAAAACATCTCAAAATCATTTTTGACACTTTATCCGAACATGGTATTACCATCAAAAAGAGTAAATGTAAATTCTTTCAAGACAAGGTTGATCTTCTGGGCTTTCAGGTGTCTAAACAAGGGATAAATTCACATCCGGACAAAGTCAAAGCCATTCGAGAAATGCTCCCGCCTGACAGTGTGTCCGCCATTAGATCTTTTCTAGGTTGTTGTGGATATTATCGTCAGTGTATTCCTGACTATGCAAGAATTGTAACACCTTTGGTGGCGTTAACAAAGAAACATGCTAGATTTAAATGGGGTCCTGAACAACAAGAAGCGTTCGAAACATTAAAAGACGTTCTTACTTCAGACCAAATCATGGCTCATCCACAACCTGGAAAAGCTTATAAGCTCTATACAGATGCCTGTCAATACGCAGTGGGATCCATACTCGTCCAGTCTGATGAGAATGGAGTGGAAAGACCAGTTCAGTATATTTCAAAACAACTCTCAGGTCCCCAACTCAAATGGGCGACTATAGAAAAGGAGGCTTTTGCCATTATTTATGCTCTAACTAAACTTAGACCATATCTATATGGCAGTGATTTTACCATCTATACTGACCATAAACCCCTCAAATCGCTCTTTCTTGGTGAGGTTAAAAATACAAAAATTCAGCGTTGGGCTGTTTTAATAGCAGAATACGGTGCCCCCATCGAATATAGACAAGGTAAGAACAATGTACGGGCTGATATGTTATCTCGCATAAAGACTCACGAAACTTATGACCAGGGGGAGGGGAACGCTCTCAGTAATTTTGAAGTAGGTGCCCTCGAGGAAACAGAGGAAATCCCCTGGGAGTTTGATCAGCTTGAGCGAGAACAAGTCAGAACAGAGCAGCAACAGATGGCTGAGTATCAGTTGGGCCTAGAGGAGGTGGACGATTACACACTAATCAACGGATTATTGTTTACAATCATGTCCCCACCCAATAAACCAGCTTATCCTAGATTGGTGTTGCCGCAATCAGCTCGTTACAGAGTGATAAGAAGAGCACACACTGAAGTGGGCCATCAGGGAATGAGAAAAACCCTTGATAGGATATTAGAGGCCTACAAGTGGCCTACTATGAGGAAAGATACCCTCCGTGTGTTGAGTAATTGTGATAAGTGTGCAGTAAATCGTGCAGGTCAAGATAAGGTTGCTCCCACAGCTATGCCTATAGCAAGGTACCCAGGTCAGATAGTGGGAATGGATTTATGTGGTCCTTTTCCTGTTTCAGACAATGGGAATCGTTATATTATAGTTGTAATTGATCATTGTAGTGGATGGGCGGAAGTTAAACCTATTGATAGAAAAACTGGGAAAAATATAGCTGACTATCTGGCAAATGAATATGTACCCCGGTACGGGCCCCCAGAGGTAATCATTACTGACAGGGGTCTAGAATTCATGAATCAACAAGTCGAAGGTTATTTAAGATCCATTGGGACGCAAGTCAGACATACTTCTGGCTGGCACCCCCAAACTAACGGTAAGACGGAGAGGTTTAACAAAAGCTTTAAGAATATCCTAAAAAAATTCATCAATGCGCGACCAGCAGAGTGGGAGAATCAACTCGGACCCACACTTTGGGCCCATAGAGTCTCCACCTCTTCAGTCACGAATTTCACTCCCTATTTTCTCACCTTTGGTCGTCAACCCCCGGTCCCCTTTGTTAAGATCTTCCCTGGGCCGGATGGTACAGAACCCCAAGTGTTAAGTGAACGATTACAGGCCCTCACAGATGCTTTCCGGGTGGCTGCAGAAAATACTGAAGCTAGCCGTAAGTATAATTATGAGAGGCTTAGAGCTCGGGCAAATGCTGGTGACTTACGTGTAGGTGACTCAGTAGTTGTATTAGCAGGCGCCAGAGCGCCCCTAGATCCTAGATGGGATCATGGGTATACAGTCCTAGGTGTAAGGGGAGCTGTAGTGATCGTAAGAGACCCACAAGGTCAGAGAAAACTAATAAATCGGGAGAGAATAAAATTGGTATCTGGGGATATTGCTTGGGATACAGTTAGGAATAGGCAAAACAGGGCAGGCCAAGGCAGGCGCAATCGGGCGAGAATACGGGCTCGGGCAGCGAGGCCACTCCCCCCTGAACCTCCTGGGCAAAATCTAAATGTTGACCCCAATGCTTTAATACATGAACCTTTGCTTCCACCTGTGAATCAAGTCTATCTCCAGGCGGAAGATCCAGCTGTAGGTGGCGCTGCGGACGTGGAAATGGTACCGGAAGTCGAGGAAGAATTCTATTCAGCCGACGAAGATATGGGTAGTGACGTGGACCAACCAGAGGTTCCGGATCCGCCCCGTCGTCCTCCTTATAATGCTGACCAGAACCAAGCCTTGGTCATTCCACCACCGGCTCCAGCACCGTTCACACCACCTCAGATGAGGTACAGGACTCCTGCAAACATAGAAGAGACTCCAGTTAACCCAACTGGAAGAGCAACACCTAGGACTCCAAGTACTCCTCTACCACCTCCTCATATACGCACCAGGTCTCAGACAAGGGCCTTGATAGCAGCTCCGCGGATTGTGCTCCCACCAGACAATCCTCAGCGTCATTTACATAGGCGTTTCCATGCCAAGCGGAGAGTGCCTGCTAGCCCTAGAGAGCCTAGTCCACTGAAGGAGAGCGAGCCTAAACCTGGAAAGAGAGCAAAAAGAACATCAGCTTCTACTGACCAAGTACCGGACACGCAGGCAACCTCAGCACCAGATGCACAAGATGGCGGTGGGGACAGTGACTAAGGGGTTACTGTTGCTCACCTGTTACCTCATTTGCAGCCAAGCAGACATCTTCGAGGAAGAAGGTGTGCTGGTATACTCGGCTGGGGAGGTAAGGGCCCTCACAGCAACATGGACTGCATTAATGTTCCTCCAGCCCCCTGCTCCTCCGCCTATGGAGTCGTGGCTCCACATCCTTGAAGCTAAGATGGAAGGACTACACGAGCAGCAAGTGGTAGGAATCACCGACCTCAGAACATGGCGGCTTCATGTTCAATTCATCAAGGATCATCTACCCACTCCACCAGTTCGCACGAAGCGAGCTCTGCTAGGAGTGGTAGGAATGATCAGCCGATCTCTCTTCGGTACAGCTACCACAGACCAGATCGACGAGCTCCGAGCGGCAGTGGAGGCATCGCAGGCAGGCCTCAGTGTGATGTCTCACTTCCAGTCAGAGATGGTTTCTGTGGTAAACCAGACCCGTCTGTTCCTACGAGAGAATCGAGTCGACATCCAAAACCTGCAAGAGATAAGCCAAAATCTGACTGACCAGGTATCTGAAATTGTTCATCATTTAAATGGTTTTTCTAGAGATATTCATCGTATGCATATGAGAAGAGAGGTTGATCAGGCCCTAAGCCAAGTTGACCGCATTATGCTGGTATATTATAGGCAAATTGATTTATTCCATCGCCAGAGAACACACCTAGAGCACGGGTACTTGACTGATGAAATATTACCTGAAGTACATTTAAATGAAATTCTTCACCAATTGAGTGAGAGGGGACACCAACCAATAGACGATGTTCGTTGGTACTACAGAAGTGTACAAGTTCAAATCATATCTGAGTCCGACGAGCAATTAGTTTATCAGGTGGTCATCCCTGCAGTTTCGGCTACTAAGTATTTACACTATAAACTAAGGTATTTCCCTACCCCTTATGGGCCATCCTACCTCAAAATCATCAAGGGCATCGCTGAATTAGCGATGGACAGTGTCTCTAGTGGTGCCTCTTTTGTTCCTAACCACTGCATGGGATACAGCCCAGCTGTATGTTCCTCTGCGTTGGAGAACCTAAAACCAACATGTGAAACAGAAATAATTTTAGGCAAAGGTCCAGTAAAGTGTCAGATAGAGATTAAGAAGCGTGGCAATGTCAGTAACGAAATATTCAGAGATTTTGAACAACTGTCATCGGTTATCCTTGCAGTATACTTTCCAGTCGAGACTGTATTAAGGTGTATCAGTAAGAAACCTATAAGAAATGTTTTTACCAAACACACACGGGTCACAGTAAACAGTGGCTGCGTCTTATATAGTGAAGATTGGAGGGTGCGCAGCATCGAGCAACATAATTCCACGATCAGAATTCCACCCCCCAAAGCCCTGTCCCTACCCTCTCTCAACTTAACCTATAGAAAGTTCGAAGACTATCCTGAGCTGAAGCAACAACTCCAGTTCAACAGCAGAATCGACGTCCCCCTAATTTCTCTGACCGATATTCCCCTTCCTCCTACGGTACAACCTTTTTCCTTCTCCGCATCCACCACATGGGGATTCGCGACCCTCATGCTCACCCTAGCAATCGTGATTGGATTGATAGGAGTGGTGGTGTATGTGAAGAGGAAGAGAGACGGCTCTTGCCTCCCTCTCTTAGGTAAACGTCCTAACCAGAGTCTAGATAGACTACCCAGTAAACCTTCTGCCCCTCTTCCCTCCTTCCCCAATGTCTTTTCTAATTTATACCCATCCCAGCAGCAACCCGCTGAAGAGATCCCACTGCAAGATTCTGAACCCCAGTCCCTTGGCGGTACTGACGATCTTGAAAACCCGGAGACCCAACCCCTCCAAACTGACCCCTTATCCTCCTTTAGACAGAATACACCCCCAAAACCCCCTCGATCGATGGATATGAAGCAAAGATCTGCAGTACCCCGTGGAGTAGTGTGTTAAAACAACGACTCAGATGAATATGTGGTGTGAGATAAAATTAAGCCGATATAATGTTAGTCTTAAGTGCAAATGTGAGCAGATTCTGATTTTAAAATGTTTTGTAGTGCTAATTTAATTGGAATCTAATGGTAATGATTACAAAGGAGGTGTTGTCACGAAAGCTGTTTAGTTTACTCTAAAGCAGGCCTAGTGCTGGACTGTGGACAAGGTCCTCACCCCTTTCGTAGAATTTAATTAATTGGTCTAGTCACCAATTCCTACCTAGTAAGTACGCCCGGTGTTAGCTTGCAGTGGGACGCACTCTTCTGCTCAAGTTAGGGTGAGAAAGCTAGCTGTTATGTGAAGGAATAAGCCACCACTAGAGAGAGGACGATGAAGGACCCGTCCTCTGAAAGTCGGGTGAAGCAAAGATGGGAGGTTGTCACGTTGTTGATGGAGTAGTGATACCACGGAGACCAGCCTAGGAACGGTCGGTAGTCACTAGACCGATGTGCACACCTCAGCGGGCCATTTTTGGGTCGAGAGAAGGGCTGAAAATATAAAAGAATCTTGTCAGTCTTCTAGACCAGAGGAGCCAGGCTCCCAAAGGAAATGTATAAGTATGTACCAGTGTCGCCACCTTGAGGATGTTCACGGCGACAGGTACCTAGGAAGTGTATAAGATACATGCTGCCACCTTACGGACGTTAAGTAGTGATAGGCAGCCCAAGAACGAGTAAAAGTATAAGGCAATATTCAAAGACTGCGTGAAAATGCCTGAGACGTTTCTACGGGGAGAACCCATAGACAAGCAAAGCCGAGATATTGATGAACAATACATTAAACTCAAAAGACAGTGCGGTAATACGCCACCTAGTGAAAACTCTTAAGAGACTGTGTTTACAAATTATCCGAGGCCGGTTCGCCGTACCTCAGTAATAATTTTACGCTAAGGCATTGTAAAATCTTTAGCTATTATTTTGATTTAGGGGAGTGATTTCTTTCTCTGTACTTCTCTAGATTGTCCTATTTTTGCATTTTTCAATTGTATAAACATGTATGTACTTACGGGAGAAAGGGAGCCTCGATCCACATAGGGATGGCCGCTGTGAATTCGTCCGGCGGGCCAAAGGTTAAAAATCCCGTAGATAAAAATACCGGATCGAGGTGCCCCAACATAAATAAAGGTCTCTCATGTGGAATTAGATATCGGGCATCAAAACTCCCAAATCTAATGAAGCAAGAGGGTAGAATTTGACTGGGGATGGCAGTGGATTCGTGAGTGGAAGAAAAGTGATGCCCACTTATGGTTCTAGGTCGGGGGTTCCGGTTCGGCAGAACTTGGTCAGCCAAGGGGGTCGCCGCTCGGTGATACTCGGGGTTGCTCGGGGGTTGTCGGCCGGAAACTAAAATGAGGGTTGCGTCGATGTGTTGTCTGCTCCTAGAGTGGTTCGGAGAACTATGTTGTACACAGTTCTCCGAACCAAATGAGATTGGGACGTATGTAAAATTGACAAGCCCAAATTGTCTAATTTTAAGTTAAAGTTGTCTCATTCAGCCAGACATTCGTCGCGCCCCTACCGGCCAGAAGGCTACCCACACTTTCTTACCGCCACAACGCTCGCGGATTTCTTATCATCCCAAAGTCCAAAGGTACAGGTGAGGTCCAGGTCTGACCGTTATCTCAAAGTCAATCACGTGGGAAAGGAGGGGAGGGGCTGACCGCCAGGTCAGGGGAGGGGAGGGAATACTGATTAAAGAGTGGGAGGGAGAGGGGAGGGGAGATAACCCCGTGACCTGGTCACCACCCAAAGAGATTGGTCAGAGTGGCAGTGGTCACTCTGAGCCTCGTTTTAATAAGTGTCTGTCATTGTTATCCTGTGGCTGATTGGATCTCTAATCTAACCTGTCAATTAATTGGACCAACGGGACCAAAGCCAATCAGCGCAGGACCAGTGTATTTCGTCCTAATCTGTCTAGTATAAAAATAAAGGAAAGATGAAAATCTGTCTCTTCCGAGGCTGGTACTGATTTGAAGCATACATCTCTGTGTGTTGCGTTGATTAATTTCTCGCCCAACTACTGACCCTGAATTATTACGAAGAAGGACCCGCATTTCTTCACCATTATTAAACATGCAAATCCGTGTGACTTCCGTCAAAGAGTATAATCTTTACATCATAATCTCTAACGTGTATAGCCGACTGACTTCTGAAAAATACTTTTGTTTTTATTATTTAACCTGTAAATCCGGTGACTTCCGTCAAAGCACATAAACTTCACATTCTAACTCTTAAGTAAAAATCTTATCGTATATAGTCGACTGACTTCTGAAAAATTCCCTTTGTTCTTCTCATTTATTCGCTCTGGCAAATTCTAACTGATAAATTCTTCTCACATCCTGTTAAAATTTTTCCTGACACTTTATTACCCTAAACCTTACACCCTGCCTGCGGATGAGCACCTTGTTTCACCAATCTATGAGTGCAGAACTTTGTTAATTTTGTGGCTTGTCGCTTTATTCTTAAAACCCTATCTGTGGTATCAAGGCTTACCACTCAGTAATGTCCATTACATTCTAGAGTTAATTGACTCCCTGATTCTTATCTCCGCAACTGATCTCTGCTCTCCCCGTCTTCGTCCGTTACTCGGGCTGTTAAATTGGAGCCGCGATCGGAGGGCCTCTCCCTTGGCACTCCGCCCTGAGTCAAGTTCTCGCGCGGTCCCGTGATGCCATTTGAGCGCTTGTGCGTGTTATTTTCCCCCTCCCCCCCATGACTGAGAAAGCATCTATTTTATTTTTTTTTTAAAAAAAAACTAAAACATAAATTCTTATTTGTGTTATTACTCAAATATCTCGATTCTCTTTACCACGTGTTTTTAATAAGCTGACCTGGACCTGATCGTCAAACCTTATCTGGTGGTTTTTTTAAAAAGGTTCACGTCCCTCGATCTATTTCTCTCTATGTATTTTTATATACATTTCGCCAGTTCCTCTCTCTAATCATATCGCGCCTTGCATTATTACCGCGCTAGCATTTGGCTATGTTCTCACCCTGCGCCGGGCGCTTATCTACTAGCCGCATACCTTGTGATTATATATCTGGCCGCCGCGACATTTCTACTTCCCCTAACCCTTTAAGGACGGGAGGTATTGATATTCAATACAAATACTGCATTAATGCAGCCTCCCGTCCTTAAAGGGCTAATCAATCAAATTAAGGTAATTCTTTTTTATTTCAGAACTGCTTGTTCTTGTTCATTGTTTTTTGAGCAGCCAGATTGCATACGTGTTCACCTAAGCCTTATCTGTTTCACATCCGGTCCATCATGATTGGCCTTTTCACCTCGGCTTATATACATTTTCATTTCATTATATCATATTTAGACCCAAACACGCTGGACTAAGCGCTCTCCTTTTTAGCTTTATATTATTATAAATAGAGTATTCACTGTGCTGGCAACACCAGCGCCCTCATGATAGATGGCTTTTGAACATAAAGAAAGAAAAAAATTTTTTGTTCACTCTTAGAGAAATTACGACTTGTGTGTGGATTTACATGGATCTTGGGGACTACTAGGTCTCTTCATAGATATATTAGCGCTTGAGTCCCGTACCAGTCCCTCTGCTCTCCTATATAGAGACTTCTGACCGCAACCTTGGACCAAGTTGATCTTTTTACCTTCCCCCGGTTTGAGAGTAGTTTTTACTTACTAGACGGTCCCTGGGTATATTTTAATAGGTGTATATGACGGAGCGGAGCCGTTCTTACGTTAGGCCCCTATTGGAAGCTTTTTATATTTACCCGATCGAGGGTGGTTTTTACGCTCTAGGTGGTTCCTGGTTAAATTGAGAGAAAAAGGTGCATATAAAATAGCTGAACCATTTTTACGTTAGGCTCTTTTGCACTGAGAGTTTTTTACACTTCTAGATGGCTCGTGGTTATTAAGGAAAAGGTGTATATAAAATAGCTGAACCATTGATACGTTAGGTTCTTTTGCACTGAGAGTTTTTACCTCCACCCCGATTTGAGGGTAGTTCTTACTTTCTAGACGGTCCCTTGGGTATATTTAAATGGGTGTCAATGGACTAGCTGACTGGCCAGTCTCCTTATACTAGGAACCCGCCCTGGAAATTTTACCTCCAAGAGATCCCTCCTGTTGTTAAATTAACCTTACATCACTTTCTGGGTGTGACCCACATTCTCGACCCCCACCCCGGTCGTGGAGCTGATTCTAGCTTGCTCGCTACTGCGGCCCTTGCCTGCCCTGGTGGCGATGCGGGTGAGCGATTCCTCCGTCACTCAGTTCAGATTCAGCAATATGAGCGAGATCACACAGGTGTATGTTCAGGAACGCCCGATCCCCACCCTGGTACTTCATGTGAAGTACAGGTGTGCGGGGGGTCGGGTGCACCGTGAGGTGGTTCATCAACCTCTGGGTGAGTATCATAATAATAATATTGAGAATTTCTGCTGTTCATCTTACATTACTTTGCTCGATTCGATGCTTATTTCCCTGGCACTAAAGATGGCCATCTCTTTCCCTTTTCAGACTGGGTGATCCATGGAGCCCCGGGTCCTGACGAGGCCTTGCCCCCGGCACACCTCATTCGGTGGTGAGTTTCTCTTTTGGATCTTTACCTGATGTGACTATACTATGTGGTGTCTACACCTGGATTATCTTACCCCGGAGTAACCTACTGTGGATCATAGTTCACCACAGCTTGGACCAACGGATACCTTCATGGTGGTGTTACCCTCCCCCGGGAGGTGGGCCAAAGCCCACCGCCCGTGCTCTGGCTCATTGCCCCTTCTACTCCCATCTACCCCGTATTGATTACTATAAGTGTTGATTGATATTTAATAAAAGTATTCGGTGGAGGGTTTTTCATTCCCCCTTAGCTCCCTCCCCCCTGTTTTCTTCCCTTTTATTCCCTTCTGTGAGATCCTCCCTCAATTGCTCCATTTGACGCTGGCGCTCCCTCTCTCTTTCTCTTTCCATATCATCTCTCACCCACAGTTCATTTTCTCGTGCTTTGAGTTCTGAATAAAGGTGCCTGCTTTCGGCCGTTCGTGAATCACGCTCCCTTTCTGCATCTAACAAGGCCTGTCTCAACTCCCTGTTCTCCCTGCATTTCTCTCCTAGCCCCACATAATCTATATTAAAGTCTTTGTGCGGTTCTTGCTTGTAACCTGGGCCAAAGGGATTGGTGCTGCGATAAAGATTATCATCTAAGGGCGGGGCACACGGTTTTACTTCATCGGATATATCTGGATACCCCGACCCTTGCTCCTCTTTAGGTCTATGGTCAACCTTCAATGTAAAGTCGTGTAAACTTGAAATATCGGACATGGAGGTCCCGTCCATATCCGACACATCCCTTACATAAATTCCCGATTTCTTTTTCTTATTTTTATTCATATTCGTAGCCGCGTCTGTTATTCTTTTAGAAATAGTACTCACGAGTTTGTTGAATTTCTTTGAGTGTCTTAAAGCAGGGTTGGTGGTGCGCGCCCTGTTCGCCGTTGCTATCAGCTCCGATGTCATGCGCGCCGTGCGCCGCTCTATCTCCGAGAGCTCCAGCTACAAGGAATCCTCTGACATTTATAATTGCTTCTACATTCAATCCAGACTCCGGGCTTCTCCACCAGATAATAGATATCGTCTTGTTCCTTTTGTATATGTAGATCTTATAGTCTTAGAATTGGAGATGCAGTAGCATATAATGTATAGGCTTATCCCTATAAATGGAGTGGTACAATACCAGTAGGCACATATACCAATATCCAGAGCTCCTTTATTCTATAGCAATAACACTCAACACTCAAGTATATTTCGTACTAGCTGTTTGCTAGTTGCAAGCTACAAGCGGACTGATTACTTCTTTATTTTCAATATATGACATATTCTTGGTTTCCAGGGAGGACCATGGGACCTCCCCTTTTACATACATTATATATGGCATGGATCCAATGATCCAAGCTCCACCTTAGTCGATAACTTGGCACACCTCTCTACCGTATACATTGGCATGATGGCCTCATTATGACAATATGACCTTCTCTGCATTAAGTATGGTCCTCTAAGGACCTTAAGACTTATATAAGACCTTCCTGGTATCAAGTATGTACCTCCATTGACCTCTAATGACCTCTAGACTTATAAATGACATATAGACTTCCTCTAGACTTGTATATGACCTTCTCTGCATTAAGTATTAAGACGTATATAAGACCTTCCTGGCATCAAGTATGTACCTCCATTGACCTCTAATGACCTCTAGACTTATAAATGACATATAGACTTCCTCTAGACTTGTATATGACCTTCTCTGCATTAAGTATTAAGACGTATATAAGACCTTCCTGGCATCAAGTATGTACCTCCATTGACCTCTAATGACCTCTAGACTTATACATGACATATAGACTTCCTCTAGACTTGTATATGACCTTCTCTGCATTAAGTATTAAGACGTATATAAGACCTTCCTGGTATCAAGTATGTACCTCCATTGACCTCTAATGACCTCTAGACTTGTACATGACCTTCTCTGCAATAAGTAAAGACATTCTAATGACCCCTATACTTGTATTTAACTTTTAACCTTTAAGAACTGACCTCTAATGACCTCTAGACTTGTGTATGACCTTCCCTGCATTAAGTATGGTCCCCTAACAATCTCTAGACTTATATGAGACCTTCCCTGCATGGTCCTCTATGACCTTCCCCACATCAAGTAGAGATCTTCACCTCTAGACTGGTATATAACCTTCCCTGCATTAAGTAAAGACATTATGATGACCGCTTTACTTACTTCTCTGGATTAAGAACAAACCTCTAATGACCTCTAGACTTGTATGGTCTTGTAGACTTGTAGATCACCTTCCCTGCCATAAGTTTTGACAACGGATGACCTCTAATGACTTCTAGCCTTGTATATGACCTTCCCTTCATTTAGAACTGACCTCTAAACTTGTGTATGACCTTTCCAGCATAAGGTATAGTCCTCTAATAAACTAGACATGTAAATGGCCTTCCCCGCCATAAGTTTGTAAAACTGATGACCTCTTATGACCTATAAATTTGTATATGACCTTCCCTGCATTAAGTACAGACTTTCTAATGACCACTACACTTGTATATGACCTTCCCTGGATTACGAATTGATGTCTAATCACCTTTAGACTAGTGTATGACCTTCCCTAGATTAAGAACCAACCTCTAATTACCGCTAGACTTATGTGTGACCATCCCTGCATTAAGTACTAATCTCTACTGACCTCTAGACTTACATATGACCTTCTCTGCATCAAGTACAGACCTCTCTTGACCTCTAGACTTGTGTATGACCTTCCCGGTTTATGAACTGACCTCCAAATATCTCTAGACTTATATATGACCTTCCCTGCATCAAGTGTACCCCTATATACCTATAATGACCTCTAGACTTGTATATATGACCTTCCCTGCATTAAGTAAAGATATTATGATGACCACTATACTTGTATGACCTTTCCTGGATTAAGAACTGTCCTCTAATGACCTCTAGACTTATATATGACAATCCCTGCATTAAATACTGACCTCTAATGACTGCTAGACTTATATATTAGCTTTCCTGAATTAACTAATGACCCCTCTTCCCCCCCTCCTGATACTAGAGGAAGACCATTGTTGTTATCTAGTCTTGTATGAAAATACAACCATCCCTACATGAGGTACTAGCTTCTATACCTTGTTACACGAGGGACTGATTTCTACAGTTGTAAACAGCGTTGCTTCCATGAAATACTGAACTCTACTGATCTCTAAACTTTAATATCCTCCTAATTTTTTATTTCTTTTTAATGATTTTATTTATCCAGCTTCTCCAAACATGTATTCATGATACAGTCGAGAACAGGTAACACATTACAACTCTGTGGTGTTCTACCTGATGCTGCAGTCTACTTGTGTAACATTGATTATAAAAACTACTACAGTTTGCTATACAATTGATTGATACATTGCAATATATGATTAAAATTAGTGATATACTCAAAGATAAGCAGATCAAGGGACAAATGCATCTTAGAGACGAGCAAGTGGTTTCCTTAATTATAGGGATACATAGGTTGTGACAGTAATAATTATTAGCATTATTAGTATGTAGGCAGTTGGCACCCACTGACTTAGTACATAAAGTATCAGTGTTACAACACAATTAGTGTATGCGATAGACAATGTGAACCTGGATTACAGTGTGTGATTCAGGCAGTTGCAATTATGTGTACATTTGATAATGCCTGTAGGCAGGTCATTTTAAAAGCCTGATTTTAGGATAAGTAGGGCTATGTTTTTGAAGGCTCGTGAATCATGTTCGTTTTTCACAGATTTTGGCACTTTGACTAGGCAGGCGCGCGTCTGCAGGCCTCCTTTTTTGGGGGTGGAATGGGGAGGTTATAAATGGAAGAGGCCCTAATGTCCCTAATTTGGTTATAGGTAGGGGGGTTTGGGGGGGGGGACCACTATGGGCTCTCCTGTGCATTAAGAGGAGTAGTTGGAGAGTGTGTCTGGTCTGTAAAGGAAGGAGATTATGTTCTGACATAATTTTACTTATGTTGCTGTTCCTCCTTGACAGGGATGCAATGCGGACAGCTCTCCTTAGGGTTCTTTCAAGTTTTTCTTGGATGTGGCGTTTGCCATGTCCAGAAAGCAAGAACTGAATTCGAGGTGGGGGAGGATCATTGTCTTGAGCATCCAAAAGGCTATGTTTTTCGATAAGAAAGGGCGAATTCTGGTGAAGGTGGCCATAGTCGCATTTGCCTTACGCAGAGTTAATTAGATTTGTCGGGTAATATTCAAGCAGTCATCTATTGTGGAATCTTACTTAAATTGATGTAGTTGACACTTACAATGCTTACAGGAAGTCTATGGACATTAAAACCTGATGGCCTTCTCCAAAAGATGTATTTGCCAAAATACGTATAATACAAATTTCAGTATGTGAGCCTGTGCACCACTTACCCCGAAGTCCCATATATGATCCGTGTAACAATTACCCCGATTAGAGGTGATCATCATCAAATGTACACATTGCCCCAGCTCGTGCACCATTTACCCCGACTTTTTGGAACTCGTGCACCATTTACCCCGAGTCGTGCATCATTTACCCCGAATAAGATCATCTATCCCAGTAGTTTCTCACTTCGTAGCCCCATTCTTTCAAGAGTTCTTCTCTTTCTATGGTCCGTTTCAGCTTTTTCAATCTCGCTCTCTCACCCATCTTACCGCTCATGCAAGGGCAACCGTGAAAGTAGCTACCCGATACCTCTATGATAAGGTTCTTGCCATTCTCCAGTTTGTTGCGCGAAATGCCATCCACTAAAAAGCTCCCTATCCTCACTTCCTTGCCGTGGTTGCACACATGCTTAATTTCCAAGGAAGGATCCTGAAAATTCAACCAATCCATCCAGGCATACATCAACATATGTCTCTGGATCTTCTCAGGCTTAAAGTCACAATCCCTCTCCCGTCTAATGTAAAATCCCATAGGCATCTCCTGTCCGATGGCATACAAATACAGGGCATTGCAATCATACCCCATGATCTTTTCCACTTTCAATTCCGAGCCGGGTCTCAAGAAAGTCTCGCCAGCTATCAGTCGGCGGTTGAAAATAATGGAGGGCCTGCCAATGATATTTCTGCTAATCACCGCATACAGGTCTCTATGCTCGGGAGAAATCTTGCAGAATAAGCTTCCATGCTCATTCCCCTATTGGTCGTGCACTTCCAGGGCAACTGATTGAATTCTTGAACACATCAATACCACGACTATGGTAAAAATCCTGCAGTTTGGAGGTGGCCAGACAAAATGGCAACGTATCGTTGTTATTATAATACACAAGGTAATCCCGTAGTGTTTTCATTCCTTTCTCCCTCCAAACCTGTTGCATCTCCTCATATTCTTCTTTGGAAATATTGGAGTTTTTCAAGGTGGAATAAAAAGCCTCATGCGGTGGCAGTTGAGTGTCATTCAATTTATCAGCACTGGTAAGGTATTCGTATGGAAAGTATTTCTTTGACAGCTCGCCGTCCACCCCTAACGCCATGAGAAACTGGGCGTAGGAACAGCCAGGCGCTATAAAATTGGCAATGTCCATAAATTTCAAGCGCTCGTTCTGAACCACAAGATAGCTGTTATTTCGCTTGGCCACGAAATTTTTCCTATCGTTGAAATTCATGTGCTTAAAGAATAGTTCCTTCACCAAATTAATGTCGTAATTCGATGAATTGAACCCAAACACAGGCAACACACTCATGTAATCCTCAAATTTCTCCTTCAGTCTCACAAGGTATCGGTGCATTACTTTCTTTGAGCGGTTCTCGTCCACTTCGGTTTCAACAAACCGAGCTTCTTCTAATTCTCCATCCTCCTCCCCCTCCTCCTCCTCCTCCCCCTCATGATCATAATCATCATCATCATCATCATTCTCATCATCACCCTCAGCATCTCACCGTCACTGTCGCAACCGTTCTTTTAGCGCCGCTGCTGCTGCTGCAACACAAGTCCCTCCACCCGGAATACCTCAGGGTAGAAAAAAAAGACGACTTACACCCTTACAGAAGGACGAGGAGGAGGAGGAGGAGGAGGAGGAGGAGAAGGGTATCATGAGCGGAGACGGAACAAAACATCCAAGAGAACACCTAACAAGTCGCATTAAAAGAAAGCCAAATAACTCACTGGAGGCCTATGTTAGACTATGGAAACCAATGCGCTAGCGGACCTGTTGACTGATATATACTACGACCCATCCAACCCTGCCTCCTTTTCAACAGCGGGTAAACTTCGCACACGAGCCAGAAAGGAAAGTGGAAAGAACATTCCAATTACCGATGTAGAACACTGGTTGGAGGGACAGGAAACCTATACCCTTTTTAAAACAGCGCCCAACACAGTAGAAAGACCTAGGGTGGTCGTTCCACGCAAGTATTACCAAAGCGATGTGGATACGGCCCATCTCAGCAAGTGGAAGGATGATAACGATGGCTATGGATACATTTTAATTTCAATTGACATTTTTACAAGGTTTACGTTCTGTGTTGCAATGAAGACTCTAAAGGGAAAAGAAACTGTTAAATGTCTTAAGGAAATATTTGCACAGTCAAAACCACCCAGGGTGTTGAGGTCGGACGGTGGACCCGAAAACAAAAACAGGGACGCTTTCTTGAGAGTAAGGGAGTGAAGCAGGTCATAACACTTAACCCAGAGATTAAGGCAAACTATGCAGAACGAGTGATTAAAACACTGAAGACTAAACTAACCAGATACATGTACTACCATCAAACAAAGCGTTGGATTGACATTTTACAGGACATAACAAGTGCATACAATAACGACGAACACAGCAGTATCAGCATGACCCCTACAGAAGCGCTGTCAGCTAATACAGTTTGCTCCTCTTAGAAAGAAAAGTCATTTTTAACCAAAGGAAAGAGAAAACGACGGGCTCCCCCATTCAAAACCATTTACAAGTTTAAGGAGGGTGACGTGGTGCGTCTTTCTCGCTCCAAGCATGCATTTTCAAGACAGTATGATGAAAGCTTTACGCACGAACTCTTTCTGGTCGTGAGTAAACAGGCTCGCCAGGGCATTCCCATGTACACTATAAAAGCATGGAACAACGAACTGATTGAGGGTCGTTTTTACACAGAGGAGCTGGAGAAAGTACAGGTGAACGACAACACCGTCTACAAAATAGAAAAGATTGTTAAAAAGAAGAAGGTACGGGGTCAGCCTGGTTACATTGTCCGTTGGCACGGCTGGGGACCCGACTATGATTCTTGGATTAGTGAGAAGGAATACAAAGACCTGTAGCAAATAGCAAATAGCAACAACAACAACAACAACAGGAGCAGCAGCAGCAGCAGCAGCAGTAGCAGTAGCAGCAGCAGCAGTACCATTAGAACTACCATGGACATTGACAGTGGAAACAACAACAGCAGCTGTATAAACAGCTGCAGCAGCCAACAGTTATATATGGTGTTGTCGTCAAATGATTCAGCTGACAAGTACCCATCCAACGGTCCTTGGGATTTTACGGTAGACCTGCCCACCTGTATAGACCTGTCGCATGCTGGGTGGGAGGTGGCTCTTATGGACATTATCCTTATTGCTAAACCAGGCGTTTCCTTTAGAAAAAAGACTGTTAAGCTGTGTGTCTATTGCGATATAGTAGACTATACCACTGTTCTGAGAGGCGAGGTTACATCGTTACTTTGTACTTTGTACTTTGTACGGTTTGTACTTGAACACAGTGAAATAGCAAACCCTTACTACATGCCTGCAAAGAGACAATATGGTTGCCAGCACATGCGCATGTATATAAGAACACTGTCGGGAGCAGTTCCATCATATGGGATTAAGGAGGTTCAGTGCACGCTTCATCTACTAAAAAAATGACTTTTGTTCCGTACATACCCAATGTCGACAAGTGGAAACACCTTACAAAGACGCATCAACACAGCCATTTTAACACTGTACAGAAGGGAAAGGGTTCAACGGTTATTGTCAGTCCGGCACAACAAGTTGTTCAGCGAGCTAAAGCCGTTCTAAAGGAGGAGCACGAGGAGGCCGTGGACAAAGCTGCTCTTGCACTGGGTATAAATACATCAGTAATGAGAACAACCAGTCATTCGACCAAAAGAAAAGGTCGTGGAAAGGGATCTAAAAGAAAGACACAGCCAAAAAGAACACGAAAAAGCGGATCGGTGACAAAGAAACGCAAAAGAAAACAACCAGCCAAGTCTCGCGGAACAAAACGCTCCAGTTCTTCTTCCAACAAAAGGCGGTTTAGAAGAACATAAGTACAAAAATTAGCTATGGCGACCTATGTCATTGACGAAGCAGAGGAGGGCTTTTCAAATAGGCTAGACCTATTCTCCCTTATACCAGCCGACACATCCGTTGGAGAAGTGTATGTAAATGACATTCGACCAACGGGAACATTTACAGGATCATCTCCCATAGAGTTTAACATTGAAAACAACTCATCCGACTACATTGATCTACGAAACATTCGGCTGATGGTAAAGCTTCAGCTGTTGAATGACGAAGGTAAAGCCATATCAGCTGACGATGACGTCAGTCTTATTAACATGCCGGCAATAACAATATTCAAGCAGATGGAGGTCATGCTTCAACAAACACACGTGAACAACAGTTGTGGATCTAATTTACCTTACAAAGCTGTAATAGACACACTTCTGCGATACAGAGTCAATGACCATCTTAGTTGGTTTAGCATTGGAGGATTTTTTAAGGATACGGCCGGGGCCGGGGATGATGTAGCTGCATCTACAAGCGCCAATACAGGTCTAACAGAGAGGCATAAACTTACAAAGGAGGGCAGGGAAGCAACATTAATGTCCTTTTTACCCTGTGACATTGCCGAACAGAACAAGCTACTCGTAAACGGTGTTCCCATCAACATTAGGCTTATACCAACGCAGGACAAGTTTAGACTATTGTACGGCGCGCTATCATACACCAAGTCAGGTGATCAACAGAATGACGAAGAAGAAGAAGAAGAAGAGGTTGTGGGTGATGAGGAGGAGGAGGAGGAAAAGAAGAAGGAGGAGGAGCAAGGGCAATAGAAGGAGACCAAAAAAAAAAGAAAAGCTAAAGGAGGCCAACGCCCAGCCAAACGACCAAAACTACATAAAGGGGCTCGCAGTAAAAAACCAGTTACTCAGGCTCGAACGTCAAAAGAATATTCAGTTAGCATTAAGGAGGTTGTGATGCGTGTACCCTTTGCTAAAGTTAATCCAGGTTTACTCATGTCACACAATGCCATGCATCTAAAACAACCTGTGCTGTACCAGTATACCCGAAGTGACGTAAAAGCGTTTACGATCCCCACCACAAACCTTGAGTGGAGCACAGAAAACCTTTTCCAGGACAACATCCCCAGGCAGCTTATTGTTGGATTGGTTTTAGCAGAGGCATACAACGGGTCCAACAAGAGAAACCCGTTTTACTTCCAGAACTTTGGATTAAACAGGATCAGCTTCGAGGTGGATGGAAAGTCTGTTCCTGCAAAGCCATTACAGCCTAACTTTGCCAAAAAGGAAGTAACAGAGGCCTATGCAACCCTGTTTGAGAGCCGCCCAGCCAACCAAAAGGAAAGCCCGGCAATCAGCAAAACAGACTATATTGACGGCTGTACACTGTACTGCCTTGATGTCGCTAAAAACAAGACCGAAGAGTATCTCACAACTCCTATGAAAAAAGGACACACTAGACTATCTGTATCATTTAGCAAAAGTCTTACGGCTCCAGTAACACTTATCGCATACGGAACACTTCCTGCACTGTTAAAGATTGACCACGCTCGCAATGTATACACCGAACATTAACAACCTTATGTACGGCGTGGGACTAAGTGAACTTGACATAGAGTTATGTTTGAACAATGTTAATGGTTTTAACGGTGCCATTTCCTACGAGGATCTTCCTGAATTAATTTATAATCGTCCGTGCTATTATGTTGTTAACTCTTTGCCTAAACACCTAAAGGGAGAACACTGGTTTGTCATGTACTTTCCTACCTCAGGACCTGTAGAACTATTCGATTCTTTAGGGCGCGGGCCATTATTTTACAATGAAAAGGTGATTAATTGCATACAATTAAACGGTCCAACATACAAGTACAATGATAAACAGGTGCAAAGTAATCAGAGTTCGGTTTGTGGACAATATTGCATTATGTTTATTAAGCTAGGAACCATACTTAATATGTCAATGGAATCTTACATGTCTTTGTTTACGAATGAATGTCTATTGCAAAACGACTACACGGTTAATTACATGTACACCAAGTTGTGTTTAAACTAATTACTGTACTCTTTTCTTCGTTTATCCATCAATATTGCAATGTATATACAGTCAATAAATATTATAACAGCACTATTGTTTTCTTACTTGAATAGCATACAAACCATTTTAGATTATTCCTAGCAGCTGCTTCCGCTGTCTGTCGAAGGCACGTCCTGCAGTACGATGTTTTCATATACTTCATTGCCCGTGTATATTCGACGACCAGCCACATATTGGTTTCTGTGTTTACAGTAATATAATATAAACATCATTAGCGTTACAATAAAAACGATACCTATAACAACTATTACACTAATAGCAATAATTAACCCAACACTTAACGGTTTGTTGGCTTCTACTACTGTTTCCACTGTAGTTATATTAGACAGCGTGGTATAATCGTTGCTTTCAGTTGCATTGGCAATCGCTTCAGTGCTAGGTGTAACAGTAACAGACACCGTAGTAGGAGTGGTGGTTAAGTTTGAGGAACTAGTATGACCGGCGTCGCTAGCTCCATTTAATTCGGTTACCGTGTTGTAATAGGTACTTTGACTAAATGAAACAGAGTCATTATTAGTAGTTCCTGCAGTGATTAACGTCGGTAAAACTGTGGACAGGTGTTTACATTCACAGCCTGACAGCAAAATATATTTAATTCCATAACAAAGTACGGTAGAACAGTCAATTGTGTCAGTTGATTGGCGAATATCTATTTGGTGAATGTGCTTAAACTGTTGAACAAAATGTGGATTAAATGCTCTCACTGAACACATTCTAAAGTCAAAGTGTGTATATACACTGGGTGCCATGTACTTTTGCGGATCGTCCTCTTGCAGTCTACATGTTACACTTCTCCTTATTAAGCCATTATCCAAAACTTCAATACTACAACGACACTCAGACGGAAAGTCCACACACAAATCCTTCAGACCATGTATCATCACAATACCAGCAACCCCCAACAACACTATTAACAAATGCATAGTGTCTCCGTGAGCAAAAGACTACTTTATCCTGTTTGCAGGCGTACCTTTCAATTTACTTGTTAATATAGGCCTCCTTCTACTCACACATTAGTCCATTAATCAAAACACGCCCCCCCTCACTGTCACACTAACCTTACTTTAATCTGTGTTCTAATCTAATCACCTATTCCCTTGCATTGTGTGGCTAATAAATATTATAGTTCAATCAAACATTGCAGGTTACTTTGGGTGTTTACTGTAATCACACAATGAAAGTCACAAGCTAACAAATATCGGTCACCCAGTTTCAGCAATCCACGTGCACTCCTTCGGATAACAAAGTCCTACAGCATAACCTCGCTCCACATTGGTATATCTCGACTGACACCATATCTATATATTCACCCTAGTTTCAATGCCATTGTTTCAGCAGTCAACAGTTTAGATATACATATTCACCATTCAAATAACTGATACATATACTCCCTGATTAAACATGTTTGTCCACGCGCCTGTCTTTGTTCGGATTTCATCAGTCCGGGTGACAACACACAGGTCTTATTCTCGTCACTGTCATGGCCGCCGGCTACCGGAAGCTAGTTAGTGTCTCGCTTGTGTGTGATTAATCATAGTTAGTCTTAGTTTTAGTCAATACAACCAGTTTACTTTGTCCATTGCTCATACTAAGATATTTATACTAAAAAATAAAGCATTTAGCCTGTATTTTCAAAAGTAAAGGTCAGGGATGTAACTATTGTTTATACCCAGAATCCCACCTCTCATATTCGCGCCGCTCAATGTTTATTGTTTTATGATCCCCAACGCATCTCTGACCCGCTACAGTGACTGGCGTCATACACGAGGTCGGCACCATGAAGATGTCAAACCTTATAGTTATTTTTGTCTTGCTCCAGTGTCTTCACGTAACTCTAATGGACTTCTAAAACTACTGGAAAGTGCTCAGGTATGGTGTCTTTTTTTTGTTTTCTTACTTTACAACCTGCTAACCATTGCTTTCTATAAGCCAACATGTATTGTGTAATCTGTTTAGGTCGTGAACTAATGTGGTATGACGTGTTACCCTTTATTTTTTTTTCTCCACTTTAGTTCTATTAACATTATACATTGGGTTTGTTATTTTATATATATATCAACCCATAATTATTGCAGGATGAAACTGACAATATTGGTAATGGTCTTACACCCTCGGATGGCGAATCGACAACAAAGGACGAAATCATTGGTAATCACCAAGTCGCAGCATCTTCTTATAGTTCAGATACTCTTTTAGGACTGCTAAAAAAATCAGAGTTATAAACATTACATTTTACTTTAAATGTGTTAACCATTACTTTCTAAAAGACATCATGTATTTTATTTTCCTGTGAAACACGTTGTAGTTTTATGTCTTAGTATTCACTTTTGTTTTGGTTTAGATCCAAATACACCTTTTCCAATAATATTATAAAAATCACAGGTGGCCAATTCCACCAATTTGACAACATTTGGCCCCCAACCGTGGAAAGGGGTAAAATGGGCTTAAATAAAGTTAATTATCATTAATTTGATTTTGTTTTGGATTGGATGTGTGCCACCAACCTGTGGAACAACATTTTTGGCATTTTTAGCCCAATTTTTTTTTTTATTTATTTCAAAATCCCATTTTGGAGGCAAAAATCGTTTTTTTTAACAGCCATTAGTCCGTGGAATTGCTAAATTTCTAAATAATCTTCAAAATTGAACATTTTTTTTTATATGTTGTGAAAGTAGGTTACGTGAATATGATCTGTGTAAAAAAAAATGCAAAAAATATATTTTTTGGCCAAAAGCCATCAAAAATCAAAAAAAATATTTGTGGGTACCCCCCCATGTCGTCTTCATCACGCTGTGTGCCTAAGGTGGAATAGATTTTAAAAAAATAAAAAAAAATATCAAATTTTGATGAATAATGATAGAATGCATGTGATTATATAGATATAGAACATCAAACATGAACATGGCGCGAAAATTCAAAATGGCAGCAGCTTTTTTCAATCGAGCCTAAATACGTTGTGAATTTCGGGTCGTAGAGACTTACTAGGAATCTCTGGAAAGTCTTAATGAGACTATTGCGAGAATTACCGATCGTGATCATATATATGGACTTTTATCACCTGATCGATCAGTATTCTAGGAATTACGAACTGTTTTAGTGTGTGAATCGACTGGCCTGAGCGATAATGGAGAACGGAGACCATCAACAAGGTGAGGTGTTGCCACTGGGATTAGCTGCAGCTAGCAGCACGCCGAGAACACCAAATAATGCCAAACGTGGAGCTGATCAAATCTCACCGATAATAAATAATGAAGGTAAAAAGCCTAGAGCTAGTATTGACAAATTAGAATCTGACATAGCCAAACTAGCTGATGACGGGGTCAATGTTGATAATGACATAGAAAGTATCTACGACAGAATCAATACAATGTCGTTGTCTAGTAACGAACAGAACAGAATAATACGTTCATTACTCACGTCTCAACAGGAGTTAAGACAAGAAGTATCGGATATGAAGACCCAAATGTGTAAAAAAGATGACGTACTCACCATCGAAGATAAATGTAAGGCTGGGTTTGCTGAGCTGGGTCAGAGATTAGGTGCTCAACAACGCAAATCACAATATCTAACATCCCAGGTTACTAAAGTCAAGGATGAGTTGGAAATCGTCAAACAACAGCATAGAGAGTCGTATATAGTGCTAGAGGGCTGCCCTAGTACAAAAAATGAAAACACTGTGTCATTGGTAAAGAAGATCTTCCGTGGAATATTCCCTAAAATATGGGATGGGACCGTAGATACTGCATATCGAGAGATAAAGGCTTCACATAAGAGGGGGCCTAGCCCTATAGTTATACGCCTGATCCATAAGGGCGTGAAGGAAGAATTGGTTAGGAGGAGAGATCCGTTCGCTGATGAAAAAGTCTTTCCTACCAAAATGTGGCCTTGTAAATCCAACATGTTCTTCAGAGAGCATGACACTATTGAAATGAAGAAACGTAAGAACACGATGAGGCTTTTGGCTAAAAACGCTTTGTTGTCTGGTGCCAACTCTGAAACTACTAGACCAAAAGGAGATCAAGTTCAGATTGATGGGGTGATTTATGGTAGTAGACACCTACACTTGCTTGAGGAGAAATATGCAATCGAAAGGATTAAGATCATCGACGTCAAGGGTGGTATTGCATTCCAGGGCGAGAGTGCATATTTAAGTAACTTTTCGTCCAGTGTACTACAATTTGAGGATAATATGTATAGCAGTTCCGAGCAAGCATTTCAACATAAAAAGTGCCTTGTTCTAGGAAGGCCATCCGTTGCACAGTCGATCTTGGAGACTGATGATCCAAGAGACATCAAAGGCATGGGGGACAAAATTCCACCTAATCCGACCTGGACTGCCATGGAAGAAGAGGTAATGCTCCAGGTACTTCGTTGCAAATTTTATCAAAATCCTGTATTGGCTGAGAAATTGTCAGGAACTGGTAATGTGGACTTGATAGAGGCAACGACCAATCGCAAATGGGGGTCTGGATGTATCCTCGGAGACGTCCATCTCGCTAACGGTACCTGGAAAGACAAGGGCAAGAATTTATTGGGGAAGCTACTAAAACAGGTACGGAAAGAAGTCACAGAGGCACACAGTAAAGGTGAATTCAACAAATTGATTTGCAAACGCCATAAGGGACAACCTAAACAGCAAGCCACGACTGACAAGACTGGATTTACACACCCAGCTGCGGGCAACGTGACGAGGAAAGCGAATGCCACGCCCACTACAACCCCGGTGGATACTGATAACCGGTTTGATGCTTTAGTTGACAAGGACAAATCACGAAATACAGATCATGAGGAGAGCATGGAGATAACCACGCCATCTTTGCAAACTGACTTACCTATAATGAATAGGTCAAGACGAGGACAGGGTGGTGGTTCTGATGTTCGAGGTTCGTCAAGCTTGAACAGCACACGTGCGAACAGAACGGAGAGAAGCTTCGTACCACTTGACACGGACAGTCTACATGATATTACCGCCCTGCACGCGTCTCTAAGTGAGGGAAGAGACAAAGAATCTGTCTAAACTATCATAAGAGTGTATATATGTGCTGAAACACCGTATACTTAGTGTTGCATTGCTGTATTTGTCTTGTAAAAAGTTGAGTTTACGTTGGTTCTTGTCCATGTCGGCCATTTTGTGTCGGAAGTGGGTACTTGTAGTGTCGCAATATAATGTCGTGATTTACGCCATCGGGTTTATTGTTTCTGCAGAGTTTAAAAATTGAATTAAACTTATAAAATAGGTTTATGTAATTATAACAATGTAACGAAGCGAGTCTACAAACGATTAATAATTTATATTTGACGATTTAGCTTTAAAAATGTTGTATGGTTTTACGACATATAACCGGAAGAGGAGGAAGTAGTTAAAACCAAGATGGCTACCGATGGCGTGAAAACGATACATGGTACGTAAATAAAACTGTGTTTCTTACTTAAACTATGCAAGGGGATGTCCTGGAAGGTTTCTATAGACCCGAAATGTGTTTGCCACAAGATACAATAATGAATATATATATCTTTGTGGTTGAATTGAGTATTGTAATTGTTTTTTGTGTATTTTATGTAGCGCGTATTGACGAACGTAGGTTTGCGTGTCGACACTATGTGTGACACCAATGTAAATGTGTCTACGAGCAGGGGTTTTAAGCTGATATGCTTTAATGTATGTAGCTTATTTAATAAATTGGATTATATGAAATTAGAATATCTAAATGGTATGTATGATATCGTCGCCATTGTGGAGAGCTGGTTAAGCAAAGACATTACCGATAGCATGCTGTATGTTAAAGGATATAAATTTGTACGCCAGGACAGGTCTGGCAAACGAGGTGGCGGAATAATAATATTTTATAGGGACAGTTACACTATATGTACAGTTCCCGAGATGACACACATTGATTCTGATTTAGAGGTATTGACTTGTAAGGTTAAACCTGGAAAGAACAAATCTACCCTAATCTCAGTATTATATAGGCCGCCAGTGGGATCGATGAACGAATTCTTCACTAGTTTTGGTAAAATATTATCATGTAGTGTAGACAAAACCCTGAATAAGAGCAGGTTTATTACATGTGGAGATGTAAACATTGATATTAAGAAGGCCACTGCAAATAGCAGAAGATTCATATCATTGTTAGAAAGTTATAGCCTTGTTCAACATATAAACGTGGACACACGGATAACTATGAATGGTAGCAGTCGGATTGATTTTATCGCCTCAAACTGCCGACATGTAAGGGATAGTGGGACACTGGTAGAAAATATCAGTGATCACCTACCTTTATATCTAGTTATAAAGAAAAAGAGGGGTGTGGACTTAAAAGATAAAGATGAGAGCTTCTTTGTTAGACCAACAAATAAAATGCAATATGATACGATAAAAGAAGAAATGGATAGTCATAACCAAGATTATTGGAATAATGATGACATAGATCAGATATGTAATCGATTTAGTGATAGTTTAACCTCTGTTCAGGATGAGCTATATCCACTAGTGGAGATAACAACAAATAAGGAGGGTGTTGTATATGATAGGGACTTGAAGCGTCTGGTAAGAAGGAAAAACAGACTATTTAAGAAAGCTATTATTTCAAGGGACCCAGTCCATTGGCAGGAGGCAAAATTAATACGAAATCAGGTTAAAAGTAGTGTGGTGAAGGTCAGAAAAGATATTGTTAGTAGAATTTGCAGAGATTACTCTAGAAACGATAGGAAATTTTGGCAGAAGATTGCTAATATTTTTGGGATGACATCTTGTAGAAATGTGGTGAATGATCATGTAATAACTTCAGAAAATGAGTGTTTGAAAGGTCTAGAGGCTGTAAATTATATAAATAATTATTTTTGTAATATCGACCCGAACTCTTCACCTGATTATATCGAAAATGAGGAGAATGAATATCAGACTCTTATATGGGACGATGAGATATCGGAGGAGGAGGTATCAAAGATTGTTAAGGATATTGACACGACCAAATGTTCTGGTATTTTGGGGTTAAACTCAAAATTTGTCAAATATGCTATTCTAGCTTGTATAGAGAGATTTGTTAGTCTACTGAATAAAATTAAGACTAGCGGATACTTTCCTAGTCCTTGGAAAGTGGCCATTTGCGCGATAATTCCGAAGAAAAAGAATTCTAGAAAAATCGATGACCTGAGGGCGATATCAATAAGCCCTATATTTGGGAAAATATTAGAGAAGATAGTCGCTAAGAAAATTGAAGATCATCTGTGTCGAATTGAATATTTATATTGTCACCAATATGGGTTTAGGCCTGGAAAAGGAATAGATAACGCAATGAGGTATTTCTTAGACATTGTTTTCAAAAATAAAGATGAAGGGGAAGATACTATTGCTATTTATTTTGACGTTTCTAAAGCCTTTAACTCTATTAATATCGACATCTTACTGAAAAAATTAGAAATGATTGGGATAAGAGGCCAGCTATTAGAGTTACTTAGAACTTACTCAAAGAACAGAAAACAGTTTGTATTAAATGGTGAATTTCGATCAGATACCCTTTCTCTTAAAGCTGGTGTGGCCCAGGGAAGTATCCTGGGACCTTTACTCTTTATTCTGTATATTAATAATATTTGTAGGTTGGAATTTAATGGAGATGTTATTCTTTATGCCGACGATTGTGTTTTGTTACATAAATGGACAAACGATGATGATATACGTAGGATTCAAAGTGATGTAAATCAGTTCAATGAGTGGGTGAACTTAAATGGTTTAAAAATAAATACTAAAAAGACTAAGCTACAGGTGTTTACAGGTCGACGTGGTAGAAAAAATGACCTGAATATATACAATAATGGGACTATGATCGAGGTCGTTGATGATTTTAAATATTTAGGGTTTGTACTTGATTATCACTTGAATATGAAACAACATATAAATGCCATTTGTATTAAAGTAACAATGCTAAAGAACAGGTTGAGGAAGATCAGACATTTTATTTCGACAGAAATTACATGTTTAATATACAAGACGTATATATTGCCAATCTTAGAGTTTGGAGGCATTGTGATTGATATAGCTTGTAACAAAGATTCGAGAAGACTCCAGCTATTACAGAACAGTTGTCTCCGGATTATTTGTAGCATAAGAATAAGGGAAAACCAACGATTAACAAATATTGATCTTCATGATCGATGTAGATTAATACCTTTATGTTATAGACGATTGGTTCGGTGTTTGTGCTTGTTTTGGGCTGAGAAGGATAGTGAAACCGTCCAAATGCATGAATATAACATGAGGGACCCCTATAGGGTGAGAGTTCGATATTGGAGAAAAGAGAGTATACGGAGAAGTTTAATATGTAGGGTTAATACAATTTGGAATGTGGTACCAAATAATATCAGAAGGTTGGATGAAAAGGTTGCTTTCTCGAACCAGATAAAAAAGATCTGTTTAAAGTCATTCAAAGACAGTGGTAACATCTGGAATATTCCAGATCCGATGGTATTTTAGGTTGAAATAATTAGGAATATTGAACTGGATGGTAGTATATTGTTATTAGTCTCTGCTCGTATGAGTACATGTTCTTGGATTCTTCAATAATGTTTAAATGAATTTAGAAAAACTTTCACTGACTGTCATGATTTGAACAAAGCGCAGGTGTTTGTTTTTAGATACATCTATTATAGGTGACTATGTTTTAACTATCGATATACCCATATCTTATGTAAATTTTAAAGTACTTGTAAATTTATGTGAACTTATTGCCACTAAAAAGCTTTCGATTCTGTAAAATATATAGAAATTACTAGAAATCAGCGAATTCTGAGAATATTGTACTTGTACATAATGTCTTGTCTGAATAAAAATCTAAAATACAAATGTATTGATTTGAGTTTTTCTTGAATCATAGCAGAGAAATAACATGGCAGCACAAGGGGGTGAGTACCCTAGCCCATGTCGTCTTCGTCACACCTATTTTAGGGTTTTTTAGAGCCTTACAAGGCATGAATTTAATAATAAACTTTAAATTTGATATTTATTATTAACTTTGCTTAATAGCAATTAATGTAGACTGAACTTAAGAATTTCCGAGTCGTTTTTAAATGATTTTCATGGGACAATGCTTAAAAAATCTTCGTCACGCTTTTGTCGTCTTCGTCACGTCGTCTACGTCACGTCTGCCGTCACGTCTGCCGTCACGTCTGCCGTCACAAAATGTCAGAAATGGTATCCCTCAAATATATACTATCAGAATCTTTATGTTTAAAATTTTTGCCCCTAAGTACTTAAACAGGACAGGAACAATCAATTCAAGTATTCAAGTCAACTTAAAAAAGTAAACGAGGGTAATAAATGTTATATATATTTTAAATATAATGAGTTATATAATGTGTATACATGCATTATAATGTGGGCAGAGGGTCAATGACCTAGCACCCTTGCCGCTGCCATTATCATTACCATTACAGAATGGTTATTTGGCTGTAACTTTTCTTCTAGTTAGAATATTTTCACCAAATAAAAGGTGTTATGATCCTTATGTCGGGACCTATCAAGTACAAAATTGTTCAATGCATTATGTGCATATTTGTTTTATCTATTTCTAATTTAAATCCTCATTTATGTAGAAATATGTACCATTATTCGTAATGCTATTTTTAGCATTTTTACATATTTGGGATCTATTTTTGACCCCCCTGTAAAAAAATTCCTAAGAATCAGAATGGTTCCAAACTTGACAGTTTAATGTGCATATATATGAGGTTGATAGAAAATAACAAATCAACTGATAAAAGTAAAAATTATTTTTTGGTATTTTGGGGGTGTCTAGGGGCACCAATGTTGTCAAATTGGTGGAAATGGCCAGGTATGGCCATTACATGTTACTTTAAGCGTGTTAACCATTACTTTCTGAAAAACATTATGTATTCTCTTTCCTGTGAAACACGTCGTTGTTTTATGTCTTAGTATTCGGTTTTGTTTTGGTTTAGGTCCTAATGCACTTTTCCCAATAATATTAGTTATCGTTGTCACATATTCATATTGTTAGTTGTATGCGCTGTTTTATTTAAAGGATCAACTTGAAATGCTGACAAAGATAAAGAGCGTAGAGGATGTGCTGTTGGCGGCAGTAAAGAAAGGAACATCTAACATAGCTCCCATTCGTTCACCTACCTCCCCCGACGACAACAACAACAACAACAACAACGGTAAAGAAAGCAACTGGGAGTCGACAAATCTGCGAATTATTGTCTTAGTAGCTGCAGGTTTGTCGGCTTTGTTATCAACCATAGGCTTCATTTCTAAGATTAAGAAGCGCATTAGCCGCAGAAATGCTTTTGGTTTTCATAGGGTGAACAAACAAAACAAACTATGTGGAACTACACCCCTTCTTTCCTCACGTAGATCTTTTAAGAGGTCGCTTTCTGAGTCTGATCTATCTCCCGAACTGACCGGCAACCTAAAAGATATAGGCATGCGTTTGCTAGCTCCCTATGTTCGAAAGGCTGTGGCCTATATGCAAGCCAAGGCTACCAACGACCCAACTGTTAACATGTATGAGCTGCAAAGCAGCTGTAGAAAAACTCCTGCAGGTCAGCCAGGTCTTGCTCATCGCCCACCCCACGCTTTAAGCTATGAGGACACACCAAATCCAGCTTTGCGTGAGCAGGAGTTTCACTCATGTTAAAGGAATTGTTTCATTTTGTGGTGAACATATAACCCTATGGCCACATATAACTACAGGTGTACATCTAGTGGTCAGGGTTATACGTGGGTCCAATTTTCAGTAAATGTACACTTGTCAGGTCTACATGTGGGTTATTTACAAAAATGGGTGGTCAAAGATTGTACATTTTCTAAACATCTGACTCACATAGGCAGCTAGCAAACGTATCTACGACTTATCGCAACAACGAAAACATACAGGCATAGGCTGGTTTTTTTATTTGCTTGTTTATTAGTTTGTAAAGCATGTTACAGGTATATTACATTTATACTGTTTTTTCACTTATACTCCTTCTCTTGTTTTGTTAGTGCATGTCTTCCCAAATGTTTGTATTTTCTACATGTCGTCAATGTTTTTATATTCCGCTGGCCATATACCCTCAAAGGAAGTTACATTGCATATGTTGTGATACATTTCCCTTAAAACACGTCCGGCTGTTTCAAACGAAACATCACCATACCTTATGTTATACATGGAGCAAAGTCGGCGAGCTGCTAAGCTTAGTCGCATTACAGACATCTTTAAGTGACATAACTTAACATGCTCTGTTATTACTTGGTGTGACATGCAACCAGCCATGTGACCTTCTTGCCCAGGTGCCGATATAATACACCCAGGGCAGTACTTTCGAATTCTATCCTCGTATTCTCTTCTCATCATGTAGTTGTAGGTCATTTTTAACAGCTCCTTAACGCTGGGACTGTTCATTGTTCTTTCGTCAACGGTATAGTTGGCGCAGCCTGTCTCATTTTCCGCATTTTCAACGCACACTTCTCTTGTCAGAAAGGTTAAGGCGCCGGTCGTCCTTTCCGTATGCCAATGGTACTCTTTGTATGTGGATTCTGTAGCACTGCTTAGCTCTGTTTTGTCATCACTAAACTTCCTTTTTCGGCTCTTTTTTTCTATGTTCATCTCGCACAGTGCCTTGTGCTCCGCTTGCGATATATTGAAGCAGTCAAACCTAAAGTCACAAACAAACTATTTTACACTATTTAAATTCTTTTAGCCAATTTTATGTTTCAACGGGTAATATACTTCTATTTTTTCACAGCTCTAGTAATACATGTATAGTGTTTACAAATGTATTGTTGTATATGTATATATATAAGGTAAACTTACGGTATTCTGTTGCCTTCCTCGTCTTTTTTCACAAATGCCAAATACTTTGCCTCCATGTGTTCTGACAACTGTAACTCCCATAGTCCTCTAACCAGTCCAGTACCTGTGTTCAGTACCTCTGCACCGTGTGTAACTGCATCCTGAACTATGTGATTTGGAATCAACACAAACCGTGTCTTTCCATCACTTTTGGTTCTTACAAACTTAACATTTGTCTCCCCTGTGTGGGCTGTCACAAACGTGCTTAGCTCCATGGTTTACAGTATACTAACTCAGTTACCCAGTTTCAGCCGTACCTTATTTTATACCTTAGTCCTACGTCATATCCCTATACCAATATTTGTATTTCATAGGTAATGTGTCTATTAATAGCTTACCTAATTATAGCTCACATACGTAAGCCTTATCTTCGTCACCATCCACAATTTCCACTGTGAACGTTGGTCCGTTGAAGTGCATTATGAGACGTAACATCCCAAACTCTCTTTCGTACCAGAACACATCATGTGGGTTGACTCTCAGGCGGCAGCTGTCGTTCGGACGCGATATTAAAATCTCAATATAACCCTCCTCGGCCTTAATGGCAATAACAGTCAGGTCTTGGTATGTAATCTTCATCTTCAATATAAATAACAGTTCTGTATGCTGTTCATGTGTGTCACGTTTTACTTCAAAACGGTTTTATATTTACTATTGTTCTTGTGGTTATTATAGATAGTATAGTCATTTATACAGTTACTAGCTAACAACCGTACTGTTCATATTTGCTTTTTTCTATATCATAGTCTCAGGGGTTAGGTTATTTATGTGTGTGTAATGTTTTCCTTCAAAACAGTTTACAGTCAGTATTAACCTCAGGGTTAAACAAATGGTGCTTACCTTGTCAAACTGTAGTGGTCAACTAATGTGCGCAACTGATATCATTCAGTTACAAATCGGCAGCAAGCTTATATTATCTATTTAAGCCGTTCGGTACTCCACTTCTATGTCGATAAACGTGATTCTATTCATTGTTTTTCCCTTTATCACCTTGGTTATTGTTCATATTACTATTTATAAGGTTAAACGCGCTTCTATTGAAAACCTTTAAAACATACAAATACAGCATGTATTGTTCTGTTCAATAACATTGTGGATCAACAGTTAGAACACTATATGTTTCTACGCACTGGTGTCACTCATGTTTACCCATATGTGTATTATAAAGCTACTTAATAAAGTATTAGCATTAGTCTAAACCCGCCTACTTTATTTTTTCTCTCAAACAGCCCTGAAACGCAAAACCAAAAACCTTTGCTACCAGCTATGGGTTTAGAATCTGCATGTTCTACTCCATCCATAATTCTAATTAACTCTACATTTATTTTTTCTATATCATTCAAAAGCTATCTATGCCGACTTTAATTATCGGGTCAGTCTAACACAATTGTCTCTAATCTCCAGTGTTCCTTTCACTCCCAAACAACAGTGCGATAAAGACCCCTCGCTCCTCGGTGATTCGCTTCCCCGCACCTTATTCGCAAACAGAACCAACATTCACAGCAAAATGTGAGTAGTACATACAATTGGGGAAAATAAAGTTCACCACAGCTTGTCGTGAGTAGTACATACAATTGGGGGACAGGGTATTTCTCCTGGCTAAAGCTAATATTCCACACACACACACATTCAATTCGAAGGCAGGTTCCAGGTTATCCATGTTGTACTCTAAGACAAGTTTAGCGGTCACAGGTAAGCAGGGCACTCATGTTTAGGGTTCACAGGTCACTAGGGCAGGTGACCTGTACTAGGTCACCCCCATGTTTAGGTAAACAGGTAACTCATGTTTATGTTCACCTGTACTAGGTTAGGGGTCACAGGTAACTAGGGCACTCATGTTTAGGTTCACCTGTACTAGGTTAGGGGTCACAGGTAACTAGGGCACTCATGTTTAGGTTCACCTGTACTAGGTTAGGGGTCACAGGTAACTAGGGCACTCATGTTTAGGTACACCTGTACTAGGTCAGTACACCTGCACTAGGTCAGGGTAGGGGCGTCTTATCTACTGGGTCAAGTACCCTTGACCCTTATCTCTCCCTTATCGCTGTTCCAAAGGTCAGGGGCCTACTCAAGTGGTTCTTATCCAGCCTAATCTAAGGTGTCGCCAAAATGTGTGCATGAATCGCCGTAAGACTACTACTAATAGCAAGGCTCAACACAGAAGAATTACAGCCCTTTCATTCGGCATTTACTTGTGTATAAATTGCTTGGCCATGCATGGGGGCCCTGGTACGCCAGGCACCCCCCGATTTGTTTAACCTTAAGAGTTTCTTGTCTTAGGTTTTCTGGTATTGTGTCTAGGTCATTCACCCCATAGTTCTTTCCATGCACTAGTACCTTGTCGCCTGTTTCACATGACATGCCTTCTTTGCTATTTGTCTGAGTATGCTCCTATTACTTACTCCTATTATTTAAGGCACATAAAGCCTACATGCCATCAACGATCATGCCTAGCATGCTAAACTCAGCTGCAGTACCTCCAAACTGAACGGTATAACCTATGTTTTTCCAATGATTTGTCATGTCATATTCTTCCTATGACTTTTATTGTATCATACTTTGGGCTCACCCGGAAGATCTGGTCTCCAGACGGTGCTTGCCATATTTCTGTCATGTATTATAGAAATAAAAACGAATATATATATATATTACATCTCACTTCAGTGTTTACATCGTCCTCAAACCCCCAGAAGCGATGAGCCGGGTATTGCTCAAGAGGGTAAGTACTCTTCTCGAATATCTTGCCTTTGCTTTTCATAAATACCTTTTTGTAGTGTATGAACTTGAATGTACATATGATATTATCAGGCCAATTGTTGAACTTGGTATCTGGATTACTTTTCACTCTATAGCAATCATAAATGTGGTTTGTGGGAAATCCAGGCATGACAAGATTTATAATGTCCGTACAAGTCTGTTCAACTAACTCATTTCTTGGTTCTCGTATTCCACTGAACACAACCGACTTTCCCCTCAGTTTGGTATCCACTTCGTTATTGATCTGTTTCTGTCTCAGTAATTCCTGTTGTAGGTGATTAACAGTCGTTTCAAGTGACATCAGGCATTTTTTCATGGCCTCGTTATCCTCCTCCAGCTCAATCCTACTACGAACCTCGTCTGTGTGATGACCAATAAGATTTTGTACATTGGTGTTTGTGTTATCGACACACAAAACTAAATCATTATGGCTATCAATCAGACTTATCAGAGTTTCTTCAGCTGTCAGTTCTTTTGGTGCCACCATGTTTAAATCTGGTGTCTGCATCTCACCAGTTTTGTTGTCTAAATTCTTAATTCTAGATATAATCTAGTATACTAGATCGCCCTTATTATGATCATAGACTGTCTTTTTCAAATCTGGGGATAATCCTGTGAAATCATTAGACTTGCATTTTGTTCTGGTGGAGATCTATTGTAGCTGTCGATGTAATTGTACATGGTCCAATTACTCAAGGGTCGGCCAACGGCGGGAATTTCAAATGTCAACAAGCTCCAATATAACTTATTCTGGTCGGTTATTTTCTTGTAAAAAACTTACTTCTCATACAATCCTCCAATTTAACATGCATACATGATCCTTAGTCTTACGGTAGGGTAATCCGCAGATCCAGGTCGTAAAATAGTAGTAGATTGGTGTTCTTTACATTGAATATGAGCAGCACTCTTACCAGGCATGTCTGTCGTCGGCCATTTTGCATGCCACCTGATGATATCTAAATCTCAAGCTGAGAATAACTTGTTGAAATGTAATGCTTGTGGTAATAAAACGAAATAATCAAATCAAAATCATATTAGTTAGTATTAATGTTTAAGTAAAAAAAAAAAAAAACATATCTGCTAGAATTGTTTTCTTTTTAGCCACTGTGGCGAAATTCCACAGAAATATTATCGCCACACTGACCTTCTTGTCGCCACAAAGAAACCATCAGTATAAATGACTCTTATGAATCAATACACAGTATTTTAATGACGTCGTCAGTTGATAATTAACATACAAAACCTGTAATGATCTAATGGAAGAAGTCTAACGAACGTCTGAACTTCATGAGAAGAACGAAGCAACTGTTTAATGGTAAAGTAAGATACAGGCTCCTCCAGGAGGGTACATGCATAATAATGAGTGGGCGGAGCCCTTACGTAATATCCATGGCCTAGCATGTATAAGTAGACTTGCACAGTCCTAGCTAGTTAAGTATAATTAGCGATTTAAAGTAATGTGATAATAGGTGATAATTAATAATAATATAAATATAATGAGGTTACACAATGTTACGTAATGTTACATAACACTGCCCCCCCGCCCTCAATCAGATACGAAGTATCGAGTGAGGGTGTACCCTAAAAACTTACAAGAAAATTTTTAGGAATTTTTGAAAAATTAAAAATTTTAAGAATTAATAATTTTTAAATAGCTGTGCTGTTACCTAGTTATCCATACCAAGCCATATGCGCGGTTACATTGTGCGCAAAAAGATATTGAATACATAAAAGCAAATCATACGATTTAATTACCATTTTGTAAAACATTTTCAATAAATTCATAAAGATTTAAAAACGGTTCCATGTCATGAAAATGACAAGATCTGCAAACACCGCAAGTGTTAACCCTATGAGAAACCAAATTCCAGTGTTAAATTCCCAATAGTACGGTCCAATCTGAGAATTTTACTCTAATCACACATAATAAAAGAACATCGCGTGTACCAACACGCGTGGAATCCTGATATATATTGGGATCCTACGTTAAAATCTAAATAGTTCGGTGCAAACAGGAACAATCTACGTCATTTAATTTTTCCTATGTTAAATTCCGAATAGGTCGGTCCAAACAGTGACACCAGCCGGCGCCACCGTCGAATCGGTTTTGGACTGGACACCTACCAAGTATAAATAGCTGGCCATTTGTGCGGTGGACCATTGAGAACGCCACCGCTGAGCCGAACACACCCCCGTACTAAGGGCTACAAAGCTTTTCACGAAGAGATTGTTATATTCTACTGTTTTCTACCTACACGGACATAGGCAAAGACCCATTGTCGAATGAGCAAGAGTATTGGTATATTCCAACTACCCGCTTCCCATTCCTGGTCCAAAGCCTATTCCTTATTCCAAATTAGATCTTGTCTAGTCTAGTAATATACAAAAAAAAATTTACCGATATATTTAGTTATCTCCTTTTTAAATAAATACCCGGAGATAAATAAATTCAATAATCCCGCAAGGCCTGATATGTAATCAACTGGCCTCGCTTGTTGGTTATGTAACAGGTTAACCCCATCCCCTTCTACTTCTACAAGGATGACGTTCACCCCGTCGCTACGCTCGATTTTTCAATCGCATAGCAAAAATATCTTCTCACTGCATCTACTTGCAGTAAAATACATGCAAAATTATTACCCGTGGGTACATATGGCTAGCCAATAACACTACAATTTCAAGTAATAAAGCGACTGATCCGCTAGACTTAGTATTGCTGACGTATCATATCAATCCTAGTCATATGATCATATAAATCTCTTGGTCTATGGTATGTCAATCCTAATCACGCCATTTACACGAGTAAAAAAAAACCATCTGTCTTTGCTAAAAACAGATCTAGTGACTCCTTTAAGAGTCTGCACTTACATAGACGTCCCCTGTCGGTGTGATTACACCCTGGCTTATGGCCATCGCATCGTATCCTCAGGGGGTATCCTATTACGTAAGCAGTACTTAGTGCGCAGTAAATCACTATGCACCCATATGCCACTGTCGTGTGGCGCTAAATAAACAAAACACTTAAGAGAACCATACGGGTTATCTCATCCCCTCGATGTATAAATCAAGGTAGTCTCCCTAAACATATTAACTGTTATGTCTAGTAATTAGATCTACACTAAAACTACACATATACCAAGAGAGCTGAGTACCTACTCAGTTTAATCAAAGCAAACAGAGTCGATGATACGACCTAATCGTAGGCATTAATGGCCTAACCAATCCTGTATGTACACATAAGTCGTCATCGATCAACACATATAAATCACACACAAGTAAGAGAATCAAATACAAGCAAAAAGAAATGCAATGAATAAAATCAGACAATAACGCTTGTCTGTTGCATGAAATATCATTTAAAGTTATCGACTGAATTCCAAAGAACACAGGAAAAAAATTTGCTTGTATAAACAAGTAGAGTCCTTCCTCTTATTCAAGAGAAATTAAAGTCAATATTATTTAGTGAAGGTGCCGTTGCTGTTCACCTTGACAAATGGGGGCGATCCATTTGCCACTTGAATTAAATATTAAATAAAATGTTAATGTCCTTGTAATGTAAAATTATATCTGGCACCCCTAGGGTGATCTTGGCACGTTCGTGGCGTGGGGAACTATTAGCATCTCCTCTTCTTGGCCACTTTCTCTTGCCGACAAGTACGCCGCCGTGCTCCTGTAAGAAAGCATCGACCACATACCAATGACAGGTTGCATAATACTTTGGGTATTTTGTAAACGATTATTTAAAAATTTCACAGTTCTTTTGTGCCAATATTTCCCATGAAAGCCACATCACAGAAAGTAAAACATCAATATACATTAACAAGAAGAACAGACGGATATAAAATATTTGTGAGAAAAGAACACCATACACGTCTATAAAGGCAAGAATAACTATTGTTTCAGTCCATATATTAATTATATATAGACTTACATGTTCACGTTGGACCCATTGGGGTCGTTGATCCACGGAATCTGGTAGGATCCGTTCCTGGACTCGATCACCAGGACATACATTGCCTCTGATGATGGATCCATGATGGCTGCTAGGTCGCTTCTGTGCTTCCTATCCACCTTCACATTGGTTGGAAGCAAGATTTGTTTGTTGGCCCTATGGATTTTCAGGGATAGAGCAGCCTTCCAACAGAGGTCCAACGATAGATTGCAACAGCAACACCAACTGACATGAGACTTGCCCAATCTTAGAGGCGGGGCTGGGGAAGATCCAAGTATAGAATTGACTTCAAATGGGATTTGCATCAAACGTATTGAAACCAGACTCTCATCCGAGTGCAGTCTCAGAGTGATCCATGAGGCTGACTCGTCGTTTACATCTTTTGTACACCTTTTACACATGAAACATCTGGGCAAATAATTGCAGATACATCGCCTGTTTTTCCACAGGAATCGTAGAATCTTGAAGGCAATAACTGCTGCCACTATTTTGAGAATTGCCTGTGTTGGACTTGGAGGCTCGTATGGCAGTAGGTCTTGAGTCATAGGCTGTGGGGTTGGGATATCGAAGCCTAGGTTTATGTCCTCGAAGACTGGGGCCGACAGGTTTAATCTAAATGCTTGTATGGGCCTCACAAACGTGCAAATAATTGCCAGTTTGTGAATCCTATAAAATAAATAAAATGAAAATATTGTCACACCAAGACTGATAATCAACGCTATGTTTATAGCGGCTGGATGAGTCGACATGGTACTAACTGACTTTTTCAGGGTTTCCCACCGATCATTTGCCATTTTGTCAGCCACTAATAGCTCGTTAGCCAGCCTCTCTGTGTTCATTCCTGATTCAATTACTGATTTGGGTAGATGAGACAATGCTGCATGCATATCTTGGGGTGTGGGCAAATTTAGATGAATTCGTGATCCATGTTTGGTTTCTCCAGTTAGATTTTTGAAAGGAATTTTAAAAATTGCTGCTATGGCTAAATTAAATCCTGATTCAACAAAGATACTGGTCTGGTTCCAAGTAATACATCCATCCCTAGGGGCAGAGATTACTAAAGATCCACTAATTAGGGCACAGTCGCAAGGGACCTTGACTATAGCCAAAAGGCTCATAGCCATCCTAGTTCTGGGTCGTTTGTGACAAGCCAAAGTCACTTTGGTCGTACGACCAACCAGTAGGTGTTGCATCCTATTCATCGTTAAATGAAAGAATGGGGTCGGTTTAGTCAGATATGTGTGGAATACACATAACCGAGCAATTTCAGAAGCTCTATCTTTAAAAATGGCCGAATAACAAGTTTCTTTTCCCTTTAGAATATGAGTCGGGGGAGTAAAACATGCCACTGAATTCTTTAGCTGTGTGCATTGCTCGAACGAATGTATTTTCATTTCGAAATAAATTCCCTGAAGGGGACATTTTGCCAGAATATGGGGTATTTCGGTCTCTAACATGGTATACCCTGTTGAATCGTTCGAGCTACTGTGAATAGGTATGCCGAATTTCAGGGGTCGATATGCAATGCAGTTATCGTCATTATGTGAAATTATTAGTGGAATTGTTATTAACAGAGAATTGTTCTTAAAGGAAAAATTTTCTACTCTACTGTAGGAGCTGTCCAAGGAATCGTCCAAAATCCTCACAGTGGGAGATTTGACTTTCAACTTGTTTGCCAAAGGTTTCAACAATTCTCTTAGGCCTCCCATCGGAAGAAATACATCCGACAAAACACCATGTTTTAAATCGTCCAATCCCTTCAATAATGTTCTAGCTGTGTCTATATATTCTATTAGTACTAACAAATTTAAAGTAGCTTCATGCAGCATCGCATGTAAAGCCATGGTGTTAGATATTTCTGAAGTTAAGTTAGTTACAAAAGCATCGATCTGGTTCGTCAGATCCTTAATTTCTTCGGTAGAGTTTATAAATAATTTCCCTACCTCACCATTGTGTTTAGAAGCATGCCTGAACAAGTTTTTCAATTGTTTAGTAAGTCCTAAAATTACTTTATCCCTGTTCACGTCGGATAATTTTCCCAGTGATAAGGTATCTATTAAAGAATCAAGCTTGCTTTCCACTAGAGCCAAATGGGGGTCTGTAGCCAAGCCTAGGGCTGCAGAAACTGTGTCGCCTATAGGCTGTAAAAAAGCCTTTCTCTTATATCTATTGTATCTGTCGTTTGCCATATTCTCTATCTTATCAAATAAATCAAGTGCTGTCCCATAAACAAGCTGTAATAAGCCTTGGATTTTCTCTCTAATGAGTCTCATGTCTGATGTTGTATTGTAGTGATTTTCCATCCTAACGATTGTTCCATTAGGTGGCAAAATCACTGTTGGTATTGCTATTTGGACATAGGTTTTTTCCACGTCCGTCAAGATAGGTTTCCTCGTTCCAGCAAATGCAACCCTGTAGTTGTGTTTAACTACAGAGTCCGCATCTGCCCATACGGTGAGGAATAAGAGCCTAAACGAAGGTAAGAAAGAAAAGAAAAAAAAATTCTCGTAAACTTTGTGTTTAGAATTCAAAATTAAAGCGATATTTGTCCCAAGAAAGTATTTCCCGTCTATATTACCGACTGGGTTATGCTTAATTCTAGTTCCTAGAGTAAGGCCATATGTTGGGGCCTCTTGCCACTAAATGACTTATCTCCACTATCATGCTCACATATAAGTAACAACATACGATAAAAAATATTCCGGTGTAATCCATGAGTAAATCTTTGGCATTGATGGGTGTCCACATAAGTATAAACATCAGAGCAATCATAAATCAAGTCTCAAAACGACACTTACCAGATTACAAGACGAAACATGGTGATGAATCGTTGTGCCTATTGTGAAGCAGCTCACTATCAGTGAAAAATAAAATGATCAGCCCAACTCTCCCCGATGGTTTTGGTCACTGCTAAGGAAGGACCTGAATTTGGCTGGTCATATAGTAGTGTCCGCCTCAAGTCATGAATAATCTTGACCAATAGCAGCTTAGGACCCTGGAATTACTCTTCCTGAGGAAGACATTCCACACCATATATAGCAAGGGGGGCGTATTCTAGGAGCTGTCGTGCCACCATCACTCAGCATCATTTACATAATACGATTGCATCGTCCCATCCTACTGGACTTGCATAATAATGCCGCCTGTCTGACTCAAAAATAGATACCATCTGTTCAACCCACAGGGACCCCGGATCCTTGTAATTTACTCTAAGATATTTCCTGTCGACCAGAATTATTTTCCTATCTATTTTGCTGTCTCTAGTATTTTGATAAGCTTATTATCAATCGCACTGGATTTCTTTATAAATTGTACATGTACTGGCCTTTTTACCTCTACCCCAGTCTCCAAATTCCTGATCTTCACAGTATATGGGGATGGGAACCCGCACACAACGAATGGTCCAGCAAATTGTTGCTGCAATTTCTTTGCTGTATTTTGCCTTAGCAAACGATGTACCTTAGCATAGACTATAGATCCAACGTCCAATGTGTGGGGCTTGGCCTTCGTATCATGCTTCTCTTTCATTTTTCTTTCCCTCTCTCTTCTGCTTTTATTTGCAATTTCAGCCGCTTCAGCCTTTGTCTTCATTATTTGTAATAATTGATCTATTACTGGCTGAGTGTGGGCTATGTCATCTTGCAGTTGAGCCTCCGAGGGAATGATTGGGTTTTTGCCAAATGCAAGGAGATAGGGCGATATGCCAGTGGTGTAATGATCCGAAGCGTTCAGGGCAAATTGAATATTAGGTAAAAATAAATCCCAATTCGTCTGATTTGCATTCACCATCGTCCTTAAACAACCAATAATCGACTGATTTTGGCGTTCTACCTCTCCCTGTGATCGACTTAAATATGGCGAACCATGCACTTGTTTTATTCCCCAAGCTTTGCATTTTTCTTTAAAAGTTTCTCCTATGTAACAGCTGCCATTATCGCTCCTCAAGATCTTAGGGACACCGACGTATGCTATTACATATTTATGGAATTCAGCTGCTACCCTTTCTGCTGTAATAGCTGGTGTCGGCCATATAAAGCAAAACTTTGAAAAATGATCAGTCACTACCTGGATGTAACAGTTATTCCTCTGTGTCCTAGGAAGAGGGCCCATTGCATCTATCATCAAAGTTGAAAAAGGTGTGAAAGTCGTTTCTCTGATCTTCATGGGGAGCTTATTTGGATGCTTTACACTTTTAGATTGAAGACACTCATGGCATGATGTAATATGGTTTTTCGTATCTCTAGCCATCGAATTCCAGAAGAATCGGGCCTGGAGTAAAGAGAGTGTCTTTGCATAGCCAACATGTGCATTAATTGAATTACCATGTACATAATTGATCAAGGGGGCCTGCAATGTCTGTGGAATTACCACTTGAAAGGAATTTGCCATCTGAGCTATCTTAGTCCTCTTAGGTAATCTGCAGAGTATGTTATCCTGAATGAAAAACATATCGTGTGTGGTCAGAATTAACCTAGTCAGCTCATGATTCTTGGGCAATTGTTTTCCTTCAATGTAACCTGACATTAGTTTACAAAACAAATCGTCCCCCTGCGCCAGCTGTAATTTCAGCTTATCAAATGGCAACTCAATCGTATGTTTATTCGCCATTCCATCTCCAGGATTTGGGGTATTTATCCTGTTCCTGGAAGCGTATTTTCCTGGTCTGATTACAGGTCTTGCCTTTGTTTTCCTAGCCTTCTGAATGTTGCTTCCCTTAGATACACAAGCTGGGGTAGACACTTTATCCCTACTAATCCCTTCTGGCTTGCTAGTCGAGGGTCTTGTATCAACATTCCCTAATTGCTTTGCACGATTTTGAGCTCTCGTTTCCACTGGAGCAATTAGGATTTCCTCTACAGTGTTTATCGCTGGCTCATCGTTATGCAATTTTCCTGGAAGGACTGGAAACTCAGGAATTTGTGAATCTTCATTATCTAATTCCTGCACCTGTCCTGATGTCTTAAGTATTTTTCTGCTCTTGTAGAGCATGATGGGGTTATTTTCGCAAGGATCCTCCTGTTTATAGTGTTTAGTGGCTTGGATGGGATTGAATGTGACTGATTTCTTCATCTCCACATGTGGGACTGCTGGTATATTTGGATCATATATCCTTCTCGATAAAACATCTGGGATGATGTTCAATTTTCCCTTGATATATTTGACCGAGAAATCAAACTGCCCAAAGAAATCTAGCCATCTAAACATTCTACCAGTTAGATCCTTTTTAGTGTTTATTGCAGTAAGGGCTGCATGATCGGTAAGAATCGTGAAATGCTTAGACATAACATAATGTCTAAACTTTCCTAGGGCGAATCGGATGCCTGCCAATTCTTTTTCTGTAGCACTGTATTTTTGCTCAGCTGGGGTTAACCCTCTCCCAGCAAAGGCAATTGGTCTTAAATTCCCATTAATATCAGCTTGAGAAATGCAGGCCCGAGACTTTGGTTAGAGGCATCTGAGGCTAAAATAAATTCTTTTGAATAGTCTGGATATACCAAAACTGCATCTTCCAGAATTGCATTTCGAATTTTATTAAAAGCACTCTCTGCCGCAGACGTCCATACAAATTTAACCTTTGCCTTGGTCAGCATATATAGGGGCTTCATTATCTGACTAAAATTAGGAATAAATACCCTATAATAATTAGCCAGCCCAGCAAATGAACGTACCTGTTTCACTGATTTTGGGGTTGGAAACGATCGCAAAGCGTCTAGTTTTGCTGGGTCAGGATGTATCCCATCCTTGTCGACAATGAATCCTAAAAAGGGGACTCTAGTGAGACCAAAGGAACACTTTTCCTTTTTAAATTTGATATTTGCCTTATCAAAAGCTGTGAATACATTCTTGATATCCTGCACGTGAGAATCCCATGTAGGTGATGCGATCACCACATCATCTATGTAATAGAATGCATTTGGGACTGCTCTCAATACATGTTCTATCAGAGAATGAAATGCTTTTGGAGAAGTCTTAAGTCCCATTGGCATGACTTTACACCTATATACTCCTAGGGGCGTATTAAATGCTGTAATAAATCGATTTTCTTCCCTTAAACCCACCTGATGGAAACCAGCAAATGCATCCAAGCGAGAGAAAAATCGACCCTGTGTCTGCCCAACAGCTTCGATAGTGTCGTCGGCGCGTGGAAAAGGCCTTATTTCGTCCTTTACAGAGCGATTTATTTGCCTATAGTCAATCACAAGACGCCAGGCTCTTTTACCGTCTGTTGTCATTGGTTTTTGTACCAAAAAACAAGGTGAACTAAATTCCACAGGATCCACACATTTTTCGATTAAATTTTGCTTTACCTGATCCTTCAGAATTCCAGCCATAACCTTGGTCATGACTGGGTTCATTCGGTATGGCTGTCTCATTGTGGGACTAAAATCTGGTTTTAAATCAATGCCATGTTCGTACTCTGTAGTCAACCCTAGTTTTTTATCCTTACCGACAAAAGAATTTTCATGATCATGCAATAGACTCAGTAGCTCCTTTTTCTGTTCAGGATTCAAGTCCTCGCCGATCTGAAAATCAACTACCTTATCATTGTTTTCACTCGATTGTGCGACCAATTCATTTAAATTTTCCACCTCTTTGGGGGAATAAAACTCGTCCTCCTGGGCCAACGTATATATACCCAGAATTGTTCCTCTCTCGATAGTTGTGGCTGCTTTGGAGGCATTAAAAATGGTTATAGGCACTTTATTTTCTCCAAATGGTTTGACTAAAGCATGTTTAACAAGGAAAGAAACTGGCCTCTGTCGCTGCAAATTCTCAGTCACTCCTATTGAATTTAACATATCTTCATAAGAAGTGATTGCCGCGACAGTGGTGTATTCAGTCCCTGGAGCTATCACAAACCTACGAGCAGCTCTGATAGGGAACACCTGTTGTTTTTGTCCTGATTTGAAGCTAATCTTTGCTCTAAACTTTGGTAAAAAATCAACTCCCAGTATCATGCTTCTGGTTAACGCAGGAAGAACGATAAATCTATGAGTGAATTGTTGGCCTTCTATCATGAAATTTAACTCGATTTTCTTATAACAATGATGTGCTCCTCCATCTGCAACAAATATTTTAATATTACAGCGTAAAACCTTCCCATTGGGTATTTTACTTCGGATTTTCCTGAAAAATGCAGAACTAACACAAGAAATAGTGGCACCTGTATCAACAAGAACTGGCATATTCAAATCTTTTACCTCGATTTCTATGCAACCTTTATCAATTGGAGCAGTGACCGAAACTTTCTCACCTTTATGTTTGGCTTTCCTCAGCTTTAGCACTGCCTGGCAATTGTCGTCGTCCTTTTCTGTGTTGGTTGAAGAAATAATGTTTTTCTTTGTACCAGCAAACTTGCCTATTCTAATTCTGGATATTCTGTCCTTTTCTGACACCGATTCACTAGGAGAAACACATCCTTGTTCCTTGGAAATGTCCATTGGCTTGCCTATTTCGTCAACAATTTCATTTATGCTGTGTCGGTCGCCCTCCCAGACACAGCCTATTCGTTTAAATCATCACTCTCTTTAGAGGATGATCTGTGGGGGGTGACATCTCTCCATTTGTTTTCACCTCCCTTTGCCGATTTAGATCTATGCTTCTTGTCCTTGTTGAAGGACACAGATTTATCCTTGCTATTGCTTCTGAAATTCTTTTTGTCCTTTTTATAATACTTTTTCTCATCCCCACTTTTCTCCCTGCTGGAGCTTCTGTTGCTAAAATTGCTGTGGCGACTGGATGACCTCTCTCTGCTGCTATCGTAGTAGTCAGAGCTATCATAACTCTTGTGCTTTGATCTGTATTTCTGAGGCTTTTCTCCCTTCTTTTCCTGAGTTTTCCTAGCCTCTCTATACTTATCAGCTCGAGATCTGTGATATTGCTCTCTTTTACGATCACTATCCTCGCTGTATTTCTTTGTATAATTCTTTTCTTTCTTCGAATACATCATGTGTATTGCTTCCTCCATAGGCATGTGGCTAGGGGCTCTGTCGGAGGCTATCATCCCCTCATGTTTTGCTGCTATTTTTGAGGCTTGATCTAAAGTGGTTGGAAACTCAGAAGCCACTCTTCCAGCCAATTCTGGCCTCAGATTTGTAACATAGAATCTGATCTGTACATGTAAGGGAACATTTGCCTTGGAGAGTAAGGTTAACATATCGTTGTCATAATCTATAACCTTCTCATGCCTGCCCTGCTTCCTATGAGAATAATCTCTCAACACCTCAGCTAAAGGAAGCTCGCTGAATTTAGCAATAAAATCGGTTTTAATACGATTATATGGCAATGTGTCGCCATATACACCAACTATTTGGTTATAGAAGGTTTTAGCCCTCCCCGACAAATACTGGACAAGAGTGGTAACCATAAGCTGGTTATCTTCGCGAATAGGCACTGTAAATGCCTCAAATTCATCAAAAAATTCATTCACAGGTCTCATAGCTGTGGGCTTGTCGAATACTAAGGGGGGCTTTCTGTATTGCTTGGACAATGCTGCTGTCGAAGTGAGGCCAGTAGCCTCTGCCTGCCTTCTTAGGGACACATCCAGAAAAGCAGTCTGATCTAATCTCATCTGCTTTATTTCATCCACCAAATCGTAGAGATGTTGACCATAGGGTGGGGGAGGTGGTCTGTACATCCCTTGTTGTACGTTTGGCAATTGAAAATTCTGTTGCTGTCTATTAGGGGTTTGGTTCCTAGGATAATTTTGCCTAGGCACCTGCCTGTGAGGAGGTGTATTCCTACCCCTTCCCTGTCTTTGTCGTCCTCTTTGGATCCCCTGATCAATGTTTCTTGGCTGGGGAGCTTGATTCACATTAACGTTGGGGTCTGGGACTTGGTTTTGCTGTGGCTGATTCACCATATTTTGAGGCTGTTGTGGCACTGCATTCTGTGCCTGTTGTTGCACAAAGTTTTGTCCTTGTTGTGCCACATTTTCACCATATTGATGATATTGTCCTTGAGGTGGAACATACTGGTATGGGGTATAGAATTGTTCATGAATACCAGCATTTCCATCATCCTGCACGTGCCTGGGAGAAGGCAAACCTCCCTGTCTATTCGCCATATCCCACCAGTTTTGATATGGATCAGGTCTAAGTGGGATTTGTTGCTGTACGTGATGGGGGGTTATCACAGGGGGTCTTGGACCATTCACGTTAAACACTGGGGCCTGTGGGAAATTCTTCAGAATAGGCCTCTGTGTTTGTTGTATAAGCTGATTCAAAGTTGGTTTTGCAGGGGTTTGTAAAGGGGTTTGAAAGTTGTCGTTTAAACCAGGGGTCTCGAATGGGTAATAAGGCCCTTGATTAGCTTGATCTGTCTGATTTACCTGATTAGCTGGGTTAATCCTCGGAGAAGGAGGTGTTGGCTCCCTAGGAGTTAATACTCTCTCTCTGTGATTATTTATGTCCCTTTTGTCAATCTGGTTCTCTTCCACAACATTTCTTCCAATATTATTATCAACATTCAAACCAACCTGAGGCTGATTTTCCTGCAGCTCCTCCTGTTGATTTGCAACTGGATTAGCTGCTTCCACAGCTGGCTCAGGCTCCTGCTCTTCCTCTAAGTTAAGGTCAACTCCTTCGTGATGGTCCTGCTCATCTTCAACGAGCTGCTCCTCCTTGTCTGACACGTCTTCTATGTGTTCCTCGTGCCCAATATTGTTTCCAGCCAACTGCTGTACGTTTCTGTTAATAATATCGTCAATTAAGTCCACATTAATATCGTTGTTCACTACCTCCTCCTGTTGATTTTGACGAACTGGTGGTGGAGGTAATGGAATTGCTCCTGGGTTTAATCTTGCATTTACATCTGGGACATTTTCCATGTCCTGAGGCACCTCGTATGGGTCTTCGTTAAAGTCCAATTGCCTCTGCTGCTGGTTCAAGATTTTGCCTCTATTCTCTCGTCTTTGTCCTCTCGTGACTATTGCTTGCGGTAACGCTGCCAAATGCTCAACCAAACGTTTAATCTTGTCGAACAACTCAGGCGTATTCGCAGCCTCTTCCATCACTCAAAAACATGCTTCAAATTGCAAATGAACTCGCTTTTTGTGAGAAAAAAAATCTCTTATGTCCAAGATCGAGCGGGTTGTCCGCCAGTGTAATGATCTAATGGAAGAAGTCTAACGAACGTCTGAACTTCATGAGAAGAACGAAGCAACTGTTTAATGGTAAAGTAAGATACAGGCTCCTCCAGGAGGGTACATGCATAATAATGAGTGGGCGGAGCCCTTACGTAATATCCATGGCCTAGCATGTATAAGTAGACTTGCACAGTCCTAGCTAGTTAAGTATAATTAGCGATTTAAAGTAATGTGATAATAGGTGATAATTAATAATAATATAAATATAATGAGGTTACACAATGTTACGTAATGTTACATAACACACCAACTTAAGAATGTTGGTCGGTTTGAAGCATGCTATACATGATAGAAGAGGCCTTCATGATATACTTTTTACCCAGTACTAAAAGGCTCGGTCAATATTGAATTTGTCCACAAGCTTTGACACCAGAACAAATTTTCAATTTCGCAACTTATTAGAGTCTGTCTTAACTCATTAGAGTCTGTCTTTCATTAACACCCAATTAACACGCCCAGGAGGACGAACGATGTCCAAAGGCAATAATGTTTCTGCATACAGATCACAGGACCTCCAGGGTGATATTGCATCGGCATACAACTCAATCAACGCACCAATGCACACACTAATGCACTCGCATGCAAGTCCAACCCAGTTATCGCCAATTATTACCAATTATCCAATTAGTATGATGCACTGGGTGTGCATTATTATCCTACTAGAATCGTATAATGCCTAGTTGTAATTAGTGGTGGTAATTAGTACCAAATTTTCCATGAATTTGTTCAGAATAATAAATGGCAATAATGCATAAAAACCACCTAAAAGTCTGTTAAATAAATACAAATCATGTATTATTGCATCATAGATCATTAACAAAATTTACTGTTGCAACAGATCAAATTTCACCTGGTTCTCTCCCAGCCAGTACAGTCCATTGGGCATTGACCAATAGGAAACCCCTAAATGAATCTGCCTAATTTCATGTGTGGTGCATCTGCGACGCTATACGATGGTCGGATTTCACTCTGTTCAAGGGTGTACAACCCCTGATCAGGATATAATATCCACAATATGTGCTTGACGACTGTCAACCATCACAGGCAGGTACATTGCTAGTTTATCATAATTAACATCAATATATTTTTTTTGCTAGAAATGTTTTATTTTGTTGTTGTAACGTTTTTTTATTTATCTTTTTGGTACAGCTCAATGTTTCCATCGTTTTTCATTTGTATCCATATCATATCTTACAATTTTATACAATTCATCACAAAACAGTTTCTTATCTATCTATATAGTGCTTTCCACAGTAGAAGATGAAACAGGAAATCTGGCATAACAATTAACAGTATTGGTATATAACTATTAACAATGCGTGTTTAATGCATGTGTAGTGTATTTCTTCGCAATCCGGATCATTTCATGAATAAAAGACACAACACTAGCAGTTACCAATCTGTTCATCAAGTAACAAGTAACCCAAGAGTCTCAGATAGGCATTACTCTAATCCAAGACTCACTTACAAATGGTGTAGATGTGTAATGAAGAGTAAGTCTAACGTAGAATACAGTATTGGTAAAGTTGTAAGAACATGGAATTCAAGACATGATTGAAGATATTTGAATGAACAAAAAAATGTGGGTAGAGAAACCGTTATCGCAACCTTTTTCTTGTCCATAATTATCTAATCTAATGTAGCGCATATGGGATGCAACAGAGGGGTGAGATGTAGTCTCCATGAAGAATAAGAATATTCTTCATGAATAAAATTCATCCTTAAGCCATCATGATTCAATGATGTAAAAATAACACAATTAAACTAATCATGTTATTTTCAGAGAGACATTCAGTAAATGTCTCTCATTTCACTGGAATCAACAATACACACACATAATTATGTGTAGTGAAACCAGTTTTAGGATCTAACTAGATGTGATGGTTGTGAAATATTATAATGCTATGAGGAAATATTCTTTTCTACCAGGTTAGCTTTTTTCTGCCAATGATTCATATCATTGGCCTCCAAGCAGATGCAGGGGAAGAATACCAAGCAACCTCTGGAAAAGAGGGAGTTCTTGTCTGAGGAGAAATTTGAAAGAGAAATGCTGTGCTACAAGTACCTTGGCTGGTAGCTGCTGCAGATGATGGTGATCTTGGAATAGACAGCAGCAGGCAAGGATGGTTGTGACTTTGCTTCTCTTCTGGTGACATCCAGTAACAGGTGCCAACAAAGGCCACCCCCTGAAGGAACACATTGGTACTAGTTTCCTCCAGATTGCATATGTGCCCCACGATAATGTGTTTACTCGCACGCACAACACATCCATATTACTGGTGTAAGTATATACGTTGATAGATACTATCATTTTGATGTCATTAGCTCTTGTTTTAGTTACATTATATAGTCATGCACCCAGATAGTTAAACCCACCCTAGACACAGTGCCAAGCAGAATAACATGGTATTCATTCCGTGAATTTTGGTCTTGACAAATAATCATGTCTTGCTGTATAAAAATGTTGAATAAAAAAATAAAATACTGGTTTCATGACTAAAACTTTGCACTTCACTTGAGGAAGAAATCCACTCTTCTTCGATTTTGTTTTCTTTATTACAGATATACTTTTTCATATTGTTTTCTACCATTTTCAAAAATATTAAGTGAGCACTCTGCGCTTATGTATGGAAGCATTACATTGTACCAGTATCGTATATGCAAGAATTATATGGAAGTTAGGTATATATACAGGGGATGTGAGCATGCGGAGCAGAGAGAAGAATTAGACGTTTCCACAGGTCCACTTTGGGATTTGAAGCCAGTACCCCTCCAGAGTTTCACCTGCCTTAATTTCACTTAAATTGATTACACATAATGAAGCATCTTGCATGCGACCTATGAAAAGCCACTGTAGGTACTCTTCTAACTGACATGTTAGACAAACAATTCAATAGAATATGTTGTCTTTTTCAACCTCACAAAATGTGCAGATTGAATTTTCCTGCGTAAAATCACTCAGACCTCACATTTTCAGTTGTCTCAGTGTCGCTCCATAACTTCCATAACAGCAGAAGAAAACCAAATAACGCCACTCGACCGAAGGAAGGGAGATGCCCATGGTAACTACGAACAACTAGGGATATGTATAGCCATGGCAGCAAATACTAGCATTGGTCGGAATATCGTCTGCTCTATAGTGATGTAAGGACGGCAGGGTAGGGATGGCCTATGAGGTAGGTTCTAGCAGGGTCACTACTCACTGGGTACCTGAAACATCAAACATGCAGGTAATGTGGGATCATTTCATGTAGTTACTTCTCACAACCCCTCACAAGTATGGCTTCCGTTTCATTTCATAAGTGATAAGTTTATAGTACTTAACTCTGCAGGTTAAAAGGTTCAATTTACAAGATGGCTACCGGGGATTAGTTCTTGCTTGTAGGAAAAGAACTTGAGTCCGTCTCCCCTACATAATCATGAATGCTTTTCAAGGTTACTGTAAATTATTTTCTCCTTGCACATATGAAAGAATTTCAATCAATAGTAATGGTGCCAGCTAGGTCAGACAGTCAGACATGTCGAAAGGGAGGTTGGAGCTTATATTCACATTTCATGGGAGCCAGTCTTTTCTACCACAATCATAAGTAATGGTAAGTAAATACAAAATTCTAACCAGTAATGCTCAGCTTCGGCCGAGAACGATCGTATATATGTTGTCTGAGCTGAGGACATACCCATTGCAGTTCAGGATGTCTAAAGGTAACTTTCCTAATCTAAAGTTTTTAATGATAGTATTTCCATCAGGCAAAAATGGGCCCAAGAAAATCAAAATCCCCCCTCTTTTCAGCCTTGACTCCTGAAATTCATTGGCTGGTAACACCAGAGTTAAAAGAGAGATAATTTGTTGCAGTCCGAGTATCTGTCTGAGAGGCCCCGCCGAACTATTAGGCCTCCGGATAGATATGGAATGGGGGTTGATCATAGTGGTTAGATGTTTTGGTGCGAAGTAGAAAAAATTACACAACGAGAAGTACTGCAGTAGAGTCGGGCCGGGCGCGGAAACTCGTGTGTAGAGTTCCGGTCCGACCTTAGGAGATATCACTATATTGGTTGGCTGTGTTAATTTTTTGCTCCGATCGGTTTAACTGGCCAGTTGACCTCCTCGGGTTGCCGGACCCATTGGGAAATAAAGTGGGGAGTACCAGTCTATAACCTTTTGGCTTGAATCATTGATATGGTCGTGTTTTTTGTATGTATGTCTTGCTCGGGGGCATTATCAGTTGTTGTGTCTACGGGTAGGGGTTGGGGGCATTGCTCATTTGGGGTATGACCAATTGAGGCCGGGTCATGAGTCGTCTGCGGCTGGTTACTTGACTGGTGTTGCTATTTTTAGACCCGGTGACCTCGTTCTCGCGTGAAGGAACGAGAGGTGGCTGGTGTGAACCAGTCAGTCAGTTGCATTCGGTCGACTTGGTCGGTCGTGTCCCACTGTATGCTATTGCCCCACGTGGAATAAAACAATTGAGTTGTTGAATATTCCCTTGCATTTTATTGAGTTTCAGTTGTCGTAACTGTGCAGAAAGTGTGACCCAGTTTTGAAAGTGTTGGAGTTGGATAGGATCTGGTTTTGATCCTGTCATTGGCCGTGTCATGGCCGACGAGGAGAAGCCGGGCGGTTCGCAGGTTTATGCTGCTGATTTCCCTGAGATGCAGAAAGTTCCTGCCCCGAACCCTGAACTTGTTATGAAGAAGAAGTTGAGTGAGCAGAGGAAGGCTGAGCGAAAAGCCCGGGAGCAGTCCCGGCTTGCTGCAATGAAGAAGGCAACTGCGGCTAAGCAAGCACTATTGAAGAAGTCGGCTGAGGCGAAAGTTCCTACGGTGAAGAAACTCGGGAAGAAGCCAGCTGAGAAACCGGCTGCTAAGGTGGTGGAGAGGACCAGTCCCCGGAGGGCTAATCCCGGAGTTGTGGTGGCTGATACTCAGCCTCCCGAAACTCAGCTTGCTGCGGCGGGACATATGGAGAGAGCTCCTTCTCCCGCAGCCTCTGACGTGGTGATTGTAGACAGTCCGGTGTCTACCCCGGCTCCCCGAGCCGAGGAGGGAGAGATAGTGGAGGATGGTGCTACAGCTGCTGTTGGAGACCCGGGCACGGAAGGTGTCACCCCGGACACTGCTCAGCTTACCGCTGGCGGTGGTGAAAAAGCACAGGAGACGGAGGAGATGGATACCACTCCTGCTGCTGATGTTATGATTGAAAAACCTGAGGATGATGGTGAATTTGTGGAGGTTAAAACCAAGAAGAAGAAGGCTAAGGCCAGTGTCGTGAAATTAGGTTCGGAGAAGGAAGTTCAAGCAATTGAGCGGCAGCATGGAATTTCCCGTTACAGGTCGGGGAAATTTGCTAAAAAACGGGAGGACCCTGACTTTACTGTGAGAAACATGGCCCGGTGGAACGCTTTGCAGAAAAAGCTTGACACTTTTGTAGTGCTGGAGGAGGATATTGCCCCTGTGATACCCAGTGTGGAAGATACTTTCCCTGTCTGCCCTGAGTCCGAGGATGAGGATGAGGCCATGGCCGAGTACTCAAACGGGACTTTGATGTCTAAGTATGAAATGGAATTTCATTTCTTAAAGAGTCGTACCGGGCGGCAGCCGGAGTCAACTCGGGAGGTGGTGATCAACCCGACGGTACTTGTTAAGTTAAATAGTGTGGAGCGTTTGTGGAGCCCGGGACAGAGGTGTCCTTTTGTGTATTGCCGGCATTTGGACCCGTCCATCAATCCGGATGGAGTTCGTTCGTACAGAACGAGAGAAAGGTTTTATCGACATCTGGTGGAGGAGCATTGTCCGGCTAGTTACCAACTAACCTGCCCACATGCTTCGTCTTGTTTGGTGAAGCTGGATCACCGATCAGAATTGGTGAGGCACTGTATGACGCAACACCATGAGAAGAGGGACACAGCACTTGATATGTGTATGAGTTTTCGGGTGTTTCAAAAGGAGTTCCCAAATTACGGGTGTCAGAAGTTTGCGAGAATGACCAGAGGAGACTGGGAGACCGTGTCTGTTCTCGGGAGGACGGGTGGTTCTAGGCGGTTTGTGATCCCCAAACTTCCTTCCTCTCATGGTTCAGGCCCGGCCCCTCCGAGTGTATGGAAGAAGCCTCCGAGTAGCAGTTATGGGAGCGCTGACCACATGAACTCCTCTATTGAAAGCGTCGGTGGTAGACCAGAGTTCTATGCTGTCTGGTACAGATCGTTCGGAGCATGTTCGCCCGATGGGAGGTCGGATCCCGAATGTTGATGCCACCTATGATCATGTCGCTAGATCTTTGGAGAGAATAACTGCGTGTATGGACGCCGGAGTTTCGGCCATTGAGTCGACTGCTTCGGCTGTCATGGCAGATATTCGTACCTTGATCGGGGAAGCTTTTGAGCTGTTGGAAGGAATCCAAGAGTTGCGGGAACAGGTTAAACTGATTCCAAATCTAGAGCAGGAAAATCTGGATTTGCAGGATCAGTTGAGGTTTTACAAGGAGGAAGATAACCGTTCGCGTGAAGTAAACATGGAGTTACGTCGTAAGTTGTCCCGCTATGAGCAGCAAGGTGGTCCGGATTCTAAGCGGAAAAAGACAGAAAAAGATAAGGTGGAAACTGTAGTGCAGGGTGAGCCGGAAGATCAAGTTATGGAGGAGGAAAAGTCGGAGAAAACCGGGGCCGTTGGTGGCACGGTTAGTATTTCGGATATGCGGGAAGTGATGTCGGGCCTGTTCAAAGAAATGTTTGAGGAACACTTGCCTCAGCAGCCGGCTGTTCAACAACTGCCGCCTCCACCCCCTGTTACTATGACTATGCCGACCTTTCCCTCTTGGGATGCCTTTTTCCAATCTTTTGGACAAAATTTGCCGCAATACACCACCTCGGACCCTGATGTGAGAACTTTTGCAGATCCAAATGCGCAGATGGCTATGCGCATGGCTCCGAACATGTTCAGTCCGCCTGCGGTGAGTAGGGTTAGGCAGTCACCTCAGGTGCCTCTCTATAGTGCTGCAGTGGCTGGTGGAGTTGGTTTCGGGGAAAACCCACCTCCCTCCGGTGTGTCGGCGACACATGCTGTCAGGCCGGGAATGGGACGTGGGGGAAAACCCTCTCTGTTGCCGAAACCCCGCACTATGGTGACGTTGACCCCCGTAGGAAGGTCTGGCGCTGGGAGGACTACTTCTACTCCGGTTACTAGCCCGGGGAAGGTTGCTCTCCCCAGCGTCCCCGATAAGACATTGGATAGTCCTGCAAGACTGGCTCTGGAGATGAAGAGTCTTGAGGAAAACTTAACCCAGGATATGGGTGAAGGTGGAGTCGTGGAATCCGATGCAGCTGAGGAAAGTCCTGAGATGGAGATGTCTGTTGAGGAGGAGAATCGGTTGCTTCGGGGTGAGAAGGGCACAGTGATGGATGAGTATTAGTGCTCTTCCACTGTTTATTGTAGTATGTTGTTAAGTTGTGTGTTTGGTTGTCGTTTTTCCGGATGGACGGCGGCGTGGGAGCGCCAGTATCATTGGCATCTGGCTACGCCGAAGTCAACCGGGCCGGATGCAGTCGTTTCCGGATATCGCGGATGTTTCCAGTCCTCTCCGAGACAACAACCCCCTGATTCCCTGCAACAGACACTACGTGGATAACTACTCTTTTTACATGGACATTACTTTATGCTCAAGCATATGGACCTCTGTGATTTTATATACCGGATTTATCCTACCTGTGGTTGTGAACATACCTCGGGTTAGAGTTTATTTCATTATTATTCTCCCAAGTTAAAGGTATGTTTCATATTGTATTGTGTTGTTTATAGGAATATATGGTTTTTACTTACACCACAAGTGTGTAGGCTTTTAATATTCCTTCACTTTACTTTTTCACATGTCGTTCTTCTATGTCCTTATATTCTATTTCCACTGTATGTGTCATTACGATTTAATATATTATATGTCTTGCTTAGGACCTGTTTAGTTCTAACCAGTTCGTGTCTAGTCGGTCCTCCCTCCAGAAAAAGGGGGGGAGGGGGGTATTGTGGTGCTGAGTGTGGTGGTGCCGGGTCGGAGCGGTTATCCCCGCTCTGGCCCGGCGCCGCTAGCCAGTATCCCGAACCCCGGTCTAGTCACCCGGTTATCCGGGTGCGGCCGGCCGGATTGGATTCGGGCTGGCTGTTCTACCTGTTGCAGGGATGGTTTGCCACCAGATGTCGTATGGGGGTTTTGTCTCTCTTATTTTAATATTTTACTGCTAGCATATGTCTGATCTCAATTCTTGTGTTAAACTACCCTTTGTTAACTGTAATTTTTTGTTCTTATCCCTCTCTTCTGTGAAGCGGAGGGAGAACCTTTTTCACTGTGGTTGAAGGGTTTTTAGTCGGCAATAAAGACTAAAGCGCTAGCAAGGACTCGGAGATCTGTGTTGTTCTATTCTTGTTGTTATTTACCCGAATCGCCGTACAAGTAAATAAGCAGACATTACATGTTGCTATTAAATGCCTAACCTGTGCCAAAATAATGGGTTGGCTATGACTCCTTACATAGTAATTACATGACTTTGAATGTTTTAGCCCCCCTAAAATTGAAGTGAAAAATGTAAAGTTGACAATTTCTGTCTGGCAATGTAATAGCATAAATGTAAAGAACACCTGGACAACTTTTCATGAGAATTTGAGGAATTTTTTTTTCAAGACCAAAATCACACCTGGCCTGGCTTCATTTTCCTGAAATTATATAAAGGTTCTCAAAACGGCCCCAGCATTGTTGATTCAGCCAAGATTGTGATGATGGTAATAAATAAATAGCGAGAGGCAGCTTTGGGAAATTAAATGTTTATTTAATTTTATAAAATTTATATAAATGATTTTAAGTAATAAAAGGAGGGTATATAAATAGATGATGGTTGAGAGTAAAATTGGTAAAAGTTGATGAATTGTAAAATAAATTGTTTGTAGATAAAATTGATTTGAATCATAGATATAATTAGTATGGAGGAATGATAATGATTAGAAATAGGTGTGGGTGCGTGGGTTAAATGTTGTATGGTGTGTGTTTGAAAGTGAAGTGAGCGGGGAGCGGTGTGAGAGTGGTTAGTACGGGGGATGTTTTTAGGGGGCGTAGTAGTAGGTGGAAGGGGATTGGCCGCAACAATGCCCTAGCAATACCTATACAGTCATGCTATACACATTGTTGATTCGGCCAAGATTGTGATGATGGTAATAAATAAATAGCGAGAGGCAGCTTTGGGAAATTAAATGTTTATTTAATTTTATAAAATTTATATAAATGATTTTAAGTAATAAAAGGAGGGTATATAAATAAATGATGGTTGAGAGTAAAATTGGTAAAAGTTGATGAATTGTAAAATAAATTGTTTGTAGATAAAATTGATTTGAATGATAGATATAATTAGCCAAAACTGCCAATTTGGTGATGTATGAAGGGAAGTGGAGGGTGGGATTTTGATATGGTATTTAGTGATGGAGTTTTGATATGATGTTTTAATGGTGGGGGTGTTTTAGTATAAAATAGTTTTTCTGCTTATGGCAGTTATTATGTTGATAAAAGGTTTGTTGGTCCCGTGGGACAGTCCTTGAGGCCTGAGGGCCGAGTCTTTAGGTATATAGCCGAGTGGCTTTATGGTAATATGATTTGGGATACGGGAGGAGTGTGATTATATGTTTTAGAGTCTGTTGCCTGCTTGAGGTCAATCAATACTAAGGATGCAGGGGGTTGCTTATGGCTTTTGTTATTGCGTGATTCACTTTGGATGCATCTGTGTGTATGTATTTCTTATATGCATCTGAGGCCCAACCGATATAATCCTGTATCTGCAGGGTGGTACAGCCTGCGGCAAAGGCATTAGTAGCTGCCGCTTTGCGCAGACTGTGAAGCGTATAGGGTCGTGGCTCTACTCCCATAGACACTAGGAGGCTCTTCCAGTATCGAGCCACGTACGTGGCTGGCATGGGGTTTCTCGTTCCTGGGAACATGAAACAGGCTTCTTGCTGATGTCTTGTGGGGAGGCGACGTAGCATCTCCTTGATGGCCTGGACTACGCATATGGTCTTGTCGGTTGGAGTGTTACCGTCTTACACTGGTACGCCGACTGTAAATTCTTCGCGGATTTCACCTTAATAATCACACATCCATTGGTCAATACCACATCAGCCCTTGTGAGGTGGATAATGGGCCTGAACTTACTTGGCATAAGCCCGCATAATATATCACGAGTAGGGCGGTCTTCACCGTCTGCGCCGTGTGGTCTGAGGTTATATTCAGGAGTGCTGCTCTAATAACTTCGGAAGGAACTGGTAGCCTCACTCTGGGTACAAATGACTTGTCTCTATCAAGGCCCTGTAGGGCCCAGCGAACGCGCTGGTGATCCAGCGACCTCGTTGGGAGATTATTTAGTTTAAAACTCGTTCTGAGATGAGATATATGGTTCCTAATTGTTTTTGGTGCGGGGGCAGTTTGGTGGAGATATTCGATATATGCACAGATTGTTAGGTAAGAGGGGTTTGTGGCATCCGCCCCTACCTGTCTGGTGAATTTCTCAAACCTCCTCACTGCCGCATCCCTGTTTTCTCGAGTTCCCTCTGCCCAGGCGTCGCGTTGCCTGCTTGCTACTTTCTCCAGTAGTGGTGCGAGGAGTGGACCTGTAATGCGATGAGAGGTACATTGTTTTAAGTGCATAGAGGCAAGGTTCAATTTTCTTTATTGATTTTTCATTGATAGTACGATCAGCAGCATGTCTATATTTATTGTGAAGGTGTGCGCGGCTGAGATTGTCGGCCAATGTATTTTCCACGCCTGGTATGTGTTCATAGCTAATTTTAAGGTCAAAAAGGGCTTGAACCATCCAAGCCAAGCGCGCGGCCTCCAGTATTACTTGGTTTTTGCCACGACCAGTCTTGAAGACCGAAACGCTTGCTAGATTGTCACAAAGTATTAGGATGTGTCCTCCACGATCCTTTTCACTAACTAATGTATGCAATGCTATGGGAATGTTTGCTGCCTCCAGTTCTGATATGTTAGCTACCCCTTCGTCCACTGGGGCCACTTGGGCGCTATATGCATTGAATTGGTCGGCGCCTCCCACCCCGGATAGGCAGGCGTCCACCACTATGGTCTTGGTGGGGGCACTAGATGGAATAACAGCCCTCCCGTTCCATTGTTGGCAGAACCCACTGAACCATTGGAGATCCCTTTTCATATCTGTGTTTATATTCACATATTTCTTACCCTGCATGTCCCTGAGGGCCTCCAGCAGCCTGCTGACGAAAAGTCGGGCAGGACCCACACATTTAGATACGTGAATAAGTGAACCTATGACAGACTGTAATTCTCGCCTGGACATCGAGCGCCTCTTTAGATATTTGTTAACCATTGCGAGTATCTGTTCGATCTTTTGTTTATTAATGCTCAGTGTCATGTCGGGTGCATTTATGTCGATGCCTAACCATCTGACCACGGCAGCTGGAGGCTGTCTTTTATCTTCAGCCTCGGCAAACCAAGTTCGGCGAATAACTCGATGGCTCTGTCATAATGGCGCTTAGCTGTTTCACTATCCTTTGATATTATTATTAAATCATCGAGGTACATTTTGCTCATGATGCCCTCCCTGGCCAACACGCCCACTATCGCGTCCGCAATGCGTTGCATATGTGATGACGATGAGCGAGCGCCAAACGGCATGGTTACATCTAAGTAATAACTCTGGTTCCAATGGATACACAACAGAGGCCAGTCCATGGGATCGCTTTTAAAGATTTTATAAGCTCTGCTTATATCGATGGTACTCATGAAGGCGGAGGGTCCGAACTTGAGGAGTTCTTCCACAAGTAAGTCGACAGTAGGCAGAGTGTGGACGCGCTGTTCGCCCCACAAGCTGTTCTTTAATAGGAATGCGTTTACAGATTTCTCTTCCGGGAAACTTAAGTTAATAATAACGCGCCGAGAGTCAGTGTCTCTCTTTTCCCTGGACATCAGCGGAGAACAGTGGTACCAGGTATCAAACGGTGCTCGATCGAGCGGGCCCACAAGTCCCCCCAGTCGCAATTCTTTATTTACGAAGTCGTCGATCTTTTCACTAAATGCATTTGCACGGTTTTCGCCGCTGTCGAGATGGGTAGTGGGGCCGAGATAACCCATGGGGAACCCGTAGGCAACTAGATCATAGAGTTCTTTCTCGTCAGAATTATTGGAGAGGTATTTCTTCCAGTTAGGTAGATTGAGACTAGTAGGGAGTTCAATTTTTGCAGAGAGGGCGTTAGGCATGCCTGTACTGTGCACTGCCGAGTAGATAGCCTGGTGATTACTATACTTGGAGTCTATGCACATATTCGGCCACTCACTATGTCTATGACTTGCGTATGCGGCGGGCGAGAGATCTACTTCTCCCTTGTCCCTTTTGCCGGCACAAATGTCCCTTATTCTGACAAAATGATCATCATCGCTTATTGTACTCACGTTCCTATGATGTGGAGCCGTGGCCTTCATTGGCGAGTCTGTATGGGGCAGGTAAGTGACAGCAGTTGACGCGGTGACAGCCGTCTTGTTTACTGTGCGGCCATCTTTGCTGGTAGTCTCGCCATGCGCGTGGCTGCGCGAGACATCAACACTGACACGTGCTGGGGGCGTGGCACCCGGGCCCGCGTAGCTTTCTCTGGGTATGAATGGCGGCGCCTCCACGTTCCACTTGCTGGAGACGCCGTCTATTCGTTTTGTGTAGCAGAGCTGGAATAAGACTGAGATGAAACATTAGATCTGTTGTTATTGCGAGGGGCATTGTAATTCTGAGTACCACCGTTCCTATTTCCTCCTTGATTATTACCGTTGGCATGGTTTATTTTTCGCATACAGTCTACAATGGAGTGAACACAACTTTTTCCAATGGAGTCACAATACGTGCAAATATGGAGGTGATACAAATTAGCTTCAGTGTGGCTGCTGTTTTGCCTACAGCCAGAGCGAGAGTTGTATGCCCGGCACACGACCTCCGTCTGACCTGAGGGGGACCTATTAGATTGCTGACTGTGACTGGCCTTATTATTGTTACTGACTGAGCCGCCATTGTAAGCCCCGCTAAGTGCTGACGCACTCCCGTGCGTGAGACATAGCCTCACACGCTCATCTTGAATGGCATGCCTGTCTTCCCACACGATAGTCCCATTTTCTATAGAATCCCAGATATAGTCTGACCATCTCCTTACCGCCGCCCAGGGCCGGTCAAGGGAGTCTTTGATAACCTTCCTCAAGTGATCATTGATGTCATGATAATCTCTACTATCGTAAGCCCGGGGGTCATCTAATAGGGATAAGGTCGCATGCACATATTCCATAGCCGTCATGGTGGCTCGGGCCTCGACCTTCTGTTTAACTGTCGACACACCATCACGGCTAATAAACATATACGGTTTAGCGAAGATATTAGAAGAGAGCAAGTCTGACATTATGTGCGTCTTACCGTGGAGGCCCGAGGACTTTCTTTCCTTCTCTATTTCGCGCTCCAGGAATCTGTCTGCGTCGAGCTGGCGGCGAAGGATTTCGGGAGCATTGACCTCGGACCTCCGACGGCTGCGTTTCTTGTGTTTCTTGTGGCGTGGTAGCTCTTCCTCGGATTCGCTGTCCTCAGATGAGTCCTCCGAACAATCTTCTATTACAACCTTCTTACTCCGTTTCTTGCTTTTGGTTCTGTCTTTCTCAGTCTGTGTATTAGCTGCATGTCGGGCGACTACTGCCAGCTGTTGGGCCATGGTTTCTACAGTGCCCTTTAGACCGCTCATGGCCGCCTCCATGGATTTCACCTGGATGTCCAGTTCACGAGTTGTGACAGCCTTGGTGTTGCCAGATTTGGCCTTCGGCGGGGGCCCGGTCTCCGTCTCGCTAAGCTCCTCAGGTGAGCCCTCCTCAGGTGGGCTTACACCGCCGGCACCTACGTCTTTCATTCTCTTTGGTCTCGAGCGTCTGTGTCTAGGCATTGTGTCTGTAGGTACAATATACCTGGAGCTTCTTGTACGTTCTCGAGCTTTCTTAGGAAGTAATATGCTCATTTGGTGTTACTGCTGTCGTGAAAGAGTCAGCAGAGAACTCCACTCCCAATTTAAATGTTGTATGGTGTGTGTTTGAAAGTGAAGTGCGCGGGAAGCGGTGTGAGAGTGGTTAGTACGGGGGATGTTTGTAGGGGGCGTAGTAGTAGGTGGAAGGGGATTGGCCGCAACAATGCCCTAGCATTACCTATACATTCATGCTATACAAATTGGTATGTGGGTGGTTGAAAGGAATGCCTATGGAGACCCACTTTCAAGTTTCCAATAATGCACAGGAAAAGGTCATTTTTTTTTGATTTTCTGGTTTTTCATCAAGGTTCTGAAAAGTCATTATTTTTTGCTGAAAAATTTTGTTGGGACTATTTGTCACTCCAAGCAATGAAAAAAAAATGAAAACAATTCTTCTGACCCCCCCATCAGAGTGCATTAAAGTATCAATCAATGCCTTAGCCAGGGCTGCAACTGTGATTCAGTATACTACTACCTTTGGTGCTGCCATCTGTACTAAAGGTTTGAGGCTTGCTCTAACTCTACCTTTGTCATCACCTTTTTGTACATGCTGGAAAATGAACTCTTTGCATGTACAAACTATTTATTGCGGTGCCTACACTTACATCAGAATAACAATGTCAATTAAAATCATATAATAAATATCCCTGCAACAGAGATAAATACATGTATGTCAGTTCTTTGATTGGGAGAACTGTTGTTCTGAAAAAAAAAAACAAGGAAGAATTCCTGCTGGGAATTGAACCCGGGCCCCTGGCTTGGGAAGCAGAAGCTCTGTACCCTGAGCTATTGAGGCACAGGGACCAATTGCCAGTATTGTGAGCCTTATAAACCAGTGACCATTCTATTGCCTCCCAAAACACATGCTGACCCACATGGACAATATTAGATCCAGCTTCTTTTATCAACACTTTGGTTCTTCTATTATATTCAAGAAGATTTTGCACTATGTATTGCACTTTAATGGAGTCAACTTCCTTCAATAAGATAATAATATGGGTGTTCTAGGTGTGAACAGGGGGACTGTGAATTACTGATTTATAGAGGCAATCAGAGCCCTCTGTAGTTGTCTTCAGTCAGGCTAGATGGCAGCAAGGCTGTTATTTACTTGCACCATCTAGCTTTTATTACAGACACTACATTATTAGAGATTCATATAGGCCTACAAAATTCACTTTTCCTGGGTGTTTTATAGTATATTTAACATGTGATTTACTTGTAATATATGTTGCTATTAAATGCCTAACCTGTGCCAAAATAATGGGTTGGCTATGACTCCTTACATAGTAATTACATGACTTTGAATGTTTTAGCCCCCCTAAAATTGAAGTGAAAAATGTAAAGTTGACAATTTCTGTCTGGCAATGTAATAGCATAAATGTAAAGAACACCTGGACAACTTTTCATGAGAATTTGAGGAATTTTTTTTTCAAGACCAAAATCACACCTTTTTAAGGCCTGGCTTCATTTTCCTGAAATCATATAAAGGTTCTCAAAACGGCCCCAGAATTGGTATGTGGGTGGTTGAAAGGAATGCCTATGGAGACCCACTTTCAAGTTTCCAATAATGCACAGGAAAAGGTCATTTTTTTTTGATTTTCTGGTTTTTCATCAAGGTTCTGAAAAGTCATTATTTTTTGCTGAAAAATTTTGTTGGGACTATTTGTCACTCCAAGCAATGAAAAAAAAATGAAAACAATTCTTCTGACCCCCCCATCAGAGTGCATTAAAGTATCAATCAATGCCTTAGCCAGGGCTGCAACTGTGATTCAGTATACTACTACCTTTGGTGCTGCCATCTGTACTAAAGGTTTGAGGCTTGCTCTAACTCTACCTTTGTCATCACCTTTTTGTACATGCTGGAAAATGAACACTTTGCATGTACAAACTATTTATTGCGGTGCCTACACTTACATGAGAATAACAATGTCAATTAAAATCATATAATAAATATCCCTGCAACAGAGATAAATACATGTATGTCAGTTCTTTGATTGGGAGAACTGTTGTTCTGAAAAAAAAAACAAGGAAGAATTCCTGCTGGGAATTGAACCTGGGCCCCTGGCTTGGGAAGCAGAAGCTCTGTACCCTGAGCTATTGAGGCACAGGGACCAATTGCCAGTATTGTAAGCCTTATAAACCAGTGACCATTCTATTGCCTCCCAAAACACATGCTGACCCACATGGACAATATTAGATCCAGCTTCTTTTATCAACACTTTGGTTCTTCTATTAAATTAAAGAAGATTTTGCACTATGTATTGCACTTTAATGGAGTCAACTTCCTTCAATAAGATAATAATATGGGTGTTCTAGGTGTGAACAGGGGGACTGTGAATTACTGATTTATAGAGGCAATCAGAGCCCTCTGACTTGTAGTTGTCTTCAGTCAGGCTAGATGGCAGCAAGGCTGTTATTTACTTGCACCATCTAGCTTTTATTACAGACACTACATTATTAGAGATTCATATAGGCCTACAAAATTTACTTTTCCTGGGTGTTTTATAGTATATTTAACATGTGATTTACTTGTAATATATGTTGCTATTAAATGCCTAACCTGTGCCAAAATAATGGGTTGGCTATGACTCCTTACATAGTAATTACATGACTTTGAATGTTTTAGCCCCCCTAAAATTGAAGTGAAAAATGTAAAGTTGACAATTTCTGTCTGGCAATGTAATAGCATAAATGTAAAGAACACCTGGACAACTTTTCATGAGAATTTGAGGAATTTTTTTTCAAGACCAAAATCACACCTTGTTAAGAGGCCTGGCTTCATTTTTCTGAAATTATATAAAGGTTCTCAAAACGGCCCTAGAATTGGTATGTGGGTGGTTGAAAGGAATGCCTATGGAGACCCACTTTCAAGTTTCCAATAATGCACAGGAAAAGGTCATTTTTTTTTGATTTTCTGGTTTTTCATCAAGGTTCTGAAAAGTCATTATTTTTTGCTGAAACATTTTGTTGGGACTATTTGTCACTCCAAGCAATGAAAAAAAAAATGAAAACAATTCTTCTGACCCCCCCCATCAGAGTGCATTAAAGTATCAATCAATGCCTTAGCCAGGGCTGCAACTGTGATTCAGTATACTACTACCTTTGGTGCTGCCATCTGTACTAAAGGTTTGAGGCTTGCTCTAACTCTACCTTTGTCATCACCTTTTTGTACATGCTGGAAAATGAACTCTTTGCATGTACAAACTATTTATTGCGGTGCCTACACTTACATCAGAATAACAATGTCAATTAAAATCATATAATAAATATCCCTGCAACAGAGATAAATACATGTATGTCAGTTCTTTGATTGGGACAACTGTTGTTCTGAAAAAAAACAACAAAGAAGAATTCCTGCTGGGAATTGAGCCCGGGCCCCTGGCTTGGGAAGCAGAAGCTCTGTACCCTGAGCTATTGAGGCACAGGGACCAATTGCCAGTATTGTAAGCCTTATAAACCAGTGACCATTCTATTGCCTCCCAAAACACATGCTGACCCACATGGACAATATTAGATCCAGCTTCTTTTATCAACACTTTGGTTCTTCTATTATATTCAAGAAGATTTTGCACTATGTATTGCACTTTAATGGAGTCAACTTCCTTCAATAAGATAATAATATGGGTGTTCTAGGTGTGAACAGGGGGACTGTGAATTACTGATTTATAGAGGCAATCAGAGCCCTCTGTAGTTGTCTTCAGTCAGGCTAGATGGCAGCAAGGCTGTTATTTACTTGCACCATCTAGCTTTTATTACAGACACTACATTATTAGAGATTCATATAGGCCTACAAAATTCACTTTTCCTGGGTGTTTTATAGTATATTTAACATGTGATTTACTTGTAATATATGTTGCTATTAAATGCCTAACCTGTGCCAAAATAATGGGTTGGCTATGACTCCTTACATAGTAATTACATGACTTTGAATGTTTTAGCCCCCCTAAAATTGAAGTGAAAAATGTAAAGTTGACAATTTCTGTCTGGCAATGTAATAGCATAAATGTAAAGAACACCTGGACAACTTTTCATGAGAATTTGAGGAATTTCTTTTTCAAGACCAAAATCACACCTTGTTAAGGCCTGGCTTCATTTTCCTGAAATTATATAAAGGTTCTCAAAACGGCCCCAGAATTGGTATGTGGGTGGTTGAAAGGAATGCCTATGGAGTGTGCAATGGGAATTGTCAACAGTCCAAAGTTTAGAAAGCTAACGGAGCTGGACGACGACTACTACGAGTTGGAGTATGTAAAGCGTAGGATTGTGCTTGACCTTCCCATTCACTTGGGTTATTTTATACTCCAATATGCAAAACTAAGAATGTTCGAATTTTACTACGACTGTATTGACACGTATGTTGACCGTAGTGACTATATTTTAGGCGAAACCGACACAGACTCGCTGTACTTTGCCATAAGCGCCTCCAAACTTCAGGATGTTGTAAAGCCCAACCTATTGAAAGAGTTTACCGACGACATATACTCTAAATGCAGTGATGGTGAAGGTCCAAAGTGGTTTCCTCGAATGTGTTGCGCTGAACACAAGAGGACCGATGCACGACGTCCAGGAGCGTTTAAGCTGGAAGCTGAGGGCGATGAGTTTATTGCCCTTTCCAGCAAAACCTATGTTTTGCACAGTAAAGCGGACAACACAACCAAGGTTACGTGTAAGGGAGTTAGTCGATGCAGAGTGATAGACCCATTGAGCATATATCGACATGTGCTGGAGACTAAGGAGGTAGTTAGCTCAACGAACAGAGGTTTCAGAGCTAGAGCCAATGGCATTATGACATATGAACAGGCCAGGGGAGGATTTGCCTATTTTTACTGCAAAAGGGAGGTGTTGCCAGACGGTATTAACACCAAGCCACTGGATATGACGTTATGCCCATGGAAGTCATTAAACATTTACCCGTTTGGAGACAAAACCGACCCCTTATCATGTGGATCTATTCATCACACATTTGTTCTCTACGACCACCTTCTCAGCTACTGATTTGCTTTACACCTTTACCACTGTTGAGACTCCATTCGCACAGACATTAGCCATTTGAAAGTCAAGCAAAACAAGAAGAAGAGAAGCCAGAAAAGACACAATTTGCTACATTAACTATTACCACTATTGTAGTTATGGATTTTGCACGTTCTTCTGCTCCTGAATTCACCAGCGCCAATAAGAGGTATATGTCTTTTATTTCATGGCGTAACGACTTTCCTGACTGTATGGACCTGGTTTCTAATGGATTTGTGTATTTACAAAATAGAGATGCCGTACAGTGCTTTAAGTGTGGCATTCGTATTCATTCCTGGGAGGCATCGGACATCGTGGAGATTGAGCACATTAGATTTTCTCCACAGTGTCAGTTTGCCCAGCAAAGGCTGGAAAACAACACCCGGAGTTTGAAGCAGCTAGCTGTCTATATGTGTGGAAAGGCGATGAAGGCTGACGAACGGGCCGACCGCCTGGAACACCGTTGTGCCCGTCTGGAGGGTGACCTCCTTTGCACATATCCATAATAGAGTGACTCCTTTCCCGACCAACGCACCTTGCTCACCCTCAACTGTTACGTCCCATGGACAATCGTCGTCCGCCGCCGCTGTAGCTGGTGGCTCGGCGTTTGCTGTGACTACACCCGTTGGACACCAACCACCAGTTCGGTCCTGCTACGCCCCAAAGAAAGACAAGAACGCTCAACGCAGACCTCTTAGACTGGATACAGCAGGCTTTTCCCGAAATCCTGCGTTTGGACAACTACCTACGTACGGGCGGGTGGAGTGTGACTCTGCAACAACAACAACAGGACTGGTGGTAAGTGATTCCGGCACATCATCACCACCACCACCACCTTACAGTCCAAACATGGTGGTAAGCGACTCTGGTTCACCAGCTGCACCACCACCTTCTTATTCATCAACATTTTCTTCTTATTCTTCTTCTTCATCGCCTACTCCTCCTCCTCCGTACGCAGTGGTCAGACCATTTCAAATGTTTTCTACAAACTCGACTGTCAATGACAACATGACCTTCTCAGATTTGGCCCAGCGTTCCCACAGCATGGAAACTCAGTTCGACTTCAACAGCATTAACAGTCGCAGAGAGGAATGCACTCGCAGAGAAGAGGCAGCCACTGCTCTTGTAACACTGGGCATCCCCACACCGGAACTCACACAGCAAATCAATGAGGGATTATTCCGCCAGTGCGACGGTGATGATGAGGATGAGGACGTGGTGGGCATTCAGAAAGGTGAATGATAACAAACATTGGACAACCAGGAAAACCAGGGCTAATCAGAAAGGTGTATGATAACAAACATTGGACAACCGGGAAAACCAGAAAACCAGAAAAAAAACCAAAAAAAAACAACAAAAAAAACACTTTTAAATAGTGATTAATTATTCCTCTTTAACACCTGTATATTAGGACACGTTTTACAACAACAGCATTTAGTCATGAGGGGGACACTAGGACCACACAGAGCCTATTTACAACTTCTGCTAACAACACCTAGTCGGAGCCAAGCCCTATCTCTCTGTTGGATACAGCCACACCAGAGCAGGTTACGGCAATAAGTGAAATAGCCTTTAACCTGCTAACATTACCATTGGATCCCACTGTAAAAAAACAGGTAGAACATAGACGACGAATACTAACAACATTGGCCGACAAAAAGAAAAGCAGAAAGACCAAGGCCAAGTTGTTGAGCAAACATCCTATTATTATATTGGATCTTTTGGACGCCGTTAAGGATATCATACTACACATTTCCCAATATGCAGAAAATGGTGCTCGTGCCGTTCCAGCGCTATCAGTGCATGATGAACAATAGCAGTAACACCACACCATCTAACGTAGCTGTTGGACTAGGAAGCACATCCTTGGACTCATCATCAGCCCCATCGCCCCCTAAGCCCCATCATCATCATCATCTATCATCATCATCATCATTGCAAGCATCATCCATAGTTTCAGGTACCTGCCAAAATGCCAACTGTCGTTCCAACTCCAAAGTCACCTTTTGCCATTTTTGTTTAGCAAGGGCAAACGATGTTTCTTGCAATAAATGCAAGTAAGAAAACATGCTCCCTAGCAGCTCATCAAGGTTTTCCTCCACAAAACACAAAGGCTCTGTGTAGCCCTCAATATTCGAACACACACTCACAGAAATAGGTTTGTGGTTTTGCACCCAAACTAAGTTTTCTGAATTCTGTTCGTGTGTCGTGGCCAATATCGACTCAAAATCAAATGCAGCAAACCACGAGAATGTAACATCATCGCTGCATATCCCTACGTCTTCCAGGTCTTCGAAAACGGTCTTGCTCGGGCAGTAAACTCCCCCACAAAGCTGGAATTTCGTCTGCGCTAAGCAAACCAACCGATGCCTTGTCAAGTCGGTTTTGTGTTTAAATATCCGCTGACATGTTTCACACTCAAACTTTTTGGCAAAGCTTTTAAAATCCGAAATATAGCTCAAGTGATCCACATAAAGGTTCAAATACAACACAGAATTAAACTTTTCATGCGATAAATACCTCACAAGCACGGCGCCATTGGGTTGTAAATCATATGCCTGTAAACAAACACTAAAACACTGCTCAAAATCGGAAAACTCCTCCATGAGCAAGCCTTTGTACAAAGCCAGGTCTTCGTCCTAGGCTACATTCAAAACACTTTCATTGTATTGCCACCATTCTCTATACAACCTCTCTGCAAAGGTGTCTAAATGTTCAAATTCACAGCCCATATGCAAGGCCAAGGCTCGAAAGGCACAAAGTTTGTCTTTGATCGGATGTCTGGAATTGGGTTTGGTATCCAAAGTAAACACACTTGTCTTTCGGCGGAGATAATCCGGGCAAAGACCGCGACCTAACAATTGGTTAGTGTTACAAAGTAGTTTACATTCAAAACCATCACAGGCTTCCATTTGGAATTAGACCTCATTTGCCTAATGAGCTCATCAACGTCCAAGTTAATTAATCGCTCTTTCAACTTATCAAAGTCCTTCTGTTTCGATATGTACATTGGTTCATCAAATAAAGACGCGTTCGAAAAAGGGACAAAATAACGATATTCTCCCGTCTCGCTATGCCTCAATAAAATACCTAAAGACACATCAATTTTACAAGTCTGGTCTAATTCAGTAGACATGCTATCCACTTGACTTTCAAACACAGCCGGAGTCAAATCATCCACTGGAAAGTTAAACACAATGGATAAATCGCCTCTTGCGTGATTCCGTAACACATGGCCTCTATTTGCATTAAACACCTCTTCCATAGCGGGATCATCAAAGGGCGCGTTTTCAGGATCCCAAGGCTCTGGTTGAAGTTCGCCGCCTCTTCCATGCAGTCGACCTCGGTGTAAGTAAAGAGCACGTCTATTTGCAAATTTTTCATCACATGTACGACACCTAGGTCCTGTTGTGAAGACGTGCGTGATGAATGGCATCAGCTTTGGACAAGGGCTTGTAGCTGCAATCTCCACAAGGCTTTAGGCGAAGTTTGCAAGTCACCTCATGCCGTTGACAATTATACTTGCGCTTAAATGGCTTTTCGCAATACTGACACAAAATAAAACGGGGTGGTTTCTGTAAGGAAAAAAAAGAAAGATTATAAAATAAAAAAATCAATTTCTCAATAACGTATGACTTTTATTTTCTTAAGTAAAGTATTTACTTTTCCCATATGTATGTTTTCCTTATCCTCCTCCTCCTCCTCCTCCTCATGATCCTCCTCATGATCCTCCTCCTCCTCCTCCTCATGATCCTCCTCATGTTCAAGTAAGATTTTAGAAGCCTTATCATCAACCATCACCACTTCATCATCATCATCATTGCCATAATCCATTTCTTCCTCAGGAGCAAAGGAAAGGGAAAAGCACTTCCCCAAATTATGCATGGCAGAAGTCTTGGAATTAGATTCATCCATTAATCCACATTTGTCACAAAGCTCCTAAAATATAAAAAATAAATTGTAGAGCCACTTTCAACTCTTCAACATTTTTTGTATTTTTCAGAAAAAAATCAAGACAGGAATTTTACCTGAGCTCGCGGCTGGAATGTCTCAGCCTTCACAGCCTCCTCCTCCTCCGCCACCACCACCTCCTCCGCCACCTCCTCCACAACGCCCTCCTGCGGCGCCAGCGGCGGAAGTACAACAGACTCTCTTGAACCCTTGTCGCATGATGAAATGGGACTGTAAAGCACTGAACCAGCCAGGGGCACTTGAACCACCCCCTTTTTCTTCTTCTTCTCCGCGTCCACTTCAAGTGGTTTCTTCCCTGTACCTTCTCCCCCAGAAAATGTAGTTTGTTCGGCTAACTATTAAATAAAAATATGCATTGTAATTCTCATCTCTTAGTTATATTTTTTAAACCGAATATTCTACTAAAGCCTAATAAAGCCCGAAGTTACCTGCTGTTCCAAGGCATTCAATATATCCAAATCGCTTGGTACATTGTCCATTTTATCTATACCATACTCCTCAATAATGGACTGTAGTGTGGGAGCCTCAATCTCTGTAGTGTGGAAATCAATCTCTGATATATCCAGCGGAATAGACAAATCTAACGGTGACAAATCCCCCTCCTCAGGTACACTCACAGGCAAATGAGCCGGTAAGGGAGCAGGAGCAGCAGCAGCAGGAGCAGCAGGAGCAGCAATTGCACTCAATTCATGAGTAGTCGTTGGAAGCTATAGAAAAAAAAAAAATTCACTCTAATCAACTCACTGTAATCAGTTCTTCACTTTTCACTAATGCAGTCAATATAAAATATAAAAATAGCTCACCATACAAAAAGTACTCCTCTCCCTATTAGCTGCTTCCATCTACAATATCATAACATAAACATAGTAAAAATAAAATCACAACAGTATTCCCAAAGGCATAATTCCAAAGTCGTAATTCCAAACTCCAGGGGCACTCACTTGTCGTAAATAAGCCATTTGTCCTTGAACATACTTATGCCGCTCTATTCCTCGCTCAAGAGCCCAAAAGTATAATTGCACTGCATCGGAAAATTGAGTAACTTCCTCATACGTAACTTCTTCCATGGTCAAATGTTTTTTCAAATTAATCACGCGCTCTTTTTCAACCATATATATGTACAATGTAACATATGACCAACTCCACCTGGTGAGGTAATGAGGCAATACATTTCACTGGGTTTATTTAAAGAAAGATCGAGCGTCGCCCGACTCAAAACAAACAGTCTCCTCAACGCAATGGGTCCATACAGATATAGATATCTCAATCGCATTCGAAATGCACAGAAAAAAAAAGCCATGGAAAACCCACGTAGAACACTACAAATTCTGCAAGAATTCATACGCGATAACGCAGGGGTTCAATTCAACATCTGCAGTGGAGATAAAGCAAATGCTATAGCAAATGCTTGCCTATCAAACGGGGAAGAGTGGCGCCCTGTTAAAAGCGCAGGACTCAAAATTCTATTCATTAAAAAGGATACCTAAACTAGTGCTAGTGCAAAAATTATTCAAACAAACCAAAGAGTTCTTTATTCCTCCTGGAACCTTTTTGGAATATACAGGATTTACCAATGAGTGCCCATTCAACTCAGCAATCATATTCATCGACACATTAAAGACCAAAAGATTGAATAATTTCAACGCAGCTGAAGTTCTCCCCGTCCTCTCGGCAGGAAATACATGCTCACACAGCCGATTAATGCTAATGTTCAGTCAAAGACTGAGTCTGAGTATATTTGATATTGCCTTGATTCAAACAATTTGTTTGGTTGTGTTGAACTGAGTTTTGAACTTCATTTTTGTCTTAATTTTGGGTTATTTGAGAGGATTGGTGAAGGCGAATTGTACAAGTAGTAGTTATAAACCCGCAAATTTGACCTTAGTGAGCAATCCAAGATGGCTGCCAAGCCCTAGCCCCTCCCCTAGCCCCTTGCTCGCTTTGTGGTCGAAGTGGTCGAAGTCCAAGATGGCTGCCAATCCCCCCTAGCCCCCCTAGCTCTTTATTTTGAAGCCCTATCTCGAAGTGTTTGAGCGTGGTTGTTTATCTCGAAGTGGTGGTGGTGTGTACGAGCACCACCTTGGATGAGGTGGTGGTGCTAACCGCCCCTTTGTGGATGGTGTTGGTAGTGGTGGTGGAGAGTTCGAGAGTTATTAATATAGGAGTATGTTGTGTGCTTTATTAATATAATGGTTGTGGAATGGTGGAATGGGGAGAGTGGTGGAATGGGGAGAGTTGGAGAGTTGGGCAGTTGAGTTGGAGGAACAGGTGTGAGGAGCAGGTGCAGAGAGAGAGAGAGATAATTATGTGTAGTGAACCGCAGATTCGTGGGCACGAGTTTACGAAATTCCGGAAAGAATCACGAATACGAGGAGATTCGTTTGAACCTGGTTTATTTCCCAAAGGTATACAGTTACAAAGGTATTGTCACTGAAACAAGGGTGCTTAATTTGAACAACAGAAGTATCTCGGTCCGCGGCGCGGCTCGAGTCCGTAGTCTTAAGCGAAGCCTGGATCCCTGTGTGGAGGTAGTAGTATCCTCCGCCTACCGTCGGTTGGAGGGTGTCTGCAGTGTCATCTGCCCGAACTGGCCGGAACTGGTGGTAGTCGTCTCCGGCGCTGGTAGAAGTGCCCCCGCTGTCGTAGCCTGGTTGGTGTTCGGCGATAGTCGACAGCCTCGCTGTATTCCGGGTGGCGGACCCACTACACTGCCCCCTCACTAGTTGGAGTTGAGGAGGTCCACGATAACTAGTTATGTAGGGTCCGCCGTGGCACCAAGGAGATCCTCGTGGCTCTAGACCCTTGTGTGCAGCGGGGCAAATGTTATGCCACTCCGCTGCACGGATCCTAGAGCCAGGCTTGCACTCGCCCCCAAGGTTCGTAGCCTTCATAGGCCTAAAGAGGCCACCGGACATGCCTGTCTGTCCCGATCTCGCGGTGCGGTACAATCGGAAGCGTACATTCGAAGCATTTTCGTGCACGAGCTTTATTATTAAAAGCGAGACTAGTGAACCATACTAGTCTTGCGGATAAAACCACCACCTGCGAGGAGGAGAGCCCTCCCCTCGCTGTGAGATGAACCCACACGAGACTGCCGCCTCAGGGAATCGCAGTGCTAATCCCAAGCCCTATTGGGGAGTTCTAGACGAACTCACCCGTCTCCTTCGCCTCAGCTTCACCCTCCGTTTTGGTGATGTCGTGAAGCGAAAGATTCCCAATAAGGGCTTCATCGAACGGGTCGAAACGCGGATCTGGGACGACAACTACGTTGTCTTCCTGTCCCAGATCATCGTAGATCAACCCCGTATCGGAGTCCAACTCCTGCAGTAGCTCGTACTCTTCCCCGTCCGATATTTCTACCGACTTGTCAGAGCCCGAGCCTGCTGTCACCGAACCGTCCACGGAGCTGGTACGCTCGCCCGTGCGAGGCCATGGTAACGGAATTACGTCACCATTTCCCTCGACCTCTTCCGTACTCGTACCCGTGGGTGCGGTTACGGGAAGAGGTGCCACTGGTTCGATTGCCAACAGACCCTTCGTGGATGTATCCATCGAAGGTAGCGCTTCCTTAAACTTTGGGGAGGCCTCTCCGCTCGGAGGCGGTTCCGGCCGTGCCACCAAAGTTTTCTCCTCTATAAAGGAGCGGCGCTTGGTTCCGAGGAGACGTCCCCTTGGGGTGGTCTGTACGAGCGGGGAGTGGAGGCGGCAGCCGGAGGTGCTACTGCCGCTTCCTCCGATTCTGCGGAGTGGCTACCCGGGAGCATGTTAGGGCCCCACATAGCTGCTGACATCCGCGGGTTGGTCCCCCGGTCCGTACTCACGCTCTGGTTTTCGTGTTGCCAAGTTAGATCGGTAACGCCGATGAGCGTGCCACCAGTGTCCATGGGGATCCCCGCAGGGTCCACTACCTGGACGGAGGGAGGTTCTATCCCGTGGGATAGGGGAAAGGCCGGCCGGCGCGAATTGAGAGCCTCAACTCGCAGCCGACTTTCTGTTTCGCGGAGCTCCTGTATCTCCCGATCCAGTTTGGCCTGCTGATGTTCAGCTTCCTCCTTCTCGTCTTCCTCTACGCCATGTCCCGAGCCACTTGGTCACGGTCTCGCTGACGGTGTAGAGCCAGAGCAGTCTCCCGCTTGGCCGTATCAGCTAGCTGCTGACGAGCGGCCTCCTCCTGTTGGAGTCGTCGCTCTTCTGCTTGTCGTAGCGCGGCCTCCTCCTGTCGGAGTCGTTGCTCTTCCGCTTGCCGTAGAGCAGCCTCCTCCTGTCGGAGTCGTTGATCCTCCGCCTGCCGTAGAGTTTCCTCTTCACGGAGTTTCCTCTCCAAGGCCTCTTTGATCAGGCGCGTCTCAGCTAGTGCAGCTTCAAGTTTGACACGGAGCTGTTCTGCCTCAACCCGATCCTGCTCGAAACGACGCTGTACCGTCGCCTTTTCCTCCTCCTTCCGAGCAGTTGACCCCTCGTGGGGGTCTACCTCCATCTCTGTTTCCGTGCTACGGAGAGGAGTCGCGTTAGCGAGCGCGGATCCACCAGCGGTCGGTGTCACCATCGTAGCCGCAACGCGTGTGGGTGCGCAGGCACGAGTTTCGGACGTTTCTTGGGCCGCTTTTCCGTATCCGAACGATCCGATTTGTCCGACTTATCGGAGCCCTTCTTCTTCCTCTTGGTCTTCCCCGTTCGTTTAGACTTTGTTATATCCTTTTCCAACGGGTACTTGGAGGTGAAGCCTTGCTCCTTCGCGTTCCTCAGAATGGCTTCCGAGGTTGCAGAGGCAAGGTGGAGCGTGCTTTTGTATCCCCACTGTGGGAGATACGAAACACCCGCGCGCTCGAGAGCCGGCATAATTTTGTGACAGCCTTTTTACGGGCCATCTTATGCGGCTCCTTTGACCCGCTCTCGCTCGTTTGCGGGGAGTAGAGATAGAACCGGCTTCTTCCCATCTCCCCACTTAAGCTTCTTCGCCGCGGCATTGAGAGCTTTGTGCCGGCGGTACTTGCCGGCAACCGCATCGGGGTCTTTTAGGCCATCCGATGGGCTCGCGTCCAAGTCATCCGAGTGACTTGACGGACCGTCCACCTCACGTTTGAGACGGCGGTCGCGCTCACGACGAACACGCCGTTTGCGATTGGCTGCAGTCTCCTCGAAGGAGTCTGCGGCCGAGTGTCATCGCTCATGAGGAGCGTGACAACGAAGGGCTACCCGATGGTAGAAGGGGCTCGTCTCGGAGACAGTCCCGAATCCGTATGCTCGTCCGTCTTCTCTCGTTCCAGAACTCGAAACCTGTACCCTGTAATACAAAGTGGAACACTCAATTCACGGGTCACAATAATATCTCACACACGAACGGCCTAACCAGTAGTCCGCCAAGATAGAGGAGTACGACAAACCACGAGTGTTTGTCGAAATTAATTACCTCTCTCTTAGTCTCGGGGCTCTTATATAGGCGGCTATCCGAATGAAACAACTCAATCACACCCGAGGTGTTGACATCGCTCGCGAACTCCCGGGAGCCGCGTCCAACCGTTCCGGTTGCATGGTTGACACCACTCGCGAAAGTTCGCGTGTCACGGCAGCCGTACGAGCCGCCGGCGCGACAGGGACTGACACTACTCGTGAAAAGCGTTATCCGGTAGCGTTCGTGTATTCATCCGTGCCCGGCATCTTTATTACATATTTAGCCGGAACCCGTACGAAAACACGAAACTGAACTAGATACACCCCACCTGGCGACAGGGAAATCAGCAACCGAAACCACCGGCAGTGCAGTAAGGTCACCTCTACGCACATGGCGGCTTTCGGGCGGACGATCAAAACCATCAGCTTTAAACAATGAAACAGCCCTCCCCGGGAATCAAAAGTTCCCAATTACTATTTCATCGCTTTTCCACGGCAACATTTGGCGAACATCGAGGATAGTTCCCAACGACCCAATCCCATATCGGAAAGAGGTTCATTGAGATGGTCGGTATCGACACCAGCCTCCTCTTGTTCTCTCGATGCACATGGCGGAATGTCTTAGCACGCTATATGGAAGCGGCCAGAACTCAACAATCGTAATTCATCAATGGTAACATAATGACATGGTTTCATATTCAATATCACAATGGTCCAACAATGAAAGTTAACGTTTGTTGCTAGTTACAGTGAACTGGATTTCTCCTTGCTCTAAGTAAAAGCCAAAAAATGCGGTTGATGCGAGCCACTTAGGCAGATGCTCTAAGATCAGGTCATGTGATCAACAGATCGCCTGAAGGTGGCGCCCTTCGTGTTAAATATGTTAATGTACAGCCCTAGACGGGCCGCTCCAAGGTACTATGGCAGTTTTTATGGGATAAAGGAAACATACTTGGCTTCAGGTTTCTTACTGTTAGCGAATATGGTTGATTTCAGCCCGATTTCGGTACTGTCCACGTCATGGATCCATACTAGCAGTTTCAACCTATCAGCTTTGTACAGCTATTGCCGTATAGGGTTTGTCGTTACAGAGGTGTCCACTCTCCTAGCGTATTGACCAAAATGACTTCTCGTTGTGTATTTTTTTCTTAACCCATGTCTTCGACAGACACAACCGGGTTAACAGACCTTTTTGTTTGTCATTTTGAAGAGAGGCTCTAACGGCCGTTCCAAGCTATCCGATCCCAAGCCTGACCGGACGCCTGGAGACACGTTTGCCAATGCCTCGCGTCGCGACATCGGGCGGCCTCGTGGGATTCGGCACTTCCGAACCCCGTCATACAAGCTTATCGGGCTTGTCTGCCTTAGGTACCATGGGTTTCCTACCCTTGTCCTGCTTTTTCGGTAGAGAAGTTGGTTGCTCTGGAGGGAGCACGGTCTCCCCAGTACACCCCTTCTTGTGCTTCGGTGGTCGGCCACGCCTGTTCGCGAGATTAACTTTCCGGAGAAGTGTTTTCTCTAACGACTCAGCGAGCTCTTGACCTGCCACGACCCTGCCCTTCTCCAGTGACACCACCTCTCTACCAGCAGCCACAAGTCTCCTATACTCAGGAGCTTGTTCCAACCCGGTCGTTTTGCGGAGCTCTCCCCTCTTGTCAGGGTCAAGAACAGATTTCATAAGATCTCCACTCCACTTGACACCACCGGCCGCGGTATCTACGACATAGGAGTTGCCTCCTAATGCACGGGTTATTTTAAACGGACCATCCCACTTCACACCATATTTGTTTGCCGCCTTTGGTGGGTAATATCGATATATCCAGTCCCCCACTTCAAATGACCGGTTTGTTGCGGACAAATCAAAATGGCGTTTCTGAGCGATGGCCGTTTTCTTCAACGTACGACGCACATATTCGTGCAACTTCCGTAAATATTTACGAAGATCCTCAATGAAGCCTGAGCCGGAGGGGAAGTCCAAGCCATCTCGAGGTACACCATGAATTAGATCCGCAGGTGTATATGCCTCTATTCCGAAAACCACGGAATGAGGAGTGCAGCCCGTACTCGCGTTAATCGTATTATTATAGGCCGCCGCGATGCATGGGATATAAGTATCCCAATCAGCCGCGCCATAATCCGCGTAACACGAGAGCTGTTCTACGAGGACACGATTAAACCTTTCTGCCTGCCCGTTTGCCTGTGGCCTATATGGGAGGGTTGTCTGTTTCTTCGTGTCGTAGAGATTACAGAGTTCCCAGAATAATTCTCCATCAAACTTGGGGCCCCCATCAGTTTGTATCGCCCTGGGCGCGCCAAACCGCAGGATCCAAATGCGAAATACTGTCCAGGCGACTGTCGCCGCCTTATGGTTCGGTAAGCAGTATGCTTCTGACCATTTTGAAAAGTAATCCACAATGACCAATACACAAGTATTTCCTCTCGTGCTAGTCTTAAAGCCACTAAGGATGTCCATCGAGATTCTACTGAATCTCTCTCCCGTGAGCTCTTTTTGCAATGGCGATTTATTTACACCTTTTCGTGTTTTTCGCACATTACACTCAGGGCATAACCGAATCCATCTTTTTATGTCCCCGGATTGAGCCGGCCAGAAGAACCTTCTTCACAAAGCGTCTTTTGTTCTGGCGTGCCCAAAATGTCCCGCTGAGGCCGGGCCGTGATATCGCCTGAACATAGATAGGCGTTGGTCAAACGGCAACACGATCCTCAGGAAAACATGTCCAGTCGAAGGTTTTCTCCACTTGAACGTGAGTACCCCTTCTTCCAAACACAAATCCGTCTTGTGACTCCAGATTGTTCTGAATTCATCACTTTCACTAGTCAAATTCGTGGGTTCCTGGTTGTTTTCCAGGAAACCCATGATACGATTGATAGTATCGTCCGTGCGCTGTTGCTCACGGATAGTCTGGTTCATAGATACGAGATTGTCGTCCGTGCCTACCCCCTCCCCCACAAGACTAGCTACAGCAGCCTAGTGTGCCCCACAATCATCGCAATCTGTATGTTTACAATGACTGTAGGGTCTACGAGAGAGGCAATCCGCATTTTCATGCTTTTTGCCCGGGCGGTGCTGAATAACACCTTTATTGGTAACCCCGTACTGCTGCAAGTCCAGCAACCAACGAGCCAGCATATTTTCTGGTTCCTTGAAGGTCATAAGCCACGTAAGGGACGAGTGGTCCGTACGGACTATGAAGTCTGCACCGTATAAATAATGTTTGAACTTCCGCACATAATATACGACCGCCAACAGCTCTCTGTACGTAGTACAGTAGTTTTTCTGCGATTTCGAGAGCGAATTACTGGCATATGCGATCACTCGCTCTTGCTCATCACTGAACCTGCAATAGGACCGCCCCCATGGCCGTACCACTCGCATCCGTATCCAGAATGAACTGGCCGGTCGCTCGCGGATACGCCAAGACGGACGTGGAAAGCAAGGCTTTCTTTGTAGCCTCGAATGCATCATCGAGCTCACTATTCCAAGTAAGCTTATACCGTAGTACCTTTTGTCCGGCTGTTGCAGTTTCCTGCAATGGCCGTACAAGATCATTAAAACTCGGAATGAACTGATGGTAATATGAAGCAAACCCCAGAAAAGATCTGATATCCTTCACTGTCAACGGAATAGGCCAAGTTACTACCGCTCGCGTCTTCTCCGGATCCGCCCGTATCCCCTCCTTAGATACGATGCGACCCAGGTACTGTATCTCTTCATGAAAGAGGCAACACTTTTTCGGTTTCAACTTAAGGCCGTACGCCATTAACCTGTCAAACACTAACCCCGTGTTCGTAATAGCTTCATGGATTGTTGCGCCATAAATGATCACATCTTCGAGATAGATGACACAGATCTTGCCATTAAGCCCCCGGAGAACCTCCGTCATCATTTTCTGAAACGTGGCCGGGGCGTTGCAAAGACCAAACTGCATCACCTTGAACTGGTATAAACCCGTGGAAGTCGTGAAGGCCGTTTTCTCCTTACTGTCCGGATCCATAGCTATTTGCCAATAGCCACTTTCCAGATCTAGGGTACAAAACTATGCATTGCCACCAAGCGCGTCTAGACAGTCGTCTATTCGTGGTAGTGGATACAAGCCTTTTCGTGTCACATTGTTCAGTCTCCTGAAATCAACGCAAACCCTAGTCGAACCATCTGGTTTCGGAAACAAGAACGGTGGGGAAGGCCCACGGGCCATTTCCTTCCTCGATCTTATCCTCCGCTAGCATCTTACTGACCTGGGAGTCCAGAGCCTCCTGTTTTGCTAAGGGAACTTGACGAAAAGGTAACTTTATAGGCTTAGTGTCACCCGTGTCGATGGAGTGTAGAACCCTGTAACCCCAATTGTTCACCTTGCAATCTGAACACTTGACCAACTCGCGCACCTTTTTCAAGGTTTCAGTATCTGCTACTTCAGCGCGCTCTATGATAGATTCCAGTTCAGGGATGCTAGTAATTGAACAGCTATCAGAGGTCAGCTTTCGCTTGCCCCCCGTGCTGGACCCGTTCACGGACTCTGCTCTCGCACACGCCAGATGTCACCCGTGAAGTTTGCCGCCACCTCATATGTGGATGCCACGGGCGTCCCGCGTGGCATGACTATTGCAAGTCCCGTTGAGTTCATAATAGGAAGCTCGTGGCAGTGAGCAGACGATACATATGTATCGCAACCCTCCACGAAACCGTCTACCTGTAACCCTACATCTGACTCCATAATATAGCCCACGTCGTTCTCGGGTAGGGACACATCCACAGACACGACCTTCACCTCGAACGCGGCCAACCGCACATCCTCCCGTAGGAATGCGGTCGATATCGCACCTTTCCGTCGACAGAATACGTGATTCTTGCCTCCTTCCAGGAGCATCTTGCCAGGCCCCATCATGCTAGTATCATAGCGCCACATGAAGTCTTGGCCCAGCACCTCCCCACCGCCTAGACCACTGACTACGAGACAAGCGTTCGGATACGAACGCCCTGCGATCTCAAAGTCAAAGACCGCATACCCCATTGTCTCTGGAGTACCACCCGCAAGTGGTTTTACCCGAACCCGCGAAGCGAGCAGGTCGGGCTTGCGGGCCAGCGATTCATAGAACTGTTTAGACACTAGTGAGGTAGTTGCACTCGTGTCGTATAAAAATTCTCCTCGCCTAGTATCCACCCTGACAGGTACATACCATCTATCCACTATTGCTACCACATCGATAGGAATAGAGAGATCACGGCCGGCCGCAGAACTAGTCAAATTTTTAACACAGCGTTCCCCACCCACGGTAGAGCTAACCGCGAGCAGCGCCGTGCCAGCGTCAGTATAGCAACCTTTCAAACACATTCCACGATCGCGTGGGATGGCTCGAACATTACTAACCGACTCCTTCGACCAAAGTTTCGTATCTGTGGGCTTTGTCGGGTCTTCACCCTCCATCACCCCAGTTTCTTCTCTGTTCAGTTCTGCCTGCCTACCTGACCTCCCCAGATTGTACGACCCACCTGGAGTTCCTTTGCCCAAGCGGGCTACGGAAGGGCTCCCACCCCCACCCCCCCGTCAAGAGTTCTGTCGAACTTGCGGGTCTCGTCACCGCTTCCTTGCGAGACACACCTCAATTTCCCTTAGTCGATTTATTATTTTCCTGGGAATTGTCTTCCTCACCCTTTTCTTTCGCGATGAAAGCGCGGAACTTCTTCAGGTGATTGCAATTGGCTTGCAAGTGGGTTGTCTTCCCGCAAAGCCAACAGGCAGGCTCTGGACGAGTCGCCTTCGTGTCTTTCTTCCTGTAGTCAGTTTTCGTGACCGTCTTCTTGGAAGATTTAGACAAAGTCTTGGTTTTATCCCACGACTTTTTCGTGCTATGGTCAGACTTCTTACCGTCTTCCTTTCGCACGTCCTTCCTCATTGCCTGGAAGGCCGTGAACTCGGCTATTAAATCCGATTCCGAATCAGAGTCCGGGACTTCGGTTGCAGTAGACACCTCCGAAGTCTCATCCGCTGATGAGTCAGAGTCAGACTGCGCCTCTGCTTCCGCAGCCGCATAAGAAGCTTTCCGCTCCTTGTCTTTCCTCTGTCCGTAGAACTTATATCCTCTAGTTTTAAATTTAGAGGACTGTCCCGGCGTGGAACCCAAGACACGCTGATATGCTGCCGGGCCACCGGCTCGCACGAAATCCGTTGCGAGATCTACGCAATCTTGCATAGACTTTGGGCGATTTGTTTGCACCCACATGCCAAGAAATTTATCTTCCAAGCCCGTGCAGAAGATACGGATTGACTCCTTCTTCATATGTTCGAGGTATTGTCCCTCATACGCACATTTACACAAGGTAAGTAGAGCCCCACCATAGTGTTGAAGTGATTCGCCAGGCTGTTGAATACGGCTGCGGTATTCCTCCTGGCGTTGTTCTTCGGTCTTTGTGTCCAAGATGACACGAAGCCTCGTAACAACGTCACTTAAAGTTAGGGATCGTGAATTTCCCCAAGTAGACTGGTTCACATGTCGTGAAGTTGCCATAATCAGTTTGCGCATAAGCGTTTCCTCTGGCCAACCGCAAAGTTCGGCATAGTTTATCGCTGATGCGAGAAACTCCTCCCAATCCTCTCCATTATGAAAAGGTTTGAGATTTTTAGGTTTAGGATTTTCTCCCTTGCCCGTCGATCCGTACAAACGAACCTCCGCAGGACGGTCTTCGTTATATACGACGCTTGCTTCCATCTCAGGCATCATCGAACGTCTACACTTAGTAGTGCTCATCGGTACCGTCGTAAGAACAAAGTACGGTAGTCAGATGGTCCATCATGACTTTTGCATCGTCGTGCTGCCCCAGCGGGACTGCAGTTTCCTTGGTTTTTGGCGGCTTAATGTCGGAATGATCCGATCCATCCGCCGCGCCTGTCTCGACGTTGTAGCCCGCTTGCTCTATGAGCTTGCGAAGATTGTCCTCGTTGTAACACGGGCGCAATCCTAACACTATAGCTACTAGTTTCTCAACTAAGCTTTGTGTTTCCGGATTGACGACCAATCCGTTGGCACACATATCATCTATGTGTGCAACTACTTGCTCTAGTTGAGCAAATGAGTCATTCGCAAAAGTTTGCACATCGCCCTGATGTTTCGTCAACATCGCCCTGATGTTTCGTGAGCGAGAGCCTCGCATGCTTGCTGCTCGGCTTCAGCCTTGGCTGCCGCCTTGGCTGCTTCCTCGTCGCCAAGAGTCATCGTCTGACTCTTAACATCGGGGATCCTTTCGGGAACCTCCCTACTCGGCCCTAGGCTCACGGCACCAATGTAGTGAACCGCAGATTCGTGGGCACGAGTTTACGAAATTCCGGAAAGAATCACGAATACGAGGAGATTCGTTTGAACCTGGTTTATTTCCCAAAGGTATACAGTTACAAAGGTATTGTCACTGAAGCAAGGGTGCTTAATTTGAACAACAGAAGTATCTCGGTCCGCGGCGCGGCTCGAGTCCGTAGTGTTAAGCAAAGCCTGGATCCCCTTGCGGAGGTAGTAGTATCCTCCGCCTACCGTCAGTCGGAGGGTGTCTGCAGTGTCGTCTGCACGGTGGTGAATGTCGCCCCCTGACGGAACTGGCCGGAACTGGTGGTAGTCATCTCCGGCGCTGGTAGAAGTGCCCGCGCTGTCGTAGCCTGGTTGGTGTTTGGCGATAGTCAACAGCCTCGCTGTATTCCGGGTGGCGGACCCACTACATATGTATTATTCAATAAAGTAGTCTGATACAACGACAACTTGGCGAGGTATAAGTAGCCTTGAGAGTTTTATTAGTCCATTGTGTGTTTGAAATTTGACAGGACAATACAAAGTGTAAGTATTTTTGTATCTTGTATAATCCGTTGGTATGGAGCATGTGCATGGGCATGAACAGGTGAAGTTGGCACGCGAGCGCAAAGTCCGTTATAGATGGGTCTAGGATATCATAGCATTTTTTTTTGAGCTGTAATAGCGTTGTAAGGTCTATACCCGGTGCGCACAATTTATGTTTGGAATTGAAATGTTCGCGCGGCCGTGTCGCGCATCGCCGATGCAACCCATGTATAGCTTTACTATATATAGAACTGTGGCCAATGTTAGGCGTGAACGCGCGGGCAGGCAGGCCGAATGGTAAAGAGTTACAGGCCGCACATCTCTGCGGGTCTGGCCGCGGTAATTGAAAAAGTGGTAAGCATTGTGGGGTCGAGGATTTGTTCTTGCTTCTTTCGCATTTTCTACTCACAGTAATGTGGGCATTATACGGTTTTGCAAGACAATATCTTATTAAGAATATCCAAGTGATGGAAGCCAACCCTGAACATAGGAGGGAAGGGACGGTTTGATTTGTTAAGATTGGTTTATTGAGGTTCTTATTAAGAATAATCAGTTCTTAATAGCCAACTATTAGGCCAGTGTCTCATCAATTTATTTCATCATCCTTGCTGTGTTAATTCCACCGTTAATCGACTGTCTGTGAAACAGAGTAGCAGAAGTTGGAGACAATGGCATGTAATCTGGCATGTTGATATCTGTCACTTCACACTCAACAACATGACACTTCACTCATCAGCAAGGAGCAATCCAGCCGTGCAAACATTGTAATTAATCAAGAGAAATAAACATGATATTAAGCGCCGCAGAGCATTCCGGCCGCGAAACGTTTTAAATCATAATAGCACACCTATATAACAGCTACTGGCCAGTAGCAGAGGTAGCAGAGGACAGCAGAGTGGGAATTAGGCAAGAAAAATAAACATGATAGTAAACGCCGCAAGTGTTCCGGTCGCGTAAAAGCTTCAATTCAAAACCGCACACCTACTGCCTATTAGCAAGGGTAGCAAGGGTAGCGGGGGACAGCACAGCGGCCAAGAGCAGTGCACACAGTAGCAGACAGTGCCTGCATTCTGACCGCTGAGGTTTCCTATTTGGTCGCTCTACCCTGCTGGCCTTGTGTTTGCCGGGTAGTTTTGGAGATATCATATAATGCCTTTCTTATGGGAGGGGGACATAAAGATTTAGCTTTGACTTGTCTATGTCACAGCAGTGGCATCTTATGCAGATGGTGTATTCGTTGAGGTAGGCATCTTCGAGACCTATGAATATATGGTTTAAATCCTGGTCCCCACAGAATTTTGGTGATGATCCATTCCAAAACTCGGTTTGGTTTATGGGGATTTGTTTCCCGCAGTTGCAGGAGATGGGTCCTTCATTGCGTATTTTGTTTTTCCAGTGTATGTGCGTTGGTTGATATGTTATGAAGTTATCCGGGTACAATTTGTAGTTTTGGTTGTACATAATCATAAATCTGCCATGAAGCCATTTGCAAACATAGGCTGAAGCCCTGCAGCATGTGCCAGCGCATGCCTGTATCGAAAGAGGACGCGATTCGCCACGAGGCTTCTCACAACAAAAGGAATTACAGGTGCCGCTCATGTGAAGAGAGATTCGATTCGCGGCGAGCACTTTATTTACACAGTGGTCAGCTTCACGGACGTGGAGACGGGCTTCAAGCAGAGCCTTGGGACACCCGCCCGTTTGACGACGAGGCTATGGAAGAAGTATTCAATGCGAATAGAGGACATGTTTCGCGCAATCACACCAGAGGGGATCTGTCTGTTGTGTTTAACTTTCCTGTGAACGATTTGACACCTGACGTGTTCGAAGAGCACATGGAAAGAATGGCCAGCGAGCTGAACCAGACTTTCAAAATTGACCTGTCGTTGGGAATCCTGTTGAGACACAGTGAAACGGGGGAATATCGGTATTTTGTTCCCTATTCGAACGCCTCGTTGTTTGACGAGCCCATGTACATTTCCAAGCAAAATGACTTGGCCAAGTTGAAGCAGCGTCTAAGGGATTTGGACGTTGACGAGGCCGTTAGGCAGACGAGGCCTAATTCCAAATGGAGAATGGAGACCTGTGATGGTGTGGAATGTGAACTACTTTGTGATGTTGACCAATTGGCCGTTGGGAAGCGGGCTTAGGAATAGAAAGAGCGTTATCACTGTGGATATGAAACCCGCCTCAAGACATGTGATTAGAGACAGACTGTGTTCCTTCAGAGCTTTGGCTTTGCACATGGGCGCCGACCTGGAAAGTATGGATCCGTACGCAGAAAGGTTGTATCAGGACTGGCTTCAGTACAATGAAACCGTGTTGAATGTGGCACTGCCGCTATTGCCTGGGGAGTACAAGGGCTTGCTGTTGGAAGAGTTTCCCGATTTCGAGGTGTGTTTCAGTGTGTGTTTGCAGGTGTACGATTTACAGCCGAACGGGGCTGTGGTCGTGAGGTATTTGTCCCACGAAAAGTTCAACTCTGTGCTGTATTTGAACCTTCACGAGGATCACCTGAGCTACATTTTGGATTTCAAAAGCTTTGCCAAAAAGTTTGAGTGCGAAACATGTGCACGTATATTTGATCACAAAAGCAACTTGACACGGCATCGCTTGTGTTGCTTGGCCCAAACCAAATTGAAGCTTTGCGGTGGCGTGTACTCTCTGGCCAAGACCATTTTTCAAGAGCTGGAAGATGTTGGCATTAGCACGGAGAAGATTACGTACGGGTGGTTTGCCCGTTCGATTTCGAATCGATATTGGCCCGTACGCATGAACAGAATTCCGAGAAGCTGGTTTGGGAGCAAAAGCACCAGGCCATTTCTGTGAGCGTATGCTAGAACATCGAGGGCTACACAGAGCCGGTGTGTTTTGTCAAGGAGGACATGGACAAGCTGCTGGGGTCGATGTTTACCCATTTGCACGAAATCCAAGACAAATCGTACGCTTTGCTCGAGAAAAATGGAAAGAGGTGAGTTTGGCGCTGGAGGCCAAGCTGGAATTCTGGCACGATGACAATGATTGTGGGCAGCGGGAGGATGATGATGATGATAATGATGATGATGATTGCGGAGACGACGAGCTAGAAGAAGCTGAATTTATGAGCCAGGAAAAGCAGGAAAACTGTTCCAAGACAATCATGTACAAATACCTGGCGCGGTTGAAAGAAAAATTTGAGGACTACATGAAGGTGTTGCCTGTGTTTGGGTTCAATTCATCGAACTATGACATTAATTTGGTGAAGGAGCTGTTTTTCAAGCACATGAACTTTGGCGATAGAAAGAATTTTGTGGCCAAGCAAAATAACAGCTATTTGGTTGTGCAGAACGACCGCCTTCGATTCATGGACATTGCCAACTTCCTGGCCCGGGCTCTTCTTACGCCCAGTTTCTGAAGTCGATGGGGACCTTTCGAAGAAATACTTTCCCTACGAGTACCTGACGAGCGCCGACAAATTGAACGAGACCGTGCTGCCGCCTCACGAGGCTTTCTATTCGAGCCTGAAAAAGTCGAACATCAGCGAGGAGGAATACGCGGAAATGCAGCAGGTGTGGAAAGACAAGGGCATGAAGACACTGCGCGACTATCTGGTGTACTACAACAACAACGATATGTTGCCTTTCTGTCTTGCCACCGAGAAGCTACAGCGATTCTACCAAGCCAAAGGAATCAATGTTTTTAAAACGTCGATCAGTTGCCCGGGAAGCGGTACGGTAGTTTCTTTTGCAAGATTCCACCGGAGCACAAAGACCTGTATGCGGTGATCGAGAAAAATATCATCGGTGGCCCCTCGACAATTTTCAACCGAAGGCAGATTGCCGGCGAGACCGCATTAAGACCTGGATCGTATTCGGTTGTCAAGAAAATCATCGGACTGGATTGCAACGCTTTGTATTTGTCGGCGATCGGTCAACCCATGCCTACGGGGTTTTACATTTGCCGAGAGAGGGAGTACGGTTTCAAACCCGAAAAGATCCAGAGGCACTTGCTGATGTATGCCTGGATGGATTGGCTAAATTTCCAAGATCCGTCTTTGGAAATTAAGCACATGTGCAATTACGGCAAGGAAGTTCGCATTGGTTCCTTTTCGGTGGACGGGATTTCGAAAAACAAAACGGCAAGACGTTGGTCGTCGAGGTGGCAGGTTGCTACTTTCACGGGCATTCTTGCATGAAGGGGAAAATGGACAAGAAAGAAAGACTGAAAAGGTTGAAGCGCACGGAGGATCGCGAGGCTCTGTTGCAAGAGTGGGGCTACGAGGTGCACAACTACTGGGAGTGTGCGATTCATTGGGAAATGTGATGCAACGAGACCTTCAAGGCCTTTACGAAAAGCTACCTTCCTTCATTTTACTGGAAGCACCGCGGGAAAGTGAGCGAGTAGGAGATTTTAGAGGCAGTGCGAGCCGAGGAACTCTTCGGCCTGGTTGAAGTGGACATCGAGATACAAGAGGAGGGCAAGCAGTACTTTGAGGAAATGTGTCCCTTGTTTTGTACGACGGAGGTGCCGTTCAAGGTGATCGGCGAGCACATGCAGGAACACTGTGAGCGGTTTAATGTTTCGAATAAACCTCGGAGGCTTCAAGGAATTCGTCGACAACGTGACCGAGGCTCGCTTGAAGGGCGACAGTGACCCTTCCCAGGCCATCATGGCCGATACTATGAAACTCTTAGGAAATTCTGCCTATGGGGGCCTGATCCAGAACAAAAAGAAGCACAAGACGGTTATCTATTCCAACGACAAGAACAAGGTTTTTTCGCTACGGAAAATCAGAAATTTTACTGACACCAGAATATATAGAGGCGGCCATTAGATCGTTGACCTAATGGTCGATTGTTACCTCTATATACTTGTACCACTGTGTCCAGTAGGGCGTCAGATCCTCCCAATAGGGAGATAGACCCACTGACCATGTCCTCCCCGTCATAATAAAAGTAACAACAACAACAACAAAAAAGGTCATGATGAAAGTGAACAGTCCTTTGTACCGGAAAATGACTGAACTGGGCCAGAACTACTATGAGGTGGAACTGGCGAAGCGCAAGATCGTATTGGACCTGCCCATATACTTGGGTTTCTTCATCTTGCAGTACACCAAGAAAAGAATGTTGGAATTCTACTACGAGTGCATCGATCGCTATTTGGGGAGAGAGGTGCTTGCCATGACTGAGATGGATACCGACACGCTGTACTTTTCGATAGGCACGAACACGCTGAAGGAATCGGTCCGCCCCCAGCTGAAGGAGCAGTTCCTCAGCGTAATTTACAATCGCTGCTCGGACGATTTGGACCCCGTGTGGTTTCCCCGAGAGTGCTGTGAGTGTCACGCGAAAAGGGACAAGAGAAAACCGGGTGCCTTCAAACTGGAGGCTGGGGGAGAGGAGATGATTTGTCTGGCGAGTAAAACCTACATTTTGAAGAGCGGCGACAAATTCAAGTTCAGCTCGAAAGGCATTAGCAAAAGGGAGCTAGAGAACGTGTTCGACCTTTACGCCTCTGTGCTGAGAACTCAGGAATCTCGCTCTGCGATGAATCGCGGATTCAGAGCTCGGAACAACACAATCAACACGTACACGCAGGTGCGTGCTGGATTTGCCTATGCGTACTGGAAGCTCGAAGTGTTATCGGACGGAGTGACAACACGGTGTTTGGAGGACCTGGTATTGAGTCCTTGGAGCCTGTCGGACGTTTGCTGGTTCGACAAAGGGGATCCCCTCTCGCTGGAATACCTGTGTACTTTATACTGGAAAGACAACGTGTTTTCGAATGCGGAGCATCTGTATTCCTATGGGCTTAGCACGTTTCACAGGGACTCAGAAAGATCCGAAGAGATCCTGTATTACTGCACGGAGGCGGAGGACTGTCGAAGGGCGTTGCTCGGTCTGAAGGTGAAAAGCAAGTGGTACGAGGAAATGAGCAAAGTAATGCGTGACATTTGCCTACTGAAAGTGAAGACGAACAAAGAAGTGAGAGCATTTCTTCTTCAGACGAGTGGGCCGTTGGTGTACTGTCAGATGAATGAGCGCACATGGTCGTGCGGGTTCAATAAAAAGATCGCTCGCTTCATCGACTTGAAACACCACGTGGGCAACAACCTTTTGGGATCGCTGTGGGAGGCTATAAGAAAAGAACACAGTCACCTGCTGAAAATAGATTTACCGCGATGAAGACCGTAGACGTAGCTGAGGCGTTTTTTCCAGACTCCGACCTCTGTTTGTGTGAGTGGGTCAACGGGCTCTGGAAAGTCCTTTTTCATGAAAAGGCTTTTGAAAAACAGAACGACCATGTTTAGCGATCCTCCAGAGAGAGTGCTTTACTTTAACAGCATTTGGCAAGCGGGATTTAACGACATGCCGAACGTTGAATTTGTACAGGGTCTACCTAATGACCTGATGAGCTATGCTGGTGGAAACCCTGCTGTTTGGGTGATAGACGATTTGATGCACGACGTTGTGAACAACAAGGAAGCGGAGCGATTGTTTACTCAAGGGAGCCACCACAAAAACATTACTGTGATTTACTTGAGCCAAAATATATTCTGTCAAGGAAAATCGAGCAGGACCATCAATTTGAACACGCATTACAATGTGCTGTTCAAAAACGCAAGGGATGTATTACAGATATCTCGCCTGGATTCCCAAACAGGCATGAACGGTTTGTTACGTGCGGCTTATAAAGATGCCACGAGCCGGCCGTGGGGGTATATAATCGTGGACCTGTCTCCCCGAAATCATTCCGAGTTGAAACTTTGGACGGACGTGTTTCCCAAGGAAAAGCCTGTGGTTTACATTGCCTGAGCAGACATGTCACGTCATTACTGCTTTCCTTCATTCGCCGACTACGAAAATCGCCTGGTTACGTATAGCAGGAATTGGACTAATGTGTACCCGAGCAAGTTTACATTGTGCAGTAACGGGTTCTTTTATTTGGGGGCTGGAGATTGTGTGCAGTGCTTTGATTGCGGCGTGGAACTTCACTCCTGGACGAAGGACGACATTCCCACCGTAGAACACGCCATACAGTCTCCTAAATGTGAGTCTGCTAAGAGAAAGCTTTTGGATGTGAGTTACTCAGCTGATGTTATACTGAAGCTGGCCGGCATGGTTCAAGAGCAGAAAAAAGAAATAGCGCATCTAATGTCGAGAATCGAGGGCTTGCATAGAAATGTAATGTACAGCAGTGCCCGGGCTGCCAGACAGAGCGTAACCACCGCCACCGCCTCACGTCCTACTGTTGCTCCCGGTGTAGCATTTTCGTTTGAAGTGTGTGACGGTCCCTGCGACGAGGACGAGAGCCTGCTGATGCAATGACTGGACTACTTTCGACAGAAGGAGCCTATTTGACTTTGTTTTTGTTGACTCCAAGCAAACGCCAAGCCGAGGCGTTACTTTCCACCTTGAGTGAAATTGCATGGAACTTGTTGCATTTGCCTTTGGATCCTAAGGCTGCAAAGGTGGTGAAAACGAACAAGAGAGCTGAGCGATAAAAATAGAAGTATAAAGCTAAGAGCTCGATTGATCGGGAAAAATAAGAATCGGATTATCGACACATTACATCCTGTAAAAGAGCAGCTTTTAACCCTCACAGGATGCGGAAAATGGTTCTTATCCCGTACAAACTTTACGAAGCCAATCAAAAGGGCACGGGGGCACCAGTACTAGCACCAGTGCTGTCATCTTCTTCTCCTCCTCCTCCTGCTGAACCTGCGACTGAACCTGTGGCTGAACCTGCTGCTGATTCTGGACCTCCTCCTCCTCCTCCTCCTCCCCCGCCTTCTCCTTCCATCAAAAGGCGAAAGCCTAACCCTTCAAGAAAAAGAAAAGGCAGTAGCAGGCATGGAAAAAGCGAGCTGAAAAGCGAGCTGCAAAGCGACGATCCCTCCTCCACTGGCCTTCCTCCTCCTCCTGGAATTTCTATACAGAAAAAGAAGAGAAAAATTGAACCGAATTGGAAAGCGCTATGGCAACATCGCGAAGTACTTCGCGATATTTAAAGAAAATATACTATGATCCGTCTGACCCAGCCGGGTATGGAAAGGCGAAAGAAATATTCAACCCAGCCAAATACAGATTGAAGGGATTGACAATTGAGGAAGTGGAACGGTTTCTAGAGGGAGAAGAAACGTATACGGCCACTTCTCATGAAACGTCGACAAGGGCCCCATTTACATTTGGAAACAAAATATCAAAGTCTAAGCATGATTTTCATATTAATAGAAAGAATAGTTGTATAAGCATACAATTTTAGGACATTCAGATAGACATGTCAGGATATTAAATGTTTTTGAAATTTGGTAAAAATCTCAAATATTCGCCAAGGTATAACCATAGATATTCACTGCATTTAGGTAAAATAATATTATTTCGTTGAAAAGTGGATTATTACAGCATTATTAACTATAAATTACAATAGTGTACTAGCCTCAGAAATGAGAATCAGTAGAAATAATATTCGTATAATTGTTTAGTTTATTTAGAAATTAGGAGGATGTTCTTAGGAATACAGACATACCATTTGTAGGTTTATAGGATCAGAATTGGCAAGGATATGGCATAAACAAAAAACGTGAAAATCATCATAATTGCAATTTAATTTCTGGAATCGACCCTATACAATATGTATCGGTTTGATTTTTTGGGATGTGCAATGGCGAGCTTTAGTGACGATGTAGTTAACCACCAGGTGGCGCCAAGAAGCGGCCCAGGAGGATAGGGGTTGACCCCCGGCGACCTATGACACATTGGTTTGCATGCTGCAGAGGTGTATATATAATTATGAGCAATTCCACCAAAAATGCCACATTTGGCCATCCAGGGCTGAAAATTCACAATTTTTTAAAAATTGATTTTTTTTTCGTACGTTTTTGAATTTTCGTATCAGAAAGTGTCACCTCCTCGTGTAAGTTTGTATCGTATGACATGGTTGAGATAGTGGAGCATACCCATTGGTTTGTGATTTGTGACCGTGACTACCCATTTGAGGATTGGAAGGGTGGTATATTTGTGTAAGGTGCAAGGTTGTGCACAGACACACATACACACATGAATGATAGCTTGTCACTTGGTGAGGTACACAGTGCTACTGTGATTAGGGTCCCTCGGTAGCCCGAGGGGTTGCTATGGGAGTGAGTCTATGTGTAAGGGAAGGGCTCTTGACGAGGCAATCACGAGTTATCACATGTTATCAGTGTAAGACTAACCCAAATTATTGGACATTTGAGACTTATCATACCTCATTGAATGTTGAACAATGCAATGAAGGTAGGACGGGTAAGAAGGCTTATATGCCTGTATTTAATGAATCAACCTGGTAAGGCCAGTAGGGTGAGACGTCCTATCATTGTGTCATCACAACACAAGGGAGAAGGAGAAGGTCATCCTAATTATCTCTCTGAGTTGTGAGTCGTGTCAGACAGGCCAGAGGCCTAATTTGTTGATGACAGATTTCTTAAGAGATGTGCCCGCTCTTTTGCACATGAATGCTGCTCAACACAGCGTGTAAGATATGCCCCTGCTCGGGCGGCATGAGAAATGTGCGAAATGTGACAATGTAACTGTGACTGTAACTGTAACACATACACATCAAGCGTGTAAGACCTACTCTCCTTTAGCATTGAGAATGTATGCTGCTGATCACAGCGTGTAAGATATGTACAGATATACAGCTAGGAGCTGTGAGCTGAGGGAGAGGAAATTCTCTGCCCTCTGTGGGATTTGAACCGTGTACTCAGGCACATGAAAGAACTTTCCACGATAACTGCCCTGCATGCTAAGATTTGTAGCATTGAGATCCCACAATGTCCCATGTAAAAATGAGGCTCTATATGTCTATCTATCTATTTTATCTATGTCATATACAACAAACCCATTCATGTTGCAGGAAGCTATGTGATTCCGAGGCATTGGTGGCACCCCCTGGTCCCCCTCGCGGTTACTAACAATACCTCCCATCAACCCTCAGGCACTTCCTCCTCGCCTGTCTTCCATCTTACTTCAATATCTGTAAATTGTAAATTGTTTTCTTAACCCCTTCACCCCCACTGGCAACAATTGTTGCCAGCCCCACGTGGTTTGTGGGCCCCTGGCCCTTTCTTAGGAAAACAGAAGAACACAAGCTATTTATTTCATATTTTCGAAATATAACTTCATACATCGATGGAGAAGTTATAGCATAACATTCTTGTAAGGTAAATAATATTTTGTGAGCAAATAAATATTATTTCCGAACAAATTAATCATATTTCTGAATTTGGTTTTGTGCCATCGTCGCCATTATGGACCACCGTAGCTTAAGTCTCCATAGATCGTGATTACGCACTTATGAAATAAGCTCACCGATAGCGTGATTACCATTGATCAGTTCAAACTTAGTAGGAAAATGATTGTCTGTACCTAAATCATCCTAATCAGTTGGATTTTGAAGTGTGTTCACGAATTTCGAACTTGTTTGTTTACATCGGGACAGACTGGTCAGAAAAAGTTGAGGAGCCACAACCGCCATCTTGCTATAATTTTTACGTCCGATAGGCCTAACAGTAACGTGATTGCAGTTATGAATAGATTTCTAAAGCATATTTATTGTCTTTCTTAAATAAACAAGTTATATCTTAGGATTCTATATGCATCTACATTTCCAAAAATTAAAAGAAATACATTTCCCACAAATTTTATGTTATGTAAATCTGACTTGAAGATCACATGACTAGTGTCATGTAAACAAACATGGAGGATATCCCCGACAAATTTTTTCTTGACATCCCTCAAAGCTTGTGGGATACCCCCGTCATAGAAGGGGCTTGCGTTAATTTTGCCATCTCAGAAAGTGATGATGAAGAAGAGGACAGCATTGACAACCTTGAGAATGCTACAAGACCCATAGTAAGTATTTTATTTTATTCTTATACATTATTTTAACCTCTTATCATGGCAACAGTGTCATCACAGTGATCACTAGCAGACGACACAGGTCACGATTGTTGAACTCAAGGGCCTAGGTTAAAGTTCATGTGAGTTTTGGTTCAGGAGTTATATAATGCACTGTTTATCTCGTACAATACTGCCGAAAATAAGGGTATATGAATATCTCTAAATAGATTTTGAAAACATTTGCGTCAAATGTAAAAAAACGTTCCCGACTCGGGAATCGAACCCGGGTCGCCCATGCCACAGGCCAGTGAGTTAACCACTACACCACAGAGCACTCAGCCTCAGTGCGTCAAAATATTAACCTGTTTCCAAAACAGTCAGTCATGTTCTGCACTCTCAGTTGCATGTTCTGAAATTATTGGTTTTAGTAATGCCCAAAAGGGTTTAGGGGGTCCTTTAAATTAATTTTAAAAAACAAATTAGATTAGTCTTAAATGGACATTATTTAAAATTATAACTTAGATCCAATAGGGTGAAACTATGGATCTATTGTATGACACAAAAGCTGTGTTGGGTATAATTATCATCAATTATTATCATAATTATTACCCCCTCTCTCTGTTATTCTTAATATTACGCAAGAAATCAATATTTTTAATTAATTAGAGGGGACAGGATATGTATAATACAATAATTTTGTGCAACAATATAATAATTAAAGTCAGGTGTTATTATTCAAATATTACAACGGATATATAATACCTCAACAATACATAGAATAACAGATCATATTCATAGGCGCAATATTAATATGTAGTGTATTATATAATCCCATTTAGCTTCATCATTATTTCACCATTTGAACAATATTCCTGCGAGAATTAGAAGTTATGTTGCTATTTTAATACATTTTATTTGAGCTCCATGTCGATACATGTATAATACATACTGGATACATTTACAAATCAATTTCATTACGAGACACAACCTGTATACACAAGTGTGTTTTTCGTTTATTCTAGTAACATATTTTCGTTTTTCCCCATATCAATTATATATTATGAAGAATCATTTTAGTAGCAAACGCACTAATAATTAGAAACATTGTTTATCATGTCTTTGGAATAGATGATGATATACCGCACACAATCCTCCTCCTCCCCTAGAGCCCCCCCCCCTCCCTCTCTCTCTCTCTCTCTCTCTTTCACCCACCCTCCCACCTGCTCTCTCCCCCTCCCCTCACCCCCCTACCCTCACTGTTTTCATCCCTTCTGTTCACTGCCGCTATATGAGAGTAATGTGCTTTCCAAGTATTTAGTCAAAACACATGGCACAGATCATTCCAGTTATATATGATGTGTTCCAGGAAAATGAGTCACAAGTCGCGAAATTGACATTTTTCAAAGTGTTATTTCCACAATATCTCTTTATTGAAATGTTCTGATTTTTAGTAGGTTTAGCACCCTTAGTCATATGAACCTATGTACCAAATTTCAGGACATAGTATTAAATATATTCATGCGATTTGAAGGCATTCGTATGGACTATATCTAGTTACTTTACTGGTGATTACCCATCCACAAACATTACAAACTTTTTTTTTCAAAAATAAAAACATCAAACTTAAAATATAGAAATAGGTATTAGATGTCATAGTGTTTACTATCATTGGAATCCGCTTGATCTCATCTTTTCAAATATGGTGATATCTCAAAATCCATATTTTGCAACTTATGACTCATTTTCCTAAAACGGATCACATAATTTATAGTGTACCCAAAATTCGAAACCTTTCTACATGTATGTAATATGTACATATATACTCTCACCCTTTTCCCCACCCCAACGCACCCCTTCTGTGTAGGATAATTTTCTCCCCCCCCCCCCCCACACACACTCTCTCTCTCCCCCGAACCACACACATTCCTTCTCCCTCTTTCTATCATTATCCTCCCCTCTCCCCCTCTTAGTAAATAAACTAGATCTTGTTAGGGTTTATATAAGCTATGTGTGGGCATGTGGGCTGTCTACAATCTATCTCCTGAAGAAAATTTATATTTATCAGATCATTGTTATTATATACCATTGTTACAATTCAAAATGTACATGTAGATTATTGTTGGAATGATATCATATCTCGAATATGTAAGTATGCAAAGAATATAGCTTATAAATTAAGACATGGGTACATACGAAAACATGACAATTATATTATATCATTATAGATGTCCCTCACTTGGAATATGAAAACATTTCCAAATCAAACCATCAACTGGATTGATGCTGACATGGTATATTCTAGAGACATAATTCACAAATAAAAGTCTTTTAGTTTTTTACCCTTTAACCTTAGTCATAATATATAATTCAATTTCAGATTGAAGATGATGAACAAGAGATCTATGACCAAGAAGTCCTTGGCCTGATGGTCTTCTTCGAGGACTACGCTAAAAAACTTCCTGATTTTCGGTGGGAAAAAACAGCTTTTGCTCCACCAAAGAAACTGTTTGCTCCTTTGCAACCCGTGGGACCACGAATCAAAGAGCCACTTGGGGAGGAGAAAGCCTACTTTCACCTGTTCTACAGCATTGATTTCTTCCAAAAGGTGTGCATTTTATCATTTTATGATTAAGATTAATAATACCGTATTATTATCATACTTGGTTTTCTTTCAGAATAAATAATTTTCTTACTGGTCTGTCAATTTCTATTTGTCTCTATGGTCCAAAATTGTTTTAAATGTTTTTTCCTACTATATATTATAGATGTATACATAATTCTGTACTATTCATGAAGTTTTTTCTTCGATTTTAGATCGCTGACTGGACTAACAGAAATGCTGACAGGAAAAGAGCAAAGGGAGATAGAGGAGCATGGTATCCCACTACACCAACGGAGATCATGGCCCTCTATGGTGTGAGACTTGTCATTGAACAAGTGTACAGTGGCAGGTATGAGGACATGTGGAAAGAGAGGTGAATATATAGAATTTGATGTAATCAATCTAATAAATCTTACACATCTTTTTGCAAGTACAGTTTGCATGTGTTGTTTAATGATTTAGCAGTCAAGAGATCTGCATTAATATTGAAACATAAAATAGCCTTAAATCAAAGTAAAAATCATACAAATTATCATTATTGGAAGGGAGTTTATTTGACATAAAGCAATTAATCCCCCTCCGGCCCGCAGACATCCCTCTCTCACTCTCTTGTCAGTTAGTTTTTCCTTATAGTCATAATATATTTAATATGTGACCCCAGGCCACTGTACTGTGGGCCAGTTAAGAATCCCTTTATTATAGATGGTTTGTGAATTATTTTGGTGTGAGGGAGCAACGATACTAATACCATAGTTTAATATGCCTGTATATGGGTGAGGTCGCCTTAACATGTACAATTCACCTTTACAAATCTTCTCAAATTACCCAAAATTAAGACAGAAATAAAGTTCAAAATACAGTTTAACATAACCGAACAGATCGTTTGAATCAACGCAATAATAATATACATCTGTACCTGTAGTGTACTTGTAGTTGCTATTTATCAGCCTAATTCAGTAGAATTGACTAAACATATTCAGCTGCCGATTGTACATTTTCTGACGATCTGACCCATATATTATTAGCAAAGTACCCGTCCTCTGGACGGTTCCCCTCTCTCTCCACATTTCCCCCTCTGCCTCTTCTCTGTCTCTCATACTTGTTTTTCTCTCCCAACCCCATTTCCAATTTCCCCCTCTCCCTCCCCTCTTCCTCATGCTCCCCCTCCTCGCTTTCTCTCCCTCTCCCTACATCCTCTCCCTACCCTCTTTTCCCTCCTCCTCTTCTTTCCCTCCCCCTCTCCTATTTCCCCACGCTCTCCCTTTTCTTACTCTTCCCTCCTATACCCTCCCCTCTTTATTGATTTTTCAAGTAGGTTAGCTGGAAACATTGTCTGTATAGGATAAAATGCGACTGAATAGATAAATACAAATACAAATAGTAACCATGGAAAGTATGATTGAACGGAGATTATAAGGAGAATAGACAATAAGGGAGGATTATAAGAATTTAGATGAATGAGACGTGTGAACATGCATCACAAAAAGAATAGATTGATCAAATGTAATAAATATCAAAGAATTACTTGAACTTGCTAATAAACTCATACTCAAAGAAACAGAATCTTTATATTTTAGGAACCGCCTGTCACGTTTCCCTGGTGTGGGTGAAGTGTTTCCTAGGTCTAGGTTTGAGCAATTACTCCGGTATATCCACTATGCTGATGAAGAACCAGAAACTGATGACGCACTCTATAAAGTCAGGTCCCTGCTTACCAACCTGAATCAAGGTATGTTGGTTATAAGCGTACATTATGAATGGATGGCAAATTATGCTTTAAGTTAATGGTTTTGTTAAATGTATACATGTATACATCAATTTTAATTCCATTTCACATAATACAAATCATGGAAAAAGGGATGAAGCAAGTACATTGCAGTCATTATAAAACCTTCTGAAAAATTCTCAGGTCTTCCCGGTCTCCCTGTTTAGTTTTGATGGTAGTTCACATGAGTAATGTTGTAATACAAAGTGGTTTGATTGAGGTTAAACTTTCATCGTACAATTTCTCTAACTTAGGACATACAATTCTGAAATTTGGCACAGAAGAATTTATTTACATTAACATTATTGACCCATCAAGTTTGATAGGTAATCCATCTTATAATTAATACTTTTTTAACCTCTAGAGCTATATAAAGATTGGTAATTTACATTAAAAATAATTCAGGAACATCAAAGAACTCAGAGAAATCAGAGAACGAGATAAATAACAGCAGTGTGAGGTATAAACCTTGAACCCTAAACTTTAAGGGTCCATTATCCCCATTTAAATTATCGCTGCTAATCTAATACCCTTTATGACAATCAACTACCTGAATCTGTATCTTTTTCTATATATCTTTTTTTTGTAGCATCGAGACGTGAGTACCAGCCAGGGAGAGAGGTCTCCGTTGATGAGTGTGTGATACCATTCAAAGGGAGACTTCGATTTAAGGTGTATCACAAAGATAAACCTACAAAATGGGGAATCAAAGCCTTCATGCTTGCGGATTCCCGGAATGGGTAAGTAGCCATCTTTATAGTCATCATAGAATTGATCAAATAAAATACATTAACCCAACATACCTGATCGCAATATTTGGTTGATTATTCATACAGTATTACACATGTTTCTTTAGGTACAACTATAACTTCGAGATCTATGCGGGAAAAGATCTCCTAGCAGATCATGTTAATATAGGTTTGGCCACGAGGATAGTCCTACAACTCTCCAAACCAATTCTTGATCAGGGCTACCACATCTTCACTGATAGGTAAGTAGTAGTACCATAGATATGATATAGATATACTCTTATTTTATTCTTAGTCATATGTTAACATAGTCTCACAAATTAAATTACCACTCAATAACCTTTTGGGCTTTACACACTGTAACTACAATCGTAACAGAAGGACCATACAGGAAGCCCAGAATCACATTTCTGATGTATGGCTCCTATTTGTACATCCTTTTTAGGTACAAATAAAGAATATTTTAAATTGAATTGAAGATAATTTTTATTCAGTTAGAACTGATTTTGTGAAAGCGTTTCTATAAGAAATTTTATAGCAATATTATTGTCGAATATTTAAAAATAAATTTAAATCATGGAAAAGTGTTTTTCTCTTCTTTTTGTATGGCATGTAAAACAAATGTATGATTTTTAGGTTCTACACTAGCCCACTACTGCTGCACCTGCTAGGCCTAGCAGGGACGTATGGTTGTGGGACCATGATGACATCAAGAAAGGGCTACCCAAAACATCTGGAAAATGATTTTGAACGAGGGGAAAGTGATTGGCTGCAATGCCAGGAGACTGGTTAGTTATAGTTATACTCGTCAAATCTCTATTGTCTATACATATATCTTCAAATCTTCCAACAACCCCACTCCCCCTACAACCCCTCGCCCATGCTACCCCTCCCCCTGCTATCCCTCCCCCCTGCAACCTATATCCTGCCTGCAAACCCCATGTAACCTCCCATACATTTAATAAGTATTCGAATTGCATCTCGTTTATTTATTTCTCAGTGATATTCTGCAAATAAATTTCAATGCCAGCACCAGTGGGACCATTCTTAGAAAAGTCTTGCATTTCAAGGTAGGAAATCGAAAAAAATGGAATCAAATTGAAAGGTTTGGGGGTATTATTTCCTGAAAATATGTATTTTCCTCTATATTATAAGCCTAAGAAATTGACATTTGGGCTAAAATATTAAGAAATCTAGAGCCAATTATTGCATACTTACCAGTACCCCTCAAATGACCATTGGTCTAGCCCTCAGAGATATACAAAACTATATATATGTCAAAAGACGCTCATGATGTGTAGAATACATATCTGATTAACAAAAAATCAAATAAATATTTTCCTCTGCTCTAAAGAGCTATAATGACCAAAGACATCATCTGCAAGACTTATAAGAATGGCCCAGGTGCATTTATTTACTATCTTTAGTTGTATATAATTATATGTCATCATAAAATATAATATACTTGATTTGTAAAAGTCAGCGACGACTAAGATATAGTGTATTCATTACATAATGTTTTGTGCTGAATAAAAATATTTAAATACAAAAAACGCATGCACTGGCAAAAAGAGTGTCCCATTAGCACTATTTAGAATATTGGAAAATGCAGCATATGATTGTTGTTATTGTTATTACCATTATCATTAACAGTGACCATTGTTAATCCCATTCTGACATAGATTGAACAATCATTCCTTTAACTTATATTTTAGGATTAGTTGCTACATCATGGATGGATAAAAGGACCATATTGTTTTTGTCATCCATCCACGACCCACAAGACATTGTCACTGTCAATCGAAGAGGTAGACATGGCCAGAGGGAACAGGTCACATGCCCTAAAGTGGTTGAGCAATATAACACTTGGATGGGTGGTGTAGACCTAAACGATCAAATGGCCCACCTGGACAAGTCTAGAAAGGCATACAAATGGTTAGTAAGTGGCCTGATAATCCTGTTCCCATGCCCTCCCGGTAACTGAAGAAGTTAAATTAATAATTAAATAATCTGCACAATACATGTATATCACAATCTGTGCTGTTATGGGTTTTACTGAGAACCACTCCCACCTTTGGTTTTGGTCGTTGTATGGGATAAATGACTAACTTAATTTTGCCCATTTTTCATTATTCAGGTACGATAAAGTTGAAAGAAAATGTTTGATGTGGGCTGTGTACAACAGTTACATCATTAAGAAGGAGGTGGACCCTCAGCCGGCTGGCCACCGCAAGGTAGACTTTCATAGTTACATCATGAATCTAGCTGAACAGCTAGTGGCGAATTTTTCAGCCCGGGGAGGCCAACAAACTGCGCCAGATTATGTCTTACCAGGTAAATAATTATGTTATTTGATATCTGCAGAATCATGTTTTTTTACTTTCCAATCGGTTTCATTGATATGGATAAAGCTTTTTTCTGATCAACAAGAAGCACATGTTTAGGAAATGTGGCTCGACTGAAATATATTGACCAAATATACTATCATGACCAACAGGTTAAATAGAATTTGGCATCTACAAAACAGTAATTAACAATTCTTGCTTCCACCACAGAACGTATGACACCTGTCTAAGCCTGTATCATTTCAAACCTGTTATGTGTTGACTTGTATTTTAGTCACAATAAAGGGGGATAACTGATATGTGTGTCTAACCAGTTGAGAGAGTCCTTGTCTATGTTGTCAACTGGCCATGGGAGGACTTTCGTGTCAGCTAACTAGTATACAAACATGTATCTAAGAGGGTGCCAGATATGCCTATCATTGCAATTAGACTCAAAACAAAGTCTAGATATAAGTTGATCATTTTATGAGCATTGTGATAATCTAAGAGCCATCATAAATACTGTAACTGTAAACCCACCCACCCCCTAGTCTCCTTCTAAAAACCCCTAGTATGCCCCAAACTAGCTAGTCACCCCACATTAGTTACGGCATGCCCTGGAAGATCAGATCTTGATCTGATCATGCACACCACTGTTTTTCGTAACAACTAGTCAGTGACAAATAAAGAATATATTATTATTATTATTGTTATTTTTATTATATTCTAGGAAGGCTCACGGGGAATGACCACTTTCCAGAAGTTGGAGAATCCAGGAACCACAGATGTAGAGTATGTCAGATCAAATCAGGGAAGACCCTAGCTTGTAAGGAGAGCAGGACGACATATGTCTGCTCAAGCCAACGTTGTGTGGGAGTTTACCTGTGTATAAAAAAAGGGAAAACCTGCTGGAGAGACTGGCACAGTAAAGTCCAGTTCTGGAGATAGATTTATATGATATTTCTTCTCTGTGTAAGTGTGGGCTCTGTGGTAATTATTGCCGAATTGCTTTAGAACAAAACCCTTGTATATTGATTGTATATAGTATAAACAGGTCGTTTATAAACAAATGTTATGTTGTAAATAAACGTCTTTTTTAAATTCTGTATTTAAGTGGAATACCACAAATATCTTGCCTCTGTCTGATTTTTCCTGACCCATACATCATTTTAAGTGAACCTCATCCAATCTCTTGACACACGTGTATACACATATATATATATATAGTTTATTATAGAGCAATGGATTTCTCTCTGATGTTGATGTGTGGAAAAAGGAATAACATTAATCCCTGAGAATCAGTAAAAATCCTCATAAGAAAAACAGCTGTGCCATGGGGTTGGCTCACCTCCCTCGACCCAATTTGGGGGACAGTTCCTCCTGTTTTAGATTTAATCCTTTCCTCTCCAAGCCAGGCCATAATAGCTGTTATATAGGCATATAGCCTCCCCACACCTCCCATTGAGGTGTAGGTTTACCCACGCTCATTAATATGTATGTATACTACCAGGAGCGCCCAACTCTCAGTACCATTAAACACTCATACAAACACTACCATCGTGTGAGGGTCATTCTTACCTTTTCTCTATATTATTATTACAATAGCTCTTTAGGTCTACATAACATATTGGTGGAGAAACCCTATAAGATCCTATTTATGGAAAATAGATCGCATTTAAATAGACAATCAAAAACAGCACGAGGATTCAGCAAATATTCGGAATTATTCACGAAAAACCCGCCTAACCTTCAACATCTTAGCTCACACTCCCCACGACCGGGGTTATACAAGCCTCAGGCTCTCACCAAAGACAGCAAAGCCTCTATTCCAAGGAAAATGGTTTTAACGGCGGATGAAGAAAAGCAACTAAGGGATGCTAAGGAGAAAGCAGAGCAGGATCTGCTCGCAGAGAAACAACGACATGACCAGGTAATAGAGCAGTTGAAACAGGAGAAGCTCAAGGAAGAGTTAAAGCAGAAACAATCGGAGGAAGAGAAGCTCACGATGGAGGATGTGGATACCGCCTATTATAGAGGCCTGGCAGACGCCATGAAGAATTTATCCATCGAGCACCAGACGGCTATGCAAGGCCAGCAAGAGATGTTCAAAACAACGATGAGCGATTTGGTAAGGGAACTAGCGAGAAGCCTGGGTCATAAGGACAATGAGAAGCAAGTGCAGCCGGCAATCCTGAAAATGTTTGCCTCGCCCCCAGAGGTATTCTCGCAACCGACGGCGATGGTATCTGCCGGCATATCAAGTAGGTGACGTTTAATAACACTTAAATGACCAAAGCATCTGACCTTTCCCCCCTTCTATCCCCCTTCCCCTTTCCCTCTAAACTAAAGGTGCGCCAAACTAGTTTGGCGCACCTTTAGTTTAGAGGGACGGGGAAAGATGGAAGGGGGAGAAATAGTGACAATATCGAAAGCATACAAGCATCTGAATTATCTAGTACATTAAACTTTAGGGAATGGTTTCCATGGAAACCAGGCCCATAGTGCATATCACAATAAAACATAATAATGATAATAAAATAAATGTTTTAGCCCAGGCACCCTTACATTAATTAATAAGTGCTTTATATATATCCCATAACCATACCATTATAAGTTCTATACCTACAGCCAATATGAACGCACCAGGGAGCACTTCGGGTTGAAACGTAACAAGATTATTACACTATTTTGCTAAATATCATATTTGGATGTGATATGTGCAATATAAGTTTAATCCAAGTTTAATTCAAATATAAGCATAATTTTAAAAAAAAGTTTATTATCGTAAATAAAGAAATACTTCAGGGTGGCCAGGAAAATGTGCGTTTTGCTTTCATACAGTCCAGGCCAGGGGGATTCCTGGTACATGGACATGTAAACATACATTGTTTGCCTTGTAATGTCCAAATCGTTTCCATAGCAACCATACATATGAAACCTAACCATGACAACAAACAACAATGGGGTTCAACTGACCCAAGAAAAAAGCATCAGATTAAATTAATGCACACAATTTAGACAAAAATTCACCAATAACTTTTATTTCCACGGGCATTAAAAAAACCTGTGAATGTCTGAGATTTGGGACTTCAAGGAGACTAGTTGCTAGGGAATGAGGGAGCTGCTAGACCCTGGAAACCCATGATATTGAAGTCTGTTCTACTTCTAACTCTTGTCAGGGCAAAAATACACATTACAGCATTGAAGCCTTTAAGAACAGTTTCGATTTTCTTTTGAAAATAATAATTATAGCATCATTAATAGAAATAGTGCTAAAATTCCAACATTTTTCAAATCCGTTGCCATGGTTACTAATGAAAATAGAATTTGAGCTTAAAAAAAATAATGTGTCATAAACCTGAACTCCCAGGCTTTTAAATGATACCAACCTCATTACTATGTGATGAATTAACTAAGAGCTGTTAACATTAGTTTAAAACACCCCATTTCATATGAAAAAACAACCAATATCCCTGGGGAGCGTGGGGTTGAAGGGGTTAAAACTCATGCAACGGAATGCCTGCAGGCTCCAGAGCAACAAGAAATAGAAGACGAGTAACAGAAAGTGCCACACAACATACAAAGCAAGCACAGGAGCCCCCAAAAAGAACGAAACGCTCCAGAAACGCCAACAAAAATAAGACCACAGTGACGAAGACGCCAACCGGACCCGCCATTACTGAACCAGTGGACCGAGACAAGTCACAAACAAACATGGCGACTAAAGAAGAGATTGATAACAGGTTTGAAAAAATGGAGGAGTCCATGGGAAAACTCAAGGAAGACATAAAACAGTCATTAGATGCGACAATAGCAACATCAATTGCCAAGGCAATGGCTGAAATGAAGGTGGGCCCGGAAAAAACGAAGGAAACATCAGAACCAGCTAGTGCGAGCAAGGAGGATGTGCCAATATACCCACTAGCAGGAGCACACCGGTAGAAACAGTCATCATACCCACACCCAAAGGACATAGTGAATGACACCATGACAAGGATGTACCTAGAGAGCCAAATGGAACTCACAAACCCAATGTTTGCGACGCCAGGAGTCAAAGGTAACATTCATTTCGACCCAAGGGTGCGTCGAACCATAGCCCGCCCACATTTATACATAGAGAGGGAAGGTATATCAATGCCTAAGGAGAAACTAGAGGCAAAAGACACGATGACATACCATGAATATGTCCACGCATTCACTAGCATGTTACTAGATGAGAATATGATCAAAAGTGAGGAAAAATATTTCTTAATACAACATCTAAACCAGGTGGCGCAGGACGCCAAAGAGAGGCCATGGAGGAATGTCCTCCGGTGGTCCAATAGCATATTCGATAAAATGGAAAGAGGCGACTGTGAATGGCAAGACACACAAGTGATCCAATATGAGAGAATGCGACTATCACTGGCAGCAAGAAATATAGTGGAAATCGAGGCACACACCACCCCATGCCCGGTATACAATGCAAAGGGGCAATGTAAGGAAAGTGATGATCATAGGCTGGACGAGGCCACATACCAACACATATGTGCGTACTGCTATGAAATGGCAGGGAACAGACATACACACCCTGCAAACGAGTGTATGAAGAGGCAGAAGGCAAAAAATACACAGAGCAGTGACCCCAGTCCATCAGGACACTTCATGTACCCGCCACCACCGATGAACCCAACAAACCCGGCGCCGACATACCAGACACGCCCACATATCCACGCGCAACAGCCATACTACGCACAACCTCAAAAAAAAGTCCCGCGACACAACACCAGCGGGAAATAAGAACGGAAGGCACACCACAGTGAGTAACAAAACAAAAATCAATGACACGATTTATTATGATGACGACAATGAATTTCCCATGTACACAGAACTAGACTACGAGTGCAGACGCCATTGTGATATATGTAAACACGAGCAACCCGGAAGTGTACACCACAAACCAAAATGGCAGCCCCCAGCAAAACAACACCGAGCACGGAGAACCAGTGAGGTGACAGCACTGCAAACCAAAATACATGCCAAAAAGGAGATGAATCGACCACAGGTATGACCCAATACCCAACATATGAAACAGACGGAGGTATTTTCTCATATATCAAAAGCATGTGCGCAGCCAAGCAGGGCGCAATACCTGATCGAATGGTGCCAGGCCCACTGGAACTAGCTCAACATCGCCACGAGTCTTGGCCACGGCCGAATAGATACGTGTTGGACCCAGACATAGCTCATATATATATATGACAAAATATATATATATGACAAAACCAGAATAACAGGACTACCAAATATGTTAGCGGCTAGACAGCAAGTTCCAAGTAAGTTGAACATTGAAATATGGGCACACTACTTAACGAATGAAATACAAGAGCCAGAACTGTTGGACAACATAAAATATGGCTTCCCAGTTGGGTATCTGGGACCCATCTCTGATAGTGTCGACGTAGATAATCACACATCCGCAATGGAATATAAAGAACAGGTAGCGGACTACATTCGCACAGAGATGAAACACGGTGCGGTGTATGGACCATATGATGATCAGACTTTCGAAGAATGGACGCACACCAACCCGATAATGTCGAGACCCAAAGCAAATGCAACAAAGAGAAGAATAATATTAGACATGTCATACCCAGAAGAAATGTCAATAAATGCCTACATCAGACAAAATGCCATACTAGGAATCACAAGAGAACATAGCCTGCCTACGATAGACATGCTAGTGAAACAGATACTGAATTCAAGGAAACCACCAATAATGTTTACTCTGGACCTACAGAGAGCATATCAAAACTTTCGTAGTTGCCCAAATGACTGGCCACTACTAAATTTCCACTGGGAAGGAAAGTTTTACCTTGACACAAGTATGCCTTTTGGAAGTAGACTCAGCTCAACTCATATGCAGAGGGTCGCAAATGCGATTACTGACATCATGAAGAAAAAAGGACACCAAACATACATGTATCTGGACGACATGATAGGGTGGGCTCAGAATGAAGCAGAAGCAAACCAAGCGTTTCACGATGCCAAAACCATACTGGACCAACTGGGCCTCCCCGCAGCAAGTGAAAAGACTCAGCCACTGTCGATACCAACAGAAAAACTCTGGGAAATACAGAAAGAGGCGCGGAATATAAAGAGAGAAACAGCCATAACAATGAAACGACTACAGTCCATAATAGGAAAGACTATATACATAGCAAAATGCATACAACCTGCCAAAGTATTCGTGAGAAGACTACTACAGACACTCAGGGAAGCAAAAACAAAGAAGGTATGCGTCACACAGAGGATGAAAATGGATCTGAACTGGATTGAGACATGCGTCGTCAGATGGAACGGTATAGCCATCATAGTGACAGAGAACATCAGCAAAACAATGTTTATAATGGAAGAACACGACTGGGTGGTCGGAGCTACAGGCCTGAAGCGAACAAAAATACAAATCACACAGGAAGAGAAGGGTAGAGCCAACCGGGTTGCTCAGGCCGCCTCATGCATAGTAGAGACTCTGAGTGAAAGCCAAGACATAGGGAAAACAATCATGGTAAAGACGGATGACAAAGACGCCATCCAAATACTTAGAAATGGCACAAGAGAAGAGTACGACATGAGGGGCGCAAGGGCTATATGGTTGATGCAAGCCCTGGGAAACTACAGAATAATATATCAGCTAGAAACACATGATAAAATAAATGCAGCAAGACACAAGTCAGCAGAAGAAATAAACATCAAAGCTGAAAATAATTTCGAAGTATAATGAATATGATATCGTTGCAGATCCCGAGCTACTCCAACTTATGCGCGAGGCGGAGGTCGCACAGCAACAAGCAAGAGCGCCAGGGACGATGTCCAACCACAAGACAGCTATAAGGTCGTTCCTGGCATTCACATATCATTACAAGATCGAACCAGACAACATAAATGAAGCACAAGCATGCGCATACGTCCAATACATACGATCATACCTGAAGAGCCCAAAATCTGTCCTAAATTACGTCTCGGCAGTGAGGGAGTTCTTCAAGCATAAAGGGCGTCCCTCCCCAGCATTCCACTCGTATAGGCTGCAACTAGCCTTAGATGCAGCAGTAAGGGATAAATCACATCAAGTAAACCAGAGAAAGCAGATGGACACAGGGCAAATCAAGGAAATAATAAGACATGCACAGACATTTCCAGCGCCTAGCCAATATAAACTGGCTATATTGGTTATGTACATGGCAGGCTTCAGACAGTCGGAAGTTGCACTGGCGTCAGTGTCATCATACGACAACACTAGACACATAACAAGAAAGGACGTATGGGTACAGGACTCACAGCTAGTACTGAGACAAAAGTGGGCCAAGAACCTTCAAGCCTTTGATCAGAGAAGAATAGTATATCTACCAGCATCAAGAGATCAAGAGATATGCATAGTGAAAGCATACAAGGATGCGGTGAACGAGGCACCGACGGGATACAGGGAGCAGCCGCTCCTCGTATACCCTCAACCATACAACCCAATCACCACAGCAGACCTGACTAAACACCTAAACTGGTCTTTACGCAAAATGGGCCTACCAACACAGGAATACTCGCTCCACTTGCTGAGAAGATCAGCATGGGCCCATGCATGTGACATGGGAGCTACAGAATCGGAGATAAAGGACTTGGATCATGGGCGTCTTCAGCGTACGCCCAGTACGTCACAAAGAAGGCCGCCACAAAAGTATCAAAAGCTCTAGTTAGGAACCTAGAGGCGTGAGATAAGAGACACTCACGCGCGACACTCACGCCATAACAACAACACAGTCGCTCTAAGACAACGCAGACACCAACCCTGTGCAAAGGACAGTTGGGCTCTGCCCAAACAGTGTCAATGTGATAAAACACTACCACACATCTACCCAGGCATACAAGCCAATGACCCATGGTCAAACACATTCCATACCAATCACCTCCACGAAGGACACTGGGCCACGCCCACACAAACCATCATAATCCTAATTTAAAATAGGCCTCTCAGGCAAATCCATAATATCTTGACCCTCGGTCAAACTCTTTAAAATAATTCACATGGACTACGCCATACGCTCATGGCAAATACCACTTATCAAATCATTTAAATACCCATCGGGTTACCAACAACAAACTATTATCTCCACACCCATACGGTGCATACTATTTAAAAATAGAATGACCAGTGATCGGAACCAGGGGGGCCACAGGGACCATGGCCCTCCCCCCACCAATGAAAGTGGTGGGGCCAGAGTATGGTTTGCCCCCCCCCCACCACCACCATTTTACCTTCATGTAAAATTTTGAAAAAAAATCCTCCAGATGAGCAATTCCATCTATTGGTCGTCATTTGGCCATCCAGGACTGAAAGTTCTTAATTTTTTTGTACATAAACTAGAGATGATGCTGCTAATATAGACGAAATTGGGAAAGTTGATAATGAATGTTGTAGTCAGGGCAGCTTCGTGGAATCTGTGACGGGAACTAGCTGATAAGTGCACAGAAGAAGTGTACATATTTCTACATGAATTAGAAATAAAAAAAACAACACATAATGTTTTGAATTATTGTGTACTTCATAGGTATCGACATAAGGGTCATAATAATACTCCAACTAGGAGAAAAGTTACAGCCAAATAATGACTCAGCAATGGTAATGGTAATGGCAGTGGCAAGGGTCACAGGGGGATTAACCCTCTGCCCATTTACACATATATTCCATTATATTTAGAATTAACTAAATATATACATTCTTCCCCTTGCTGTCCTGTTAAGATGACTTAAATACTTGTAGGCCTATTGGGTGTTTAGGAAGGTAAATATGAATTCTATTTAAGTAGTTAGAAGCAAAATTATTAGGGAAAAGGTATTCTATATATCCTCACAATACCTGTTTAAATAATGAGACATAATTATTGTGACTAAAATGTCTGGCACGTTATGGTGACATAGAAACTTCCCATTGACTGACACACACCGAGCTCTGTACGCGGGAAAAAGCGTTGTTAAGGACGTGTAACTAATGTATGTAGCAGTAGGTGACGTTACGTCCTAAAATATTGCGTCCTGATCGGCATAGTTGTTGACAAAAATGTCTGGATGAAAGGTAGGCCAGAAAGACTAATAATACGAATTCAGGAACATATTTTATATCAAATTAAAGTCCAATGATATGTGTTGTTTGGTGGTCAGTTGTACGAGAAGGCTTGAAAATCGAGCGAAACGGACGATTACGAGTCTGGGAATACAAAAGTAGGACTTTTGAAACATACAGCATTCCAACTATAGAACTCCCTCCCTCCGCCTGTCCTATTAGTCAGGGAATTTTAGGAGAAAAAAGGCCAATCTGTGAACAAATTCCTTACCAAGAAATTTCTTCACCAATGTATTGGTAAAGGTCTCTACTAACATATTTCAAAACATTTAAACTCAACTCCCATAGGAAAACCCGTGAGAGCTGAAAACAAAAATGGCGCCACTAAAACTCTGAAACACTATAACTTGGGGTAGAATCAACATGTAATCAAGTTTGAATACACTTTTTCTAGGTTTTAAGGCATGGGGAGTTCATTGGAACATGACAAAGGTTGATACAGACAATATTTAGCAAGTTAATCTACTGATACTGGGAAAAAATGAGCAAAAGATGCTAAAAAAATCCTTCCGAATATACCCTCTGAAGTAAAAAATCTATACTTCATAACTTGGGCTAGAATAAACATGTAATCAAGTGTGAATGCACTTTTTCTATGTTTTAAGGCATGGGGAATCCATTGGAATATGAATAAATTCAATATGAACAATATTTAGCAAGTTATTCTACTAATACTGAGAAGAAGAAAACAACAAAAAACTGTCAAATAAAGGGAAAAATCTAAATTGGATTTATGAAGGCATTCATGATGAATGACATTAGGAAAGATATTTCTGCAGGTATTGTGATGCCTGAAATAAAGAAAAAAGGCAAGTTGTCTATCTATCTGAACTTCTGAACAATATTTAGCAAGTTAATCTACTGATAATAAGAACAAATTAATAAAAGACCCTAAAGAAATCCTCCCAAATATACCCTATATAAAAAATAGGATAAGGACCAAAATAAAAGCAAATGAGGACCAAAAAGAGTCAATTTGTTTATAGTGTAAGACAGCTGTCATGCCTTTCTTACTTTCATCATTAGCAAGTGAGCTGTTTGCATCATCAGCATTGCAATAGCCAGAAGCTGGAGGACTTCCAGGTTAATTTTAACTTTCTGGAAGAAGAGATGAAACTTCTGCATTTGGAGTGAATAATTTTGTACTACGTGTTCAGGGCCAGGAGGAGATATAGTTCGGAATTGTTGTCTTTGAATGTATTGGAGAATTTTATCCAGCTTTCTCTATATACTTTTGGGAAGCTCTGCCATTGGTAAACATATAAACTTACTTTTGCTATACAAATATTCAAGGAAAATTGAAGATAAACAATGCCTTTTCTCCTGCCCCAAAATACCTGATTTTATATCATAGTCTACTACCACATGGATAAAAATGGTCTGAAGTTCTGCTATTCTAGATTCTTTCTTCCAATGTTTTTCCAATCCCTTCACACTTTAGTTCTCAGAGTTCAGTTGCTGTGCATTTTTTAATCAGTGGCTAAGGACAGGTAATTGTGAACTATTTTGTACCTTGATTGTTTCTGCACACATATGGACTTCTTCCACTTGAGGTCATGGGATGGCAGCCATCATTTAGAGGGTGGCTCAGAAAGATATATATGCATCACTTAATGCTGTGGTGTGCATGATTGAAGGATATGCCAATTCAAGAGAATGTAGCTCCTAACTTACTGAGACAACCAGCAAGATGATGAAGAGCCCTCCTATACCCAGCTGATGAAATTGCCTCTGAATGTCACTCACAGTAATGTGAAAGCTATGATATTAATTTAATTCCATACATAAATCCTACAGAAATATGGATTGAAGGGGTCAATCACAGCAGGAGAAACTATGTATTCTGATGTTTTATATATATATATATATATTCTGAGGTTCTGAGGCACTGCTCTTGGCCAAGAAAAAAGAATCTTTGTTCTCAAACTACGAAGATATTGTTAAAATCAGAAGAAATCTTTAGTATGCTTAGCATATTTGGCAAAAAGAAATAGACTTGTATTCCATATCAGAGATGCTTCCATCCCTTACTGCATCAGCTATGTGAAACAAATTCCAGTTGCCTCTCCAGAATATTAGTGTTGTTGTTGAGCTGGTTGTGTAGGTCGAAAGGAGCGGTGAACTCCTTCCTACACGGTTCACAGGCCTATCAATTTGATAAGTGTCACATGAGTAAATTAGAACAAAGAAATGAATATACTTCTGTATGGCCAGTGTGGATGATGAATTCTAAAAGTTTTTTTCACATTGTTTGATGGAGTAATCAGTCATGGGCTGCATCAACTGCCCTTCTAATTGAGCATGTACTATTATGTACTTATATCTTATATCTGTTCATTGAAATCAAATGGAGGCATGGCAAGAGGGAAACCTGAGCTGTTTAGCCAATAACTTTTGCCTGTATATGGTAAGATCAACATTCTTCTGTTCATTATACAGGTGACCATCATTAGAATATATCAGACCAATAAAGTGAGAAGATAGAGAATAGCACTTCTTCATATCTTCATGGACAGAAACCCCTTCAGCTAATACCAGACCTTGATAACTATTGCTACTGGTGTAACATCCCACAAATGTTGCTCCCCAATGTTGATGAGGCACAAAGAGTAGAGAAGCATATTCTGGAGTCAAGGAATGGGTAAACTGTCCCAGACATTACATGAAAAAGGATGTGATAAAAACCCTCAGAGGGTAATTTGAAATTAGAATTATAGGTCATTCAATGTCAATGGATCCCCAACTTGTTTCAATGCATCAGGATCACTGGTAAACTCCACTTTTGGTGGCAACATTGGGTTTTGAGCCATGTTACTACCTTCATGCACTGTGTAAAACCATTTTACTCCAAGAAACTAAGGAGTCTACCTTGGCAGGTACTGTTTAGACATAGGTCTACAGGAAATGTTCATGGGCTCATAGATAGATGTACTTTGATCTAGACGAAAAGTCGCCAAGTCAGCTCAGCAATTCGACCCAAGCTCATTGGCCAACACCTATTGCGCAAATCTGCAAATAATTTCCAAAAATCCCTACGTTCCCATATGTACACACTTCAAACCTGTCCCAGTCTCAAGCTTATTGATTTTAAGAGACATTTCAGCAAAAAATTTAACGTCTTACTAGTATAATTACGGAGTTCCAGCATTGCATGTTTACGCCTATTTCTCTCTGTTTCGGATCGTTGCCGACATTATTCGGTTCACTGTCACACGCTCGGCCACACTCGCTTACCTTCGTCTCTGTTCGGCCGACCAATCACAGACTCCGTACAGCGCTTCGCCTACACGCACTCTAGGCCAATCACCGCACGCCTACTAGAATCCTTCAACATACGCCTGCACGTGGGCACAGCAAAATGGCGACTTACATGCGTTGGCCCCACACGGAACAGTGAGTACTAATGGAGTAATATACACGCTGTATACTTTCAAAAAGTACCAGGAAACTAGTGCGGATACTTCAGGACTTGCAAGGAATAACACACAAAGTTACACTCTTCTCGCCAACACCAAACAAAGGCACAACACGGGAAACAATTTCACGCACAACAGCCATCGACGGAACATGTGAATCAGGTAGGTGTCTCATCATTCCAACCGAATAACTGTTTGTTATACACTAATTTTAACAAGCCTTATCCTCACCACGGACGGTTTTCACGTTCAATGCCCGAACAAAGAATTACTGTCTGCCTTTTTAATTGTTGTGTATGTACTACGATAACTATTTACACTAAGTGTTTACATTAGTGCCTTCGACACATGTTGCTTAGGCATAGGTTTACGGCTCATTTTTGAACCACCCAACCTGTCCACATTTACTCGAGGTTTACGGCTCATTTTGGAACAACCGAACGTGTCCACATTTACTCGGAACCTACTAACAAACAGCCAAAAAAATTTTACTAAACAAATTACGTAGGCCCATGGACAAGTAACATAGTAACCAAAGGGAAAGCGTGTTCGTCGCACGGCTCGCTAGAAAATTACATGATCGATGTTAAACTCACACATATAAAATGGGATGCTGAACGGGCCTCCACAAACTAACACCAGGTGACGCCACCTACACCTTTCGGTACCACAGCTGTGCATGCTTTACTTAACCGCCACAGCTGTGCACGCTTTACTTAACGCCCGATTATTAGAAAGGCAAGATAATGACACTCACATTGAACCACACAATAAATGTTGTACTGTAAACTCGAACTTACACTTTTCAAAACGCATACGTAGGAAACAAAATTATAACGGGTTAATCAACACTTGACACCAGGTGCCGACACAATCACTCACAGGCTACATTACGCATCAACATTAGCCAATTGCTACCTACAGACCAAAGGAAATATTTACATTTCAATAACAATGTATTTGTATTCGCAGGGAGGAGATGCCGAATAATATACCACAGAGTCCAGCCACCGACATCAAACCACCAGTAACGCAAATACACGAGATAGAACCACGCTAGGCAACACCAACACATAGGATCGGCAAAACAAATTTCATTGACAGAACAGGTACGTTATAATTTAACAGTCAACCGTCAGCAACATAGCGATTGTACTCAACAATGATGAACTAAGGCAGACAACAAACAATTTACCCACCAACTCAGAAGTTAAATTTACTACATGAATAACAATATTAAGTTTAGACATGTCGTAATCAAACCATCATTTTCAATCACACATTGGTTAATTTCACCGCTGCGTCGACAACAATAATAAACTAGAATTGCAAACATTCATCAACTGTTCTTTCACAGATCATATGGTCCATTTTACAGTAATCGTGACAGACACAACCTGCAGGACACAAACCGACGACAGCAATGAAACCTACAACAGATGAACAGCCTCACATGAGCCGCAAAACAACACCAGCACATCAATACAATTAACTACAAAGAACATTTAGGTTAGTACATTTAATTAAATACAAAACCGGTATCGCAAAAACAATAATATAACCACAGCCATGTAAAATGCAACAACTGAATAAAATGGCAACACAACAACAACAAAACACAATAGCCAAGCAACTACACATACAAACAATAAATATCAGGCGTGTTAAACAGGATATAAAAACAATAATTACACAAATCGATTCACCTCAGTACTCACACAGATACATTCAGTCGATGAAAATTGAATTACGTCAGAATATTAGATTCTACAGAAAATTAACTGGACACCAATGAACAGAAAACAGATAAATTCAGACATAGCCTACAAAAATACATGACACACAGAAACTATATCCTCCACATTGACAGTAAGCAAGTACATACAATTACTACATTAGATTGTACTCACTGATACACATGTCAACATCAAGAACTGACAATTTACGTACAGGTCACATCATACATTTTACATTAACATACATCTTACCATGCTTTTCTTTACCCATTGCAGCACAAGAAACACACTAACAGCCGATCCAGGGACCTACACACGCCTTTCAAACAACACAGAAATGATAGACGGCAGAAGCTAGGAGAAACCTATAACCGAGGTTTTCGCAGGTAAAGAAATAAACAAGTACCAAAAACCCTGGACAAGAGAGCCAAAAATTTTTGTACATTTAGCAACGTTCAACTACATTTCAACACTTAGTTATTAATCGCCTCAATGGCACTGAACGCAAATGAAAAAAAAAGAAATTACCATTGAAAAGATCAGTAACTACACACCATTATGGCAATAATATAAAGATTTAGATAAAATTAACATAATTTCGTGATCGGTGATATCCATGTATTACACAGTAGGACAGACAGAAAGAACAATCGAAATACAAGTAATCAACTATCTAATAAAGTATATACTAATTACAATTTTGCAGATCAAGAAAAAGATTACAGCACCGCAACGCAATGGATGTTGACGTAGATCAAGACATGGAACGCATGTGTGCAACATGCCACAGAAACTCAACTCAGCAACATATCATCAGCTGGACAATGCCACCTCCAAACCCAGTACACAGAGCCTATGGCGACACACCTGTACACAATGGAGCACCCGCACTAGTATGTGAACTGTGTTATGATTACCTCAGCAGACAAACAAACGTTACGAAACCCACTACGTGGTCATGTGGTTGGCCAGCACTCATTTGGTCGATACTAACTGGACAAATAGTCTGCCCCCCACAAGTCATATTACCCCTCATTCCAACATCGATCAGAACTATGTGGGTTAATGCCATGGATGACATAAGACTAACTTTCAGGCGTTACTGGCAAGAACCACCGGTCGTATTGGATATCACGACCCAAATACAACAGTTCACAGCATTACAGTACAAGGGAACCTTACCGGAAATTCAACGCATTGTCAATGAAACTTGTTTCCCATGTGTGAGATGTCCCATGGGCTGTTGTATCTTTGTTGACGATCTTCTCATAGGTAACGCAGAATTTATATACCGATCCATCACCACATAGCATACAAAATTGAGAACTTTACAGGATTCGGTGCAAATGAGACTTTAATGGTTGGCGCAAGACCAGATTGGCTAACAATCCAACAGACACTCATATGGGACATTCAGCCTGCCATCGTCCTGGACAAGAACAAGGGTTTGTGCTTTGTTGCCTGCTCATCACAAAAACATGCACCGCCAATGTACAATTACATCCATGTTATAAACAACCCAATTCTGAAGTCGACACCCGCAAGACAGCCAACTCAGTTGACACCCACACAGATTTGCCCAAACTTTGTGCGGCCAGGAAGAGGCGGACAGTACAACACCTCCTTTAACGTTCTCAACCAATCGGGCGGCGCTGCAGGGTTGTCTACTTTCCGCTTGGCGATGAGGCCACATAAACGAATACTGACAGATGCAGAATACGCAATGGATGCATTAGTCCTCAACCAACGCCCGGACATCAGACACTTTGCTCTCAATTGGGAAATGTTGGGAACACAATATGTTAAACAAACACTGGCGTTTTGGGAAATTTCAAAACCCTTCTATCCGGAACAGACCCTAGCAAAAGCAGCGAAATCAGGGACTCTCATACGCGCTCAGGAAGCTGTTTACCTCACCACAGCTCTCAATAACAGGCATGCCCGGGGTGACGACATAACGCCAACAACAGACAACACTACACAGACACAGCAATTTCAATACTTCCCAATAGTGCATGCTGCAGATGGCTATGGACATTTGCCGATCAAGGTGCCACAAGTCACAGGCTCAGGAGACGAACACGATTTCTCGACTGGATGTACCATCACACTCATAGCCAATATCATAAATCATTCAAATGAAATGCGTCAAGCTTTTGTGAACTCACTAGGCCGCAGACACATCACACAGACTGCAATACACCTGTACGAATACTGCACAGATGCACAGTTAAGTACCTACTTCAAAAGGACTAAGAAGAGTACTCTTGCACAGGAAGATGACAACATCATGAACAATCATCCAGCCACACGCTTGCCCAAAAAGTACAAGCATGAAATTGTTGCCGCAACGTACCTCAGTCAATTGTGCGCTTCAGTGACATTCACCGAGACACACGCGGAAAACATAGCCCAGTACCTAGCAACAGTGGAGGACAACATGGCCCTCATTGTACTGAAAGACAGACACATAAGGCAGGACGAAACAATAAGAACTACAACAGACGGGAAATGGAACCTGATGCTTGGTATTACCGCAGTTGCTCCTCCAACTACCACATATAGTATTGCAATGTCGTTCAGATGGGACAAACATTGGCATTGGCAACATACTACCAACAATGCACGATTGACCAACACAAATGACCATCGACTACTGTTGTATGTAAAGATTGAAGATCACATGCAAATCAACAGGGATCAGGTCATGCTATGGTGTGGCGGCCAAAATCGCATCAAATGCACGGAGCATCAGGACAAGTTTCTTATACGAGAGTCACTAACAACAAACAAGAAATGCACAATGCAAAACTGCAAGAATAAGATGAAATGGCGCTGCCCAGTAGGTTTAGGCACATTCCAGTGCTCCAATGGAATCTGCTTGAAACACCAGAAGGAATTAGGCGCATTGGACACAATCACGTTCGTACCAGACCCAAACAACAAACCAGAAACTATAGACGGCGACAACAATCAAGAAGAAGTGAATGAACCACCAGAACAAGAAAATGAAGCACAACATCAAGATGAAGATACAACGCCTCTCGACTGTCAGCTAAGAACAAGTGACATGGACCACATACCATGCACACTCGACGAGGACGAAGAAGACAGTGATGACGAACATGTTGTAGTGATGGGACCCGTTGCACTTCCAACCGACAACGATGATCCATCAATCCCTATCGCAGCCAACAACACATACCCACCAACTTTCATCTCAGACAACAGTGATGCCATTGCAGGACATTTCATTCTCAATGATCACCTCAGGACAATGGTGCGCACTGCATTCTATAGACCACCTAACATACAAACACAACGCATACTGCAGCACATCTGTTCAATGAACCAAGAAAACACCATCCCTTTACTGTATCCGGAAGCATCGTTATTCCCACACATCTTCTGGGACCAACACAAGCAGACAATGGTGGGAGCACTTCCATCAGCGATGTACACAAATGGCTACATGAAGTCTATAAAGGGAGCTCTAGCAACAACACAAGACCATATGACAGTGAGAATTAGGGACGAAACTTTGCTAACAGCACATGACGAGTTGTATCTCCAATGGGCATTTGATTTGATGGTGAACCAAGCCTTAAATTATAACAGTGCGGCTGTCGTCGTTAACAAAGGCCTAGAACACCTTAGAAGGCCACATGACGGTTCATTAATGAATGTAAGAGAGGGAATGCTTCCGTTTGACGAGATAGATTCAAGGAGACAAGTATATCGATTAGCTGCTCTCATGTGGGATCTAGACGGCTTCGATTATTTCATAACCCTCACCTGTAACAACAAACTTACCTTCAGAGTTCAACCGATAGTGGCAGCTATACAACAAGTGTACGGCCCAGACAGACTCAATATTGTAAAGGGGATAACCGACCACTGTGCATTACTTTGCAGAGCATGGGAGAGAACAGTCTGTCATTTCTTAAGCTGGGTGCAATATGGGCCTGAAAAGGCTTTTGGCGAGGTTGAAACTATATGGAGCCGGTATGATTTCCAATCCCATGGGGCACTGGGTAACAAGCCACATGTACACGGTTTTATCAAAGTCAAAAATGAAACACACTATGAAAAAATCAGTAGGATACGTTGCACTTCTCTTGGAATGTTCGCTCGCGACTTGAACACCGACTACAACAGCCTAGTAACAGCCGAGGTAATAAAGGATGACCAGGACTGCACCTTGCAGGTTCATGACTGCACACTTGCCTCCAACCGCTGCCAAAAAATCAACAGAAATGGCGAGTCAGTGTGCCGTGTTCAGAGGCACCCGCCTTCACAGGAGTATGGCTTTTCTGGCAACCAACGAATGTACGATGAAGACATAATGGACCTCTTCAGGGAGATGGATTTTACTTCGGAAACGCCACAAGGTCAAGAAAAACTGGACGAACGATTCACAGGAGGCAGATACACCTATCCGGCAAACAAAAATGAAGTATACATACCGACTGTCCCCTACGTTCTCATCGCGCTAAAATCCTGCTCCAACGTTCAACTAGTTGACACCAAATTCCAAGTCAGCTACGTTTGCAAGTATGCTGCTGGAGTAGAAGAACATAGAGAAGCGAACTTCAACTGAAATAAAGACAATCAATCAATAGATGTAACCTTTGAACAATACAAGAACATACAGATAACCAGCCAGAAAATGCTTGCAGACAAGGAAAAGAAACACAAACTAGCCAGAGAAATAGGTCTTCCGGAAATAATGTGGTTTTCCCTTCAACTGCCATTCATCTTAACTGACACCGACTACACCCATGTCTCAACCTTTGCACCCAAATATCGTGGAGCAGTGACAAAGAAACATAATGTAGGTGAGCAGCAAGGCGGCGGCGAGGATCCCAAACCGATCGAATTACGGATGGCTCTTGATGATAACAGGCGCTTTACTCCATCACAAGAAATAGTAATACACCAGTATTATCAAAGTGTGTACTATATGGATGCTACATGGGCCTTCTCACTACGACCACCAGAGCTACTTTTTATCCAACACTTAGAGAATTACTCAAAATACTTTGTTCGCCTAAATTCCAAAGCAAACGTAGAATTGGAACAAGAGTTGGAGGAGTCACCATGGATGGATGGAACAGGGAAACAGGTTAAGATCCGACAAAGATACCTGCTAGAAGTAGCTGCCTACACCGCCGAGGCCAGTCAAAAAGAGGAACATCCACACACAGATATGGCAACACTTGTCTTGAACCATATCCTAAACGACATAGTTGAAATGCATGAAAACACAAAATGAAATGTACCAACGGTTCGTCGACATTTAAAAAAACAGACGTAATGTGGTAGTGTTTCTAGCGGTTACACCTTTTCAACTACCCAAATTCATAGTACACCTCATGCTGTCATGTGCTATTTTCACCACCGAAGTAGACCTCTACGATGTACCAAACCTACGGACTGCATTATTTAATACCAGAGTCTTCTCCACCCTAACACCATCCAGGGAAGAAATCATGTCAGTGATACGGTATTACTTACTGGAACAGCTCATGTGGCTACCCATGGGCAATCGCCAATTCCAGAGAATACTCCGATTCCTACCAGAAGCTCTCCATTCACTAATGCATCGAAATGAGCTACAGTATGAATGCATGCCCCTCGCCACAGACCTGGCAATATCCATCAAAGCCTCGGAAGAATTAGCCAGCCTCGAACAAACCATGAGACGCCATGCCATTCATGTCCTGTCACAGCAAGGCATCCCTAACTTTCCACACATTGATCCACTTCCCAACAGTCGCATAACTCCATACATACCAACCATTCATCAAGCGCCTGGACAAACCAATGCCTCCTACAACAAGCAGAAATTAGCACTGCAAATGTTGAAGCAAACAATAGACGCCATCCATTCACCAAGTGAAACATTCATCAAATTCCCCATCGTGATTGGTCCACCAGGATCCGGAAAGACTTTCTTGTTGATGGTAGCCATGACCTATGCCATCACACAGGGATTCAAAACAACCTTGACTGCCCTCACCACGGAACGTGCTCAAGTACTTGGCGGGGAACACATACACCTATTGTTCTCTTTCCCCGTTTTTCAGACAGGAGTTCAGTCAGTCCACAATATGGCTGAAATGGCCCTCACTCGAATCTCAAAAAACAATGTGCGGATGGAATACGGCTACAGGTAATAGCCATAGAAGAAATCGGATTGGTTTCTTCCGAGATGTTTGCTACTATGGACCTGGTCCTTAGACGTCTTCGTGACTCCCCGGTTCCATTTGGTGGTGTAGTGATTTTGGCAACAGGCGACCATGTTCAGCTACAACCAGTGACAGGACAAACCATCTGGACGACCAGTCATTTGATTACTACATTTTCGGTGATAAGAATGAATCACTATGTCAGGAGTGCCACCGACCCGGAACTACAGATCATTCTAAATATCATGCGGCAGAATGTATCAACAGAGGAAGAAGTTCAACAAGTTATTACTATACTGGGACGTCGATCCTCAACCACCAACTTTTACCCTGACTGGCAAATGGTCCCATTGGACGTACTGCGTGTCCTGCCTACAAGAAAAGCAGTTGAGGATGCAGTACGCAAGCACATTAATGAAAAGAAACGCGATCGGAACATCATAACACAAAGCTTTCAAGCCATTGACGAGGTCGAGTCCAGCACAGGCCAATGGATCAGGGGAGATCAAAATGTAGTTGCTGCTTTGAACAGAAAATGTGCAGAACACCAACAACTTCTGGTATACCAAGGTGCTATAATGAGACTGACTTATAATAACAACATCGCACATCCTAACATACCAAGATTTTCTCAGGGCCAACTCTGTGTAATCAGGGACATTCCGATCGGCGAACAGGAAACTACAGTGACAATCGACATGAGGCTGAACATCACACTCATTCCACCCGGGCAACGCTTGATGGCGATCGAAGAAATTCCCCAAGAGTGGCCCACGTTTAAGATTCAACCAAGAATGACAATACCTGTCATTGTAGGTCGCACTAATGCAAAGGCACGACGTTTACAGTGGCCCTTGCAACTACACGTCGCATCCACCATACACAAGATCATCGGTGAAACGTGTACACAGTTGGCCACACAAATCACAACACAAGGCTTCATGTACCGCATATGGGAGAAGGGCATGCTCCTAGTACTGCTAAGTCGAGTCCGCAATATCAACCACATGTATTTTATTGGTTTCATCACTGATACATTCGCTGCCATTGCAAACATGATCCGGATAGCTTCCCCAACGCAGTTTGAAAGATTGAAAGAACTTTAAGACAACTAGATGTCCTACACAAACCACCTAGAGAAATCTTAAATGACTTCATTCAACTGCAGCATGATATCCCAGAGTACGACATGGGGTTTGTCTACATGATAGCCAGCACCAAAAACCCGCAACACTGTTACATTGGTGAAACACAAAATATCAGACGACGCCTCACACAGCACAACAGTGGTCATGGTGCTTTGTTCACAAAACACATACGATTACGACCATGGTGTTTGTACATTTTGATCACTGGCTTTCCAGGTAATGGAAAAGCACAAAGTAACATCAATGCACGTAAACATCTAGAACACTTGTGGCACGCTGCAGTTGCAGAGATTCCTTTCAATCAGAGGAATTCACTGTCAGTGTCTGCTACTGGCCGACTAGTGTTTAGTGAGTTCAAAGAAAATCATCCACACTGGAGCCTCCAGTTCCTGCAATGCGGACAATTGGTTACCAGAGACACTGCAGCAAGGAACGATGAGACAGCCAGTATAGAAGAAATTACCGATAGATAGACTTGAGGCTAAGCACCCCGAAATAAACATGAACAAGGAGTCAACTACACAACTTGAACAATTATGAGCATCATTTTGCCCATAGTCACCAATGATATACAATTTCTTTATTACCGGGTACTCATGATAATTAGGAAATGCTCTATGTAATTCCATTATTGCTACTTTGTTCTTTAATACTGAAGGGTACAAACCGGTTAAAAACAGATCTGCAGTATTCAGACACTTCAATAAAGGTAATCCGTACCTCGTGGAAAGCCAGGAACACAGGCATAACGTTGCTCAGAAATATATTCTATTGCGATGGGCCAGACTGACATTGCCGATTAAGAAAAGGACAAAAATATCCAACAAGACTATTAACGATTAAGCAGTAATCACCTGAAAGAAACAACTAGTGTAACGTATTCCGTGCCAAAGCGGTAGTGCTATTGCTTGTAAATTTGAATGTTAGTTGTGAAACAAAATGTTGAAATAGGTGAGCTCATGCTAATGGTTCGAACAATTAAGATTTTGAAAGCATCTCATTATGAAATAAGTTCATGGATGCCTAATACCGGATTGGTATCTTAGCTAGTGTTTGTAAATTATAATGTCAGTTTGGAAACCAAATGTTTAAATATGTGAGCTCATGCCAAGGGCTAGAAGAATAACATTTTCCAATGATCTCATTATGAAATAAGTTCACGGATGCCTATAGCTGAGTTGTATTTTAGGTATTGTTTGTAAATTTGAATGTTACTTGGGAAACCAAATGTTTAAATATGTGAGCTCATGCCAATGGCGAGAAAATATGATTTTCCAATGATCTCATTATGAAATAAGTTCACGGATGCCTATAGCTGAGTTGTATTTTAGCTCTAGTACTTCAGCAATATTACTGTGTGAATGAGCGCTTCAACGGTGGAAACGTGAGACATAATTGTATCAATTTTATTAATGACGGATTTAACTATTGAACAGGGCAGTACGGCTCACAATGAGTATTGAAGTATCGATTAGGCACACCATTAGTAAAGAGTTAATTCAACAGCCCATCTATGAGAAGGCTATATTGTGAATGCTAAATCAGTGAGCGAGTAATTGATCTAAATACCGGTTATTTGTATAAGGTTTGCACGTATGAAGTAAAGCAGTAAATTGATATAAGTAAATTGATAGAATTATTGCTATTGTGCTAAATTGCTATAAGTCTAATTCATTGAAGAGTGTAACATGTCCTCGATAATTCCATTGTCCGTTATGATGATGTGTTTCTGTATGTGCAGCAAAAATTACTTTAAGTAGCATTACTTTGGTTAATTATGCTCAACGATATTAATGATCAAATTATTACTATTCTTTTACACAAGTGTCGCCCTTATAGATGACTACAATAAAATTATTTGTTGACACTGTATTACATCGATTTCTGTTTCATCCAGTCACGCCGACGTCATTCAAACCACTATGCCAAAAATTGTCAGTCAGACCAAATTACGTCTCTATTTAATACATACCACGATGATTTCCAATTATAATTTACACAGCCCAATAGACGATAATAGCCCCAGACCGACGAACATTCAATCAATGAGGAAATTAGAATAAATGAGGAAAACGTCCAATGTAGTCGTTGAAAGGACCCATCCAATTAATCATTTCGATGCAACAGAGATCATTTATTAAACAAATACGGTAAAAATCGACGACCATTAAATGTTAATTCAAATGGATTCCGTGGAAAAAGGATCCAACTAATTAATCATATCGATCCAAGAGACATCATTTATTCGAGCAATAAAGTAAGACTAAGTATATGTAGAGTAAGTTTGTAAACTTTATTAATTACGGTACCTAGGCAAATAGGCTTGCATGAAATCGATGGCAAACACAAGTCATATAATAAATGAGGACAAATTATAATTTATGAATCTTTGACAGAAATATAAAGTGAACGTTTGTTACAGCACCAGTTGCCGGACTCTTACTTAGTGTCTGCGAAATGGGGGGTATTGGGGCCCCACATGTGCAGACGTAATCGGGGAATTAAAACAACACAATATTGGCGTCCAGCAATCACATGCCTCAGTGTGGTGAGGTTTTACTAACCGATATTACCAATGCTATCGTACCAATGTTATCCTCAAAAGGTAACCAACTGAACATAGAGAACACGACGACATATACTATGCACAGATACTGCTAACATTGCTTCAATGTATACGCCATCAGCCCAATTGCCTTATACAAACATTTCAGAAACTTATTACACTGGGCAATAATTGAGGACAGACGTATTAACTACAATTATCCATAAAACAATATATTGCTTCATGTCAGTACAAGATGTTTTAAATCGTACATTGCTGGACTGCAGTCATTCAATAACAAAGCAATTAAATCGTCAGAAAACCTAATAAAAACGACAGTGCAACCGATATTACTGATGCAGAAGACAAGCCCAAACCGCATTACCTATTATCAACAATAGAAGACAATGATACAAGTGTTCATTGATAAAATACTCAGTTTAATTAGTGGAAATTACTTACTTAATTTAATCAAGGACCAGTTACACAGATATCACATTACCGTAGTTATTGATATCACACCAACCTAACATATTGCAATTGACAATACCTTTGATCATTATAAAATTATATCACCTTTAAAAAGTCAATAAGATATGTTATTTGAGGTAACACTGTTGTCGGCAACTAATAGAGAAATTAAAAAATTTATCACCTTTAAAAAGTCAATAACATATTTTATTTGATGTAACACTGTTGTCTGCAACAAATAGACAAATTAAAAAATTATATCAACTTTCAAAGTCAATAAGATGTTTTATTTGCTGTAACACTGTTTTAGGCAACATATAGAACAATTACACATCAACATAGCAAGATTCTGTTTGGTCAACATAAGTAAGTACAAGTAGTATGACAATATCATAGCATTATGAAATGGCGTTCATTAGCGAGCACCAACCACTTCGGTAGACTAGGATAGTAGGCGACCTTATAGGACACTTGTCAAAATATGTTACAAATCCCTGAGTCATGTTGGACACATGTGTAAATTACACTTGTCAAAATATGTTACAAATACCTGAGTCATGTTGGACACACGTAGCACCTACCCAACTTTTTCGAGATCACTGGTCCACAAAGTTACATCACAAAGACAAGAAGACAAAATGAAAATCCGAAATTAGTGCACATATCCACACGCGAGCGTTGTTCGGCAAGAAAGTAGTTCTGTGTTCGAAGCGTAATTAAAAAATAAAAACTTATTTTATTCTTGATAAATGTACCTGTGGATTGAACCCAACCTAACAATGATTCACTCCCTCCAAATTAATATGATATTAATCCACTTAATCATGAAAAACCGCGTTATTAATATTTTTATGATGATTATATATACAGTTAGTAAATTATTACTATAATTGCTTATGAATACTTTCTGTTCTCTCTGCGCTTTGATGCAGTAGGTTTTTTTTTTTTTCTAGTCCAACCTTTTATCTCTTGCAGAAAGACGGACCCACTCTTACCGATCTACAGAACTTGATGGAGGACTTGAAGGAAGAGGTCGAAGATGATGACTTTTGGAACATTCTGGCTAAAATTGGACACTTTCTTTCTTTATTGATATTGGTTTTTGGAATAGTTATAGTAATCAAAAGGAGAATCCAAAAGAAAAAGAAAAAAGCTAAAAAAGCTAAAGAGGAACTTCAAGGAAATTCCCTTAAAAGAACCGTTTCGGACCCCGCCCTTTATACTACAACTACCCCCCTTTTCGATCACAACTTTAGGAACGTGGCTATTTCTGCCGTCAAAAACACGGTCTTGAAAAGATTTTTCCCGGGATGCTTCCAAAACACCAGCGACTACGACCCTGAAAATGCCAGACCTCGACCAAAACCTTTTTTACTAAATGATGGAGTGTCCCATATAGAAACCTTAAATTATGACGATGTCACGGGTGAACAGAGCGACTATGAAATTCCTGCTCCTTCTTTTTCTGCTCCCCAACCTTCTACTTCTACCACCGCCACCCCCACCACCACCACCACCCCCTCCCCAACGACAACTGCTCAAGTCCATCATCGCATAGAGTCCCCCTTGTATGAAAATGTTTCTGCAGCTGCTTTAGATCCAGCTGCTGCTGCTGCTGCTCCTGCTGGCGCTAAATTCAAAATTACATCAAAATTTTATCGTCGTCGACCTCTTCCTTATATTTACATTTACTTGATTATATATATACTTGATTATACTATACTTGATTTACTTAAACTTATACACATTATACTTGTATACTTGTTTGTGTGGAGCATGCATTACTTGCATTACTCGTCGCATTACTTGTAATTACTTATCTACGTCTCCATGCAGTGGCAGTAAATCATGTAAAAGTTTTTGGATGGATTGTTGTATTAGCCACATTTACTTTATTGTATTTTGTGCAGGCCACAGTTTTCTTGTACATTGTAGTATTACATTAGCCGCATTTCATCTCCAAATCATTATTTGGTTGTTTTTTAAGCGCCAGTCAAAATCACTTCAATAAAAGTGCTGGTACTTATAATATAATTGTCAATTGTCAATTGTTTCATTCATTCACGCAAGCATTTTAATTTCCTCGGGAATGGAAAGTTCACTGAAATAGTCCATATCAACAATTTCAGCCCATCTTCTTTTAAGCACGTTCTCCACTGCAGTCGTAATCTCAGGTCCTTCCCTCAAGTCATAGTACTCAGCCATTCTTCCCACAGCATCCATCAACTCACCCGAGTCAATGGAAAAATAGGCAGCGCATACGTCCAGTTTGCACACTGTGCCCGAAAATGTCCCAATGCAACCCCCTTCGTGTGCGAGCTGTGCCTCTGCGGCTTGAATGCAACCTGTGCAATTAATTCGGCGTATCTCATCGTAGCATTTCTTTAAAACAATGCCATACATTGTTTCGGCCAACTCCTCGTAATTCGGGCAAGGTACCTTCTCGCTCTTAAACTCCACACGAACATCAGGGCAGTAAGCGATTACTCCGGCTGTAAATTCCTCAGAGGATTTCACACAGTTCTCCCTCATCAGAAATTTGCTTTCATTCTCAGAAACAACCCTATCGCCATTATAGCCAGTCCATGTAAATAGCTTGATCGTTTTCACAGGTAACTTGGCTTTCTTTGAGCTGGAGAAGTCGGCAACACTACTACTGCGTTTCCCGCTGGTGCTGGTGCTGGTGCTGGTGCTGGTGTTGTTAGATTTGCACCGGGTTGCAAAAGCTGGCAGTGAGGCAATAAGCTCATTTGACTCTTCCAATGTAAAGTTAAACCACAACCAGGGGTAATATCCACTTCCCTCTTCATTCCTTTTGCTAATGGTAATATAGGCACAATCGTTAAACTGTTTGCATACAGCCGTCCAGCCATTCTGACTCTCTACAAGCTCGCTGGTAATCCCTTTTTCATAGCTCCAGCAATAAGCTCAAGAGCTGACAAACTCATAAAGAGATGTTGCACAACACCGTCCGTTCTAGTCCTGGAAAGTTTCACAGATTTCACACTCTGTTTAGCGATACTGACTTTGTCGCTAAGCACAAGCGAGAAGTCAGAGCTGGTGGCAGCAGAGCGGCCAGCGGAGCGAATAAAGGTATCCATGTTGTCTCTTCAAAGTCGGGCTAACAAGTGATAACTAACTACACAGCGCACACGTACTTATAGCTCTGCCAGGAGATCAGTTCGGCTTATCATGATTAATCCAGCCTTCAGCTCTTCCAACCTCTCTGCGTCAGAGCGCGACTCAGTCTGTTTTATCCAGGCTCTCAGTAGCTGCTCACCGCTTGAAGAGTCAGTTATCCGCTCTCTCATGCGATCTTCTATAGTCTCAATCTGACTATATTTTAAACCCAATGTCATCCCCAAACGACGCCAACATCCAGCAATCATAGTTGACAGCCTTTCTAAAATGGCAAATTCTAAAGTTCGGTCTGCTCTCGTAAATTCTTGCTCCAGCATTTCACTCAAGTCCATGCGCTCACAATCACGTAAAGCACGGTAAAGCTGACAGTAGCCTTCAAAATCAGACCCACTCTAAGCGCTTCTCCACTCCAGTAACATAAGCAACAGACTCTCTGTAAAAAATCTAAAAAATCCGCTGCAACAATGCAGTCGAGGGGCTAGCAACATCCAATCTCGGTCCAATTGCCTAAACACCTTCTCAAACTTGGTTGCAATAGCAGGGTCGCTCATTTTTATTTTTTTTCCCCTACAATATTAGTCGCTTTCTACTCAGGCCAAAACAACATTTACAGCGCATACAGCGATTGACAGAGCCAACTGAACCACTAAACACATGCTCAACTCCTAAAATGTTGCAACAACTCACAGTGTCGGGCGAACTTCTAGGAATGTTTGCTCCACACAAACATTTCAGCCAGTTCTCCTTCTTTTTATTCTTGAGCCAGTCCACATACAATAATCCAATGGAGGAAAAGTCGTTCTCTAAATACACCGCCAGGGATGTGTGAGCGCACTGAAGTCCTGTCTGGTCAAAACACGGCAAGTTGCACAAGCTCAGATGGGAGGAGGGGGATGCATAAAGTCGCTTGTCCTTTTTCAAATAGAAAAATCCCCTATAAACAACTTCCTCAAAGGAAAATTCCATACATTCAAAAATAACAACTCCGGGTATTAATTCGCCTCGGCTGGCTCTGATCAAACGTTCTTCGAATTGATGCACTAAATGTCTGGTTACTGCATTTCTCCCCTTTTTCGGAAATGCCTGCTTGTAAAGTAAACTAACACACAGGTACGGCGAAGGAAAGTACCATCCAGTTCCATCAGGTAGGCGATCAACCTCATCCACGTTTAAAGAGGATAAATACAGCGGTAATCCACTCTTCTCTGGGTTATGTAAAAAACCGCCGCTGCTATTAGGAGAGTCACTACCAAATGTTATCCGGTGAGGGTCTGCTACACTGCCCATATTAACATTAGATCCAGATCAAAACCGCCCAACTCCCGTTGTATTAGTTTCCTTCGTGCGTTTGATCGACTTGACTCTATGAATAGCCCGTAGTGTAAACGTTTGTAAGACTTGGGATATCGCAAAGATAACTTGTGTTGGCGACCGGGGCGTCCTCTCCTAGCCATGGCTCAGGCCCCAAATGATGATCTGCCAAGCTTTTATACTACTGATATCGTCAATAAACTATCAAAACTCTCGGCTACTTTTCAATGCGCCCATCTATACCTCTTATCTACCACAATCTATCTTCTGACTCAACGGTTTATAGCTTATCAAAACACCTGCCTCCTCCTCTCCCATTCTCACTGGTAGCAAATTTTTAAAACAATCACTAGCCCATGCGCGCCCAACGGATTAACTCGCCTCCTACGGACTACCATTGTGCTTCTTGTGCTTCTTGTGGTGTTCTTGTGCTTCTTGTGCTCCTGTGCTCCTGTTTGGATTACCCATCTACCCTACTTGTGCTTTTGTCGGTTGAATTACCTTATACCTGGATTACCCTACTTATGCTTTTTGTTGGTTGGATTACCTTATATCATTACTTGTTACTACGCATTATTACTTGTTCCTGTGATCTTGTGCTCCTGTGCTCCTGTTTGGATTACCCATCTACCTATCGTCGGTTGGATTACCTGGTGCTGCTTGGATTACCTGTGGCTGCTTGGATTACCTGTTGCTGCTGACTCTCTTTATTCGCTTATGTTCACCATATATTATTATTATTATTATGTAACACTAAGTTATTGCTCTTCTCTTATTCAAATAAAAGCAATGCACATACAGATCCAGACCCAAGCCAAGTCAAGGGAAGGGAGACACAAGCAAAGATTGGATTGGCTTACATTTACCACAACTTCGCGCAGCCACACGCATCAAGCGATATAGAAGCAAACACATAGAAAAAATAAAAAAGGACACAACAAGGCACAAACATTTCACAAACCTTTCTATATTATTCAAATTATTTACAAGTTACAAAATCCAAGTTACAAAAAACCATGCAGCACACACAGCCCATACACACAGCACACTCACACAGCACATACACAGCACAGCACACACACAGCACACACACAGCACACACACACACAGCACACACATATTATATACATTATATACAGTCCTAAACTAACTTATATCTAAGCAGTAAGCAGAGCAGGGTGAAGGAAAGAAAAGAGCAAAAAAGAATGAGAAAAAGAATAGAAAATAAGAAAAAAGATAAAAGAGGATTCAAGAGGCGAAGCTTAAGCATTGCGTTGCAAGCAGCAAAATGTCCAGTAAAAGTCTATGTACAGCAGCAAAGTCTATGTACACAACACACACACACACACACAGAGGCTGTGGTGGTAGAGGCTGCGGCGGCAGTGGTGCCGGTTCTCTCTCCGCTAGTGCTCCCCTTCAGGTGGTGCCGGTGGAGCTGGTGGCAGTGGTGGGGGTGGTGGTGGTGGTGGCGCTCCTCGGTCTTACATCCTCAGGCTCTGGGGCTTTCCCTGAGGCTCCTGGGGCTCCTGGGGCTTTCCCTCTCAGGCTCCAAGGATCAAGCGCGGGACCCTTAGGCAGCTACACTGAAAGTAAAAAAAAAAACATTTTTCAAATAACCCTCACAAAATATTAGTCTAGAACATAGAAACATAGAAACACCGCATTCATAAATTCATAATGATATTCAAACACACAGGTTTTCATAAATAATAATAATATTCATAATAATATTCATAATAATAATAATTAATAATTTAACTTACACTCAGGAACAACCGATAAGGTCGTTAGGTCTGGGGCTCCGTCCAATATTCTCGTCGTCTCCAAGCAATCTCCCACAAAGCGAAACAAGAAATCAGTCTCTCCCGTTTCAGGGGAGAGCACTGCCATTGACCAGCCTGGGCTGGGGGGCATGGTCATGCAGAAAATACGAATTTCCTGCCAAAATATCTCCAGCCTAATCGTCAACGGGTTCGTGGTCGGGTACACCGCCAACACCCTCCATCCGCTCAAGGTTTCCATATCCATTCTGCAAAATATCAAAAAACTTAACATCAAGCCCTATTGATATTCGTAATAATATTAAACATAATAATATTCATAATAATATTCATACATTCATCCTACATCGATCCACGGCCACACACCCACACACACACACAACCAGCGCCCTGCCCCACGGGCACCACCCTCCTTGCTCGGTGGTGGTGTGCTTACTTGCTCGGAGAATCAAATTCACTCGATTTCAAAATTTCACATCGATTCTACAACCCTACACACCAGTAAAACAGTTCTTACAGGTTTCTTAACATGCTATACATCACATACTAACCTAATAACCATAAATCAAGCAATATAAACCAATACTTACTTGGTAATTCGATGTAAAGTAATCCAAATACCTAGATTCAATTCGACTCTTTCAAAATCTCTCTGCAAAATGGCGGCTTCGTAGAAAACTTGGGGCAAATCGGAAGAAAACATAACCCATTCATTCTTTCATTCCAGTTCATTCCAGTCACTCAATCAACCTTAGCGACCCAGGCGCCTCTTCTAACCTCTGACCCCTTGCTCGACGCTCGATCCCACACCGAGCCCGGCGCCGGGCGACGCTCTGACAACTGATAAGCGACCAACACATGCAAAACTCGTATATGAATAAAGTTAAATGAAACACCTGCTGAACCTCCAGCAATGTCCCCATATTTCAAAAAGAAAAAAACAACTATATTCTATATTCATCACAAACATGTAAAACATGTAGATCCCTCAAGATTCCTACATGATTCCCCATGTGATCCCTCTTCACAATTCCACCGCTCAGCTAGTAGTATATCAAAATTGGGGGACACGCACAATTGCGCTCTTTTACGCACGCCCATGTCTCTCGTTACTCAAGCGCTCCTCCATTCCACCACTCTCCCCATTCCACCACTCTCCCCATTCCACCATTCCACAACCATTATATTAATAAAGCACACAACATACTCCTATATTAATAACTCTCGAACTCTCCACCACCACCACCAACACCATCCACAAAGGGGCGGTTAGCACCACCACCTCATCCAAGGTGGTGCTCGTACACACCACCACCACTTCGAGATAAACAACCACGCTCAAACACTTCGAGATAGGGCTTCAAAATAAAGAGCTAGGGGGGCTAGGGGGGATTGGCAGCCATCTTGGACTTCGACCACTTCGACCACAAAGCGAGCAAGGGGCTAGGGGAGGGGCTAGGGCTTGGCAGCCATCTTGGATTGCTCACTAAGGTCAAATTTGCGGGTTTATAACTACTACTTGTACATTTTCTGCCGATTTCACCCATATAATCCCACTTAACAAGCAAGGCCATATAGTCCAACGACAGAACACATTATGAGGCCGCGACATTACACAACTACTTAATGGCTCTGCATCATATTGTCAAATTGCTTAGCAATCTTCTGATATGCGGGGTGTAATTTGGCTAGAAACAAACTGTTGCGGTTAAGTAAGTCTTGCCTCGGCTCACATAGATACTTATATGTGATGTGTTACAGGAAAGTGGGTCACAATTCGCAAAAAGTGGATTTTGAGATATCACCATATTTGAAAAGATGAGATCAAGCCGATTCCAATGATAGTAAACAGTAGGACATTTAAAAAGTATTTCTATATTTTAAGTTCGATATTTTTAATTTTGAAAAAATTAGTTTGTGATATCTCTGGGTGGATAATTACTATAGTAAATAAGCTGAATATAGGATGATCTTAGAAAAGGATGGATGCATTTAATAGTCTCGAAATTTGGTACATGTACATATGCAGCGGCAAGAACTGGACACACCAAAAATGAAAACATTTCAGCAAAGAAATCTTGTGAATAAATCACTTTGAAAAAAACAAATTTTGCGACATGTGACTCATTTTTCTGAAGCGGACGACAACTGGATCTTACCTGATACAGATATACCATATAACCACAGGAGGAGGCCCAGCCAATGCCCAGCACCAACTGAAATAGAACAGTAAATCAATTAATTATTTGATTGTCTATACATGTCGGTCAGATTTTCAGAAAATGTACATGTAATTGGCAGCTGTACACATTGAGTAAATTCTGCAAAATTAAGCTGCAATTTGGTCAATACTAGGTAAATTCGAGTATATTCAGCATTGCATTGATTCTAGCAATCGGTTTGGTTAGGTTGAACTGTATTTTGAACTTTATTTTAGCTTATTTTCGTCTGAAATTTGGGTTATTTAAGAGAAATGGTGATGGTGAACTGTACATTTTCTGGTGACTTCTCCCATATCAATTTATATATATGGGCAATAGTCCTTGTCACAGTTCAATTACAGTGTCCCGCATGCAAACAGATGTAATTGACAAATGGTTTTAATAAGGAAAGTTAATAAATACTGCCTTTTCACATCGGTTCTACACAGCTGTTAAAACTGCTTTGTCAGCTATTAAGAAAAAGCAAATCTTCCTAAATTCACTCATATTATGACTTATGGGACTAGATTTATCAATCTTCTGCTGCTGTTATATGTTTATACAAGAGTTACTCATATTGTGACTTATAGGACTGGACCGACCGGCGAAATGGCACTGCATAACATGCATGCACTGCATAACCAAAGCAAGAACATTCGCCATCACTCCTTCGGAGATGCCAAATGTACTATACAACTTCCTCCATGATCGGGAAACCCCCTCTATTTCTCATTGTCCAACACCCAAAAGTTACATGAGTGCCTAAGTTAGAGCCTTAGGGAGAGATTGGACCAAGATTTTTTAGCTCTTACTGGTATAATTACTGCATAACAGACCTCTCGCGTTGACGCCTCTAGGGCTCTATAGATCGGTGTTCCGATGCCATTCCTTCATGCTTGGCGTGTCACGTGACAGCTGAGAGAATGGTTTCTCACCCTCCCATGAGGTAGCGCCACCGTATGATGTGTAAAACAGCGCCGCGTCGGCGATTGTTTTTCACGTTGACTTAACATTAAAATTAAACGATTTTGCAGGAGGGTGGGCGGGACAGTAAGGAGAATGGTGGGCGGGATGGTGGGCAATGTCTGCCTACAAAAACAAAAACGTAAATAGCCCAAGACTTCCCCTCAAACTCTGATGATAGGCCTCGATCTGGTGCCATCACACTCTCTGGACGGTCGGCACCCTCCGCTTCTTCCTTGGAAGAAGTCAGAATGACTCTTATTTACAATTTTGCACGGTGCACAGACAGCTAGGGTCCAACAAATTTACTCTTATACCACGGCCTTCCTTATCCACCTGCATTCAATAATTTCCCTGCTGAGAATGTCTATTGACGCATGGAATACTTAGTTTAGGTCTTTGCCTACAACCTAGCATACTTAGATTGTAGATTCAGGTACTCACACTTCCACAATCGGTTTTCGTTTCAACCTCCACACTCAACCCACACAGCTACATCCACGCCATATATCGCATGACCATTCCGATCCCTTGTTCCATTCCGTACGAGCCGGAAGTCACGTTCACGCTAATCAACGCAACCGGCAAATGGGATTCGAAATGGATAGCGCTGTTTACTGACTGAGTAAACAGCACGAGGCCCGGGTGGGACGTGGGGTGGACAACGCAACGGGTGGGTGGAGGGTAGTTCGTCGGAAATTTAAATATAAAAACAATCTAAAAGCGTTGAAATATAACCAATTTACTTCCTACAAATAAATACCTAATGTGCGGATACTTTCTGGATTTATCAATCTTCTGCTGCTGTTATATGTTTATACAAGAGTTACTCATATTGTGACTTATAGGACTGGATTTATCAATCTTCTGCTGCTGTTATATGTTTATACAAGAGGTACTCATATTGTGACTTATAGGACTGGATTTATCAATCTTCTGCTGCTGTTATATGTTTATACAAGAGTTACTCATATTATGACTTATGGGACTGGATTTATCAATCTTCTGCTGCTGTTATATGTTTATACAAGAGTTACTCATATTATGATTTATGGGACTGGATTTATCAATCTTCTACTGCTGTTATATGTTTATACAAGAGTTACTCATATTATGATTTATGGGACTGGATTTATCAATATTCTGCTGCTGCTATATATGTTCATACAAGTAATTGAAGTCTAATCACAGAGAGAAAACTGTTGCCAGTGATAAAGTCATCGCAGGAAAGGATTCAGGCGGGGCTTAAACTACATGAGGACTTTTTAGAAGCTGTTTATCAAAAACAACTGAACGAAATCCTCTAAAATTCTGGTCAAATAACTTTTAGATGTGTTAGGAAAGAATGGAACAAGTAGAAAATGTTCCGGTTTTTACCAACGTTAGCTGAGAGTAGTAACTTTAAATATACAAAATAATTTTCATATGTTCATATTTCATTATAAGGTAACATTATCCAGGTATTCATGGCTGTAATAGGGGATTTGCATGTCTATATGACAGTGCATGCTGGGATAGTTCAAATCTGACATAAACATATTTAGCAACAATTTTATGGAAAACATTTTGCGGTCTTAATGGAATTATAATGGCACTTTTCGGTTTGAGGCGAGAGGCTTTCCCTCCGTTTGAAGGGTCTCTCTCAACTTCGGGCCTAGACTGATGGAAATACGCCAAAACAGAATATTACATTAATAACCATGTTTACTACCCACGGTTGTAGAAGGGGTTATATCGGAGTATGCTCCGTTCTGGAGAATCCGTCGATATCTGCTTGAGTGTAATATATGAGTCAGATTTGTAAATTTAAAAATGTAGAATTCGCCTTCACTAATCCTCTCAAATAACCCACATTTAACACAAAAATGAGCTTCAAAATGCAGTTTGACATAACAGAACTGATACTTTAAATCAATGCGATACCAAATATACTCAGATATATCCAGTATTCTTCATTTTTCAGCCTAATTTAGCAGAGTTTTCTAAATCTGTAGAGCTGCCAATTGTACATTTTCTGAAAATCGGACCCATATATAGGATGAGCTTTCATCACTCACAGATATGATACATACTGAACATATTCACCAAGGCATCATGTACCGACCTCGCCACAATCTTTTTTCTGCACATAAATGGTGAATTCGCCAGAAAATGTACAATTCAACTTCACCATTTCTCTCAAATAACCTTAATTTTGGACGAAAATAAACTTCAAAATACAGTTCAACCTAACCAAACAGATTGCAAGAATAAATGCAATTCCGAATATACTCGACTTTACCTACTAGTATTGACCAAATTGCAGCCTAATGTAGCAGAAGTTACTAAATGTGTACAGCTGCCAATTGTACATTTTCTGAAAATCTGACCCATATGTATGTAAAAAGTTCTGGCTGATGGGGAGTAATCAGATGGCAGGAAAAGATGGCGGGGAGGAAAAATGGTTAATATTTGAAGCTCAGGGGCCGGAGGGCAAGCTGAGCTAGCGTAATCTAAAGCAGGTATGGTAACCTCTGAAGCCTCTCCTCCAGGTATTTGATATCACAAATAATAACCAAGATATATTTCATCGTATTGTTTTTAAGTATGCGGATTCAGAACTTGCTAGGGCTAGGGGGGACGCTGAGAGTTCATCTGGATGTGCACACGGCCAATGTTAAATATATTTATAGTCACTGCCTTGAACAGTCCAGGGGCTATAACAACCATAGGTAGAGTCTAAAATCCCTCAACTTCGCCTCAGAATAGGGGATTTGCATGTGCCACTGCGCATGTCTGTTACAGTGCATCATGGGATGGATTCATTCTGTTGAAATCTGACATCTAAAATCTGACAATATTTGGCAACATTTTTATCGAAAATTGCAAGAATTTTTTCACCAATATCCTAGCTTTATAAATGATCTGTGAAAACCAATTGCATCTCGGGAAAATTGGGAACTTGTGTTATGGAAACATGTATAACAGATGGATATTGACATTAGAGCATTGATCATTAGTCCATGCAGAACATGACATGATTTCTATAGATTTTAAACTGTGCCATAAGTCCGATAATTCCATGCGAATCAAGATTCAAGATGGCGGCTATATGGCCTAAAATAAAATTATCTTTATCGATTTCTTTCTTTCCATTTTGACACAGCATCTCATCATTATAGTTCAAGATTTCACTGTGGGCTACAATCTCAAGTCAGTGATCTGGATTTTTTTTCTGAGACTCAGTTCCTCGAGGAAGTTACCGTAATCCTGATATTAAAATCACTTTTGATTTCATTTTTGTTCTTGACTCTATTATAATTATTAGATCTTCTACTCTGTTGTCTCTTCCAAAGCTGTAAATTGCTTAGACCATCTTCTAACTTTATCCACCTATTACACCAGATATGTTCACATAATACATTTTTTCTTACTTCTGGGTTCCTGAGTTCCGTAAAACCTATTCCATACTTTAAATATCTCAGTATAAAAGTCTGAAAATTCAGCTTTAATGATTTGTCTGCAACTAAGTATTTTTCTTACATTGTCGCCAGATTTTCTCTGACAATAGCAGACCATTTACTCAAGGGATTATTTAATAATCTTTGTACTCATTTCAATTGACATGCAATCAACTTAGCACGTACATCGTACCACCCTCCTCAATCTCTCTATACAAATAGTGGTTAGCAACTCTATGTTTGCCCTTTTGCAGTTTGCCCTTTCGCAGTTTTTGTATTTCACATATCTTTCCTTCGTCGATCACAATAGGCAAGAACCGAAACGCTCTCTTTAGGTTTAGTCTCGAATTGTTGAGATTTGGTGGTATGCTATGGACGAGTGGTGTGACATGGTCGTCACGCACTGGTGAACACGAGCGGGAGCGTGCGCTAGGTGTGTGTGGGTTTAGGCCAGTCCATTTTGGGTGGTGACCGAGGGGTGGCCGTTGTACCATGAATTGGAGGGTAACTGACGCAGGGAACTGAGAGTGAATTGTTATTGTTGTTATTCAATTTGGAAGTGATGGTGAATCCCAACAATTCGAGACTAAAGCAATTAGATCCTTCAGTTGTAGTGGGGGTTCGTTGTCTGTTTGCCCGGGACCCCACCTCGGCTATCGCCTCGGTGGGGGTCCCTAAGCAAACAGACAACAAACCCCCACTACAACTACAGGTTCTAATCGCCCACGAGATACCACAGCTGGCACTGATTTCATACAGGCGCCGGGGCCTATCTGAGAGTGGGTGGGGCACTGACCACAGCTGTAGGTACACACCCGCTCAAACACAGTGCGGGTGCATGCATCATGCACTCAACCTGCACCTACACACAACATTTGTTCTGTTATTTGTTTTCCATAACTATTAAAGGAACATTAAATAAGATGAAGATAGGGCATGGTGTTGTCTCATATATCCTAAAGTTTGGTGGCAATATTAAATGTTTTTCTGTCCCTAAAATTACATTTAATTAAGGGCCCTCTCTGGGTCCATTAGAACCTGCCCCCTCATAATGTAAACACAGGTGGCTTGACCCCTCTTCCGGTCAAAATTACCCATCCCCCTCTACTCTGGCCCCAGTCTACCAGTCAGCATGTCCCATTCCGAATCTTGGCTATTAGGCTAGCAAAATACATAAAATATTAATTTTTTACTTTTTTTTATTATACTTTATTTTGGGTCGGTAGGGACATTTTAATTTCATTTTTCAAATGCCTTAAAAACCCTTGAGTCGGCAGCATTTTTTTAGGGATGGTCGGGGACCGGAACAAAGCTAATTTTATTTCATGCCTATGCAAATCCCCCTATTATACACCAGACAGTGCACCAGCAATACCTCAATGTCGGCCATTAATCCTTTGATAGAATCAAAAGTAAGTTTGACATTGATTAAAAGGTTTATTGTTGGAAAAGTGACTTTTGTGATAACATTTTATATCTTATGTTGGGAGTATTATACGTTTTCCAGATAATGTACAACTGGCCTTCACCAGTCCTCCCAAATAACTCAAATTTAAGACGAAAATCAGGTTCAAAATACAGTTCAACATAACCAGACAGATTTATTGAATGAACATAATACAGAATACACTCAGATATACCCAGTATCTATAATTTTTCACTCTCATTTAGCAGAATTTGATAGATGTGTAGAACTGTAGATTGTGCCATAACTATTCTAGGCGCTGCTTCAACGGCTCCGAGTAACTCCATGCACTTTCCCTCATTCCCATTCTTCCGGTTCCACCCTCTCGTTTTTAAATTATTAATTTCAAGTTACCCCCTTTACAAACAACATACATAATTTCTTTTCTACAAACAAAACGAATATGGGACGTTTTACTCACATATCTTAGGTAACCATTCCATTGGCAGGTGTTCTCCTATCTTAGTTACTAGCCACTCTCTGGACATCATTTCCTCCACCCCTGTCACTGAGAGTCCCACCTGAGAGGCCAATAGTGCATTTTGCCTTCGTCTATATTTAGCATCCAACAGTATCCTCTTATCTTGATGAAATGGCTTCAATATGAGGCGCAGGTACACCACTATTGTCGTCAACATATACACCATTTGTTGCTGGAAGCTATGCCCTGCTCTATTCTCTCCCATAATCTTATCATGCTCCCCCTGATTCTTAACTTCCTTAACCAGGGAAGAGCGGCTCCTTCGTTTCAGTTTGACCAAGTGCCATTCTATGGTTAGTCTCTGCACTGGGGTGAGACCCGCATATCTCTTCATTGGGCCGCGTCTGTATAATCCAATAATTCTTACCAGCACAAGGATTAATTTACATTCAACATCCATAGTAAATCCTCTCTATTTAATGGTGTGTTACTTCCTTGCTAACTATCTGAGCAGTGTAATGCGGCCCACCGGTTCTGTGTGCTCTCCCCTTCCCCCTCCCTCACCTGCTTCATCACTGCAGCGTTCTAACCCCCCTATTCTTGTGCTCCTTTTGCCAGGCTATATCCCAGGTAACAAAAAACGTTCTGCCAACGTTTACAAACGTTGACTGTCAATCACTTTTAGCAACGTTTTGCAATCAGCGTTATATAGAAGTTGTTCCCACGTTTTTATCAACTACGTACTTTTCCTAAACGTTTGTCCAACCTCACTAATAATGAACCTAATATAACGTTTGTCCGCTAACGTCTTAAAAACGTTAAAACAATGTATTCATAAACAGCTCAATTTCACTGAGGTGAAACAACGTCAAAATGACGTTTGTAAAACGAACCTTTTTTCGACAACGTCAGATTAACATTTGTATAGCGCACATTGGATTAACGTAAATCCACCTACGTTGGATCGACGTTCTGGAAATAAACGTCTTTCAGACCAATTAAAGACACTGTTAAAACAACGTTGTATGAATCAACGTTATTTTGACCAATGTTGCATTAACGTTGTGATAACCAATGTTAGATTAACCAACGTCAAAACAATGTATGGTAACTCCACCTTATTTTGCCAACGTTAGATTAACGTTCGAATTTACAACGTTAGATAAACGTAAATCGATGATGTTATATAGAAGTTCATGAAATAATCGTCTTTCTGACCAAGTCAAACAACCGTTAAAACAACGTGGCACAAAACAACGTTATTTTTTACCAACGTTTTATTAGCGTTAGGATAACCAATGTTTGATTAACGTCAATCCATTACGTTCAATATACGTTAGGGAGGCATGCCCTTCATTGACCAAGTCAAACCAACGTCAAAACATATGCCCAATCAACCTTATCTAACATATATTGACATTGGCGTAATCTACTATACCTATATATATATGGTCCATTCCTACGAAATGGGCCCAGTGCCCTTTTCCCTACCTTTGGCCCCTCTATGCCTCATATCTCAGTGTAATATTCATTGATATTAAAACAAATCATACTGACTGATTCCTCTTGGCATAGGAACTCCTCTGATATATACATTGTTATAGGGCTGATGTATATTTCATGGGCTACAACCATTTAAGATTGATATTTTCATAGAAAATTGTCACTGATTAAACATTTGGAAGCTGGAGATTCAGAAATCTATATCAATTTGCGTTTTTTATATCCGAATGATTTTGCTCAGTCACCAGGTTCGAATTTTTATGCATTTTAGTAACCCAACTTACATTTATTTTAAATTATGGCACAAACAATATTTAGAAGGTTTTTTTTTTGTTATTACATCGCACATTTTGCTCACTTTCATGCAATGAACATGTTGTATTTCAGAAGAATTAAAGTGATTTGATATATATTAAAAACAATCCCTAACATTTGATACCTAATGAGTCCAAATAGGACTGTTAGTAAGGATGTTATGCCTGTTTAAAAAAGTTCAATGGGAAAATGGCTAATTATGTATGTTTTTACATCGCCACACTGATTAGTTGTGCTTTTCAATCCTATCATAAAAAATCATTTAAAACTAATATGAATATATTGGGCAATCAATTCTCTTGTTGTGTATGCAATATGAATGGTCTGAACAGATATGTCTTGTGTGTAGAAAAGGAAAACACCTGTTTTTACGTCGCACATTGTACGTTTTTACGTCGCACGTTTTTACGTCGCACGTCACATTTGCTTGATAGAGGCAAAACAATTTAAGATAGTAAGTTGTAACATGAACCAGATAAACCGCAAGAATATCAGCTTTCTGCTGATATAAAATCATCCATATCCCTTAAATAGTCTGAACAGAAATGTCTTGTGCATAGAGTGGCAAAATACCTAATTTAAGGTCACATGTTTTTACGTCGCACGTTTTTAGGTCGCAACATTTGCTTGAGAGAGGAAGAATTATTTGAGATAGAAGGTTGTGTTATATATCAAACAAACCGCAAGGATATCAGCCTTCTGCTGATATAAAATCACCCAGATCCTTCAAATGGTCTGAACAGAAATATGCATTTAGTATATAGAGAAAACACTTGTTTTTATGTCTCACGTTTTTACGTCGCACGTTTTTAGGACGCACTATTGGCTTGATATAGGTAAAACTATATAGGATATAAAGTGGCTAACATATACCAAATAAATCGCAAGAAACGCAGCTTTCTTCTGATGTATAATCATTCAAATCCATTAAGTACAAGCAAGGCCACTGCCAAATGAATATATATACATTTCTACTTTATAAATGACCATTTATTGATTTAAATGCTTAAAATGAGGTTTTCGGCCCCAGATTCCTTGATAATTGACACTGAATGTCACTTATTTCAGGATTATATAGAGGAGAATATGTGCTTTCATGAAATATAATCCACAAACCTCTTATCTGTAATGTAAATTACATTTTTCCTCATTTCCATGCCTGAAATGCAAGACTTTTCAGAGAATTGCCCTACAATGTTTTTACGTCGCACATACCTCCACCCTGGATTATAAAATAACCATTAATTACCTGGCAGAAATAACACTTGATTTTCAAGGTAAGGTGATAACAAAACTATGTGAGTCGTTTTTTCTTATATGTCTTGCTTATGAAGAGAACTGTGGTAGATGAAAAAAGGTAATGTCTGGAAAAACCTGAACTGAAAAACAAAGCTGTTTTTAATTTTGAAATTCCTAAATCAAAATAAGAGAGTACTTCTCATATAAATTGTCCAACACATGTTGAATTACCCCTATTTTCCAAATAAATTGCCTAATCAAACCCAAACTAATTTATCATTGCCAAAATGCCTAATATTTAGTGCCAATATGATGTGCGACGTAAAAACATAGGAGATCCTAACCCAGTCTTTGATTTTATGTAGAATAAGAATTATTTATTCAATTTAGTAGCGAATTTAAATTTGAAATGTTCCATTACTCTGCTTTAGATTCCCCACCTAAGAAGAATTTTGAAAGGATTTTTTTTGGCACAATGTTTTCGGGCTACTGGGCCCATTTCGTAGGAATGGACCATATATACGTTAATTTGACTTATAACAAACAATTATAAACGTCCTTCTTATCCAGTCAAACCAACACCACCAAAAATCAATTGTCAATGCACCATGAATTGACCATTTGATAAATTGTTACCATTATTCCACCTCCTGTTATTATATGCATGCACATTTCACTTTAGTAATCCGGTAATAGAAATAGCATTTCAACGTCATCTTGATTTGTCCACCCATATGCCACCATCCACTTAGCCAATAACCACCTACTATACCCTATATGTACACCCTTTCTTTGCCTTCACTCCACAAATAATAGTGCGCTAGTTTGACGACAGGTGGCCAACACATTCACCATTCACATTCACTTCTATTATATATGCGCAATATATCCTAACATTAATGTGAAAATGGTGAACTTCATCGATGGCGATAGACAAAATATTTCCCCACTTTTCAAACTTATATCTTTCATCACTTATATATCTCTCATGCATCTCTTTTTTCTTCGATGAAGCACATTTAATTCATTTCAATATTTGTTAATCATTAGTGCCTATTACCGTTGTTACATCATTCATTTCTATCATCATGACGACAATTCACAATGACAATTTATCAGCCCTCATAAATTCTCACTTATCCATACACACTACACTCAACCCTATATTTATATAAAAATCTAACGTCTGACAAAACTTTTCTCAACTTTTCGACCAATTCACACAATTCTAATTGCTTGAGATTAGCTAAGCTACACTATTAATCTGCTCAATGTCAAATAATATTTCTGGATGGGAAATTACCAGTAAAGTAGCCAAATATATTTCATAGGATGATCTTGGGAATTGAAGGATATATTTTATACACTGTCCTGAAATTGGATACAGATGTTGCTCTAACCAATAGCACTAAGCACTCCAGAAATGAGAATATTCCAACAAAGATATCTTATGATTTAATCACTTTGAATAATGTCACTTTTTTACTTGTGACTCATTTTCCTGTGACACATCATATATGACTTTACTGCATGAAAATGTCGCTATCCTTGAGTGGATAATAGCATGAATGACACATTTTCAAAATATAATGCTAAAATGGTCTAAAGTGGTGTCAGTCATGTATTAAAAACATCAAAACTAACAATCAAGCTTTATTTAATTGACTAAATTTAAAATTGATTGGGCGACGTTTTTTCACTCAGAAAAAACGTCGCCCAAATTTGAAGCCTTAAATGTGGATAATTTATAAAAAATTTGGGTATCTAATCATACTCAGGGGTAAAAGCTGATATTTGAGTATATCATAACAGAAAAAATAAAACGATTTGAGAAGAATAAATAATAACACACTCAATGATATAATGTTTCATCTGATTGATATGGGAAATCAGTTTCTGACTTTGTATTGTTGTCCCTGATTTGAAAAGTTATTATAAGGGAAAGAAAAACTTTTCTTGGCTATTACATTAGGAAACATTTAGTTTAGAGAATGGTGATAGAAATAATTGATGATATACAAATTGAATATGAGAAATGATCATTACTATTGTAGTAAATCGGAGGTTATATATAGCCCTCCGCGTCAAGAGTGTGTATAAATCAAATGTCCTTGAACTTCCCCGTGTCTCCGTAACGCTTCACTGAGCACGGAATGGGCTTTCGGATTTGTGTTAGTTGCAAGGGAGATATGTTTTACCATTATCACCCATTTACAGGAATCTTATAGTCTATTCAACTACAGCAGAATGTGTATCATGTATAACCATTTACTGTATTCCTGTACGACCTGTTCTTATGTATTGTATTCACTGATATTGTTTGCCTGGTGCAACACCTCTTTTATGATGTGAGGACAAGTATGACCTTGCTCCTGCTCGAGGGTGTAAGTATTCACTCTAAGGCTTTGAGTGGATCAGTTCAGGCCTATGCTGGGTCTGAGCCGGGTCTGTTGAGACTTGCAGTCTGGTCGTGGGTGGCAATAAACCTAACGAAAGAGACATTTCCGTGTTGGTGTTCTTCCTTGCCTTCGTCGAGAGCCGTGTCCGCTGTAGTCGAACCTGGGTTGGAATTAGCCTCTAGTAATAAAGCACTTTACTAAAGACGCGATTCACTACAATTGGTGGCGTGACCAGTTCTTTACCTCACGAAGCTGACTTTGCAAGTTTTCCGTTGACTGTCCCATATTCCTGGAGGAATAGAAACTGCTACTAGCAGTGAGCCTGGCAGGCTTGATTGTCCCATATTTCTCTCGGAGAAATAGAGTGCCGTAGCAGAAAAATCCGTAGCAAGAAAATATTCCGCAATAACAATGGCGGAGGCGGATTTGATGATGCCTAATGGGGTAGACCATACTCGAGAACCAGCACTAAATGGTATCGCGGGAGCTGGAGAGCTTTCCTCGATAGCCGTTGACGGTGAAAGAGATATGGGTTTACAACCTGGCGGACTGTTCGGACCACCACCTCCGATGGACATGTATGGAAGGGGGCCACCCCTAACCGGAATGTTCGGAAGAGGTACACCGTATCCAGACAGGGGAGGACGCTTGTCGCGTTCTCATGACGCTAGGCCAATGTTTGGTGGTGCCTACCCTCCCCCAACTGATAGATTTGGAGGGAGAGCCTTTGCTAGGTGGAGAAATAACCCGGAGGAGATGTCTGAGGACGACCTCCGGCACTCCCTAGCAGGGGCAAGGAGGGACTGCGAACATGAACGGGCACGGAGAGAGGACCTGAGTAATCAGATCCAACAACTTTCCGCTTTGAATAATGACCTGAGGGAGCGTATGAGAGTTATGGAAGTCGATACGCTGGCGGACCGTCAAGCTTATGAATTACAAATCCGTGAGCTTCGGGAAAACAGCGATCGAGCCAGACTCCATACAACGGACTTGGAGCATGATGTGTTAGGTATGCTACATGATCTAGCAGCCAAACAGACTCCGCTTAAGAATCCTGTGACATCCACCTTCGCGGATTCGAGAGTGAAGTATGCTCCAATGACAGATGATCCGTCCCGGGTCAAGATAGCAGAAGAAACGGACAAAAAGGTGACTCCTAAGGAGAGCCACAGAGTGATTATAGAATCGGTGTCCGATGATACGGATGACGAACGGCCCGGAAGTGTAGTTGGTGCTTGTGGTAGCGAGGGACCTCCTTCTACTGGGGCGGAAGCCAACAAGGGAAGCAAGTCGAAAGGCAAGCATGTTCCCCCTTCCACGCTGTTCACGTCCAAAGTCAAAGGACATGATTCTGACAGTTCTGTAGAGGATCGAGCAGGGGAAACCCTTTCGAAACGCTCTCACAGGAAAGACCGATCACTGGTTGCTGGCCTCACGTATGACGGAGCAAGTGACTCAGAATCGGACTTTGAGTATGATTACTCTGAGGGTGAAGATAGTCACCATGATAAGATGCCTCAGCTGAAACCATGGGATGGTAAAAGCTCCTGGCGGATGTATTTGGCGGAGACCAAAGTTGTTGCCGAGGCATACAATTGGACTCCGAAACAGTTCCTTCGCCAGTTGAAGTGCGGAACTAGGAAGCAGTTGACAGAGTTGGGACCTTTGCCAAAGAAGACCTCTCTCAAGGAGTATGTGGCTCACATGGAAGCCAACTTCGGAGAGAAGTCTAAAGCTAAGATCCAGGCAGAGTTCTACAACTGTCGCCAGACCCCAGGACAAGCCGTGAGGCTGTTCGGGAATGAGGTAGCCAGGAGGGGCCGGAGAGCATTCGGATCCCTGGACAAGACACTGAGTGCTGTCTCCCTTCGCATTTACTTGCAGGGATTGACCAATCAGGAAATGGCAGTGTGGGTGCGTTTAAAACAACCCCATGATCTCCTACGTGCAATACATTGGTCGGAAGTGTGGGAAAGCTGTTATATGGATGCAGCAACCATAGCTACAGTCAATACAGCTACCGTTGCACCAGTAGCAACGACCCCACTCCGGAAAATAAAAGGGCGCGGAGGTCACACTGATGGAGCAGTAGTCCAGGTCACCACGGAGGAAGTAGCGGGTCATTCCGAGACTGATCCCTCCGAGGTGATAGTGCAAGCTTTCCGAACCTTCTTGGAAAGCCAGAGAAAGGGTGGCAATTGGGCGTCGTGGAGAGATGGTGGTTCTCCTCAGGGGAGAAAGATGCACCATAAACCCAGACACTCAAATTGCTACTATTGCGGGCAAGAGGGTCACTTCATTGCTGACTGCCCGAAGAGAGCTGAGAAGGGAGTTGGGAACCAAGGGACAAGTACTGGCGGAAAGTCCAAGGTTCCGGAAAACTCCAGCGGGTCCGCATAAGAAGCGAGGCGGGACCCGAGGAATCTAAAGCGCTTCGTAGTACCACAATTCAATTGGAAACTGCGAATTGTGTGGATATTGGGAGTGAGGCTCTGGCTCCCGTAAGTACGGCAAGGGAAGGCATTGTAAGTCCTTCTGGCTGGAACGCGGATACTGACGTCTGGTTGCCTGGGGAGCGCACTCGCCCGGTGGGTCTGTGTGACCTTGTTGAGGGTAGTTCGGGAGACACCGATGTGCGGTGGGGTAAACCCGGACTCCAAGCAGTGATAGGGCAGGTGGTGATAGCGGAGGAAGGTCCCAACACCATAGCTCGTATCAGTCGGATATCCAGCAATGAGCAGCGAACCCTGAGAAATCACGATCCTGTGATCGGTGAGAGATGGTACGTGTTGGTATCTGTGAATGGGGATGTCGGTGAATTTCTGTGGGACCCAGGTGCAACCACAAGCCTGATTACTAAGAAATTCTATGATTCCCTCCAACGCCCACGGTCGATGGCTCCGTCCCGTCTGACGTGTGCGATGGGTAATGATTCTCAGATTACTGTACACGGATGTGCTGTGATTCCTGTGGCGATGGGAAGGCGGACGTATATGATCACTTGTCTGGTGGTATCGGGTTTGTCTGGACCCGAGGCCGGAATACTTGCTCGTGACTTCGATCACGTGCATCGATGTGATGTATACTGCTCAGGGAAACTAGCTTTGAATAACAGAGAGGACGCAGTACAAATGCACTACTGGCGTGGACCCCGTTCAAAGCAGCCGAGTCCCTCTGTGAAGTCGATTAAGGTGGAGGAGACAGAGGATGGATACCAGGTAACACTGAGGGAAGCGGTGATTATCCAACCTCATACGGTCACACTGGCCAAGATTGACATTCGCAGGGGCTCTGACGCATCAATAGGTTTGATGTTCGAGCCCGACCAGAGATTGCTGACTGAATTTGCCCTGGGAAGCCTTGATACGTATATATCGGCTGTCAGTCCGACTGCTGTGGTAGCTTTCAGCAATCCGTCCGACCAAACCCTTCGTCTTGATACAGATGTGGTGGTTGGAAAAGTAAGTGAGGTGACGCTGCAATCGTCCCCTCTTACTTGTCCGGAGGGGGTGGATCAAGAGATCAAGAAAGCAATCGTCAACTCAATACAGGTGGTAGAAATACCGTCTGTAGTAGATGATGAGCTGATTATGCCGGACACTCCCGTACCACCTAGTACGGAATGTCCGCTGAAGAAACTTGTTCGAGATACAGACTTGACGGATCCTAGTGAGAAGTCAAGGCTGTTTGGTCTCCTCGACGAGTTTAGGGGGTGCTTTTCTCTACCTGGAGACGGGTGGAAAGAAAAGCCCGGATGTACCCATGTGGTCCGTCACGTCATTGACACAGCGAATGCCCGCCCTATCAAACTTCCATATAGGCGGATTCCGGTGGCAAAGCGTGACGCAGCGGAAGCAGAGATCTGGAAGATGTACGAACAGGGACGCATTGAGCACTCTACTAGTCCGTGGGGAGCACCCATCGTGATGGTAGGAAAGAAAGATGGTACTCAGCGTTTCTGTGTCGATTATCGCCAGTTGAATTCCGTGACGGTGAAGGATAGCTTCCCACTCCCCAGAATTGATGAATGTGTTGAGGCGCTAGGCGGAAACAAGTGGTTCTGCGCCCTCGACTTGGAAAGCGGATACTGGCAGATAGCCATGGATGAGGAAAGCAAAGCCAAAACAGCTTTTCTGTCCAGTGTGGGATTGTTTCAGTTTAAAGTAATGGCCTTTGGACTGTGCAATGCTCCGGCTACCTTCCAGCGAATGATGGATCGGATGCTAGACGACCTTAAATGGAAGTCTTGCCTAGTCTATCTGGATGATGTGGTGGTGTTCGGGAGAACGTTTGAACAATGTCTCCAGAACCTCCGACTCGTCCTGGAGAGAATCCGGGACTATGGATTGAAATTGAAACCCAAGAAATGTGAACTCTTCCGCCAAGAGGTGGAATACTTGGGCAGATTGGTCTCAGGCAAGGGCATCCGCGCCGACCCTAGGAAGGTGCAGAAGGTCCAAGATTGGCCGAGACCAGTGAACGCAAAGGAGATCCGGCAGTTTATAGGATTCGCGTCCTATTATCGAGAATTTCAGCCGAAATTTGCCTCGACTGTCGCTCCCTTGCAAGCAATAGTAACCGCAGCCGGAAAATATAAGCGGTATGCTAGATCCATAGAATGGACTCCGGAATGTGAAGTTGCCTTCCGCGGAGTCAAGGAATTGCTAACTACAGCTCCAGTGTTGGGATATCCCCAGAAAGAAGGGAAGTTTATCCTTGATACGGATGCTAGTGGGTTTGGCATGGCAGGCGTCCTGTCCCAGATACAAGACGGAAAGGAGGTAGTACTTGGGTATGCAAGCAACAGCTTGGATAAATCCCAACGAAATTACTGTGCTACGAAGCGAGAGCTTCTAGCAGTACTCACCTATCTGAAGAAGTTCCGGCATTACCTGCTAGGGAACCGGAATTTCTGTGTGCGGACGGACCACGCATCCTTGCGGTGGTTGCTCAACTTCAAAGATCCAATGGACATGCTTGCACGTTGGCTAGCTCAACTGCAAGAGTATGGCCTGGATCAGGGCATGATTCTCCATAGGGCGGGGAAGAAACATCTAAATGCTGACGCGCTTTCCCGACTTCCAACGCGGAAGTGCGGACGCTTAGATTGTGAAGATTGTGGGGCTCATGAAGCAGTTGTGGCTGAGGCAACTGTGACAATGGCCTCACCGAACGAGATAATCCAGAAGGCTCAGCAGGATGATCCGCTGATCCAGCGAGTTATCGATGTGTTGGAAGGTAGGAAACGGCCCCCGGACAAGCAGTCACTGTCAGAGGAGTCGGATGAATACTGTACCTACATCCATAACTTGGGGAGTTTGAAGATGAGAGAAGGTGTGTTGTGCTTGACTTGGGTTCGGCGACGCACTGGAAGGACGTATGTCAGTAAGGTTATTCCTACTGCTCTCCGTTCAGAAATATTCCGTGGAGTGCATGGACCTAAGACCATGGGTCATTTTGGGTTCTTCAAGACCTCTTGGGCTGTGAAGTTGAAATATTTCTGGCCTGGCATGAGGGGAGACCTGAAACGCTGGATTAGGGCCTGCCCGGAATGTAGTATGCGGAAGACGAGAGGTGGTGGCGGAATCACCCCTCTGAAGAAGGAATTGCATGGAGAACGATGGAGCCGAGTGGCTTTGGATATTATCGGTCCCTTTCACCCTACCCCTCGGGGAAACAACTATGTGATGGTTGTGGTGGACCACTTTTCGAAGTGGGCGGAGGCCTATCCAATGCCAGATCACACAGCAGAGCGATGTGCGGAAGTGCTCTTCCGGGAATGGATTTTGCGCTTTGGGTGCCCTGTGTCGTTACAAACGGACGGAGCCCCGGAATTCAGATCTACCCTGTTGAGGAGTCTGTTTGAGATGCTGGGAATCGAGAAATTGATCACCATGCCGTATAGACCGCAGTCTAATGGGCAGGCGGAAAGATTTAATCAGATCCTAGTGGAGCAGCTGTCTTGTCTGACGGATTACAGTTCCACGGACTGGGATATGCTGGCTCCGTGTATTGCTCATGCCTATCGGGCTAGCGTACACACGAACACGCGAACACGCTGTGCACGCCGAATTCTATCGTATTCGGGACGGACTTGGTCACTCCGATGGACTTGATCTACGGAGTAGAGCCGGGTACCCTGGATTTTCCATGTCGTGTGGCGTTCGTTGAGTACCTAAGACATTGGATGAGGCTAGGGCATCAGTTTGTTCGGGATAATCTCGGAGTATCGGCAGTGCACCAGAAACGAGATTATGACCGGAAAGCAAACCCTAGACGCTTTGAAGTGGGTGCTGTTGTATACCGCTACAACCACCCTCAGGCTAGTAAGAAGATCGGTCCCAAGTGGGATGGGCCCTTCAAGGTGAAAAGATTCATAGGGGGCACAACCTATGAACTTGAGACAGTAAAGGGTATCGTGAGATGTCATGTAGATTATCTCAAACCTGCCTTTGACGAGAATGGACCTATTCAGGTGGTAAATCTAGATAGAACACCAGAATTCCGTGCTCTGAAAGAGGCTGGACGCGATGTCCTGAGGCTGGAAAGTGGCAAAGTCCTTCCGGGGAAGGAATGTCCTGAATTGAAAAAGAAAGATAAAGTCTCTGTATGTGTGAAACAAAGGGGAAGACGGAAGAAGCCGGAGGGGGTGAAAGATAACACTCCTCCAGTGCTAGCCGCCCCCAGAGTTAACACAGAAGAGACAAAGAAGAAGAAAGTTGGGAGACCTCGTAAAACGATGGGTAAAACCAGAGTAATACCAGTGCTTCCCAATAGAAAGAGAGGCCGACCTCGGAAGATTCCAGTTGACACTGTGGCTCCGCCAAAACCTGACTCTCCCAAAGTGAAGAGAGGTAGGCCGAGGGGAGCTAAAGGGAATACTGGAGACGGAAGAGGGAAGAAGGGAGATCAGGATGTATCCCCTGGGAAAACTGTAACGAGAAAACGAGTGCGCCGTCCTCCAGATCGGTTACAGTTGGGAGTTTAGACCATGTTGTGTGTGCCAACAAGGGGAATTATGATCTGATTCCCTGAGTAAACACAACGAGAAGTCGACTGGAAGTGTAAGACGGAAAAATACACTGAAGTCCCCGAACGACACATGTGAACTGGATGTTCCATGTGGCTGGGAGTAACCTTGATTCCAGGAATTAGTAGTTGCTAGAGCAACTGGAGCTGTACAGCCTGGCTTGGGTTAGGGCTGCGAAGCATAGAGAATCTAACTTCGTGGTACTGTTTGCCCTGGATCTTGTCTGAAATGACTTGAAATTTGACAGCGTTGCTACCTATGAAAATGAATGGAATTCAATTCCACTCTTGTCTCAGTGGAAAGAATAGCGGGTTGCGGTGGTAAAGACTCCGGTCTGAACCCCGTACGCCTATGCTAGACATGCAAAACCGGGTAACGTTATCCGGCAGGTAGTGGCGCTGCGAGCGTACGGCGAGAGGGCGAACTAGCGTTGAAACAGGTGGTGCTAACGGAAGTGGCATCCGGTTGACACTGGTTCTCTCCGCCTCGTGGCTCACTTTGCTTCCGACCGCCAACCTGTAAGTACGCTTCTCTATCATGCACCTTATTCCACTGATCCTTGCTTGAATGTTCTATGAGGTAGTATTTGATAGTTGAACTACTTGAGAAAGAATGCTTTTAAGACACTGTAGATGGTTGACGCGGAGTCGTACGTCTAGTATAAGACGAAAGTTTCGGTGTTTCTGTGTGTGGAGATAGATCACCGGCGCTACGACCCACGCCGCCATGTTGGATGCTGTAAGCGGTGTGACCACGCTAGTATTTCTATCGAGTATTACGCTGATTTGGTCCACCCTAGGGTTCCGGGAATACTGTTTTTAGTTACAAAACATTCTTGGGGGTGGTACTACTCAGTTCACTGTCTCCCGGAGTGATTTTTAACGAAATATTGTGTACATAATGTTCTGGTTGCAATCGTCCCTGTGACTAAGCATGTAATGTTATGTTATAGGAACGAGAACTCAACGTGACCGCTGCCGTCTGAAGTGTATCCTGTGAATCCTGAGCTTTGAGAAAACTGACTGAAAATGAGTGAATCGGATACTCATGAGAAAGCTGCTAGTGTAGACTTGGGCGAGTCTGGTGGTTCCGACCACGAGCTCGACATGGAGGCGGAATCCCAGTTGCTGGAAGAGACCGGTGACGGTCCCGGCCATGTAGCTGAGATGAAACCTCTGACGGAGAAAGATGTCTGTGATACCGGGAAAGGCTCCGTGGAGACACGGCAGTCCTCTCGCGGGAGACGGAAACAGGAGTCTCCAGCTAAGTCTACTAGCAAGACCCGGAAAGTGTCCAAGTCCCCAGCTACGGGTCGACAAGGCGCTGAACGTGGACGGGACACACTTCGGAAACTCGCTGAAGTCCGAGTAGTGGTCCGGCCCATGGAAGTGGAAGAGACTACCTCTACCACTAAGAAGTCTGATTCGAAGGAGAGTGATACCCAGAGCAAGGAGAGTGTTACCCCTTCGAGCCAGAAAGGAAAGAGGAAAGTGGTGAAATCCCATAGACGTCGTTCCGTGTGGAGGGACAGCCAGTTCCGGAGTCTTCCGCGTGGTACTGACATCCGTTCCACGTTTGACACCGGAGTAGGGGTGGTGAACGTGAACCCTGATATGGATATCCCCGGCGCCATGGCTACCATGGCCGAGGAGAGTGAAGATGAGTCAGATGTGGAGGGGTTGGAACACGGTATGATGGACCGTTACGAAAGCCAACTCTTCCCGAGTCTGCTCAGGCTGGGTTCCGTGGACACAGGCAGTTATGAGAAGATTGTGGGCGCTGTGGACTTGTGGGAGCCCGGCTTCCGTTGTCCCTTTGCCGTCTGCCGGTACCTTCCCTTCAACGGAAAAGGAGTCCGTGTCTACGCCACAAGGCAGAGACTATTCCGCCACCTGTGTGAGGAGCACACTCCCAGGTTGGAGGTCTGGACCTGCCCTTCTGCCCGTTGCCAGCAGAGGCTAGACCGGAGATGTGAGCTTGTGCGCCACTTGCAGTACGGAGAGGAAGTGTGCCACAACAAGGGATTGTCAGAGGCCGTCCGGAAAGCCATGGCGGTGACGCCCACTCGTGTGCTGTCCCCCAGGTTTAACTTGATGAGTTATCTGACTGCAGAAGACCAACAGCAGGTGAGGCGAGCTACCTCAGTTGGAAAGTCCTCCACCAGCTCGAGGCAGTTTGCTAAGCCTAGAGACCGGAAAACGCCTTCTGCAGCGGAAGGATGTGCTCCTGACCCGGAGCCATCCCCCAGCAAGGGCAAGACAAAGAAGCAGAAGAAGAGAAGGAGAGAACGTTCCAGTTCCTCTCGCTCTGAGTCCATGTGCAGTGACCAGAGCTCTTCTCCTGCCCCTAAGACTGCGAAAGTACTGAATCCGGTAGCACAGCAGGCCTGTGTTAAGTTGGAAGCGGAGCTCCCGGAGCAAGCTTCCACGGAAAAGCTACTGGAGAAAAGTGAGACCGAAGTCCGTGATGTGTTGGATTTGGCCAACGATGCATTGACGGAGGTTGGAGAGAAAGTGACAGCAGCGTTCCAGACCTTGGCGGAACCACTGTCACAGCTGACAACAGTACGAGAACAGATCCGCGAGCTAACGACTCTTCGTGAGGAGAATCGTGCGCAAGCCGGTCTGATCCGAGACCAGAGATCGTGGCTCAAGGAGAGAGATGCGAAAATCCAGTCCCAACTGGAAGAGATTAGCGCTCTCCGGGCGGAGTTGGAGGCTTTCCGTAATCCTTCATCCTCTAGCGGGTCACAGCAGACGGAGAACATCATGTCAGGGATCCGCCCTCTGGGTGGCACTACCCCGACACGGATGTGGAGTGCTGGCATGGGAATGGAGGCAATACCTCCCATGCAGCCACAGCAAGCCTTGGTGGGAACCGGTTTCGGAGGTCAAGTAGACTTCAACGAAATGCGGAACCTAATGATGATGGGAAGGTTGTTCCGGGAGACCATGGCACAACCTCTCCCCTTACTAAGGCAAGAACTTCCAGGGGAGACTCCGTTAACCCCCGGAAGGAATTGGACAGTGAACACCCCTGCAGCCGCAGGTAGTGCCCCAACTGGTTCTGAGGAGGTAAAGAAACCAGATGGTGGGACGTAAAAGTGTTTTTGCTAAAGTAGCCACGCTGGTTACTTACTGTTCAAGATTACCTTGAGATGCGGAACGACCATGGACTTGCCCCTGACCCCGGAACCTGTACGTGTGGATGGATGGACCCTTTGATAACCCGGAATTGCCCCTCGGAAACCTGAAAGCTCGGAAATGTAAGAAACCGCTGATAAACCTTGGACTCTGACTACCTCTTGACGATTCAAACGGATTGACAGCTGCTGACTCGGAACAACCTCGGAAGCCGGAAATTTTTTTCCACCGATTCGTAAGAAGTTTAGTACATTTTACTTACAGCCTGGTGCTTTTCATAAATGAAATGTTTTGTCGTAGCAGGTCTACCAAAGCTCCTTATGTAAAGGCTGTTTAAAACTTTTGAGTATGTTGATTCAGAAGGAATCACTTACAATGTAAAATGTAATTCTAGAGATGTCGCGATTTATTGTTCGTGCGTAGGTCACAAGTATGCTCCTGCCTGTACTGATTCGCAATGTTAATTCTCTATGTCATTTCTTACTTTACTTTGATGTTCCGTGTTGATGTTGATGTATAATTTATTACTCCCGTATAGATTGTTTACAAAGTTGGTAAAAATCTTAAATTATGGAGGGGGTATTGTAGTAAATCGGAGGTTATATATAGCCCTCCGCGTCAAGAGTGTGTATAAATCAAATGTCCTTGAACTTCCCCGTGTCTCCGTAACGCTTCACTGAGCACGGAATGGGCTTTCGGATTTGTGTTAGTTGCAAGAGAGATATGTTTTACCATTATCACCCATTTACAGGAATCTTATAGTCTATTCAACTACAGCAGAATGTGTATCATGTATAACCATTTACTGTATTCCTGTACGACCTGTTCTTATGTATTGTATTCACTGATATTGTTTGCCTGGTGCAACACCTCTTTTATGATGTGAGGACAAGTATGACCTTGCTCCTGCTTGTAGGGTGTAAGTATTCACTCTAAGGCTTTGAGTGGATCAGTTCAGGCCTATGCTGGGTCTGAGCCGGGTCTGTTGAGACTTGCAGTCTGGTCGTGGGTGGCAATAAACCTAACGAAAGAGACATTTCCGTGTTGGTGTTCTTCCTTGCCTTCGTCGAGAGCCGTGTCCGCTGTAGTCGAACCTGGGTTGGAATTAGCCTCTAGTAATAAAGCACTTTACTATAGGCGCGATTCACTACACTAATAAATATAGGGGTGTGCGACGTTTTTTCACCAACTTTCCTACACTAACCTTTGATAAGTTCCTGTACAAAAGATAATAGTCCAGTCTAATGGCAAATTCAGATATATTACCACCTATATATTACCTTCAATCCTACCAACTCTCAGATCGATCAAGCAAAATATAATCTTGACCCTTTTTTGGATGGCTGCACCATTTTCGTGAGAATGGGCCATATAATTATACGATTTTAATTCTGTATGTCAAGTCAGAATAAAAATCCTATATATACCTCCCTAGACATACATACATACATACATAAAATCAGAAATGAATACACCATCTGCGTGCACTGGTCATGCACTTCTTCCAGGCAAACCAAAAATTATCTAACCAAACGAGATTTTCTACAAGTGTGTAGTTCAATTAAAAGTGTCCATTGTCCATATCTCCTTTTTTTCAGATAGTTTTGTACTGTTTATATTTCATTGAGTATATTATAATTAAAATGTCTGTTGAATCTTTGCATCTTGGTGGACCCTTTATGGACCCAACACTCACTAACAGACTATAGATCTAGACATATAAAGCCCACAAGATTGACACCTATTAGCTATTTACACTACTGGATATCAAATGCACCATTTAAAAAGTATTTTTTTCAATTTTCTAACGGGAGTACCCCTTAAATTCCCCTTAATTCCCCTTCCCCAAACCCTACTCATATCTGCTCCAAACGTCTTCCATTAATTTGGTCGACCTTGACTGGCATCCCTGTTCATCTTATTATACCCTACTGCCGGTTGCACAACTATATAGCAATTTCATGCCCATCAATAATCTTTGGAAAGTGCGTCCACCTTTGTCAGAGCCGAACTCCTGCATGTACTAACACACCTGGTATTATTCTCTTGACAACTTTGAAATCTCTATAACTTCCCTACTCATCTCAAATTTAACCACGCACAATTAAGACTCACATATGAATTTGTCCATGAACGCTATAACTTGCCTCTTTCTGCTATAATTATTCTCAAACTTATATATTCTTTAATAAGGGTGCGTGACGCGCAGCCAGAGTGCAGCTGGACATGTTTCTCTTCAACAATTAATATCTTACCGCATGTCCAAATGGCCCGCTCTACACTTTGTCCCCTTAGATAGGGGATTTGCATCCGATTCTACTGAATCTTGACTCAAATGGAAATATGGTTTTTATGCTACAGTGTAAATTTCATATCAAAAGATCTCAACTTTACGATGCGATATTTATTTGTGCTCTAACTTTAATATTTGCATATTTTAACTCTTTCCCAAACACATATGTCCATCTTTCCCAAATGTGTGCAGTTGTACATCTAACTCCCCTATTGAAGGCGGGTCTGACAGTGTGTTGACAACTTTGAAATCTGACAACAGCTAAATGTATAGAGCGCGCTATCAAAATCAAGATGCCGGGTACCTCAGTCAATTCTTACCAATTGACCTCTCGCAGAGCGGCACTTAAACTCATGATCCCCTCTTTCCCCCTTATTTTATTTTGGCCACTTCCGACAAACATGTGCCTATACTGACCATGCACCTATATAGATGGCTCTATACATAGATCATATATCCAGCTCCTACTCTGCGTACGTCCACTGACTGACTCATGCATGTGTCTTATTACCCTTCAGATGCTATAGCTTCCATATGCCCTATATAGTCCGATACCTATCCCTACACTTTCCGCTCAGCCACTCATCGACGCTCCACACACAGTCCAAACTCTTATTGTTCCTTTTTTTCATCATGAATTGTTTGATATATATGACAACATATGATGGGATTTTCTACTTGTGCTATATTTGACTGAGGGGCTTGTAATTCTCGGACTAAGGGTCTATATACCTCCTTTTAGACAATTCCCTAGCTACATGCCCCTACATTTTGGATTCCATATATATGATATTCCCCATTGACCGGGGGAAGTGCCGGGATCACGCGGCCATGCAAGCTATATATCCTTGTCGTAGCTATACCACACATATATCATGTGGCCTCGATGCATCCCTAGCTGTCACTCTGAGCACCGACTCTATAGCTGCTCCTAGAGTAAATTTCTAAATCTTACTTTTCAATACTATAAACTTTCCAATGGAAATGTGTAATTTTTGTTGTGTTGTCTTGTTTTTTTACAATTGTCAACACCCATTAAATGAACTTGACCCATATCCCCCTGAAAACGGCGCGGGTGCCTGCCTGCATGGTGACGTTAGCCGTACAGAGCGAGTGAGTGCATGCGTGCTCACTGCATATGCGTCTCTCAGTACAATAATCGTCTGGTATGTTGCATTGAGTCGGGCATTAATTGCGTTTATACTTAATTGCTCCAATACAAAAGCTAATGCATATACATTCCACCAATACTTGCTCCAATACATAACCTATAATGCATACACATTCCACCAAATCCCATATAATTGAAAAGTTAGGAAATTATATCAACGTACTGCATGATCTAATAAAAAATCGTCATTTATTTTAATCTCCCCCTGCATATTGACCTTTTTCAACCCTGCATGAGTTATACAATCCTATTTCCATACATGCTTTTATGTAGGTGTTTTCAGGAAATATGTATATAGTAGATACTGATATTCTTTATTAGTTAGTGCATGTTTGTATACAATATCATACATATAGTCTAACTACTTTCATTCCCTCTTATTATCGTCTGGGTACCGATGGACTGCATCACCGCCTTCCGCGGGATGACATATATATGTCTAAATTAAATCGTTTGGATCTATCGCTCATGCAGCTGCATACACTGGATATCAGTCACACCATCCATTTGTGTCTGACAATGTGCACATCGAATTTGTCAATATTTCTCTCTTTAATGTTAATATCTGACATTAGAGTTACATTAAGCAGCTATAGATATAGTGACTTTGATTGTTGGCAGGTCTCATATATTGATGAAATGGCTGCGTCAGGAGATATGGCAGCGGGCCGCGTGTCCTTGCATGCCCGCTATATATATCCATTTAACGGTCAAATTAAATTGTGAACTCGCTGTGGCAGCCTGTTGGCTTTCTGTATATGGCCAATGTACACAATATAATTTTGATTATCCACTAATATACAATTAATCAATCATATATAGGCATGCACTGTATCTATCCATTAAATGTAGGCCCCACATATTAAAATGTCCATTAGTACATTGGCTGCACATGCAATGTTAGTAAACAAAGACACATATGGCCCATGCATGCAGTACATGTCATATATAGATCGTATAATGACCCAACCATTGCATCCCTGAATGCATCATCATATGACGTTCCTCACTATGTCTTCAGTATAAATCATATTTTTACTCACCCCACTCGCTATGCATCACCAAATATTGTACCCATTCATTTTTCAAATATATAACTTTTCTAACCAACCTCTCCCTCAATCTACCTCCCTCATATCTCATAATAACCTTGTAGTCCGGAGGCAGAACCCCATTTTTGGGCTGTACCTTGCGTTTTGGTCCATACAATGTTTTTTGATTGATTCTAGATCTCCAGAATCTCCTGATTCCAAATCTGCCGGGTGCCAATCTGTAAACCTTGAGGAAAATTATTTATCAACATTTGAAAAAAAAAAGTTAAAAATATTAATTTAAAAAAAAATAATTTCGTCCTAAATATCCACTGTAATTGCATAATTTTGATGGGAAATAAACTTTGAACAAGGAATTGCATATTTCAAGGTCAAGAGAATTCATCATGACCGCTAAAGGTCATATTCAAAGGTCAAAGGTCAAGGTCAAAGGTATTTTTGAGGTTTTTTGCAAATAACTCTTGGGGAAAATGGTCTGACATCTTAGATCAAATTAAATTAATCTTAGGGTACATTATTTCCTATTGATTGATACCAGTTACTTGATTCTACATTCAGAAGTCCTATTACAATTGCTTTTCAAAAGATGAGACAATTTTGTGTTTGGGCTGGAAAATGAAGTAGGCCCTTGTTTCTTGGAAGCATAGTTGAGTATCTGTTATAGATAGAGCTAAACACATGAAATGATTGTTCTAGGATCCTTCAATTGATATTTTGTAACCAAGTATCTGAATAAAATTGAATTTTTTATGGTTTTATAGCAATTAAAGGGATGGAGTCAGCACTTTTGACGATAATGAAAGGAATCAGATGTTAATGTGCACAATCATCAAAATAATTATTCCTGATAGCATTATGACGAGAACTAATCACTATGAAAGGATGTCTGATTCTGTAATTGTTCATGCAAAAACTGATACCACATTACTACTATATAGATACTATACTGATATAGTAGTGTTCTCCTATCACTCTCTGTTTGTGGTAGGAATTGTTTTATTGCTGGGCCATCGTGTTTGTGATGGTATCTGGGGTGAAAATGTCATTTTGAAGCCTTTTTTAAATTGGGATCTACACACTCTAGTTATAGCCTGGGAAAGCCCTGTGAGATATTACGTCATTTGCCACTACATGCAGAGGAGTGGGAGAGTGAAGAAGAGGGGTCGGGGTATTGGAGAGGGGGAGAGGAGGGAGAGGATGTAGGAGGGGAGAGTGAGTAAAAGGGAGAGGGTGGGAAAATACGAGAGGGGAAGGGAAAGAAGAAGGAGAGGGAAAAGAGGGAAGGGAGAGAAAGGAAGGAGGGGGAGCATAAGGAAGAGGCAAGGGAGAGGGGGAAATCGGGGATAGGGTTTGGAGAGAAAAACAGGTATGAGAGACAGAGGCAAAAGGGGGAGTGGGGGAAATGTGTGGAGAGAGGGGGACCGTAGTAGTGGCATTCTTTGAGACGGGAATCCGGGTACTTTGCAGGTGGCGCTGCGGTCGGGACAGTAGCAATTCCCGCATAGGTGAATACAAAGGTGTTGCTAGGCTTTTATGCACTGTGTGCTATGTGTGCGCGGCCGTCGACGGACAGATTTTAGGATGTTTTCTTATTGTGTTTAAAGTTAATATTGAGTTTTGCAGAAGAGCTGGACAAATTCTCCCCAAATACTCCATAGCCTATGTCCTTGTCATATCTTGATACATAATTACTTTAGCAACTTTGAGTGTATACCCAGCCCAAGGCCTAGGGCCAGAAATAGGGAACATGTGCCGCCGCTTTTGGTCATCCTGGCCCCATCAGTGGTGTGGTATAGGCACATGCCTTTGTCCATAAAAGATTACTGTATTTTGAAATGTTAGAATTATGGCGGGTAAAAACTTATGTGGGCGTGTAAAAAAACAAGTTACCCGCCGTCCTTGGTGGGTGAAGGAAAAGGAGAAAGCGATACAGAAAGATTAGGAAGTAACGTCCGTTGTCAGCATTCGAAATAAGAGGCCATTTGGCAAGTTAAAATTGTGGCGGGCAAGCCATAATTGCAGCAAGATTCTGATGGTTATATTTTCAGCAGAAATCTTTAAATTCCCCAGTTTGATTATCATTGTTTTCAAAACATATTAACGACTATGAAAACCTCATCAAATATATTTATCATCTACAACCTGGAATCTTTGGAACGTTAAATGGTGCATTTGATATGAATGAATATATAGGCCTACGTTTTAGTTCCTGTATTTTAAGGATATTTTTTAGAGAATTGGCCAGTTTTAAGTTTAAACATGAAACATCAGATATGCCTTCAAGGCCCCGAAATATTATATTAGAATTAAGATACATGTAATGGGATCAATATTTTTTAAAAACTTCCTAAAAGTTGTCAGACATCCCACATATTCAGTTGTCACTCAGTTTGGAATTAGCAATTTCATTATATAATATATTATAGCGTTTGGCGGTCCTATATAACTAGGTGGTGCATTCACACATCATATATAGCCTCTACCATTCGCACAGACATTATGACTTATACACATTGGGTGGTAGGCCTAAGACAAAGGGTGGTACTTTGACAGTAAATCGCCCCGACCACACCTCTATTATTGGACGAAAATTATTATATCAAATTGAAGTGAGATTTAAGTTTGAGTAGGATGATGTAATAAAATAGGTGCAGCTTGGGGAGACATTTTAACACTCTCCAACAGAGCAATTCTTCACCATAGTTCCTGAGAATGTATGGTTGATATACACGGGCGGTATGCGTTGCTAGCTGCATGGCGTCACCAAAGAAAGATGGCGGCCGTTGTCGCTACCTGTATCACGTGACCGGAGCGCGCAGGCCGTCTTAAAGAATTACATTCTACTATATGCGAGTTGAGCATAATCCTCGTTTCTACTCCCTCTGTATATACCTCCCTGATAGAAGTAATCTTAGTGCTGCTAAATATTTGTATGTCAGTATGTTGAGAATCAGCTTGCACAAGGGCACATGTAAATCCCATATTGGCTATTATTTTTTGTATTTTAATACTTTTATTCAACTACTGGGAAGGCCCATACAAAGAGCGCAGCTTATAAACAGGGAATATTAAATATTATCATTACACTAATCTTTACTTCCTTCATCTATCCAGAGATGATTTGGTGAAGTCATTTGAAGAGAGCTCATCACCTTCACACTTATAAAATAGTGCACAGCTTTATTTTGCTGCTGCACAACTATATCAAACAACTACTGTTGAACAGGACCTGTTGAACATGATAATTTAGATGAACTACAGCTTTGTATACTAAAATCCAAAGATATTTCGATTGATGACAATAGTTTACATGAGAACAAATAGATTGGTGACCTCACACCTGAAATCCAAGCTGCACCCATTTGTAAGTGGGATGTTTTTTAATTCAACCAATAATGGGAATAACCTTATAATTGCAATAAATTCATAAAAAGTTCAGTTTCATTCAAAGAAACATGTACAATATATTGATTGAAAGACTATATCATACTCTAACAATCATTTATTTCTATTTCCAACAGAGTGTGGTTCAAGAAATTGGGGCCTACCTCATGTTCTGGCTGAAACACACAATATTACCTTTGATTCGAAAAGCTATTGTAATAAGACTACTGAATGTAGAATCAAGTAACTGGTACCGATCAATAGGAAATAATGTGCTCTAAAATTGATTTTTTTTATCTCAGATGTCAGACGATTTTTCTCATAGTTATTTGCAAAAAAACCTTAAATAATACCTTTGACCTTGAACTTTGACCTTTGAATATGACCTTTAGAGGTCATGATGAATTCTCTAACTTGGTATATATTTAATTCCACTTACAAAGTTCATGTTCCATCATAATTATGCAATCATAGTGGATACTGACATTGAATTTTTTTTTTTTATTGATTAAATTTAATATTTTTATAATATATTTTTAAAAACGTCGATAAATAATTTTTCTCAAGGGTTACAGAGTGGCACTCGGCAGATTTGGAATCAGGAGATTTTGGAGATTTAGAATCAATTAAAAAAAAGTTGTATGGCCCTAAAACGCAAGGTTCACCCCTCCTACCTCCGGACTATTGGTGAACAACTTCATTTTAATCTTGCTCTTTTGACATCAACACATATAACAAGAGCCAAAGACTCCAAAACACAAAATAGGTCAGCAAAAAACAATTATGGCATGAATCAAAACAAACTTTAATGATATGATAGTAATGATATATGTCATACATATCTCTCTAATCAGCACACATAGCCCATACTCGCCACAATGACGACTGCATGGATCACTATCAGTCTTTGGTTAAACCAATCCCCACCATGTCAATGTAACCGTCTGAGTGTCTGAGGAGTGTGCTCACGCCACACATCCTAAGTCACAAAGTTGCATTGCATCTCGATCTATAATTATTCATATATACGACTTTCCTATGAAGTAGAAAATCAATTGTAAAAAGTCGATGTATCTATATTTTCAAATTATAAGATGTGTTAATCTATGTTTGATTGATGCTAATACAATTTGTATTCAATTGAAGTGCCCCGGCTATAGCTAATTAGTCTTTGCGTTCATCTGTTGTTTGGCTTTACTTACCGAAATGTAACGACTGAACTAATCAACTTATGTTTGGCCCATGCATACACTAACAGCTATAGATATCTGTGACCATAAAAGTCCAACATTTCAGTTAAGTTGTTTGTCAAACATATATTTGTATATGTTGCGTCCAACGGCCAAAATAGAGTTCTGCTAGCTAGCGCGATAAGCATATCTCTATAGTTCCTGTTCGTCATTAATTAGTGAGGGAATTAGCGCCATGCCACGCATGCAGCATCGGTAAAGGGAGCGGTTATGTATCGAGCTAACTGGCGATCGATGACACACTGCACCGCCTGTTGTATCCATTAATTAATGAATGGAGCTACCGACACAGAATTTCATGCAGCCTATGTATGCACCTATAGTCTTCAGTCAAGCTACTTATAACTAGCCGGCCGGTTGACCAAGGAAGGAATTATAGCCGTTGACATTTTATAGGGATAGAACAATGTCACGGCGGTCCAAGATGAAGTAATGGCAAATCTTTCCAGCGGGTGATGCGTAATATGGGCCATGCACTCTGCCATCACAATTGCAATTCTTCTTCAGACAAATAAAATCTCTACACTTTAAAGTGACTTGCTCGAATTTAACTAAGACTATTAAACATTAAACAATTCTTTAATTGCAATTCAATGTAGAGAAAACAATTTGCACTTGTACGAGCTGATGTTCAAATGAATTATTATGGTTTGTTTTAAGATTTTTATTCAGCCAGACATTATGCAACAGGTACACTATTCACAGAAAAGCTGCTTTAAACAATTATAGAAAGGGTTCTTAGAAAAATAAATAGAAAATTCTACAAATAAAGTAATAATCATTAACCGTACGGGTATGTTCATAACCACACGCGCCGCAAGTTTGCATAATGGCTGGCAAACTAAAAACCTACAAAAAATTCCTTCAAGAGGAGACAACAAAGAGGTGTGTGGAGTGACCGGTGGTGGTCAGGCGTGTGATCAGATCGGGCGTCGACAGCAAGTCCACTCAGACTGAGGTAGTGGCTCCACCTAGCTTCCACAATTCATACATATAGTTATATATAGCAAGGGGATATATATACACGATATGCATTTTTATTTTTATCTCAACACATTTGACTTTGACTATCAGTACAATTAAATGAAATGGACAGGAGCCGATCTGCCAACAGATCCACCTCGATCCGCCTCAATCCACCTCGATCCGCCCATCAAATATACATATACTCGAGGGATGCCAGTCAAAGTTGACCAAATTTATGGAACACCTTTAATTGGAGAGGATATATGTAATGCCAATCGGTATAAAATACGTGATTCTATAGTTCCCATGAGACGCACTTTAAAGCAGTGAAATTCTAATACTATTTGGTAATGCCCTGTCAACCTTTTGCTCCACTAATTGTCGGTTGTTGCAATGATCCGTGGCTAAATGCAGCTATATAGCTGGCTTGTGTATATTGGTCCCATATATAGGCATATAGCTGGCTGATGGGTCTTTACACAACTATTTCCCCAAAAAACATGTGATTTCGAAAATAGAGGAATTCTTAAGGGACGAGTGGGGTGTTGTGTATTATTAAAATGTTATGTAACATTACGTAACATTGTGTAACCTCATTATATTTGTATTATTATTAATTATCACCTATTATCACATTACTTAAAATCGTTAATTATACTTAACTAGCTAGGACTGTGCAAGTCTACTTATACATGCTATGCCATGGATATTACGTAAGGGCTCCGCCCACTCATGATTATGCATGTAACCTCCTGGAGGAGCCTGTATCTGAGATTACCATTAAACAGTTGCTTCGTTCTTCTCATGAAGATCAGACGTTCGTTAGTCTTCTTCTATTAGATCATTACACTGGCGGACAACCCGCTCGATCTTGGACAAAAAGCGAGTTCATTTGCAATTTAAAACATGTTTTTGAGATATGGAAGAGGATGCGAATACGCCTGAGTTGGCCTTGTTCGACAAGATAAAACGATCTGTCAAGCGTTTAGCAGCGTTACCACAGGCGATAGTCACGAGAGGACAAAGATGAGAAAATCGAGGAAAAATCTTGAACCAGCAGCCGAGGCAATTGGACTTTAACGAAGACCCATACGAGGTGCCTCAGGACATGGAAAATGTTCCAGATGTGAATGCAAGATTAATTCCAGGAGCAATTCCATTACCTCCACCACCAGTTCGAGAAAATCAGCAAGAGGAGGTAGTGAATAACAATATTAATGTGGACTTAATTGACGAAGTAATCAACAGAAATGTACAGCAGTTGGCTGGTAATAATATTGGACACGAGCAGCAAATAGAGAACGTGTCAGACGAAGAGGAGCAGCTCGTCGAAGACGAGCAAGATCATCAAGAACGAGTTGAGCTTAACCTAGAGGAAGGGCAGGAGCCTGACCCAGCTGAGGAGGCAGTTAATCCAGTTGTGAATCAACAAGCACAAGCTTTGCAGGAAAATCAGCCACAGGTCGGTTTAAACGTTGATAATAATATTGAGGGGAATGTTGCAGGGGAGAACCAGATTGACAAAAGGGACTTGAATAATCAGAGGGAGAGAGTGTTAACACCTAGAGAGCCAACACCTCCTTCTTCGAGGGTTAACCCAGCTAATCAGGTTAATCAAGCCAATAAAATTAATCAGGGGCCTTATTACCCATTCGAGACCCCTGGTTTAAACGATAACTTTCAGACCCCCTTACAGACCCCTGCTAAACCGACGCTGAATCAACTGATTCAACAAACACAGAGGCCTATACTGAAGAACTTTCCACAGGCCCCAGTGTTTAATGTAAATGGACCTAGACCCCCTGTGATAACTAATACCCCCCAGTATGTACAGCAACAAGTTCCACTTAGGAGAGATCCATATCAAAATTGGTGGGCTATGGCGAATAGGCAGGGAGGTGTAGGGGACATAGAGGCAAATCACCATGGTTTGCCTTCCCCAAGGAATGTGCAAGACCATGGAAATGCTGGTATTCACGAACAATTTTATACCCCCTATCAGTATGCTCCACCTCAAGGACAGTATCAACAATATGGTGAAAATGTTAATCAACAAGGACAAAATTTTGTGCAGCAACAGGCACAAAATGCAGTTCCACAGCAGCCTCAGAATGTTGTTAATCAGCCACAGCAAAACCAAGTCCCAGATCCCAATATTAATGTTCATCAAGCTCCCCAGCCAAGGAACATTGATCAGAGGAACCAAAGAGGACAGCAAAGACAGGGAAGGGGAAGGAATACCCCTCCACACAGACAAGTGCCTAGGCAAAATCAGCCTAGGAATCAGACCCCAACTCGTCACCAACAAAATTTTCATCTACCAAATGTACAGCAAGGTATGTATAGACCCCCACCTCCACCCTATGGTCAGCATCTTTATGACCTGGTAGACGAAATAAAGCAGATGAGATTGGACCAAACTGCTTTTCTGGATGTGTCCCTAGGAAGGCAGGCAGAGGCTACTGGCCTCACTTCGACAGCAGCATTGTCGAAACAATATAGGAATCCCCTTGGTATTCGACAAGCCCACAGCTATGAGACCTGTGAATGAATTTTTCGACAAATTTGAAGCATTTACAGTGCCTATTCGCGAAGATAACCAGCTTATGGTAACCACTTTAGTCCAATATTTGTCGGGGAGGGCTAAAACCTTTTACAACCAGATAGTCGGTGTATATGGCGATACGTTGCCATATAATCGCATTAAAACCGATTTTATTGCTAAATTCAGCGAGCTTCCCTTGGCTGAGGTATTGAGAGATTATTCTCATAGGAAGCAGGGCAGGCACAAGAAGGTTATAGATTATGATAATGATATGTTAACCTTGCTGTCCAAGGCAAATGTTCCCTTACATGTACAGATCAGATTTTATGTCACAAATCTGAGACCAGAATTGGCTGGAAGAGTGGCTTCTGAGTTTCCAACCACTTTAGATCAAGCCTCAAAAATAGCAGCGAAACATGAGGGAATGATAGCTTCTGACAGAGCCCCCAGCCATATGCCTATGGAAGAAGCAATACACATGATGTATTCAAAGAAAGAAAAGAAATATACAAAGAAGTATAGCGAGGATAGTGATAGTAAGAGAGAGCAGTATCACAGATCTCGAGCTGACAAGTATAGAGAGGCTAGGAAAAATCAGGAAAAGAAGGGAGAAAAGCCTCAGAAATACAGGTCCAAGCACAAGGAATATGATAGCTCTGACTATTACGACAGTAGCAGAGAGAGATCATCCAGTCGCCACAGCAATTTTAGCAACAGAAGCTCCAGCAGGGAGAAAAGTGGTGATGAGAAAAAATATTACAAGAAAGATAAAAAGAAGAATTTTAGGAGCAATAGCAAAGATAAATCGGTGTCTTTTAACAAGGACAAAAAGCATCGATCTAAATCGCCAAAGGGAGGTGAGGCAAAATGGAGAGATGTCACCCCCCATAGATCATCCTCTAAGGAGAGTGATGATTTAAACGAATAGGCTGTGTCTGGGAGGGCGACCGACACAGCATAAATGAAATAGTTGACGAAATAAGCAATCCCATGGACATTTCCAAGGAACAAGGATGTGTTTCTCCTAGTGAATCGGTGTCAGAAAAGGACAGAATATCCAGAATTAGAATAGGCAAGTTCGCTGGTACAAAGAAAAACATTATTTCTTCCACCAACACAGACAAGGACGACGACAATTGCCAGGCAGTGCTAAAGCTGAGGAAAGCCAAACATAAAGGTGAGAAAGTTTCGGTCACTGCTCCAATTGATAAAGGTTGCATAGAAATCGAGGTAAAAGATTTGAATATGCCAGTTCTTGTTGATACAGGTGCCACTATTTCTTGTGTTAGTTCTGCATTTTTCAGAAAAATCCGAGGTAAAATACCAAATGGAAAGGTTTTACGCTGTAATATTAAAATATTTGTTGCAGATGGAGGAGCACATCATTGTTATAAGAAAATCGAATTAAATTTCATGATAGAAGGCCAGCAATTCACTCATAGATTTATCGTTCTTCCTGCGTTAACCAGAAGCATGATACTGGGTGTTGATTTCTTACGAAAGTTTAGGGCTAAGATTAGCTTGAAATCGGGACAAAAACAACAGGTGTTCCCTATCAGAGCTTCACGTAGGTTTGTGATAGCTCCAGGGACTGAATACACCACTGTCGCGGCAATCACTTCTTATGAAGATATGTTAAATTCAATAGGGGTGACTGAGAATTTGCAGCGACAGAGGCCAGTTTCTTTCCTTGTTAAGCATGCTTTAGTCAAACCGTTTGGGGAAAATAAAATTCCCATAACTATTTTTAATGCTTCTAAAGCAGCCACAACGATCGAGAGAGGAACATTTCTGGGTATTTACACGTTGGCAAAGGAGGACGAGTTTTATTCCCACAAAGAGGTGGAAAATTTGAATGAATTGGTCGCACAATCGAGTGAAAACAATGATAAGGTAGTTGATTTTCAGATCGGCGAGGACTTGAATCCTGAAGAGAAAAAGGAACTATTGAGTCTGTTGCATGATCATGAAAATTCTAAGGATAAAAAACTAGGGTTAACTACAGAGTACGAACATGGCATTGACTTAAAACCAGATTTTAGTCCCACAATGAGGCAGCCATACCGAATGAACCCAGTCATGACCAAGGTTATGGCTGGAATTCTAAAGGATCAGGTAAATCAAAATTTAATAGAAAAATGTGTGGATCCTGTGGAATTTAGTTCACCTTGTTTTTTGGTACAAAAACCAATGACAACTGACGGTAAAAGAGCCTGGCGTCTTGTGATCAACTATAGGCAGAAAAATCGCTCTGTAAAAGACGAAATAAGGCCTTTTCCATGTGCTGACGACACGATTGAAGCTGTTGGGCAGACACAGGGGCGATTTTTCTCTCGCTTAGATGCATTTGCTGGATTCCATCAGGTGGGTTTAAGGGAGGAAAATCGATTTATTACAGCATTTAATATGCCCCTAGGAGTATATAGGTACAAAGTCATGCCAATGGGACTTAAGACTTCTCCAAAAGCATTTCATTCCCTGATAGAACATGTATTGAGAGCAGTCCCAAACGCATTCTATTACGTAGATGATGTGGGGATCGCATCACCTACATGGGATTCTCACGTGCAGGATATCAAAAATGTATTCACAGCTTTTGACAAGGCAAATATTAAATTTAAAAAGGAAAAGTGTTCCTTTGGGCTCACCAGAGTCCCCTTTTTAGGGTTCATTGTCGACAAGGATGGCATACATCCTGACCCAGCAAAACTAGACGCTTTGCGATCGTTTCCAACCCCAAAATCAGTGAAACAAGTGCGTTCGTTTGCTGGGCTGGCTAATTATTATAGGGTATTTATTCCTAATTTTAGCCAGATAATGAAACCCCTATATATGCTGACCAAGGCGAAGGTTAAATTTGTATGGACGTCTGCGGCAGAGAGTGCTTTTAATAAAATTTGAAATGCAATTCTGGAAGATGCAGTATTGGTATATCCAGACTATTCAAAAGAATTCATTCTCGCCTCGGATGCCAGTAACCAAAGTCTTGGGGCCTGTATTTCTCAAGCTGATATTAATGGGAATTTGAGGCCAATTGCCCTTGCTGGAAGAGGGTTAACCCCAGCTGAACAAAAATACAGTGCCACGGAAAAAGAACTGGCAGGTATTCGATTCGCCCTAGGCAAGTTTAGACATTATGTTATGTCTAAGCATTTTACAATCCTTACCGATCATGCAGCCCTTACTGCAATAAATACTAAAAAGGATCTAACTGGTAGAATGTTTAGATGGCTAGATTTTTTTGGACAGTTTGATTTCTCGGTTAAATATATCAAGGGGAACATCATCCCAGATGTTTTATCGAGAAGGATATATGATCCAAATATACCAGCAGTCCCACATGTGGAGATGAAGAAATCAGTCACATTCAATCCCATACAGGCCACTAAACACTATAAACAGGAGGATCCTTGCGAAAACAACCCCATCATGCTCTACAAGAGCAGAAAAATACTTAAGACATGTGGACAGGTACAGGAATTAGGTAATGAAGATCCACAAATTCCAGAGTTTCCAGTCCTTCCAGGAAAATTGCATAACGATGAGCCTGCGATAAACACTGTAGAGGAAATCCTAATTGCTCCAGTGGAAACGAGAGCTCAAAATCGTGCAAAGCAATTAAGGGATGTTAATATAAGCCCCTCGACCAACAAGCCAGAAGAGATTAGTGTGGATAAGGTGTCTACCCCAGTTTGTGTGTCTAAGGGAAGCAACATTCGGAAGGCTAGGAAAACAAAAGCAAGACCTGTAATCAGACCAGGAAAATATGCTTCCAGGAACAGGATTGGAACTCCAAATCCTGGAGATGAGATGGTGAATAAACATACCACCCAGTTACCATTCGATAAGATGAAATTACAGCTGGCACAGGGGGATGATTTGTTTTGTAAACTAATGTCAGGTTACATTGAAGGAAAACAATTGCCCAAGAATCATGAGCTGACTAGGTTAATTCTGACAACACATGATATGTTCTTCATTCAGGACGACATACTTTGCAGATTACCTAAGAGGACTAAGATAGCTCAGATGGCAAATTCCTTTCAAGTGGTAATTCCACAGACATTGCAGGCCCCCTTGATCAATGTACATGGTAACTCAATTAATGCACATGTTGGCTATGCAAAGACACTCTCTTTGCTCCAGGCCCGATTCTTCTGGAATTCGATGGCCAGGGATACGAAGAATCATATTACATCATGCCTTGAGTGTCTTCAATCTAAAAGTGTAAAGCATCCAAATAAGCTCCCCATGAAGATCAGAGAAACAACTTTCACACCTTTTTCAACTTTGATGATAGATGCAATGGGTCCTCTTCCAAGAACACAGAGGAATAATTGTTACATCCAGGTAGTGACTGATCATTTTTCAAAGTTTTGCTTTATATGGCCGACACCAGCTATTACAGCAGAAAGGGCAGCAGCTGAATTCCATAAATATGTAATAGCATACGTCGGTGTCCCTAAGATCTTAAGGAGCGACAATGGCAGCTGTTACATAGGAGAAACTTTTAGAGAAAAATGCAAAGCTTGGGGAATAAAACAAGTGCATGGTTCGCCATATTTAAGTCGATCGCAGGGAGAGGTAGAACGCCAAAATCAATCGATTATTGGGTGTTTAAGGACGATGGTGAATGAAAATCAGACGAATTGGGATTTATTTTTACCTAATATTCAATTTGCTCTGAACGCATCAGATCATTACACCACTGGCATATCGCCCTATCTCCTTGCATTCGGCAAAAACCCAATCATTCCTTCAGAGGCTCAACTGCAAGATGACATAGCCCACACTCAGCCAGTAATAGATCAGTTATTACAAATAATGAAGACAAAGGCTGAAGCGGCTGAGATTGCAAATAAAAGCAGGAGAGAGAGGGAAAGAAAAATGAAAGAGAAACATGATACGAAGGCCAAGCCCCACACATTAGACGTTGGGTCTATAGTCTATGCAAAGGTACATCGTTTGCTAAGGCAAAATACAGCAAAGAAATTGCAACAACAATTTGCTGGACCATTCGTTGTGTGTGGATTCCCCTCCCCATATACTGTGAAGATCAGGAATTTGGAGACTGGGGTAGAGGTGAATTTTTATTAAGAAATCCAGTGCGATTGACAATAAACTCATCAAAATACTAGAGAACAGCAAAATAGATTAGAAAAATAATTCTGGTCGACAGGAAATATCCTAGAGTAAATTACCAGGATCCGGGGTTTCTGTGAGTTGAACAGATGTTATCTATTTTGGGTCAAACAAGCGGCATTATTATGCAGGTCCAGTAGGATGGGACGATGCAATCGTATTATGTAAATGATGCTGAGTGATGGTGGCACGACAGCTCCTAGTATACGCCCCCCTTGCTATATATGGTGTGGAATGTCTTCCTCAGGAAGAGTAATTCCAGGGTCCTAAGATGCTATTGGTCAAGATTATTCAAGGCTTGAGGCGGACATCACTATATGACCAGCCGAAATCAAGTCCTTCCTTAGCAGTGACCAAAACCATCGGGGAGAGTTGGGCTGATCGTTTTATTTTTAACTGATACGTGAGCTGCTTCACAATAGGCACAACGATTCATCATCATGTTTCGTCTTGTAATCTGGTAAGTGTCGTTTTGAGACTTGATTTATGATTGCTCTGATGTTTATACTTATGTGGAACACCCATCAATACCAAGGATTTACACATGGATTATACTGGAATATTTCTTATCGTTAACTAGAATTAAGCATAACCCAGTCGGTAATATAGACGGGAAATACTTTCTTGGGACAAATATCGATTTAATTTTGACTTTGGAACACAAAGTTTACGAGATTTTTTTCTTTCTTACCTTCTGTTTAGGCTTTTATTCCTCACCGTATGGGCAGATGCGGACTCTGTAGTTAAACAGAACTGAGTAATTCTCCCAAACGGGCAGCATTTGATTTCAGGAGGCCATTTTTTTTTAGAAAAAATAGAATTCGTTGAATCTCTACGACCTTTGGCGTACATGTAGAAGGGAATATCAGTATAATGCAGGTGAAGTTTGGGAAGGCTGGGGCAAAAATTTCAATTCCTACACCTACACTCAGATACCTATATTTTCCCTATTATTAAGCTTTATTTCGGCCTCATTAGACCTGATTAATCAAATGATTTAGTGTGAGATCGATATAAATTACCCTCTAATTCAACTAGCAAAATTAAATGAAAAGTAAGAACTACAGAATGTATGTTGGCCAGCAAAAGAGGGCCTGGTTCTCACCAAAAGTTTGACTTGATTTTGTAAAAATATATATTATATAAGTATAAAATAACTATGTTTGAATCAAATGGTCTCTTTATTTGTAATAACTATGGCGTAACGGCGACGCTATATGGTGTAACGGCGACATTGCAACAAATGCTCACTTCAACTTAACTACACCTGCATTCATTCATATTTATGTTTTTACCAAATGCAGGCAGACTTAAATCATTATAATGAATGGCAAAATTACATGGAAATATTTTTTTAAAAAATATATGGGAGATATTTTATATGTCGTAACGCGACATTAAATATTCCCACACAAGTTCAAGGAATTTTATGTGAGGTAATACAGGTTTCAGGGATGTGGTGGGCGACTAACTTTTCTTTTTATATAACTATACATACATATACATCCTCCCTACACAAACATATAAATGCAATTCAATATTAATCATTACTCATGGGGTATTTGATTGTGTTGAAGCCAGTATATGGGTAATTCTCCCAATCAGGCAGCATTTGGTTTTCCAGCCTAGGGTATCTACAAACTGTATTTAGGATGATCACACATGATTATAACCATTTTATTTGAATTCCTTGGCCAAAATTAGAATGTGGGAACCATACTTTCAAAGTTCTTATGACAAAATCTTCGCCGTTATTGGAACAAAAGTGCCTTTTCAGGCTGGTAAATAAATAATAATTATGGAATTTGAATACAAAGTACAGGCGCATTTAGAAAATATATTACTTTTGCTGAAAAGAATGGTTTCTATACATGCACACTTGTTCATTATTATGGAGAAACACAATTTTTATGTAATCACTAATATAGACTGATCTAGACATGGAAAATATTGTTTTGGAATATTTGTGTCGCCGTTACGACATAGACTGACTTCAAAACAATAACATACCCCAAGAATAACTAAATATATCAACCTGCATTTAGTTTGTTGTGTGGGGAAGATGTATACGTATGTATATTTAGAAAAAAACAAAAGTTATTAGCCCACAACATCCCTGAAACTTTATAATACACCACAAAAAATTCCCTGGACTGTTATGGGAATATCTTATGTCGCGTTACGACAAGTGATATATCTACAATAATTTTTAAAATAAACATTTTCATGAAATTTCGTCTTTCCTAATAATTGTCCATGCCTGCTGGAAAATGGTCGAAAATATAAATATGAATAAATACAGATGCTGTTGAATTGCAGTGAACATATATTGGTATGTCGCCGTTACGACTATAGCGTCGCCGTTACGCCATAATTAATAGAAATATAGAGATCCTTCTATATTAGCACAGTTATTGTATAGAAATAAATAGGACATTTTGACAAAAAGGTATCCAAGCTTTGGTTACAACCAGGTCCTATGTTTGCAGCCATCATCGATTTCCTAGCTGTTATTTTGTCATTTGCTATTGCTAGACGAACTAGTGAGTAATATATCTCATTTTTACACTAAATCATTTGATAAATCGGGCATAATGAGGCCAAAATAAGGCAAAAAATAGGGAAAATATCGTTATCTGAATCATAGGTGTAAGAATTGAAATATTGGCCCAAGCCTTCCCAAACTTTACCTGCATTATACTGATATGTCCTGCAATATGTACACCAAAGATTGTAGAGATTCTCGTGCTGCCCGTCTGGGAGAATTACTCATATGTCGTAACGGCGACACAAATATTCCAAAATGATATTTTCCATGTCTAGATCAGTGTAAATTAGTGATTACATAAGAATTATGTTTTTTCATAATAATAAACCAGTGTGCATGTGTAGAAACCATTCTTTTCAGCAGAAGTAAACTATTTTCTAAATGCGCCTGTGTATTATATTCAAATTTTATAATCCTTACTTATTTTCTAGCCTGAAATAGCACTTTTATCCCTATAGCAGCGAAGATTTTGGCATAAGAACCGTGAAAGTAGGGTGCCCAGGGCCTAATTTTGGCCCAAGAATCCAAATAAAATGGTTATGAACATGTGTGGTTATCCTAAATACAAATTGTAGAAACCCTAGGCTGGAAAACCAAATGATGCCCGATTGGGAGAATTACTCAACTACGGGGTTGCATTTGCTGGGATGAGGAAACCTATCTTGACGGACGTGGAAAAATCCTATGTCCAAATAGCAATACCAACAGTGATTTTGCCACCTAATGGAACAATCGCTAGGATGGAAAATCACTACAATACTACATCAGACATGAGACTTATAAGGGAGAAAATCCAAGGCTTGTTACAGCTTGTTTATGGAACAGCACTTAATTTGTTTGATAAGATAGAAAGTATGGCAAACGACAGATATGATAGATATAAGAGAAAAGCTTTTTTACAGCCTATAGGCGACACAGTTTCTGCAGCCCTAGGTTTGGCTACAGACCCCCATTTAGCTTTGGTAGAGAACAAGCTCGATTCTTTAATAGATACCTTATCGTTTGGAAAATTATCTGACATGAACAGGGATAAAGTAATTTTAGGACTTACTAAACAATTGAAAAACTTGTTCAGACACGCCTCTAAACACAATGGTGAGGTAGGGAAATTATTTATAAATTCCACCGAAGAAATTAAGGATTTGACTAGTCAGATAGATGCTTTTGTAACGAACCTAACATCCGAAATATCTAACACTATGGCTTTACATGCGATGCTGCATGAAGCTACTTTAAACCTGTTAGTACTAATAGAGTATATAGACACAGCTAGAACATTGTTGAAGGGACTGGATGATTTAAAACATGGTGTTTTGTCGGATGTATTTCTTCCTATGGGAGGCCTAAGGGAATTATTGAAACCTTTGGCGAACAAGTTGAAAGTCAAATCTCCTACTATAAGGATTTTGGACGATTCCTTGGACAGCTCCTACAGTAGGGTAGAAAATTTTTCCTTTAAGAACAATTCTTTATTAATTACAATTCCACTAATAATTTCACATAATGACGATAACTGCATTGCATATCGGCCCTTGAAATTCGGCATACCTATTCATAGCAGCTCGAACGATTCAACAGGGTATACCATGTTAGAGAGCGAAATACCCCATATTCTGGCCAAATGTCCCCTTCAGGGAATTTATTTTGAAATGAAACTACATTCGTTCGAGCAATGCACACAACTAAAGAATTCAGTGGCGTGTTTTACACCCCGACTCATATTTTAAAATGAAAAGAAACTTGTTATTCGGCCATTTTTAAAGATACAGCATCCGAAATTGCTCGGTTATGTGTGTTTCACACATACCTGACTAAACCTAAACCATTTTTTCATTTAACAATGAATAGAATGCAACATTTACTGGTTGGTTGTATGACCAAAGTTACATTAGCTTGTCACAGACGACCCAGAACAAGGATGGCTATGAGCCTTTTGGCCATAGTCAAGGTCCCTTGCGACTGTGCACTAATCAGTGGATCTTTAGTAATCTCTGCCCCTAGGGATGGATGTATTGCTTGGAACCAGACCAGTATTTTTGTTGAATCTGGATTTAACTTAGCTATAGCAGCAATCTTTAAAATTCCTTTCAAAAATCTAACTGGAGAAACCAAACATGGGTCACGAATTCACTTAAATTTGCCCACACCCCAAGATATGCATGCAGCATTATCTCATTTACCCAAATCAGTAATTGAGTCAGGAATGAACACAGAGAGGCTAGCTAACGAGCTATTAGTGGCTGACAAAATGGCAAATGATCGGTGGGAAACCCTGAAGAAGTCAGTCAGTACCATGTCGACTCATCCAGCCACTATAAATATAGCGTTGATTATCAGTCTTGGTGTGACAATATTTTCATTTTATTTATTTTATAGGATTCACAAATTGGCAATTATTTGCACGTTTGTGAGACCCATACAAGCCTTTAGACTAAACCTGTCAGCCCCAGTTTTCGAAGACATAAACCTGGGCTTCAAAATTCCTATCCCACAGCCCATGACTCAGGAATTACAGCCATACGATCCTCCAAGTCCGACACAAGCAATCCTTAAGATATTGGCAGCAGTCATTGCTTTCACGGTCTTACAGTTTCTCTGGAAAAACAGGCGGTGTATCTGTAATTATATTCCCAAGTGTTTTATGTGCAAAAGATGTACCAAGAATGTGAATGACGAGTCAGCCTCATGGATTAATCTGAGACTACACTCGGATGATAGTTTGGTATCCATACGACTTATGCAGATTCCATTTGAAGTCAACTCTATAGTTGGATCATCCCCAGCCCCACCTCTAAGATTAGGCAAGTCTCATGTCAGTTGGTGTTGCTGCTGTACCTTATCGTTGGACCTCCGTTGGAAGGCTGCTCTGTCCCTAAAGATCCATAGAGCAAACAAGCAAATCTTGCTCCCAACCAACGTGAAAGTGGATAGGAAGCACAGAAAGGACCTAGCAGCCATAATGGATCCTGCATCAGAGGCTATGTATGTCCTGGTGATCGAATCCAGAAACGGATCCTACCAGATTCCATGGATCAATGACCCCAATGGGTCCAACGTAAACATGTAAGTCTATATATCATTAATATATGGACTGAAATAATAATACTTCTTACCTTTCTAGACGCGTATTGTATTCTTTTTCTCAGACATATTTTTACCCGTCTTTATTCTTGTTAACTTATGTTTGTATTTTACTTTCTGATATGCGGATTTCATTGGAAATATTGGCACAAAAGAACTGTGAAATTTTAAAATAATTGTTTACATATACCCAAAGTATTATGCAACCTGTCATTGGTATACATGTGGTCGATGCTTTCTTACAGGAGCACGGCGGCGTACTTGTCGGCGAGGGAAAACGGCCAAGAAGAGGAAATGTTAATAGTCCCTCATGCCACGAACGTGCCAAGATCACCCTAGAAGTGCTATATATAACTTGACATTACAAGAACATTGACATTTTACTTAATATTTAATTCAAGTGGCAGATGGATCGCCCCCATTTGTCAAGGTGGACAGCGAGGACACCTTCGTTAAATATTATTGACTTTTATTTCTCTTGAATAAGATGAAAGACTCTACTTGTTTTTACAAGCAAATTTTTTCCTGAGTTCTTTAGAATTCAGTCGATAACTTTAAAATATATTTCAAGCAACAGACAAGCGTTATTGTCTGACATTTATTCGTTGCACTGTACTTGTATTTGATTCACTTTACTTGTATTTGATTTGTATGTGTTGATTGATGATGACTTATGTGTACATACAGGATTGGTTAGGCCATTAATGCCTATGGTTAAGTCGTATCATCGACTCTGTTTGTTTTGTTAGACTGAGTAAGTACTCAGCTCTCTTGGTATATGTGTAGTTTTAGTGTAGATCAAGTTACTAGACATAACAGACAGATATGTTTAGAAGACTACCTTGACTCAGATGTCGAGAGGATGGGATAACACTTAGGTTCTCTTAAATGCTCTGTTTACTCAGCGCCACACGACAGTGGCATATGGGTGCACAGTGGTTTACTTTGCACCAAGTACTGTTTATGTAATGGGATACCCCCTGAGGATATGATGCGATGGCCACAAGCCAGGGAATAATCACATTGACAGGGGATGTCTACGTAAGTTCAGACTCTTAAAGGAGTCATTAGCTCTGTTTTCGGCAAAAACAGATGGTTTTTATTTTTGTAATCGTGTGATTAGGATAGGCATATCATAGATTGGGCTGAGATATTATCAGTCTCGATAAAAGTACATTGGAGACTCACCAAAAAAAGGGGATGAACCCTTAGTAGAGCCTTCACAGGTTAATTTTATCTCTTATAACATAGTTGATTATATCCAGAGCTGGATTGACTTGGGTAAATAGGATTAACCAAGAGAATTGTATGATGATACGACTAGGATTATTATTGTACATCAGTAATACTAAGTCTGGCGGATCATGCGCTTTATTACATGAAACTGTAGTGTCATTTGCTATCCTTATGTACTCACGAATGATTATTTTGCATGTACCTTACTGCATGTAGGTGCAGCAAGAGGATATTTTTGCTATGCAATTGAAAAATCGAGCGTAGCGACGGGGTGAACCGTCATCCTTGTAGAGTAGGAAGGGGATGGGGTTTGACCTGTTACATAACCAACGAGCGAGGCCGGTTGATTACATATCAAGCCTTGCGGGGTAATTCAATTTATTTATCTCCGGGTATTTATTGAAAAGGAGATATATATTGGTATATAGAAATATATTGGTAAGTTTTTTTTTGTGTATTATTAGATTAGAAACGATCTAATTTGGAATAAGGAATAGGCTTTGGGACCAGGAATGGGAAGCAGGTAGTTGGAACATACAAATACTCTTGCTCATTCGACAATGGGTCTTTGCCTACGTGTGTGTAGTTAGAAAACACTCGAGTATAACAATCTCTTCATCAAAAGCTTTTGTAGCCCTTAGTACGGGGGTGCGTTCGGCTCAGTGGTGGCATTCCCAATGGTTCGCTGCACGAATAGCCCGTTATTTATACTTGGTAAGGTGTCCGGTCCAAAACCGACACGACGGTGGCGCCGGCTGGTGTTACTGTTTGGACCGACCTATTCTGAATTTAACATGGAAGAAATTAAACGACGTAGATTGTTACTGTTTGCACTGAACTATTTAGACTTTAACATAGGATCCCAATATATATCAGGATTCTACGTTGCGTTGGTTCACGCAATGTTTTTTATTATGTTTGATTAGGATTAAATTCTCAGATTGGACCGTACTATTGGGAATTTAACACTAGAAATTGGTTTCTCATAGAGTTAACACCTGCGGTGTTTTCATATCTTGTCATTTTTATGAAGTGACGTCCCATTGTGTAGGATATTAATCAGATTTTTCAAGCTATTACGACCTTAGTATTAGAAGTTACTTCACTATTATGAGTTTCCATTATTACATGTTCATAATGACGTTTTTAAAATCTTTATGAATTTATTGAGAATGTTTACAAAATGGTAATTAAATCGTATGATTTGTTTTTATGTATTTAATATCTTTTTGCGCACAATGTAACCGCGCATATGGCTTGGTATGGATAACTAGGTAACAGCACAGCTATTTAAAATTATTAATTCTTAATATTTTAATTTTTCAAAAATTCCTAAAAATTTTCTTGTAAGTTCTTAGGGTACACCCTCACTCGATACTTCGTATCTGATTGAGGGCGGGGGGGGGGGGGCAGTGTTATGTAACATTACGTAACATTGTGTAACCTCATTATATTTATATTATTATTAATTATCACCTATTATCACATTACTTAAAATCGCTAATTATACTTAACTAGCTAGGACTGTGCAAGTCTACTTATACATGCTATGCCATGGATATTACGTAAGGGCTCCGCCCACTCATGATTATGCATGTAACCTCCTGGAGGAGCCTGTATCTGAGATTACCATTAAACAGTTGCTTCGTTCTTCTCATGAAGATCAGACGTTCGTTAGTCTTCTTCTATTAGATCATTACAAAAACAGCTGCATGTTTTCATCGTTGATCGCAACAATTAAGCAACTTGAGCAACTCATGGGTCCAAAGGTTGACAGGACATTAACATAAATACAAATAACATTTCCAACACACTTCAAACAAATTGTCCCTATCTTATGGGAACTATAGAATCAGGTACGTAATCTTCTACCCATTGGCAATTACTTTTAGCAATTATAGGGCCGGCCCGTACTCTCCTTAAGAAAAGTGAAAACAATCATCTTTAAATGGTGCATTTGATATCCAGTATTGTCTTAATAGCTAATAGGATCATTTCGAAAGTGTCAATGCAAGATGGGCTTTATGTTTCTAGATCTAGATCGAGTCGATTAATTATTGATTGTTGCATGGGTCTATATATATACACGTCGATGCCTGATAAACCATGGTGAAGGAGATCTTGAGGGGTAGACTGAGCACAGCTTCTCTCTCGCCCGCGATCTCTCACCGGTCTCATATGCTTCCACTAGAGATAGGATGGAGTTTGACCGCAGCAAACACCCGGCCTCGCTCTTTTAGTGGAGAATTTTAAAAAGCATGCATCTATGCCCACTATATGCCAAAAGAATTAAGCGGCACATTCAATTCAATTCAAGTATTCTTTATTAGCTGATCTTGTTGCACATAGGGTTTCCATGTCAGGTTCATACAAAAAATTTTTTACAACTTTGAATGGGCCTGTTCTTCCAGAGAGTGCCTGTACTTGATTGCGAACTTGGTTACAACAGAGAACTTAGTTTGAGAAATTATAAATAACAGTAACAGGTGATATTATGAAATGAGATATGTGTAAGATAACAGACAATTGTGTGGTCGATACATGATACTATTGGGAGTGATTATAAGACTTCAAGTTTTCGATACAATGCTTAAGCCGGATATTCCAGACATTAAAAGTAGAGAGATATGCATTCGAGTTAGAAGCAGTGTAATAATTATGAGTGAGTTAATGGTATCATTTAGTTTTACACTCATAAGGCACATTTCAAAACATTATTTCCATTTCGATTGGGGTAGAGAACAAATTGTGCCCACAGATCTGAGCATTAATTTTCTACTGAAAACATTGATATCATGATCAAGATCAGATGGGATAGAGTTACCGGGTGCTTGACTAAGAGGGATCACAGGCACTAGAGGAAGTTACACTGCCACCCATATTAGTCCTGCAACACAGGCTCATCTAATCCCTGGACGGTATAATTGATATGAAATTCTATAATAAGAGAGAATGAGATTGTTGCCTATATTTTAGGCAGTCAATATTCAGTGTAGACAGTCCAATATATACATTTTTGCATGTCAATAATATGCAGTTATAGTTCGACACATAGTGAATTGTGAATGACAGGTTGATTCGGTATATTATCAGAGATTATTGAATCAGAGTAGATATAAAATTAAATTTAAAAAGGGGAAAGCAGTTTGTCCGTGTAATGTTTAAAGGTCAGTTTATCCTCAATACCGTGTGCCTCAGAAGCTAAGTCGTTCCAGCGCATTTGACATTTATAGGTTAGGGAATTTATTATTTTAGTAGAATGCGGGGGAAGAACTAATAGGTTTCTTCTACCCTTGGCATGGCTTCGGGTTGGAAGGGACCTCGTGTCTAAGTTAGTAGGATTCTGTGACATGTAGAAGGCTATATCTAGGATATGTTTGTTTCTGCGATATTGCAGGGGCCATATGTTTAAGAGTTTGTGTTCCAGGTCGACATTATCAAATTTAGATTTATTATAGATTATACGAAGAGCTCGGTTTTGTTGGGATTGTAATTTCTGTAGGATGGAATTTGGAGCTGAATCATAGATAAAGTCGCAATAGTCAAAATTCGGTAGGATGGCCATTTTATAGAGGTCATGCTTGGCTTTAGAAGTTAGGGAGTTACGCGCTCGGTATAGTAGTCCTATTTTTGCCGAGACTGTATTCAGGGTATTTTGGGTGTGTTGTCTAAATGTTAAGAGCTCATCTAAAGTAAAACCTAGATATTTGTATTCCTGGACAGACTCTAATTTTTGATTTCCAAGATTAAGGTCGAGGGAGGCAGTAGAGGATTTTCTTTTGGAGGTATGGCTGAGGGCGAATGATATGGATTTGCATTTATTGATATTTAGAGATAATTTGTTAACCATGCACCATGTGTACACTCGGTCCAGGTCATGTTGTAAATTTTGATGTAGAAGTGTCACATCAGGATTATGATAAGATAGTACGGTATCATCCGCATAATGCTGTAAACAAGCGTTTTCTATTACAGAGTGCAAGTCGTTGATATAAATAGTAAATAGGATTGGGCCAAGTATTGTGCCCTGGGGTACTCCGTACGTGACAGTACCCTCATCAGAATTCAGACCATTTACACAAACAAACTGTCTTCTGTCCGACAAATAATTTGAGAACCACAGTTTTTCCATCCCTTGGATACCATATGTGGAAAGTTTGTCTAGAAGTATTTGGTGATGAACAGTATCAAAGGCCTTGCTGAAGTCTAGAAAGACTGTTTTATTAAGGGATTTATTGTTTAGATTAGTATATGTTCTTTGTAAAAAATCAGCCTGGGCCTGCTGGATCGAATGATTGGTTCTAAAGCCATATTGAGTGTTGCTAAATAGATTATTGTTTTCAAAAAAATTTGTAATTTGAGTTTGCACCACTTTTTCTAGGACTTTCGCTGGCATGGAAATGCAAGAGATGGGTCTGTAGTTGTTACAGAACATTCGTCCTCCTGCTTTGTGGAGGGGTGTGACTTTTGCCACTTTAAAATCAGATGGTATTTTTCCCAATAGCAAAGAAAGATTGACAATATGAGCGAATTGATGATGAAGTGCAAGTAAACAAGACTTCAGGATACTGGATGATATATTCTCAATACCTGAGTTTTTAGTCGAATCTATGTTTGATATAATTTTCCGAACTTCTGATGGCGCGACCTCAGTAAATCGAAATATAGATTTGGATGACGGCACCAAAAACTTGTCAACAGTATTTTGTGGAATTTTGTTGGCGAGGTTAGGACCAACATTCAGAAAAAAATTATTGAAGGTATTCGGGACTTGAGAGGGATCGATCATCTGGCTATTTTCTTCTAGATTTATTATCTCGGTTTTCTTTGATTTTTCTGGGCTAATGATAGGTTTTAAAAACTCCCAGTATTTTCTGGGGTCTTTGTCGAAAAACTCGAGATTTGACTTGATAAAAGCAGCCTTCGCCGATTTACAATCTCGGGTGGCCTGATTCCGTAGTTTTTTGGCTTGAATTAGTATCGTCAGATCTTTATTTTTCTTTGCCAGTCTGAACAGACGATCTCTCTCATTCATCACAGTAATTAGGTTGTCCGTCATCCATTTGGGTTTCGAGCGAACCCTCCTGAATTCCTTGAAAGGGCACATCCTATTTCTCTATATGTCCTTAACCCCTAGCTATAGCTCCCAGACATCCAACCCTATATTAGCAATATTAGTTATAATTGTGTCCCTTGCTAGAACGTATAATTATAATTAAAGCCGTGTCAAATCTATCTATATTTCTCGTGCTTCTCTGCGAAGGGATTTTCACTTTGGCATGTAATGCACACATGCTTGTATACTTTGGGACATTTATAATTACTTTTTTAACTTATATGCCTGTAAAGTAAGGGAAATTCACCCAGATTGGGGGCGGGGGGGGGGGCGAAATTCCCCCACATCCTTCGATCGGGACACATGGACTTTGGCACTTGCATGCGTGACAATTCAGCTGCTTCTTATACCTGCGCACTCTTAATTTAGATGATGCATATATATATGTGTTGCAATCCGAGCGCATTACTATGCATATGGGGCTTTTTAGACTGTTTAAAAAGTGGACATGTATATGATTAATAATGTGCTCGTGTGAAAATTAATTTAGTTCAACATAATATGATCGAGCAAGTTGATTGACAATCGTATGGACATGACTGTACGTCTGTATCTTTTTGACATTAATACATTGCATTCATAAATTTTGTTTAATATATCTATTATATAATCATATGTCTAGCTGTCTTTACTATTTCAAAATGCTCGATCATAGGTATATACCCATTCACTTCGTAAAGGATTGCATGGTCAGTTCCATAGGGGTGACAGTTGATTGACATGAATGGGCCAGTTGAGGGGCGGTACTAAGGTAGTGGGGTGTTCGTCCAGTCGGGGTGGAACAACTAATGACCTTTGTCTATCAATTAAGACTGGAGGATGTTCCTTCTCGTGATTGGCTATATCGTATATGCGTTGTGTGGAGTGTTGGGAAAAAGGCGTCAAAATGACGTATAAAAACCGTAGGACCTGACGGTTGAGGGTCAGTTTAAGTTGGCGCCCGAAACAAATCTTTGCACGTACACCGCACATAATCGAGAAGCTATATCACCAAGAAAGACGCATCTTTACTTGCCAACTTGTCTGCGTGATTTTTGTGAGTATACTACTAAATCATCATCTGAATTATATATATAGTCTTTTACTTTACTTGTCATTTACTCGCATTGCCATTTACATTATATATACTGACTAACTCTATCTTCTTGCATCCATCAACACAACAGGTTCCTGCATGGATCGTGTCAGCTAGGAAGAGTCCCAAGTATACATATATCTTTCTACTGCCCCATCCTGTCCTCCTTCATCTAATAATCAGCGCAGACATCATAAAGGGGCAATTCACGGCGCAGCCATATTCCTCAACAGTGAGTACTGCATTTTTTAACAATGTGTGACATCACATGTAATTGTATTGTGGCAATTCTGCCTTGCCGTACGACTCTACACAAGGTAGAGAATTAAGACCCCCTCGTGAATCCCGTTTCACATTTTTTATAAGCCCCATGCAATTCCCGAATCCCGTACGTTTTCAATTTGCAATCACGTTTTCCTATTTGCAATCCCTACCTGGAAAAATTAAATCTGGATCTGAACCCCTTTCCCCAATCGTGTATTGACCCTTTTAAATCCTGCATCCCGACCTAAAATAGGCCCCAATCGCACTACCGAAAAGCTATTCCGTACCTACCCTGTGTATTGGCCATTTATAACGGGTGCACGTGGTATACGGGCGCGCTCCTTGACATACCATATCCCAAATGATGTCTTTGGTTTATCTCAAAATCAGACATAGATACATATTGCTAGCTTAAATGAATATTTCTAATCATCAATCAATTAGACATCTTTGGCAGCGATAATTGCGTCTGAGCGGACATATAGCCCAGTACGTGCCTGCGGTAGCACATGTGCTAATTGCAGCGTCATTTTGCCTCATTTAGTACATGTGTACCGCTTCTATTATTTTGGAAAATGTTTCACTCAGCTGACATGGTGCAATGGAGACGTTATTTAGAGCGTCAATTTTGGTCATTTACAATGTTTAATTGAGTTATGGAGTGGTTTTAAACACCCCTTTTAAGACGATTTCATTATGATTTCATTAGTGGGATATGTACAAAGTTGGTCTAAGGATATATAGTTAATTATATCTACTTAAGGCACATGCAGCATATAAGATGTGACGCTCTCTATGCTGTGTCTCTCTCCATGGTGTACTTTGCCAATGTGCGGATGCAGTCCATAGGTTATTATACTGCATATCGTCTTCATTGAGAAAGAATGAATGCGTTTCCCTATCAACTATTGGTTACACAGATAGTCATGTCTATCTACCTTACATAAAGTAGCATAATTTCTAATTTCATGGTCCTAATCACATCAATTCATCCCATCAAATGGGTCATATTGCTACCAGGTTGAGACAAAATACCTTATGCAGGCCGATAAAGATAGTGGCAGAGGAGTGGCAGAGGTACACTCACCCAATATAAGCGATAGCGCATGATTATGGAATGGGAAATTAATGTACATCTTTATTGACAGTTCAATTCAATTAACTCCATTATTTGTGAAATCAAGATTAGTCAAGCATGGTGTGCTTTGGCAACATTAAGTGGCGACTATAGTTCTAAAAAGACTTGAAAGAGGTTCGATCTAAAATTAGTTATAGAGACGTAATTGTCCCTATATGACTTATAAGCGTGAGATGGCCATGTTGGGACTAACGATAGAAGCAGTCAAAATATATGATTGACTGAATGATGTAGTTCAATCCTTGAATAGCTGAAACACATTCAGGCCACTTCAATTATGGTAGTGAACTTATATTGACATCTATATACACTCCTCCCATTCAGCAAAATTCATAATGAAAAAACAATTATAATGCCGGCTAATTGCCCCTTTTGAACTGACTTCGGAGTGTCCATTTTTTAACCAATTTGGCAAGCCACAAATCAATCTATACATCAACCCTATTCACCTACCGTAACCATATGTGATCAGTACACAATTAACTACACCGGCGATAATTTACACGTGGCTATATATATATGTGCCAGTCGGATAGCTAGTGTTGGCGCTATAGTCCGGATTTAACCACAGTATATACCCGGCCAGCCTCTCCTCACTGGCTTAATTGACATATCTATCAGATTCAATTTTCCTAGTAGAAGCTGCCTTGTGTTTGGGTTTATTACTTATCTGCTTCGTAAATTCTCTGTGTGCGAATTGATATGAGTTTCCTATTTGTATATAAGCGTTAGGTAGACCAGGTACACATAAGCAATAGGTTCATTTGAATGGAGTGTATACATGTAATTATTTATGTATACGCATCACAGAGATGTATCTAGTCTATTTATCTCTATGTATCGTAAGATAGTCAATATATATATGTATGGTATGATAGTACTATGTTATGACAGTGGCAAGTCAATGAAGAGTATGTGGCCCTTGCTAGCACAGCCATGGAGGCCTTCTTTTTTTCCTTTAGTTGTAGCGATAGCCATAAGATCGATGGGTTTATGTGAAAACATTATATGTACATGTATCCTTCTCATGCATTTCCCATCACGAACAACCCACCTCCCGCCCTGGAGTGGCTCTCATAACTGAGTACAATTTCAAAATTATATCTAAATTCCCAAATATTGAGTTTTATGCCGACTGGTAGTACATAAGTTGGAATAGTTTCTTGCTCCTGGTATAATTTAATTTTGGTAGGAGAGGGATTGTACTAAGCAGGGTAACTACGACATTGTTTGTTAAAAGGAGTGTATTACCCTCCAAGATATTACATGAAATAACTTAGAGTCGTATTGTAAAAAAACAAAAGTAGTCATCATGCACACGCTGCTCCTGTACAATGTTGACGACATTGCAGCGGAAAAATAGAATGCACATGCACCCTTGTTCCTACGTTTGATATTCATATAGTTTTGCAAGAAGACAAATTATCCATTTTTCCGTTGATAAATGAATATTCTCAATTTTAAGTGATTTTGAATGACATTTTGGTGGTCAATTATCCGGGTGATTGACGGGTTGCTTTGTGTAGTTGGGTCACATGACTAAATTGTGTGTCTGACACAGCAAATTCGGGTAAGTGACATGGCATATGTGCTGCACACTTCACTCATTCCTATATGTTTCCCATCGACCTGCAGATGCATGTTCAAACATGTATGGTCACGCGGGAGTCGGGAGTATGCATGGTGCTGACATAAGCACAGAATATATTGTGCATTCATCGGGGCGACCCATTTTCGCCTTGACATTAGACTTAAATGAGTTGGTTCAATTGTATCTGCCATTTCATTAATGGGATATGCGATAGGATAATTAAGGATAAATAAGCGTATAAGCCACATAGCATGAGGTTCGTCTGTCAGACGCTATAGCTCTCTCCTCCATAGTGTACATACACCAAAAAAGTCACAATTAAGAATTAAGATGTTACATTATATCTATGATGCTCCTAGGCAAATTTAAGAAGATATGTAGTTCAACATTGCACCAATTCTAGTCAGTATAAGATAGATTACATATGCAATGAATGAGCAATCTGCTCAGCATCCCGCACAAGGACAGAGTAAATTGACCGGGGAAAGGATATATATTTTGACATATAAAATATCCACTACTTATACTTTATGACAATTATAAAACTTGTAATAATAATTGACATTGCTGCAGCTTCGAAAGTTTGGGCCCATTGTTTAAATAATATTTTTGAAACACTATTACAATTTTGTTCAAACATTTATATCTTTATTTTAAACTCTCACATTATGGTTAGATTATGACCATTTATTTTAAATGAAACATTTTAGAACAGTTACAAGTAGTCGATATTTTATATGTTGTAGGGTCGGTTAGTGATGGATGCTGCGGCTCTTAAGCGTTGGCGTTCAAAGGCAGTGTGGGCTAAGGAGAAGTACAAAAGTACAAAGAAGAGTGAAAGTATGTGTCGGCCCCGTTATTCTCTGGAGAATTTATGCAATAATGACTTGACCACATCTACTGAACAGTCGTCATCGTCTGAAAAGACATTTGATGATACGTTGAGTGAAGATGAGCGTGAAAATGAGCTTGAGAATGACCATGAAAATGACCCTGAGAATGAGACTGACGAAGAAATTAGAAATATTTGGCTGGACATAGACAATTTTGAGTTTGACGTGTCAGATGATGAAGAGAAGGAGGAAGTTGAGTCACTAGAGGATCAATTTCGAAAGTGGGTAATAGGATACAATGTGAAGCATAATGCTGCAGACACCATGTTGAAAATGTGGCACTCGAAAGGTATCACAGAACTGCCATTGACTACACGTACCCTACTGAAAACACCAACAGACTATGAAATAAAGGGACTGTCAGGCGTATCATATACATATATATCCGTCCAGAAACAAATCACTCGCAATTTCCTACGGTATTGCGAAATTGACAGGGCACAGGTAGATGAGATTGAAATATCACTGAACATTGATGGTTTGCCATTGTTTAAAAGCACAAATGATTCTATTTGGCCAATACTTGTAGCTATTGTCAATATGAAACCAAACACTGTTTTTCCGGTGGCTTTTGCTTATGGAGGGTCGAAGCCACGTGATTTGGATTTCCTAAAAGACACTGTCAGTGACCTGAACGAAATCATGGAAAATGACATAGACATATCAGACAATTTGCATCTGCCTGTAAAAATAAAATGTATTGTTTGTGATGGTCCAGCCTGGACAATTTTGGCTGTGACAAGTGTGAAATGAAGGGCAGGTGGAATGATAAAGTCACTTTCTGTAAAATTGACAATTTAGTTTTGCGAACAGATGAGAGCTTCAGAAATAAGCGAAATGAGCCATACCACTTAAAGAATACGCCGTTCACAGATTTGAAAATCAATATGATTGACTGCTTCCCTATTGACTACATGCACCAAGTTATACTTGGTGTCATGAAGCGCTTAATGGTTGTCTGGTTGCATGGCCCACGCAATGTAAAGATGAGCAATGGCCAAAAAGAACGGGTGAGCGAGCGTCTCATTTCACTGAGAAAATGCATACCAGACTGTTTTGCACGCAAGCCGCGGCCCCTTAAAGAATTCGACCGTTGGAAGGCCACGGAACTCCGGCAATTCTTGCTTTATACAGGCAAAATAGTCCTTCTCGACATAGTACGCACCGAGCTGTATGAACATTTTGTCTGCCTAAATGCGGCTATTCTCTTCCTTGTAGGCGAAAGGAAGTCAAGAGAGCAGTACACATATGTACACAATCTACTGAGGTATTTTGTGTCAAAGGCTGAGGAGTTGTACACGGATAAATTCATGGTCTACAATGTTCATTCTCTCCTCCATATTACACGGGAGGCCAGCCTCCATGGCAGTTTAGATGAATGCTCTGGATTCATGTTTGAGTCATACTTGTATCAGATCAAGCAGGGTGTCCGTTCTGGTCATAATGTCCTGGCACAAATCGTACGGCGCGGACACGAACAAGCAACACTGCCTATACCTCGGTGGGTACATAATGTTGAGTTGCAATTTGCACGGCCCAACAACATATATGCTCTAGATGATGGGTCATTTGCGGAAGCTGTGAATATGGAAAATGAGAACCAAGTGTGCTGTCGTGTTTATAGGAAAGAACGTTATAACAATCTCTTTGTTAAACCATGTGACTCTATTGAAGTAGGCATTGTTACCTGCAATGAAAGGGAAGTGCAGATGAAAGTAGTAGACCGCACAAAAATTAAGCATCAGGCAATACTACTTAGTGATGAAAATGACCGGTCCAAGTGCATATTCATGAAAGTGGTCCATGACGTATCTAAATGAGGAGAAAATGATGTAAGTGTTCTTTCATGTGTGAGATTTTAGTTGTATATGTTTGCAAGGGTGGCAGGGCATTATATTATTTTAAATGTTTCTATCAGTTATTTATAATTGATATGTGTTGTAAGTGTTCGTTCAGGCGTGAGTTTTGACTTTGATATGTTTGCAAGGGTGCCAGGCCATTATATTATGTTAAACGTTTCTATTATTTATAATTGATATGTGTTTTATTGTAATTTTGAATGGTACTATAATATAGTCATTTTTCAGATGTCACGCAAAGAGAAAGTCTTATTCGCGGAAGGGGACATATATGCAGCAGTGGAGTTTCGTGATGGATTGGCTACTGTCGCCATAAAGTGGATGTCACCTGACGTATGTTATATTTATATTTTTATGTTAATAACAGGCTAATTATCAACGATTATAATCGATTGTGCTCGAATTATTGTGAATATTATGAAGGTCATTTATTAAAAGGTCTTCTGTGCTTCCTTTTCCCTATTAGTAGCATATGAGTAATTCTCCCAATCGGGCGTCATTTGGTTTTCCAGCCTAGGGTGTCTACATCCTGCATTTGGGATCATTGCACATAATTATAACCATTTTATTTGAATTCTCTGGCAAAAATAAGGCTATGGGAACCCCACTTTCAAAGCTCTTAGGCCAAAATCTTCGTTGCTATTGTGATAAAACCGCTTTTTCTGGGTAGGAAATATGCAATGATTATGGAATTTGAATATAATATGCAGCCTGATTTAGAAAATATATTACTTCTGCTGAAGAAAAATGGTTTCTACACATGCACACACGTTCATTATTATGAAAAAACACAATATTCATGTAATCATACATTTAAACTGTTCTAGAATTGGAAAATATTGTTTTGGAATATTTGTGTCGCCGTTACGACATGTATTAGCTTTAAAGGAATGAAATGTCCCTAAACTAATCACTAATATTATACTGTATTTAGGTTTTGGAGTAGGGAAGATGCATATGTATTTATATTTCAGTGAATATAAAAGTTATTGACCTATGACGTTTATGAACCCTTTTATTCCATCAAATAAAATTCAATTAATTGATATGGGAATGTTTTATGTCGCGTTACGACATGTACAATAAATCCCATATTTAAAATAAAATATATTTTTTATACAATTTCCCAGTTTCTAATAATTGTTTAGCCCAGCCTGAATTTCGTAAAAAGTATAGATATGAATTTATACAGATGCTGTTGAATTGCAGTGAGCATATGTTAGTATGTCGCCGTTACGACTATAGTGTCGCCGTTACGTCATAATTAATAGAAATAAAGAGATCCTGCTATATTAGCACAGTTATTGTATAGAAATAAAATATTTTGACAAAAAGTTATTCAAACTTTGGTTAGAACCCTATCCTATGTTGGTGGCCATCATCGATTTCCTAGCTGTGACTTTGTCATTTAATATTGCTGGCATAATTAATAGGTATCCCATTTCAAATTTACATAATATTATTTGATAAATCTGGCTTAATATAGTTGAAATAAGGCAAAAAAATAGGCAAAAATGGGGTTTCAGAATCATAGATGTAGGAATTGAAATATTTGGCACAGCCTTCCCAAACTTTGTCTGTATAATGTTGATATTCCCTTCTATATGTACGCCAAAAATTGTAGAGATTTGTCGAATTTTATTTTTTCTAAAAAAATGGCCTCCTGAAATCAAATGCTGCCCGTTTGGGAGAATTACTCATATATTAGATAAAAGATCGATAGATAAAGTGATCAAATGTGTTAATACATGATACGTTAATATTATGTTAATGTTCCATTTGTAAGAAAATAAAGTGTATATATTGACATTGCAACTTTTTTACTTTGTCAACAGAGGAAATTTTGCTGGTGGCCTGGTGGTAACAAAGTAAATGCTGCACTGACCACGCTGCAGCAAGAGGACATCAAGACTTGGGAGAGGTGCAAGGTGCTGAAAACTTATGGGACTGCGCCAACTGTACTTGAAGCCCGAAGAATGGAGAGTGATGCTCAGTACGAGTCCAGCGTGGAAAACGTAGCGGCAGAACCTCTAGGAAAAGGACAGAGAAGGAGGAACCCATCGAAAAAGCTGCGGTTTGGCGAAGGTGAGTGGTATACATAGATGATAATTATTTGCCAATTGATTATTGTGATCAGGACGTGATTGTTTGTCATTGTTAGGGGCCTTAATTGTTGACAATGGAATGGATAATATTGCACATGATGAATAGTTTCGTTTAATTGAGTCGAATAATTGTATCCATAGTCTAATTAAGTCTAATAATTGTATTTAGGTTCGCACAACGCCAGTTAAGTGAGTGTAATCATTTTATTTAGGTGTATACTTGTCTAATCTGATTAAAATACATTACAGATGATCAATCGGCAGAAAAAGTGGCAGGGGATAACGCGGATGAGGAGACTGAGGGCGAGGAGGAGCATGACGAGGATAGAAATAATATTAAGGAGAAAATCAAAATGCCCAATACAAACACTATTAATAGAAATAGACAATCGGAGGCACATTTGGACGAGAACACAATACACTCGCCACCATCGGTACAGTCGCCACCATCGGTAGAAGCGCAATTTCAAGCGTCCAATGTTGGAGTCGTAAATGGAGACGCACCCCCAATGTCTTATAATGGAGTTATGTACAGTGCCACAAACTTGGCTGCGTCAAGCAGCAGAGCGAATTATGAGGCTACTTCCGGCTACACTCACCTTCGACAAAACTTTTACAGTCCGGGCGTGCAACAATTTACTTCCATGAACTACAGTCAGCTTCCGGGCGGGCAACAATCTACTTCCACGAACTACTATCATAAATTGATGCTACGATGTTATGTTAGCTCTTATAGGAGAGCGGGAGTCTAGGTTATCGGCTTCAGGTATTCTCAATGACAACATCAACGATCGACTACTTGTACTAGACTGACTGGTTTATTCTCATACAAATAACTCTATCCCCCCTGTATACAGAATCCGCACGTGCAGCTCAGGGAGCTGCTCTCCTATTGGTGGGACTCACACACGCCCACCAGGGAGGAGTTTACCCGAGAAGCATGGCATTATAATATCACTCCCTCACTAGGGTAAACTTCCTCACTAGCGAGCGAGTCACAACAACAAAAAACGTCTCGGGGCTCTAAAACAAGAGAAATGAATACATATGCCGAAAAGGAATTACACAAGTCAATATCATAGTGAGGATAAAAATAAACATTGGTAAGAAATCGGCTTGATCTTTAGCCAGAGTAACTATGATCCTTTAAGAAAGGAACTTCATAAAAATAGACACTTACAACTATCAGAGTTACAAACAATACTTCTTAATACTTGGAACATCGGCTGGCCCTACTATATACATCATCACAGGCACAGAGGTACCTCCCCCACATCGTGTGTCGTAAGGAGGTAGACATAGTCATGTTCTGGCAAGAAACAGTAGACAAGAAACATAAGAAAATTAAGAACTACAGCCTACATGGTTTAGCATAGAGTAAAGAGGTGAAACCCTAATGGAGGCCCTCTATAACATAAGGAGGGAAACGGCTGTGTCTATCGCTACTCTACTAGGCCGACCTCCTGAGTGTCCCCTAGCGGGGAGGACCACTCCAATGTCCAGAGGGGGGCACCGCTACCCACGATCGAGCACAGCACTCCATACTCGAGGCAGGCTACTGCACTCCACCGCGGTAGGGGGAGCTCCACGATGGCACCCTGGTGCTCGATCTTGAGAGCACTACTCCAGCGGAGCACTACGTGTGGCTCCCACAGTCTACATCCGCCCATTCTCACCCCTATGAGGCGTGGAACAGATGTGGAGGCAAATGTGTGCTTTCCAAAGATGGTCGGAAATAGGTCCACACTCACACAAACCCCTTCCTCCTGGAACTTCAGGGATATTTTTTTGAAACTGCCGTTGTCTCTGGTGCAGCAGCAACAGCAACAACAACAGTGGCTCAACACCTTCTTTATCTTGAGGAGAAACCTCACAATCTTTGGCAAACAAATGAAAATAGCAAAAATAATGATAGCTATTCCTAACCAGTTGACAGGTGCAACTGGGTCGGGCTCTACCCTCTTTTCGCTAGGTATGACAGAGGGGAATACATAATGATTAAAATGCGAGGCATTTAGCCTCATCAACCTCATGATTGGGATCTGATGAGCCTCGTTAAGGCTTCTGTCAAAACACAACAGCAAGGAGAGCAGTTGAACGAGTAAGGCTAAACGCAAGGGTAATAACAAAGAAACACAAGGGTACAAGGTAAACGTATAGCTTATATGGAACACTCTAAAAATCAAAACCTTGGGACTAGCCCCAAACACATACCTTAACATAGCTATAATCTCCCTATCTGTCCTTCTCTTTTGTTGGACAGACCGAAAGCTTACAACCCGATTGTTCATAGCGTAATGATTCCCCAAAAGGTGGGTCAACACGACTAGCCTTGAAAAACCAAGAAATAATTCTAGCTGACATTAAGTAAAAACAATTCTACCTTAAAGTATAAATCTACTGGTGTATAATTCTAAGTAAAGACACAGCAAACATGACAAAAAATACATGACACAAAGTATAAAATCAGGATGAAAGTTTGTTAACTTCATTCTTACTCTCCCCTCTCTCCCCGGGTGGGGGTGGGGGCGCGGGTAGGTGACTACCCACCGCTACTCAAGGCCATCAAAACAAACACAATAACATGATACGGTCTCAAACTAGGGCAGGGTGCCAAGCAGGACACCCAAAAATAGCTCTCCACGCCACAGGCGACATTCTTTACGGTCACCGTGGTCCCGATAGCTAAGAATAACCACAGTGTTACACTCCAGACACCATACACCACGCGCCAGCTCGAGGCACTTTTAACTTCTAAGTTACCACCCTAAGTTGTCATGCCATCCCCCAGAAACCCTCCATTATAATTTCCAAAAAGGACGCTTTTTCCCACTCTCCCACCAGTTCCAGCTATACCTGTAGTGGCAGGATGGGCAACACCCGATTCTATCACATCAATATCCCCAAATAAAACACTTTTCCCCACTCCCTCACTAGATCGTGATTCGCATGCAGCGGCTGAGAGAGCAGTGGTCTCTGCTGTTCTCTGGGGTTTAGTTTGTTTACTCTTTAGGGTTAACTGGATAGGATTTCCTGTTTTCGTTCTCCAGACAACTATCCAGAGTTTGTCTGTCTTAATCATTGCCCTCCTTAAACGTCTCAGCGATATCCAAGGGATTCTAACTATCGTTGGCAGAGTAAGCCTGAACACTCTCCCCTGGGTAGGAACTAGTAGGTCCCCATCCCATCCGAGGACCAGGCTCTGGCCAAAACAACCTGCAACTCCAACAATCTCTGATTCTAATAATCTTGGGCAATGGGCCCTACTGATAGAATTGCCCTCAAACAGACAATTCATCAAGCAAAATTCAAAAAGGTCCGGCCCACTCTGTAGGCGAAGGACTAGCTCTGGTGCAGTCTCAAAAACTTGGGGTTTACCACACAATATCCGGAGAATAATCACACGTCTATTGAAAACCGCCCAGCCTAGAAACACCGTTAGAGATATCAGAATGACGGGCAATAAGTAACTGAAAAAGGTGTCTTGATGGATTTCTATCACCCAGCCTTTATCGGTGGTCGTTTTTACTCCACCAATAATTATTTCCCTGCTAGCAAGAACGGTCAGATTTAATTTGGCTGCTACCTCACGTCTACCAAAAATAGGAAGCAGTGCTCCCACTCTATGAATTTTACAGAAAAGGTAACCACACACAATGGAATTTGCCAAACTCCACATGGTACCTGCGATACCAAGAGAAGGGTGACTATGTATGGTTTTCAGAGCTGCCTGCAATTTTCCCCACATAGACCTAACTTTTGCCTCTTTTTCCAGCATGTCCTTTACTGAAGCACGCAGATCGATACCCTTATTAAGAACTTCTTCGGACACATGTTTCAGGCGCTTTCTAATGTCAGCCTGAGAGGGGATGTTAATTTTTACCGGTGCGTTAAAATAAGTGCTTGCGCTGATGTTAACCATCTCCAAACCAAATGAGATGGCCAGCGGTAGATTGAACCCAGTTTTAATATCAATAGCTATGTTGCTATTCACACCACAGTTAGATCTAGCGTTACGTAACCTGAAATCATTTAATTTAACAGTACAGCCGCAAGGAAGTTTTATGATCACAAACACATTGATCTTCGTCTGCACATCTTTGTCATGTCCACAGTCAAAATTTGCAGTCTCCCCTGCTCCTATGAGTAAGTGTCTATCATTAGTCAGAGGGACATGAGTAGGTGGTATAGGTGACTCTAAGAACGAGTGGAACACGCATTTGTCCATAGCTTTGTCCACTCGATCCAAAAACAGAGCCAAGTGGCAAGATAATCTTGCAAATGATCTCTGTAAGAAAACACTAGGGCAGTAAAACTCTCTGTCCTCCTTCATACAAGAGTCAAGGGTCTTCCCCGTTAATTCCAGATAGAGTCTACCAGTCGCACTCACTCCCAAGAACTCAATTCTGGTGTCCAATAACGTATAACCAGTGGTATTGTGAACATGTGAATGGATTGGAATAGGGAAATTGACTGGTTCGTAAAGATCATACACGTACTCCTTTGTTGAGAAGACTGCCCCCAAAGTTAGCAACACATGGTCCCTCTCTTGCATCACCTTCAAAATAGCTCTCTGTCTGTCTAAAGGTCTCACCAGTGACAGTGCTGGATTGTTTATCGCCACCACTGTCTCAAGCTTGTCCTGTGCTTCGGCGAGGTCCCTGTCTGACACTAACTTCTCACTCAGTTTGTAGTTGTCCAGCATGTAGAAAGATTCTACGATTAGTTTGGAGGAACGAATGTACTCCGACTGTGCAACAATATCCAGGGTCGCCGACTCCAGGAAAGCAATCTTTCTCAGGCCCTCACTGAGGTATTCCTTTAGCGAGGAGGTATCCCAGCTGGATTCGTTAGAAACTTTCCCTATGGTAGTACTCAGATTCGCCAGTATGATTTCCACCTCCTCTATATGACTAGTGGAGAAATGGAAAAGGGTACGACTGTTCTTAGCCAGTCCAATCATAACACCATCCCTGGCTTCCTGGGCCGATTTTAAAGTGTCCATTCCACTCACCATTATTTCCACATCTTTAGAAAAATCCCTTATTTCGTCCTCCGTTGCTGTCCCAAACAAATCTTTTAGAACTTTCCCCACAGCCGGGACTGCCGCTCTAGGAGCTCTGGTCGATGACCTGGAATTTATCAACCCCAACCATTCTGAATAGGTTGAGTTGGCAAGGTGGAATAATTCATCTTGTAGTGAGTTTATGGCTAAACAATCCGCCTCTAGTATGTCATGTTTCTCAGAATCACAGGCACAGGGGTGTGATGGGGCAGACACCCTGGGAAAAGGGATCCTAAGTAGAATAACCTTTTGCTCTGCCTCTGCGTATACTGATCCTATTCTTTTGAAGTACACTCCCATATTCTGTCTCAGCTCACCTTCCAAACAGCAAGCTGGCTCCACGAGTGCCAAGCACAGCGCGAAACTAAAGGGTATCAAGGAAAAACCTGTTAGGACCAACCAACTCATTTTCTAAAACAAGCAAACCAAGTAAACACTCACACAGAGTAAAAATTTTCCAATAATAAGTATATAAGGTAAGTAAGGGTGTGGTTCAATCCTGAATTTCTAGGTTTACCACTAAATATAACGACATGAACACGAAGGTTTTGAAAAAATTCCAAAAGAAGTTTATAGGTTATCTTGTCATGGGATCACACTCCAACTTTACAGAATTTCACAACTCACAGCGTGGACGCTTGAGTGAGTAAAGCAGATTCTTCAGACACACCCGTTACATGTGTAAACAAATGGAGAAGTAAAATATTGCTAAATGCCTACCTCAGACACTTCCACATGTTTACCCAACACCTTGAGTGGTCGCAGTCTAATAGGAACTCCTTAGGATAGCGAGTCCATTACACCAATCCCTCCAGGGGTAGGTGGCGCAGTGCTAAGGATGCTGTGTGCAGATTGGACTAGAGGGTGCGCGTCTCACCCCCTCTCCAACTACCTCAAAAGACAGTCCATCCCCATTCCCTCCGCTGGGGAACGCCCATATGTTTGGTGATGCACGAGGGTGCATAGAGCTGCCATCCCCTCCTGCCCTGGGGGTCAGAACGGGAGATAGCTAGATCCATTTCACCCTGGAACCAGTCCTCGCACCCATGGGCCTGACACCATCGTCACACACCTCCATAAAAATTCCCGAAGAGATGAGAAATTCCTTTCGAAGCTGCAGTTAACATAAGCCCCAAGGGTGGCTCTAAGCATCCATACTTGAAGTATTTTGCTCTGCGTCTGAACATCCGCTATGATGACTCATAAACGTACATACACGGTGGTAGAAGTAAAACCTGTTAACCCACTTAGTATTATGACCCGTAACCATGACAACTGCAAAGATTTGACTTAAAATGTAGCCATTGCCCCGGCCAAAGGGTTTGTTTTGAGAAAGACAAAAAAAATTAATAAAAAAAAAATATATATAGTGACTAAAATAACCAACACTAGTAGTCCTAAGATACCGCAACCAGCTCCTCCAGGAGTGCACTCCCGCTGTGACAGACATTAGCCACGCGCGCGTCACTGAGTAAATATATCATGACTCTTAAGCTACTGAAAAGAACACGCCGCGCTCCTAGTCACGTAGGCACCGCGGAAAATCTATCATGACTGCTATGCTACTAAAAAGAATGAGGCTGCGCCTCCGCCTGGACGTCGCCGGCTCTGCAGGCCACCGCAGCCGTGAGGCGTGTTGGGCGGCCGCCGGTCTGTTGCACGGAGGCAAGTTTATATAAAGAAAACATCCAAATATTTTATAAACCTAAGGGATAATTAAGGGGGCAAAAATAAGCCAACTGAGCAACCAAGCCGACACATAGTGTAGTAAGCCTGTCATGCTATCCTTCCAAAAGTCTTTTAAGGAAATCTGAAGTGTAGTTTTTATTAACCAGCTTAAGGAATTGTACGTGTACAGGCCTTGGCACGATCTTGGAGTTACTTAACTTCTTTAGCTTTGCAGTGAATCGTGATGGCTTTTTCAGCACCAGATATGGGCCACTGTAAGCGCTCTGTATTTTGGCACTGATTCCCTTGTTAAAAGTGTGTACTCTAGCATATACCACACAGCCTGGCTCTATTTTATCGATCTTCGCCGTCCGGTCATATCTCTGCTTCATTTTCTCATTCGCCACAACCAAGTTGTCCCTAGACTTGTCGCCAACACTCTCCCTTGTCTCTTCAGCCTCTAACAAATGAGAGACTATGGGTTTGATGGTGTCCTTTATGTTTATCAGACTTGCCTGAGAGGGCAGGGTACAATTTCTCCCATGCACCAGCATGTACGGACTCACACCTCCGCCATAGGTATCGCACACATTCATAGATAGTACAATACCAGGAACATAAATGTCCCAGTTCTCTGGGTTGTTAATTGCAAAAGCACGGAGCCTTTCCACAAGAGTTCTATTCTGGCGTTCTACTGCTCCATTTGTGCTGGCTTTATAGGGAGAGGAGAAGACTTGCTCTATCCCAAACCTCTTACAGAAATCAGAGAAGTTTTTTCCACTGAAAGTTGTCCCATTGTCCGAATAAATCCTAAGTCGGCAACCTACAGAGCATATGACTTTTTCAAAGAATTCATCTCTGAAAGTGGCAGCATCAATACTCCTTGTAGCCCAAGCAAAAACAAATTTGGTACACATGTCGACACACACCTGGATGTAAGAGTTTCCAGACTTAGTAGCAGATATCTTCCCAATCGAATCTACCATAATGCATGCAAAAGGAAATGGAGCCCTGTCTCTTATTACCATAGGTATGCGAATCGTTCTGTTCATCTTCTTAGCACTCAGACACTCGTGGCAGATGGATACAAATTTTTCTACATCTGCCACCACAGTGGGCCAGTAAAAACGACTTGAGATCACCCCCAGCATCTTAGTTATGCCAATATGTGATCCCAGGATCCCACAGTGTAGTCTTTCGAGGAATTTCCCCACCAAGGACTCAGGAATTACAATCTGGTACACCTGGTAGATGGCTTTGTACCTGATTCGCCCCGGAATGCGACATAAAAGTCCATTTTTGATGTAGAACTGGTCCTGAGTCAGGAGTATCCGCCTTGCGGAGTGATTATCCTCCGGAAGTGCCCCCTCCTGAATGAACTTCATCATTGATCCGCAAAAAGGATCGGCACTCTGCATACCTTTAAGTTCTTCCAATGATACAGGATCCTCCCCTGTCAATACATCTGAGAAAATTTCTCCAGACAACCGCGGGGTGGCAGCTGATAGAGCTTGGCGGCGGGCCCCAGCCCTCCTTTTCTGGGACTTGGACAAGGTCGGCAAGGTCACACTAAGCCTTCCATTTTTTCTTTTATCCGCCCTTCGCTTCCTTTTCTCCTTTAGTTCTCTAGCCACTCTGAGTGCATTCCTTTTAGACTTCCCAGTGTCCCCCTTAGTGCTGGCACGCGTCTCTACCGCCATGATGACCTGAGCCTCAGACAATGAGGGCTCCCCTGATGCACTTGTCGAGATCAGGGTGTTGCTTTTCACATTCTTCAGTATGGAGCGTGGCTTAAACACCCTCAGGGGGTACTCATGCACTCTATCATCCTGTAGAAAGAACTTCACCGCCTGTATGTCTGTGAACGACACATTTTTTCTAGGGTTAGTAACTGTTTCCTCCCCCATCCTAATTTCTGGATGTCCATATGTCCTTCTGGAGAGAATATCAGCCACTATGTTCAGGGATCCTTTCAGGAAGATAAGCTGGAAGTCAAAACCACTGAAAAATTCCAGCCATCTCGCCATCCTACCCGTCAGAGTCTTCTTGCTATTAATCGCTAGCAAAGCCGCGTGGTCTGTGTAAACATAAAACCTTCTCCCCATAACATAATGTCTAAACCGTTCAAGGGCGTACTTAACACCTACCAGCTCCTTGTCGGTGACCGAGTAATTCCTCTCAGCCTTGTTAAGACTTCTCCCTGCAAATGCCAGAGGCCTCAGCATGCCATCATTATCTAGCTGATTGATGGAACAGCCCACAGATTCATTTGAGGCGTCACTAGTTAAATAGAAATCTTTTCTATAGTCAGGGTGTGGCAGCAGAACGTCCTCACAGATAGACTTTTTTATTTTTTCAAAACTTTTTTCACACTCTGTGTCCCAATGAAAATCCTTCTTATTGGCGGTGATTCGGTACAAGGGTATCATAATCTGACTAAAATCCTTTATGAAAGATCTGTAGTAGCCAGCTAGGCCACAGAAACCCTTTACCTCTTTAACACTCTTGGGTCGAGGAAATGACCTGATTGCATCGACCTTGCAAACCTCGGGCTGCAACCCTCTTCTGTTGACCACAAACCCCAAGAAAGACACTGACTCCATACCAAAATAGCATTTTTCCTTTTTCAGCCTTATACCCGCTGAAATAAGGGTATCTAAAAGCTCATTTATCTTTAAAAGATGTTCTTCCCACGTGTCCGATGCCACAATGATGTCATCTATGTAGCAGCATACATTTGGGACTTTTGACAAGATATTTTCCATCATGTGATGGAAGGATTTTGGCGAAGTCTTAAGTCCCATGGGCATTGACCTGTACTGGTAGATACCGTCGCAGGTTGCAAAAGCGGTAGTATGGCGATCTTGGTCTCTGATCTTGCACTGGTAGAAACCATTGTAGCAATCTACCTTAGAGTAATACCTTCCCCTCATGGCTCCCACCTTCCCTATGACATCATCGGCCCTAGGAAAGGGAATTGCCTGGGGGCGGATTTCCTCATTTACCGCTCTGTAGTCAATAATTAACCGATGGGCTACATTTCCAGCTTTCCTAGAACCCGGTTTCTCGATCAAGAAACAAGGACTACTGAATTCCCCCTTGTGGCTGGCTCGTTCAATAATCCCTGCCTCCACTTGTTGTTTCAAGATCTTTTTAATGACAGCGTTCATTTCTGGATTCATCCTATATGGCATACGATTCACGGGTCTGTAGCCATCTTTTAAGTCAATCCTGTGTTCATAGCCCTCCGCATGGATTATAGGGACCCCCTCTTTCTGGAATGCATCTTCATGCCTGGCTAGAATATCTAATAGTTGCCTCTCTTGAAATAGATCCAACTTATCCGATATCTTGAACGCTTCCCCCATGGTCTTAAAATTGTCTGCCATAAGTGGTCTATAATCTTCCCCTTTATCATGCTGTGTTGTTGACACCTCACTAATCACAGCTGTAGAGTCCTTCTCGCTCTCTTGTTTCAACTGGATGAAATCTGAGTCTTTCCTTACCACAAACAGACCCAATATATCACCCTTTGAGACCACATACTTCCTATCACTAGCATTAGCCAAGACCATAGGGAAAAACCCATCTTTGTTAGGTTTAACCAAACATCTCTTTGCAATGAAAGGCACACACCTCTTTCTATTTAAATTTTCAACCAATCCTGTTCTTCCCTTTATTCTACTTGCTCCTGCAATCCGGATTGAGAAAACATTTTCAGCATTCGGAGACAGCACCATTTTCCTACCAGCTCTTATTACATGTATCCGATGTTGTCCCCCATCAAAACGCACATTAGCACCATACTTTTCCAAGAAATCAACTCCCACTATCATGGCCCTTTTTAAACCTGGTACAATGTGTATCCATTCTGAATATTCCTCGCCATTCACCTTAAAGGAAACTCTCAATACCTTTCTACAAATTTTGTAATCCCCATTGGCCATATATAATTTTACATATGTAGAACCAACAACTATTTTCGGGTTATCTTTTAATATGGCTCTTCCAAACTCTGTGCCAACGCATGTTACACTAGCCCCTGTGTCTATCAGGGCTGGAACAATATATTTCCCAACTCTAATATCTGTTTGGCCATTCGTTAATTTAACCGCATTGAAAATTCTACCCCTTTTCTTACACATTGTCCTTAGCTCGAGCATGGTGTATTTCAAGTTTCTACTGTCTGGAGGTGCATAAGAACTGTGGCTACTCACGTTTTTTAACATGTGGCTGTCTTCTCTCTCGTTAAGGCGTAATCGGTCAGGAACACTTCCTGACCGTCTTGGCAGTTTTTTGGCAAATTTGTGAAGTCAATATCTTCTGGCTCCACATGGCCATCTGGGTGTGCAGTACCCATTTCGTTAATCCCTTGTCTCTGGTATCTGTTTTCCTGCACATAACCATTCTGTCCCTGACCACTTCCTTGTTGGGGGAAATTTCCACTGTTTCTGTTCCAGCTATTACTCCTATTAAAATTTTGGGGGCCACCTGGAGCCTGATTACTTTTATCACGACTCCCACTTCTTCCCCTAAACTGGAAACTCCCATTGTTGTTGTAGCCGTTGTGGTTCTGGTATCCATTTCCAAAACCCCCTGGGCCACCACTGTTGAAATTACCATTTTGGTACCCATTGGGATTTCCATTGTGATAACTCCTAGGACCATTGTTGTTCCCTCCTTGGTATCCATTGTTGGGACCGTAGTTATTCCCATTCTGGTATTCACCACGACCATAGTTATTTCCTCTCCATGGGGAAGAGCCTGATTGATAATTAGGGTTAAAACCCCCGTTGTCTCTTCTCCTAGAGTTACTCCGCCCGCCATTATTCTGTTGGTTTTGGTTCCTCCCATTACCTGGCCGATAGTTAGGGTTGCCTGTGTTGTAAAACTGGTCTTTTCTCGACCTGTTGTTGTCTCCCACAAAGGCTACCTCTCCTACCTTGACCGTTGAGGCGTCTGTCTCCCTCTTTTTCTGGATCTTCAATACTGCCTCATATTTGATGGCGGCGTCTGTTACAGCTGCTACCGTAGTTGGTCTCTCTGCAGCAACACAAAGCCTTAAATCCTCATCAAGTTTTCCCATGAGGACATTGGCTTGGTCTCTCTCCGGTAACGAAGATCTGTCCAAAAGATCTCCCATTTTCTTACAGAATTCCTTTGCCCCTGTGCTACCCTTCTGCTCCTGAAAAGGGTAATCCCTCATCAACTCATCCAGCGACACATTAGAGAATTTCACCAGGAAATCCCTTCTCAAACTAGAGAAGGTGGCACTAGTGCCCTTCTCCTTAGTGAATCTACTATAGAAACTTAAAGCAGAACCTTTCAAGTAAGGTTTTAAACCGACTACCCACATGTCTTCTGGAAGTCTGCTTCTACTAGCGTATTCCTCATACTCGTCCAGGAAATATTCGGCTGATCTGAGGACAGTAGGTTCGTCAAACAACTCAGGAGCCTTCAGAAACCTTTTCATAATGGACTCTGGGGTGTAGCCCTCTTTGGTTTGGAACCCAGTGGGTTCAGATTTAGGTTGCAATTTGTCAGCCAGGAAATTAAGAGTATCCATTTGCATCTGTTGCATTTTGTCTAACAGGAGCATCATTTGATCTGGTTTCCTCCATGAGCGAAAAAGGTGCCAAACTGACTGGCTCTCGAACTAGCCCTTTTTGGTAGTGTTGGGGGAGGTCTTTTAGGGCCAAAGTCACTTACTGAAGTCATGCGCCCAACTGACCTTTCCCTCTCTGTGCTCCTTGTTTCTCCCAACGTGTCCCTAAACAAGCTTCTCCTAGGTCCCTCATCATCCAGGTGATCCAAAGGTTTCCTGTCAAATTCGTAAACCTCCTCTCGGTTCTTTGTTCCCTTAGTCCAGTCTTTTGGGGTGAAGTACCCTTCCCCGCCATACATGTACTCCTCTGGAGGTGGCGGAGGAAAGTCCTCCTCCTTAGGGGAAAACATAGCTTCACCGGCTGCCTCTCCCGGCCTCGCGTCCTCGGGGGCGGCAGCGTCTAACTCCTCACTGGATGATGACAAGCTTCCAAAAATATCCCCAGAGAAATCTGAAATTGACTCCTCTCTGCACTGTCCAAAATACTCAGCATCCCTTGCTGCCTGACTCCTTAAAGTTCTTCTATCCGTGAAACCTGTCAAATAGTTCACTTTTTGACGAAATTGTTCGAAATAAGTCGGTCTCGCTACCATAGAGTTAAATGGAACTGTTGTCTCGGTCGATACTTATTCTTCAAACTTGTACAGGAACTGAAGACCGGGTTTTCCTACCAGATATCATAAATTGATGCTACGATGTTATGTTAGCTCTTATAGGAGAGCGGGAGTCTAGGTTATCAGCTTCAGGTATTCTCAATGACAACATCAACGATTGACTACTTGTACTAGACTGACTGGTTTATTCTCATACAAATAACTCTATCCCCCCTGTATACAGAATCCGCACGTGCAGCTCAGGGAGCTGCTCTCCTATTGGTGGGACTCACACGCGCCCACCAGGGAGGAGTTTACCCGAGAAGCATGGCATTATAATACTACAGTCCGGGCGGGCAAGAATCTACTTCCATGAACTACAGTCAGCTTCCGGGCGGGCAACAATCTACTTCCACGAACTACAGTCCGGGCGGGCAACAATCTACTTCCATGAACTACAGTCCGGGCGGGCAACAATCTACTTCCATGAACTACAGTCAGCTTCCGGGCGGGCAACAATCTACTTCCATGAACTACAGTCAGCATCAAAGCGGTTCAAGAGTAGAGAGTCAATCGCCCGCCAACTCTAGCTATGGTCCATTCTCTCCTGTTCCTTCGAGTAGTAGGACGACGACACCATCCTTCGCCTCTTCGCCTTTGAGTTTGTCACAGCGTTCTCCATCCGAAAGCATGTTCCAACACCCAATAGGTGAGAATTTGCAAATGGGATCATATTTGAAAAGATGATGGATAAAAAAAAATGAATAAGATGTACTTATAAAAGTTAGGCGTAGTGTCAATTAAAAAAGATTGTTTAATATTGATATATAGTATTATAAATATCAATAAAATTTAGAATAAGAATGATTTAATAAGTTAGAGAGTGGTACCCAATGGACACATATACTGCGATATATTAGCGCTTTTGGTGCGAACTGGCACTCAGACCGCGAGATTCGCTATCCTGGTGCTGTCACACCTTGCCTTGCTACCCACTCGGGAGACGGCGCGGCGGCTACAATAGCGTTATACATGCATAGAAAGTGTAACGATAACGCACTCGCTATGAATGGTCCACTAATCCCACTAATAATGGATCTAACTCATCAGATACTTTCCATATTGTTTTGGCTCTGTTCAGTGGTTTAAATTGCGTTATTCAATTGACAATTATATTAGTTATTAATACATCGTTAAAAGCGCGCTTCTGGTTTAGAACAATCGCGCCATATTCTACTGCAAATAACGCGCGTCAGAACAGCGTCAGTAGACTATAATCAGATGGTGTAGCACTTAGAAAATCAAACCAGAACCCAGTGTCACTTTTGGTGAAATTTGGTGAAATAAAAAGGGTTGTACTGGAGGGCCCGGAGAAAAACAGAATCTCCCTCTGTATAGTGGCAGTTTTCAAGGATATTCCAGACCTTGAATTCATTTATTTTCTCAACTTCAAGGCTTTTAATGTACCATACAGACGCTGCAGTATAAGCTACTGAAAGTCCCCGCCCTACATTCTAAACCTCTTGATTTCCCTTCTCCCTCCCACCTCTCTGTCTCCTACGACCATGGGGGCTCCAGGCATGTAACTTTGTGGTTTCATTGTCATAATTTAAGTTGATACTAATGAGCCCTAGGAAATTTAACTTTCTTTTTTTATATAGGCTACATTGAGATGACAGAATTCAGTTATTTTGTGTTAATCGAAATTCATGTAATAACCTAGAAATAGTCTCACATTCACAATTATTAGTTATACTCTAAAGAGCTACTGTAACTAATGTCATTTTAATATATCCGGAGATAAGGGGGGTGTTTTGGAAGAGTCAAGATATTTCTACTCTTTCCGGAGATAAGGGGTAGGAAAACGGGAAAAAGCCATCCAAATCCTTGAAAAGGGGGGTCTAAATTTGATGCTATTTCATGAGATAAGTGGGTGTTTTTGAAATTAGGGAATGAGCCTAGGTGTCTTTCTAAAATACTGAGTGGGGTGGCCGGGATTTGAAAGTATAGAAAAGATAATATCTTCCATGCAAATTCCTTGATAAAACTTTTTGTAACTTAAACTTTGAAAGTCAAACCCCAAAATAGCCGCAGAAATGGAGTCTCTGCTCCCCACACCAAAAGAAAAGATAGGGACATTCAATACAAAGTCAAATATTAAGAGTGACACCGGCTGCGCTGAATTAATTGCGTCACAAATTTGACGTTTACCGGTTACGTTCTTTAGGCAGGCAGCAAGGCTACCGTATTTCCTTGAATAAGCGCAGGGCTTTGAATGAGCGCCAAAATATAAGAGACATCCCCAAAGTTAAAAATGCATTGGGAATAATTATGTTGCCATAGTTGGGTCTACCTTTTCATTGATAAATTAATCAATATTGGCATATATCTTTTTTTGAAAGGGTTAAAATGTGTAAGAAAAGCCAGGACAAATAAATAATACGACAATTTGTTTAACTAATTTGGAGCCACAAGCATGAAACAGCATGTCACTGTAGCGGGGGTCTATAGTAGAACTTGGAGTTCTGCATTTGCATATTATAGGAATAGATTGCAGATGCAAGATATATTTTAATGATTAGGCTAATAATCCCAATTTGAATCATTAAATTGCCTGCGGCGATCACAGGGACATTCAAAATTTATTTTCACATTCTCCTCAATCACCATGAGGAGAATGGGGTGATTAAAGTAAATCTAAAATGTAATGGATCAATGTAAGTGTTTAGGCCTAGGCCCTATATATTGCATGTGCCCTTTAATGTTCCCCTATAGCCAAGTGGTCAAAACTTTGGACTTTCAAGCAGAATTGTAAGTTTGAGCCCCAGAGCATAGCTAGAGCATATCTAGGCCTATAGGCTACAGCCTCTAAACATTTGTTTCAATTTCGAGTCATTTTATTTCTTAAATTCAATAATATCTTCACATCTGGGGCTTGGTTTTATTTTAAACTCACAGATTAAGATATCATTCCCTTTCGATTAGTGGTAGAATAAGAGAGTCGAAGTGTCAAAATGAGTTGGATGGGGTTTGGGGGTACCGTACACAGGTTCTCTGTTATAGAGATAGGCCCTATGGGTGGCAGTCATAAGTTTGTGTTTATTTTCTGTGAAAATGGTTTTCGCATGGGCCACAATATGTCTAGCCTTGAATAAAAAAATCCGAGCCTTTAATACACTGGGGGCACTCGTTCAAGGAAATATGGTAGGGTAGTCTAAGCCACGCCGCCTCGCTACGCTTGAATGCACCGGCCTCGTGGAGACTAACGACGACACCTTCGTAGGTTTGCAGTTGCTGGCGGCCATTTTGTCATTTCCAAACCGTCCCCAGCACAGAAATAAATTCCTGTGACTCGCCATATCCGCCATTTTTCAGACATCGCAGTTCATCATCATATTAATCAGAGGACACAAGAGAATTTGTGTAAGTATTCCTTCTCATAAATAGCATAGGCCTATATCATTAGAACTCTAGCATAAGGATTTGTGGGTGGGTGATAATGGCAGTACGGTACCGAACTGTAGAGCCTACTAGAGGCCTATAGTCTAGCCTAGTTCAATGCCGAGTTGGCAATGGCCACGGGAGATTGTGATTAAAAAGACACATCTCAACTCTAAAGTTGTTTCTAATATGCATGTCTCGTCCACCCTTTTAAGTTTATTTGACTTGAAATTCAAAAGGCCATTGGGCGGCCCGGGACTCTAGGAGCACATTTCATAGGTAGGCTACCCAGGCATGTCGACCCAAGACTGCGTCAGCCGTGGCACTTGAGCCTCATCGGCCCACGGCTCCTAGGACGATGCGGCTGACACAACTCTGCCCCTCCCCTCCAGTGGCAGTGGTGTGTGTTGCCCCCAAACAGGGAGGATAGAGAAGGTGGGTGGGGAGGGAATGGAGGGTGGGGTTTCGGCCTATGTGTTAAAGGTAAATACCAGTGTTCACTTAAAAAATGAATGAGTCATGGAATTTTCTTTAAACTTTGGATTTAGAAAGAACATGGTTGGAGGAACCCAAAAAGCCCCCAAAAACCATATGTCATTGGATTAGTTTTTATTTCAGGGACCACTGAAATTTATCACTGTTCACTATAGAAGTCTATGGAAAAACAGGTATTTTCTGCATTTTCCCCAATAGCATATGATTGAATCATACGATTTTCTTTTAAATCTGCATATACATTGCTGACATATTATTCTACCCTCCCAATTAAAAAAAATAAGGGGTCATTGAACTAAAAAAAAAGTTATTCAGCTAAACTTCTATCACAATGAGCTTCCCCCATTGAAATCAATAGTGAAGGGAAGTACACTTCACTCATCCCTAAAACACAAAATAATATGATAATATCCAGTTTTTTTGGCATTTTGTATTCCCCCAACCATGTTCTTTCTCAATACAAAGTTCGAACAAAATATATTGAATTCTATTGTTTCATGCATTAGTTCCTTGAATTCCCGCCTGCTGCAGTGCTGACAACGCTGGTATTTATCTTTAAGTAATAAATTGGATCTTTAATGAATAATAGGTCTATGGTTTCACATAGGGCGGGTCGATCTGTCTATTTCTAGCATGCCTATATATATGGCGTCATATGATGTTTGTATTTATCATGAGGTAGGTGTAGGGCCTACTGCTAGCAAGGATTGATGCTATCCTAAGAGATTAAGACCCGGTGTTGCTCTCTGTTTGACACAATCATTTTCCTAGACATGTTTGGAACATGATTTACAATGTAAGAGGTTCTCTTGAATGTTACTACTCTTTTTCCAAGAAGAATTATATTTGGGGGGCTCTTAGGAAAAATAACATAACTTGTTTTGTAGACTCTCATAGTATTCCAAATTATCAATAACATTATTTGACTAGATGTGCTCTTGTGCTATTAGTAAATCATCTCCAGAGATAATTAATTGTCCTAAAGTATGAGATATTATCTTATGTAAGAGAAATTCATACGAAAATACGATAACAAAATAAGATATATTCAAATGATCCGTCATCTCACATAGTAGCATTTACCATAGTTTTATGAGAGAATTTAGAACTTTGGACCAGCCAAATACCCTTGTGATATTTGTATACAATATTCCTGATTTGGCTGTTGGTATGGGCGAGCTCTAAGTCCTAAATAAAATGCTTGACGGTTTTAATTACCCTCGGGTTTATATATACAGTGGAACCTCTCTATTAGGACCACCCTTGGGACTGAATGATTTTTGCTCTCATAGCGAGGGGGTCTTTTTAGAGGGCTTTAAATCCAATGAGAGGGAATAATTCGGGACTGGGAAAACTTGTCTTAATAGAGGGGGGCAGGGGGGGGGGGGGTCACTTTAATGTGGTGGTCTTTATGTGAGCTTCCACTATACATAAAATTATTAGAATGATATTTTAACATATGCATCACCCCTCAGCCTGGAAAATAATCTGAAATAGATCTACCTGATTTGGACGGGTGGTTTGAGGGGAAGGGAATGGATTTCTTACACTATAGGGAGAAGGGGGGAGAGGTTTCTGTCCCACCCCTAAAAACTTCATTTTTTGTTCTACTGGTTTGACCTGCTTTTTATAACAGTCTACTCCATCTTAAATCTTATACAGGGCTGTTTTTATGGACCAGTGCACCTGGCTCACTTAGCCGTCCTAGAATTATTCCAAACATACAGTTTTGGTCAGGCCATGCAGGCGCATAGCCAGGGGGACAACAACTTGATGGTGATAATATGATGGTTCAATTTTCATCATTTTTCAGAAGGATTATTTCAAATGTTTCATGCTATTGTAAAGCAAATTAAAGTACATACACCGATTCGGAAATAAATATATTACATATTTCATATATACATGTATCATATATATATGAGTAGTTTGATCTTGGCCCGAATGGGGGTAACTGATTTGATTTTAAAATCAGGGGTTTATCTCTATTCAATTAATGTAATAACTTCTTAGTTGATTTTCCTTATTATTTAAAGAACTGTGACAGAACCGATTAAAGTTGAGTTTAGGAATAGAGACTTTGCGTGTTCGGTGCATCAGGAGAGCAATAACAGATATTTCAGAACTAGTTTTAACGTCAGAAAGGCAAAGGTCATATTTTTGCATGGTGTGGTAGTTAGAACTTGATTATGTACCGTTTCAATGCTCAGTATTTAGGTTTGACGTCGCAAATAGTTTTTAACATAGATTTTGGTCTTCGCATCATTCTGACAAATTGAGCCTTTAAAACGATCTGTGTTGAAAGTGGTCTACTTTTATCATACAGAAGAATAAACACACATTTATTCTCACTGACATTTATAATAAAGATTTCATTTGTAATTTTCAGATTTCAGTTGTAACTTTCGCTTATTTCTTCTCTTTATAGGTCTGCAGAAATATCTTTCTCTTTCTCTGTCTATATTAGCCTACTTTCCCAGTCCCTGCCCCACCCCAGTCTCTATCAGACACTCCTGGTCACTCTCTATCTGGTAACATCCTCTGTCTCCCTCCCTATCTCTCTCTATCCGAGACTCTCTGTCTGACCCTATCTCTGACACTCTGTGTCCCTCCCTGTCCCTCCCTGTCTCTCTCTATCTTTGACACACTCTAGCTGTCTCTCTCTATCTCTGATACACTGGCTCAATCTCTGACAGGAGATGGTGCATTTAACGTCTGGTTACCTGTGAATGCCCTAATAATAAGGTCACTCTATCTATTAAATGACCAAGGAGGAACTGATATGGGATAGGGACAGGAGAGAGTGTGAGTGTGAGAGAGAGGGGGAGGGCTGGGAAGGGGAGGGGGAGGGGGCAAAAGGGGAAAGGGGGAGTGGGAGATAGAAAAACCCACACTAGACACAGCTCAGGCAATCAGGGGCCCTATTTTGATTTATTTTAAAATTTAAGCTATTTTTAAATCATGCGAAATATTGTGCATATTTAGCCTCGGATGATTTGGTGTTGAATGACTTAATATTGCCTACACTAGTCTAATGTTCTTACATTATTTTGGGTGAGAGATAGAGAGATGGGGTGGGGCGGGGGGGAGAAGAGAGATAGGCAGGATGACAGTGTGTCAGAGACAGAGAGAAACAGGAAGGAAGACAGTGTGTCAGATACAGAGAGGGAGATAGAGTGTGTCAAAGACAGAGAGACGAAGACAGAAAGACACCAAGAGACAGGGAGGGGTACAGTGTGTCAGATAAAAAAATATAGGGAGGAAGGTGTTATGTAACATTACGTAACATTGTGTAACCTCATTATATTTATATTATTATTAATTATCACCTATTATCACATTACTTAAAATCGCTAGTTATACTTAACTAGCTAGGACTGTGCAAGTCTACTTATACATGCTATGCCATGGATATTACGTAAGGGCTGCGCCCACTCATTACTATTCATGTAATCTCCTGGAGGAGCCTGTATCTTACTTCACCATTAAACAGTTGCTTCGTTCTTCTCATGAAGATCAGACGTTCGTTAGTCTTCTTCTATTAGATCATTACAAAGGGAGCTAGAAGGTGTCAATCATATAGAGAGTGTCAGACTCAAGGAATTGAATATGAGAATGACTAAAGTTTTAATGTGTAGCGTAAGTCTACAGTACAAATGACAATTAGCACTATTACAAATTGCAAGGTGCTATGTGCAGATACAGAAGTCTTACATGTATCTATTTCACTTACTAACTACTATGATGTATTGTTATTATATACAAATAAAGTTTAAATGGTAATATACATATGGTACGTTAATGTAAATGCAACAGTAGGAAGTTGCATAAGGATTCCGCCTAGTACAAGGTAGAAATTACAAGTTAATGTAAATTCAGAACGTAATGCTTCAGGCAATCAGTTTATTTAAAATAACTGGCTCGATTACATCAAGTACAGGGTGCTATATGAATACTATAATATAAAAGCATATTGTTATTTCACTGGTACTCAATTTAATTACATATTTGTTATGGTGCTGACAAAATATTCTACATGAATTATATAGGTCATTCACTTTAACGATGACCTTCAGTCATCAAAATGAATATGATAATATTAAGAAAATCCCAGTGTTCCTGAGAAGACGTCGGCAAAAGCCAACGTTAAATTTCATTGGCCGACGTCTGCTCCTTTCACGTCAGCCACTTTGGCAGGGAGAGCGACATAGTATCAGAAACTGAGAGACGGTGGATGACAAGGAGTCTCAAATAGATAGAGACTGGGAGGGAGAAAGTCTGTCAGATAGAGAGAGTGACTGAGAGTGTCAGATAGAGACTGGGGTGGGGAGGGGGACTGGGAAAGTAGGCTAATGGAGGCATAGAAAGAGAAAGATATTTCCGCAGATCTATAAGGAGAGGAAATAAGCAAAATAACAACTTCATGAATTCATCAAAACTTTAATGTCTCCCTCTCTCTGCCTCTCTCTCTCTCTTCCTCTCTCTCTTCCTCTCTCTCTCACTCTAGTGGTAATAATGGTTTAAGAGAGTAGATACAGTAGATTAAACTCAGACTCAATAATTGCCACTAGGTAGATATGGTAGATAAATATAAATGTAATTACCAGTAAACTGAACATTTATAAATTCTTTCCAGAATGGTGGACAAAATGTACTTGAGTGGAAAGAGAATGAAGCAAACAATGGCTACTACATGGATTGGCCCAACAAAGTTGAAAGGCATTGATGAAAGACATTATCAACCGCATTGAATCATCACCAACTTGGTGCTGGTTTCATATGAAACAGCTCTTGGGCTATCATGGTGAGTATAAAATAACAGGAAAATGCACCATTTCACTCCTAGGTTGTGGGTGCAACATGTCCCCTTAATTTTTATTCTTTCAGACAGCCTCCACTCATCTGAGGGACACGCATAGAAGCATATTGGTAGCAAGGAAAGCTCTCAAAATTCTGATTACGATCACACAACTTACTTTTAATTCAAACACGTTTGTAAATAGCCAGGGGAAAACGCGTTACATCTGTATACTGACTATTCAAAAATCAAGCTTTTATTGGCTAGTTAACATGACTTCATTTGTCAGTAAAAACTGGGCGAATTGGTCAGTAAAAGTCAGTAACTTTGATATTGACGTGTTTATTTTCAGACAGAAAAACAGGAAAATTAGCAGAAATAACCGCCGCAAACATTCAGCGTTTTTACAGGTTATCTACTGATGTGTCTTTAGATAATTCTCACTGATTTTACAGAGGATGGATGTACCTTAATTATGAATTCATATACATTAAACAAGAAGGATTAAATTAATGTGAAATGGACATATAATGTTAGAAATGATGATTGATGATGTTTACAATCTATAGTAGCATTTTATTAGAGGTGAGGAGTGAGAGTGAGAGCTAGCTGAGAGTGGCCTATTCAGTCTTGTCTAAGTAATATTTTTTAATTTGGTTTTTAAACATAACGTTATCTTGGATGTTTCGTAGCCTAGTTGGAAGTTGGTTCCAGGTAGATGCTACCTGGAAGTGTAATGACCATTTGTCAGAGTCTTTTGGGGGAATAAATTTAAACAACATTGGTGCATCAAATACGCGAGTTGCTCTGGCTCTATGTAGTTCATCATTTGATCTTAATTTTGTAACAGCAGTAAAGGTTGGGGAGGGATGAAAAACTAGATGCCCATTGATATTCAATATCTCTAATTACTAAGCTTTTTATAATTCATTTGTAATCTTACCCAGTTTCATGGAACCTATAGTGAGTTTATTGAATTATAAGGGACAACTGATGAAATTAGACCTCCCAATTTTCTTATGGCCAGTCAGACCAGTGCTTTTGAAAAGTTCATGGCCCTACTGCCATTTCTCATAGACTGGGTCCATCATAGACTGGGTCCATCATAGACTGGGTCCATCGGTCTATGGGTTATGTTGCACACTGTAATTATATATGATATTTAATTTCATATCATAGAATATATTCATCATGAACATCAACATTTCCGCAACATTTATTGCCTAAAAACTACATTAATCCTGAGATTTAACCCACTGTTTAAGTTTGCCCCACTGCTAGGCCATGCATGGGCCAGGCCATGGGGGACAACTGCCCTTGACGACCATAGCAACCTAGTGAACATAATTATAAAATACAAATAAAATGTGTGATTAAATACCATATATGTGCCAAATGGAACTTAACATTTCTTGGGGGAGCATTCCCCTGAACCCCTCCTAGTATGGCATTGTGTTCCTCTAACTACCTTTCAGGGTTGGACTGATTTGTCCTTTACATCGTTGACCTTTTCATCTTTGAAAATATGAATGTGATAATGAAATGAAATTAGTCCTACTTTGGTTTTCAGGTGCAGTTATTAACCTAAATTGCTGGGAAAGATGCAAAAAGACACACAACAAACATAATGAACTGGCTCATGAACAGCATGGCCGCAAAATCCTTCAACCTTCATGGGACATGCAGGAAACTGTCCTGGAAACCTGTCCAGGAAACCTGTATGGGATAGTTTCGGCAAGTTGTACCTATTATAAATAGTCATATATATATATTATTATATATGGGTTTTGGAATTAACTAATATGTAATTCCCTACATTTGAAGTTACCAATATAATTTAATATATAATGTAAGATGTGCAATGTTTAATGTAATATGAGGGACAAGTTTGATTTTATTTCCTTGCAATTTCACAATCAGCGTGATACTTTTGATGAAAAGAAAATAGTGCTGTTATAAAGGTTGTAAAGGCTATGACAAACCAAATGATAGAATGTGGTCTTATATCAGCAATGAGGAACACTAAGTGAAGAAATTGTTCATTTTAATTTTTAAAATTTCCTGTTTGTCCTATTACAGACGCACTCAAGTCCACCAGACCAATGGAAAAGCGCAATATTGATTCAGTTATCCACACATCCATCTGCAACAACCTGCGGGCAGCCAGATCAAAGGCAAACCACCAAAAAAGTCCATCTGCAACAACCTGTGGGCAGCCAGATCAAAGGCAAACCACCAAAAACGTGTACCAACGCTGTCCAAATAACAAATTGGGTACAATAGATTAGATCTTTCTCCTTTAAACATGACTATGACATCAACTGTGATTTGTATTGTCAGAGTGCAAGTATCTGTAGAATCTTATGATGTGTGAGCCTCATTTTTATGCCAGGTTATTCTGAAGTATACACTATAATGGGCATTAATTTTGTGTTTTATATATGCCATTTTATATACAAGAAAGTGGCAACTCTCTTGGCTATTCTCTTGACTATTTCTAGGCAGTTCTGACTGTCATCAGTACGGTACTTTGTCATTTCTAGAGTAAATCATTTCTGTCCAAATAGGTAGAAAAGAGGTACTATCTCATTTATATCAGCAAAATCCAAGATGGCCGCCATGATGGAAATCATCATTTTAGGGTTATGTTGTGCCGAATTATGGCCAAAGCTCAATATCTTTAACAGACTTTGACATGTATAGTTCGTCCAGAGGATATTCCTGGGCATATAGGCTAAATATTTAATCAAAACTTCCAATATTTGTAAGTCGCCATGGCAGCAGGGGAAGCTAAGACATACATGCATACAGTTATTATAGCAAATGGCAAAATGGAGGGTTCAAACTGATCGAGACCCATCAGAAAACGGGACGAACCCCGAAGGGGTGAGTTCCCGTTTTCTGATGCGTCAAGAAAAGGCCCAAGATCACTGGGAAAACGGACGTAGCTCTGTCAGGCAAGAGCTCCTTTGCTGCACTGCCTTATCCGCAGGAAGTGAGGTCTATTTATACCCATATTCTTAGCCTAGAACCAGTAAATCAGAGCAAGTCAGCTAGAATCTAAATTAAGCTTTAAGGTCGTTTCAAAATCTAATTAGATTTTTTCAGGAAGGTCTACCGGTGACCATTTTGTTAGAAAAAGCCTGTATTCTGAGGAAGAAGGCAATTAAAATTAAAACGTAGATGTAGATGTAACGTAGATGTAACCATTTATTGAGATACATTAATATAATTTTGTTTATTGAGATACTTTATTAAGATATGGAGCAGTATCTTCATGCGCTGACTTCCTTCGGTGAAACTGGCCATTTTCGTCTGAAGTATGGCAGGGCTAATGATATTACTCTGGGTTATGTTTTAAAGGTAATTTAGGCTTCTACTGATTCATAATTGTCATTTTTATACGAATTCCGCATCATTTTGGTTTACATTGTCGGCCACTTCCAAGATGGCTGCCTAAATTAATTAAATGGATTTTTGCATGAATATCATTTTAGTTAATACCTATAGTCATGCTTCCAAGCAGAAATAAAGTTCTTATAATCAAGTTAAAGTGTAATTAACAAACGCTTAGGTCTGGCGGAAATAATTGTAAAAAAAACAACGGAGCTCTACATGAATTTTTCTCAGGCTTCTCACGAGGGTTTTATACTAATTTTAAACACTGTTGGGATACAGGGCCAAAAATGATAATAGGGACTTAAAACCTGAATGTGTGCATGAATTGACTTATTTTATTATTTCATGTTGGACTATATTTTTTTAGAAAAAATTTATTTGCGAACAATGTTGGGTTAACCCAATAATTTCATGGTAAACTATGGTATGCTTTCTGTGTGCGAAAAATGAGGCTTCTGTGAATACACTAAGCCAGTATTCTAGCAATGTCGCACATCTGACACCTGATTTCACTCACTATACCAGTGGAGTGTGGATTCATTCTACCAGCTTTCTAAGCCCAAACCCAAACTCTAAGCCCAACCCCAAAACAGTGGTTAGTTGTTTCAGAGAGAATAATGAATGTTTCAAGGTCAATCTTATTTTGAAATGTTCTGGAATTTGGTAGTACATTGTTGATTTTTAAAATCTGAGAAGTCTAAAAGTTGGTTATACATAACTTCTCCGATTTTAAACATTCTTTCACTGGTTATGTAGTCTAGGGGATTTTTCTCACCATATGGACGAAAAGATTTTAAAAAATCAGCAATATATAACAAATTCTGTTTTTAGTTTTTTCAACTGCATATCGTGCAAATGACTACTCCTCATGAAAATTGGTCATTCATAGGTTTAGATGAATTCTCTTTTATTCCAGCCGTAATGAGCTTTGTTGTGTGTGTATTTTTACTATTTTTATTTAATGGTCTCCTTGGACGATCTGCACAGCAGAGGGAATTTTACATAAACAAATTTACATATATAAAATGCAGATGAAAGTATTATATATAATATGTGACTGGAATGTGAAATGAATAATAAAGAAGTAAAATGTATATTATGTTACCATTGTCTTGTCTTCTCTTGCTTCAAGTTCGCCGATACTAATGCATCTTTTTTCATACAGCATGGTACAGTAGAGTACATTAATTGCAATATAATATTGGATATAAACCATAATTAAAACCAATATTTTCCGTTTTCACCCTGCCGCCCCCCAAAAATTATGAACCATAGGAACACCATCCCCGTCCCCCCCTTGAACAGGACCCTAACACCGCGAAATAACCTGCAATAATGACCGCGCATAACACGCGTCACTGCACCGCGTCACGCGCGGTGCAATTTCGCGCTCCATGGAGTAACATCTGACGCTGTTCTGACGCGCAAAAATCGCGGCCGATTTTCGCGCAATTTATTAAAGAAAAAAGTGCAAGAGTGTTCACTGGGTAATGGAGTTTGTGTAAGTGACTTTATGAAATATACATGCATATGTGTCCATATGTTAAGTTTATCTATATTATATAAGATTGCCGCTGTGAGGAACGCATCAAACCGTTATTGGAAGAATATCACGACAAGGTGCTCAAACTGCTTGAGAATATGGTGGCAAAGAGGGCAGAGGAGGCGGCCGAACCTCAGGGATCGGCGGCGCCAGCCGCCGACCAAGAGACGCTCATATTGAAACTGGCAGAGACCGAATTAGAAATGCAGGCATTGGAAAATAACTTGGCAAACGCCAATTTCCGAAAGGCCATGGTATGTTTGAGCATTATTCATATGGAAACAATTTATATATAGAAGCATATTTAAGATGTAATGACGTCAATCATTATAACAATTATAACAACAACATAGCAATTATGTATGATCATTTTTCGTGAACAAAAATATTGTTATGTAGACATAAAGAGCTATTGTATATGAATATGAAGAGAAGAAGGAAGAATATGAATTAATGAGCGTGGGTAACCCTACACGTCAATACAAGGTGTGGGCAGGCCTATATAAGAATATCCCAAATTAAAGTGATTGATATGTTTTGTTTATAGATGAAACACCTTCGAGCAGGTGCAGGTGTAAAACCAGGGGCAACAATATCGAACTGCTTGACACGATTGGCAGGCAATGGTGTTTGGGAGTTTTATAGCATACATGGCAAGGGGGGCAAAAAGATCCTTAAAAATTTGCGCCCGAGAGTGCTGGAAGCAATAAGATGTGAGTATATATGTTTGATAGTCTTTTCACATTTTGTCTAATAGTGGGCCAATGAGGTGTTGGCAGTGTATGGCAGCAGGTTTTATTGAGATGGTCAGTAAAAAGACGTCCTCCTTTATATGAATGTGTCAGACGTCAAGCAGGTCAATGAAATGGTAGAATACAATCAATTAAAAAAAAATAGGTAGGCGTCATCTATCAATGAATATAAATAATAGGTAAAGATTTAAAATGAAAAAAAATCATTGAATAAAATAATATTGGCGAATTTGCTATTTTATGTTTTCTGGTGTATTATGATCTAATTATTTTGCATGTTTTTTTCAGATACAACCGCTAGGCTGCATACTGAGTGTGCAGATCCACTGATATACAAACTGTTGCAGGACCTGCTAAAGGGTGCTGCATATAAAACTGGTGGCTCCAAATTTGAGTCCAAAAAAAGGAAAATGAATGCTGGAGTGGGCGCTGGACAGAATGATAATGAGGAGGACGGAGCGAATCGTAATGGCGGGGACGACCTTACAAATGTGGAAGAAGTGGACGATTAGTGTATGAAATAGAATGGTGGGCGAAAAAAGATTTTTAATATTATAAAGTTTTGCAGCAGTGCATCAGCATGCTGGCAATATGAGAAAGTTATGAAATGGCATTAGAGCGAACAAGATTAGAAGTTATAATTTGTGATTTTGCCTAGTTCGGTTTTTACGTTTTAAGATAAGACGTGTCAGTCTTGTGTATAGCTTTTTTCGGTGAGTAATGTTCATGAACATTAGACTATAAGATAGGAAAAAGGCTACATGGGGAAATTACAAAGTTTTGAAATACTATTGGCAAGAAATAAATCATTTTTAGTTAGTTTTTTGCACGAATCAGAGGATCAGAAGTAAGCGAAATGCAACATACCATTTACAAATTACGCCGTTTACAGCTGGAGAGTTGTAAATAAATATGATTGACTGGTTCCCTATTGACTACATGCACAAAGTGGGTTGACCCATAAGAACTTATAATTGTGCTGCAGTGCCTCTCCCTTGTTCGCAAAATGACAAACATTTGAAAGTAAAGATAAGGAGTGATTTGGACTATTTGTGTTTGTACCTTAGATCTTTAAAACAATGGCAAACAATCTATTTACTCATCTGATCTGATACAAGTATGACTCACAGATGAATGCACAGCACTCATCTCAACTGTCGACAGCAATAACAATTGCCTGTGTTACATTAATTTTCTTTAGCGAAAATACTGTAATGTTCGTTAACATTATTCAGGAAACAATTTTTGATGTCTTAGTTTAAAATTATTCTATTTGGCCAATACTTTTAGCGATGAGAGTTTGAGTCACTAGAGGATCAATTTCGAAAGTGGGTAATAGGATACAATGTGAAGCATAATGCTGCAGAGGCCATGTTGAAAATGTGGCGCTCGAAAGGTATCACAGCACAGAACTGCCATTGACTACACATACCCTACTGAAAAAACCAACAGACTATGAAATAAAGGGACTGTCAGGCATATCATATACATATATATCCGTCCAGAAACAAATCACTTGCCATTTCCTACGGTATTGCGAGATTGAAATATCAATGAACATGGATGGTTTGCCATTGTTTAAAAGTTCTAATGATTCTATTTGGCGAATATTTGTAGCTATTGTCAATATAAAACAAAAGAGTGTTTTTCCGGTGGCTTTTGCTTATGGAGGGTCGAAGCAATGTGATTTGGATTTCTTAAAAGACACTGTCAGTGACCTGAAGGACGAAATCATGGAAAATGGCATAGACATATCAGACAATTTGCACCTGCCTGTAAAAATAAGATGTATTGTTTGGGATGGTCCAGCCCGGACAATGGTCAAGGGAGTGAAGTTGGTTTCAGGGTATTTTGGCTGTGACACGTGCGAAATGAAGGGCATATATGCAGGTGGCATGATAAAGTCACTTAAATTTCGGTCAAATTGACAATTTAGTTTTGTGCACATGCAGATGAGAGGTTCAGAAGTAACCGAAATGCGCCATATACGATTTAAAGAATATGCCGTTCACAGATTTGAAAATCAATATGATTGACTGGTTCGCTATTGACTAATGCACTAAGTTATAGCTGGTGTCATAAAGCGCTTGAAATTGTCTGGTTGCATGGCTGGCGCAATGTCAAGATGAGCAAATCATAGCCAAAAAGAAAGTGTGAGTGAGCGAGCGTCGCATTTCAATATGAAAATGAATATACCAGACTGTTTTGCATGCAAGCCGCGGCCGGCCACATAAATAATTCGAGACTTGGAAGGCGACCTATTCTTGCTGTACACAGGCAAAATAATCATTCAGGAAAATGAGTCATAAGTCGCAAAATTGCTATTTTTCAAAGTGATTAATTGACAGGATATATTTGTGGAAATGTGTTAATATTTGGGGGGAGTTCATCACCTATAGCTATATCACTCGATGTATCAAATCTCAGGACAATATATGTGATATATAGTTGCGTTTAAAGTTGTAAAAAGGTGGGAAAATGTGTGCAGTTGAAAATAGCATTTATTTTGGTATGTGCACATAGATGCATGTATTGCAGTGCCTCCGCCTGGTGGGAAAATGTGGAAGGTCGAAAATAGCATTTAGTTTGCTATGTGTACATAGACGCATCGATTGCAGTGCCTCCATATGGAGTATAGTTAGTTAGTTTAGTGTTTATTGGCCCCCAAAAAATATTATTATCTTTATAAAACTATTATTAAATTATAAATTGATGGTGTCCCTTGTCCATATGACATGGGAGGCCAGCCTCCATGGCAGTTTAAGCCGCGGCCCCTTAATGAATTTGACCGTTGGAAGGCCACGGAACTCCGGCAATTCTTGCTTTATACAGGCAAAATAGTCCATCTCGACATAGTACGCACCGAGCTGTATGAACATTTTGTTTGCCTAAATGCGGCTATTCTCTTTCTTGTAGGCGAAAGGAAGTCAAGAGAGCAGTACACATATGTACACAATCTACTGAGGTATTTTGTGTCAAAGGCTGAGGAGTTGTACACGGATAAATTCATGGTGTACAATGTTCATTCTCTCCTCCATATTACATGGGAGGCCAGCCTCCATGGCAGTTTAGATGAATGCTCTGGATTAATGTTTGAGTCATACTTGTATCAGATCAAGTAGGGTGTCCGTTGTGGACATATATATGTCCTGGCACAAGTCGTACGGCGAGGAGACAAACAGGCAACACTGCCTATACCTTTGTGCATAGATAATGTTGAGTTGCAATTTTCACGACCCAAAAACATATATGCTCTAGATAATGGGCGATTTGCGGAAGGTGTCAACATGGAAAATGATGAGGAATAAGTGTGCTGTCGTGTGTATAGGAAAGAACGTTATGACAATCTCTTTGATAAACCATGTCGGTTGATTGAAGTAGGCATTGTTATGTGTGATGAAAGGGAAGTGCAGATGCAAGTAATCATCAACAATTAATGAAGAAATAAAGCATCAGGTAATACTAGTTAGATGGCCAATAAAGAATTATCTTATATTATATTAGTTAGTGATGAAAATGACAGGTCCAAGTGCATATTCATGAGAAATCAGTGGCAAATGATTTATTTCTTGACAGTAGTCAGCAGTATGGTTATGATTGCGTATTATATGGAATGAGAATATTATGTTTGAATAATATTTGTGTAAGATGGAAGAGTGTGTCCTTTCTGGAGATAATTAAAATGGTGTGTCAAAATGGATGTTAATGACAGTGATCGATGACATTTCCAAATGAGGCGAAAATGATTTATTTTGTGACAATACTATTATTGTAATAAACTTACAATTTACTTTGTGATTTGCACTTTTCTGCCTGTATTGTGTGCAGTCGAAAATAGCATTTATTTTGGTATGTGTACATAGACGCATGTATTGCAGTGCCTCCGCCTGGTGGGATAATGTGGAAAGTCGAAAATAGCATTTATTTTGGTATGTGTACATAGACGCATGTAGTGCAGTGTGTCCTTTCTGGAGATAAAATGGTGTGTCAAAATGGATGTTAATGACCTCCGCCTGGTGGAAAAATGTGGAAAATGGAAAATAGCATTGGTTTTGCTATGTATAAATAGATGCATAGATTGCATTGCATCGGCCTGGTGGGAAAATGTTGAATAGTAATGAATGTGTTTCATAAGATAGATATATGGTCGGAAAATTTGAATCGTTTGAAATAGCAGTATAGCTATAGTAATGTGTACGAAAAAATGTGTGTCCATATATAAAATATTGGAAATGATATGAATTATGTGCATGTATGTTTGCTGTAAATTGATTTTATGTTTGTTGTTGCCAAATAAAGTCATTCTAAAAATATATATGTTATTTGTTTAGTCACTATTTATAACGTTTCACCAACGTCAATAAAACGTTCTCAATATCGCCCTATTTTGATGTTAGTCCAACGTCAAATGAACGTTGATATAACCATTATTAAACATCAATTAAACGTTGATCGACCGTTCATTCAACGTAAATATTGGCCCCTTAAGTAGACGTCATTATTACGCACGTTAATTCAAGGTTAAATTGACGTTGAATTAAATTTATTTTAACATTGATTTGAGGTCGATTCAACGTTTATTCAACGTTAAAATTAACGTTAGGAAAACCTATTATATTTACGTCAAATTGACGTTTTATTAAGAACGATGAAATAACGTCAACATTACGTTGTTCTCACGTTTTTCCGACGTTGGCAGAACAAACCCTGTTTCAACGTATGATAAAAAGACGTCAAACCAACGTCGTTAAAACGAACGTTGTTTCAACGTTCGATAAACCAACGTCAAACTAACGTTAGATTCTAAGGTTGGTTTGATGTTGGTTTCAATTCCAGACGTTAAAACGTATTCCCAACGTTATGAGAAAGACGTCATTCCTCTTGATCCAAGACGTCATTCCAACGTAGAATAAACCTCATTTTGTTACCTGGGATGTCATCCGAATCAGAACAAGCACATACTTACTCAGGTTCTTAAATCGCATCAGTGGCATCCATTCCTCCATTGTGTTCTACTTCCAGCTCCATTCTTTATTAAACAACTTCATTAGTCTCTTAACAGTGTAGCCTGTGCCCTCAGCCAGTCGTTCAAACATTGCCTGGCGTTCTGCCTCGGCCAGGCGCAGGTGAGTAAAGGGCTTAAGCATTCTGGTCAAATAGGTACAGGTATTTGCTGCCAACCATACCAGTTGTTCTACCTGAGTGCAGTGCTTCCAATCCTTTGCCATAATTAGTCCCTGGGCTCTCAGGGTTGGTGCGTGTTTTACAACGAAATTCCTCCCACTCTTAAGCAGATCTCTTAAATGAATTTCGCAATCTATCCTTCGTCTAATACCCAGGTCTCTGAATCTGTACTCTGCTCGCGTCATATACAACCTTAGACACTTAATCATGAGTCTAGTGTGTACTCTCTCAATCTTTGCCAAATACTGTCCCCTTCCTTCCATTGTTACTTGAGTGGGCTTAATATTATTTATTTACTTCCACCGTTTGGTACATACCGTAACCCACTCCCCCTATGGTTCATATCTTGAAATGGATGTCCCGCCCTCCCCCTGCCTGCTTATCTCCCTTCCCATTTCATGGCTCTTTTGGCGCGCCTGCCCCCTGCCCCTCCTTCATCCGCTTCCTCACTGTCGCAACCATATCATGTTTTACTGGTATAAGGCATCAAATACTTACTCAAAAATCTTATACTTCCGATTGGCATCCATTCCTCCATCGGTTGGTCCACCCATCTCCAACGTCTCTCCATCATTAATCTCACCCCTGTTGGATTAAGATATGTCTCATCACTAATTCTTTCAAAAAATGCTGGTATATTGCTTTTATCCCTAAGGCTCTTAGCGTAGCATTGTGGCCTTAAAACTTGCTTCTGGTAGAACTCTACTCTGGTCATTAGCCAGATCAATTGTTGAAGCTGATGGCCTTCTTTACTAGTCCTCTGTTGGGTGCATGTTTTTTCAGCCAGCGCCTTGTCTCTCTCAATAACTTTCTCATGTGCCTTTCCAGAATTCTCCTTCTTGGTGGACTTGCCATTCTGAAGTGTATTGATGGCTTAGCCATGTACAGCCTGGCGCACTTGCTCATTAGCCAAGTGAGCGCTTTTTCCACTATTGCTGAGTATCTTTCTTTCTTCTCATTTTCTCCATGGCCATCACATTTGTGTGCCATTTCTCAATATCTATATTCTTCACAAGTTTTCTCCTTCACAATTTCTTAGTGCTCTTGTTCGATACTTGATTGCTCAGGACCGAATGGCTGCTAGGTCTCAGTTACGCACAACTTTTCCTCCTGCCCTCCTACCCTCCCTTCCCCTCCCCCTTCATTCCAACCAACCGCTTTTGGTTTTCCCTTTTTAGCCAGATAAAATTCTGCTGTAGCGTATGATGTGATACTTTCCTTGTTATATTTGTTTCCCTTATGGGTATATGTCCAGATTGTCTCTTTCTTTTTATACTACTCATTTATATTCTCTAGATTTTATGATATTTTATATTCCCCAAACCTTCCATCTCTTCAAATACATTCTCTATTCTATACTCCCTAAACATTTTCTATCTTATACGCCCTAAACAGTTTTTATTTTGTACTCGTATTGTCTCAAATATGCCCCCTCTTCCCTCTATAGTTCATTACTGTCCTATTCTGGCAAAATTCATACTTACATAAGTAGTCGCCCATTCTTCTGGTATAACCGCTATCACGTCTGTCATGTCCACCACCTCACTCAGGAGGAGCTGGACCATCTTCCCCGCCATCAGGGTTAGGCCCGACAAGTATCTTACTAGCTTGATTTGTTCACAATCATAATAGCTTCGCCGGGTCTCCTCCATCTCCAGGGACAGTATGCTCATTACCATCCGCGGCACCAATACATGCGCCAAAAAGTTGTGCTGCATTCTGCTGTTGTTCTGCTGTTCCTTCGTGAGAGCCATTTTCTGGGCGATAGAGTACAAATGCTTTTCATAACGAAGCCTTGTGTCCGGGCACTTGCCATATCTTTGTTTCGGCTCTATCATAAATAGTTTAACCAATCTAATTATCAGTCTCTCGACCATAAATGTTCTGTAAGCCGCGTTGTGAATGACTGTCCATAAACCCATCTTATAATTTCAGGTAGCTCAAAGAAAAATCTAAATTTGTCTAAATATTTCAAGCCAAATTCGCGTGTTGCACCCTTAGCGTTTCTTTAGCAAATTCCTATACTAGGCCCACCTCTCTTCCCTCCCAGTCCTATGGACCCCCTGGCATTCCCTCTTCTCGCCTTAGCCCTGCTCTCCATATTTGTACACACCACTTTTCGTTCTTTTCCTTGCGCTCCTTTTTCCTGCTTAGCTGGCGCTCTTCAGCTGCTTTCCAGCAGCTTTCCAGCAGCTGTCTACTGCGAGGCCGCTCCCATCTGCGGTCTTTCCATCTGCTTCCATCACCCACCTACCAGTTCCCCATCCATGCATCTTTGTATCAGAGCTTGTAGCTCAAAGGGGCCTGCAATGGACACCTCTTTCTTCCCCCTCCTCATCCCTACCCCCAGTGCTCGCTTCCTTGCTACATCGTCATCTCCTTAGTTACAGCTAGGAATCTTCTCAGGTACCCACCTTCTTGTTTTGCCTCAAAAAAAAAAAAAAAAAATACCACACCAGCTGAATGCTTTAATAGAAGGAAACCTGTTCCCTTCTCTCTCTCCTATTCCCCTGGGTGATGAATATCATCTCTTTCCCTGACGAGAGAGATAAAATATATATAAAAAAAAACCCTTAAAAAAACTTGTAATATATGTGCATAAGAAAGGACATACTAGCATCTCTCTCTCCGATGTTAGACGCTAGGGTGATTAATATCACCCTTTTTCTTCGATGAGAGAGATAAAAAAAAACTTCAAAAAAAAAAAATTTTAAATACATATGCACAAAAGAAAATACTAGCATCTCTCTCTACCCGCTATAGGCTCTATTTCTTCCATCCATCTTTAATCATTTCTTCTCTTAGTTATTGGATTCAGATGTCTATATATTTTGGTATCATCTTTCCCGCAGCATCATCTCCCTCACCTTACATCCTCTTTCTTGCTTCCAGGCACACTTTCCAAGCAAACCATACAGTCTTACATACTTCTATGCACCCTTCTATGCTTTCATCCATCACACGTTGCGCCATATCTTCCCTACCACTCTCGACCCGTTGTCACCTATATGCACTTGTCTGGCTTCCACGCGCACGGCCCAGCTGATCGCCTGCTCCCAGTCACCAGCGTGTACCTACCATTGCTCATGAGGGCTATGGTCCCTCACAATTACTGTGGGACACGCTATTTCCCTCTTAACTCCCTTCCTTTGACTGATCCCCCTACCTATAGATCTGTAGAAGAGCAAATCGGCTCCTTCTCATAGGGGTTCGGCAAAACTCGCCAGTCTTCTTCATAGAGAGGACACAAATGGCACTTTCCCTTGCAGACCCCCCACCCTCCCCATGGTGACGCGTTTATTTAGCTACGAGAACGGCCGCCTCTTCCTCCATTATAACAGACCAGCTCGCCTCGCCGCTTACCCTTAACTTCTCTGTCTATAGTCTGTCGCCATCGGTCCCGTTTCTTTCCCTAAAGTTTGGTATCGGAACCCTTACATGTAGTGCTATATTAGAGATTGCATCCCCCGCTCTGCCATCCAAATAAAAATATAGTATTCTCGTATTACCTACTCCTGTGATGAGGACTAGGAGCACCAGCCGCCCCCAAACATTTTATGCTTATTTCTATGTTTTTGTCTAAATAAGCTGGTTTCCCCTTGGTCCAAACAGGCTGATTCGTGCTGGTGTGCATTCTATTGCTTGTTTCAAAAGTATTGTGTCCCTCTTTCTATTCCACCTCTTCCTCTGATCCTGCCATCCTTCACCATCTTCTCGTTCACCTGGGTCGGTGTGTTCCTCTTCATAACCAATCAGGGGCACTAGGTCAGGAGACAACAACCTTTCTATGAAGTGGCTGCTTCTTGAGACCGAAACTGACTTTAGGTGCGACACATGAACCGGGCGGGGGAGGGTACCTCCCGTGTCCAGTACAACCAGTTGGAGTTGCACAGATCACAAATGGTCCACAGAAATTTTTCTGCAACTTGTATGCTGTCCCTGGCTCGAGTAGGCGATTAACCTTCATATACACAAGAGAGCCAGTTCTCAGCTTGTGTGCCTTTGCCTGTTGGTCATAATAATTCTTCATTTTGGCTTGTGATTGCAACAGGTGTTCTCTTGCCAGGTCCCCATATATTTCCTGTTTTTCCACAATTTCTCCCAATTGCTGTATCAAGGGTTTCATCTCACCTTCGTAGCTCTTTAGGACGTTCTCGTGTGGCAACCTGGGGAAGCGGCCATACATCAACAAATAACTTAATTCATTGTATGGGACTCTGAAGCGTTCATTGCAAATACTATTGGGGCCACAAAATGGCACCAATTCTTCTGAGACTTCTCTACATATGCCCTCAGGGCTGTTTTCAGAGATCTATTCATTTTTTCTACCTGGCCTTGTGATTGGGTTTGTGATTGGCGATCCAAACACCTGTTTTATCCCCATGACCATGCAGAAATTCCTAAATAATTTGCTCGTAAATGAGCTTCTGTTATCGCTGAACAGAGTGCATGGTGTCCCCATCACTGCCACCACCTTCTCAAAAAATTCAGTTATCAAGGTCTCTGATCTTATGTTTTTGGTAGGCCAAGCCAGAAAGAACCTTGTGCCTACGTCGCATACTGTGTGCACGTATTTGAACCCCCTTTCTGATTCTGGCAGCGGGCCTATGGTATCGATTTCTACTCCATACCAGGGCGCTGGAGCTTTTTCTTTTACTGTCAAGGGCACCTTCCTACACGTCCCCACGTATTCCAATATGTCTCTAGACATGGATGGCCAGAAGTATCTAGGTGCCGCCACGCTTATCATTTTCTTTACCCCAAAGTGTCCCCCCAGGCTTGCATCATGTATCTGGCACATTAGTTTTTCCACCATCGATCTTGGCACCACCAATTGCGATCTCTCCTCTATATGTTCTTTTCTCATTCTTGGGGGTACCCTATAGGGTATCCCCCCTGACACGAGAAAGCAATCATGTTGCAATAGGATTCCCCTCGCTCTGGCATTGTGGGCACTCTCAGTGTTTTTCGTTTTCTTGGGGTCCCTTTCTCCAGCAGCTCCAGCTCTTCTTCCCCTGTCTGATCAGTTAACCCTTCTGCACCTCTTTTATCGTGGTTAGTCTTACTAGCCTTCTCTCTTCTAGGGACACTGACTAGGTCTACAAAACCCGATGGCCGTCTGGCCTCTATCCTCGTCCCTTCTTTTATTTCTCAATTTTCCATTCTTCAGAATGGAAGGCCTTCTATACTTTCTAATCGGTGAGGTGCCTATAATGTCATTGGTGTCGTAGTACCTGATATAGTTCACTTCCTTGAATCTGACCGTTCTCTCCTTCTGCACTACTCCATCTGTAGCTCTGATTCCTTCACCAAAGTATGGGAGTCTCGATAGCGTGTCTGCTGTGATGTTGCACCTACCTTTTATGTGTTTGAGCGTGAAGTGGTAATTACCAAACCAATCAACCTTGCCATCCTACCTGTCAGGTCCTGCTTAGAATTCATTGCCAGTAGTGCCGCATGATCCGTGTACACACTGAAGTGTGTACCCATCACATAGTGCTTGAATTTGTCTATCCCATACCTCACAGCGACCAGTTCCTTCTCTGTGGCCGAAAAATTCTGTTCTGCCGAGGTCAGGCTGCGGCCAACAAAGGCCACTGGGCGATGAAAGCCCTGTGGATCCTCCTGGGTCAAGCACGATCCCACTCCCACTCGGGAGGCGTCGCACCATATCGTGAATTCTTTTTCATAGTCTGGGTAGAGTAGCACCACCTCTTCACAGAGGGACCACTTAATTGCCTTAAAAGAGCGTCCTGCCTACTTGTTCCATTGGAACTTCTCCCTCTTGCCCAGTTTCTTTGTCAGCTGGTACAATGGGTGCATTCTCTCCAAGAAGTTCGGTATGAATGTTTGGTAGTAATTAGCAAGCAATTCCTTCACACTCTTTGGCTGTGGGTAGGTTCTGATAATTTCCACCTTTCCCGGGTCCGGCTGCAGTCCTTCTTTTGTTACCACGAAGCCCAGGAATTGCATCACCTCGTAACCAAAGGCACACTTCTCTGACTTAAACTTCAAGTTTGCGTTCTTAAAGGCGCAGAGGACATCCTCCACATGTTGTAAGTGCTCTTCCCATGTTGGTGATGCAATTATCACATCATCCATTAGGGCAATTCATTGGGGACATATTTTAATATGCTTTCTATTACAGAATGGAAAGCTTTTGGTGAGGTCTTAAGTCCCATTGGCATTACCTTGTACTGGTAGACACCTCTGGGTGTCACAAAGCTGGTTTTTGGCTTGTCCTCTGGTCTTAGGGGCACCTGAAAAAAGCCAGAATGACAGTCCAATTTTGAGAAATACCTACCTCCTAGACTTCCCACGCTCTCTAGAGTCTGGTCCTCCGATGGGAAGACACGACACTGGTCTCGGATGGCTCTGTTGATTTCTCGATAGTCTATCACCAACCTAAACTTGCATGACCTTCTGCTGCTTTCCCCTTTTCCACCAAAAAACATGGCGCGGAGAATTCAGACTCCCCGTTGCTCTTTTCTATAATACCCAATCGCTCCTGTTCGTCGATACCCACCTGAGAGGAGAGATCCGTGTGGCTCGAGACCACCGCCATGCATGAAAACTTCGCTCTTGGTGGCACAACTTTTGGTCTTGACAATCTAACCGCATAGCAACTTGTCTCCCCCAGATCAAAGTCAATAACGGCCTTTCTCTGCTTCAAGAAATCTACCCCTATAATACATTGCAGAGACAAATCCCTCAGTATGTAGAACCATACCTCCATTTCAATGCCCCCTATTTCCATTCTAATTTTGGCCCTTTCTTGTGCTAACTGGCGCCCTCCATCGGCTGTATACACCATTAGGTGTACCTTTACCTTTTCTATCAGGGTGCCCCTTTCCTGTATTACCCGATTGAACATGTTAGTGGACATGCAGCTTATACTAGCCCCCGTATCCACCAGACAAGATATATTCATGGTTCCAATCTTACACCCTGTCCTACAATTATTGAGCTTGACGGTCACCTTCCATTCCCTAAGTGTCAATTTCACATTTTGTTCTGGCAATTCCTCCCTACATTCATCGGAGTCTATAGCCACTATTTTACTGCCACCAATTGACATAGCGTTCTCTTTGGGGAGAACGTGACTCAACTCTCTTTGCTTCACTTTTTCACTCTGTATTTTACGCCTCCTTTCCCCCTGCTTCCATCTTTTCTTTAAATATCTCGCTGTCTCTCGTCCTTCCTTACTCAAATATTTTACAGTACCTTCATGTATAGCTTTTACCACATTTTCTTCTTCATCAGGTGCTCCCCCGTCTATCACCGAACTGGTTGGTGGTGGTCCAGCTGGTCTGCTTACTGAAAATCCTGGCCTGAACGGTAGATACCATCCGTGACCCGCCCCATCGCTCCTCGTGGCCCTTTTGTTCGCTCTTTCTCTTGATCCCATCCCTGTTTCTTCTCTTCTTCTTCTCGGAGTTGTCCACCTTCTCTTCTGGCTCCCGCTGACACGCTGTAGCCCTTCAGAGCCAATGAAGCAATCATCTCTGAGGTCGAGTTGCTCATGTGTTTCTTTAAAGCTTTTTCGTTCTGACTGTCTAGCAATTCATGCTTTATTGCTGCTCTTCTAGCCTCTTCACATGTGCTAGGCACCTCAGTTAGTACTCTCTCTGCCAGGCCATCCTTTAATCCTGCAATGAATGCCTTCAGCTTCTCACCCTCCTCTAACGATGTCCTTGCTAGAAGCACCAGCATCGAGTCTGAGTATGTTTCTACCGATTCCCCTGGCCCTTGGCGACGGCGTGAGTAGTCATCTTTCACCTCACTGTATGGCATTTCTCGGAATTTCTCCAGGAACTTGGCTTTCACTTCGGCATAAGTCTCCATGCCCCCTCTTCTTGCCGATATGGAAGTTATTTGCTTGTAAAATGCTTTCGCTGATCCCTCCAATCTTCCTGACAGGCCCTGCAACCAGTATTCTTCGGCAATTCCTAGAGCCTCGGCATAGTCCTGGTATTCTACGAAGAATTCTTGGACTGACTGTGCTGTGTTTAAAGTTTTCTGGTCCTACAATGAAGTGGCGCATTGCTGGTCCTCCCCCTTTTCCTTGTCCTCCGTTTGGTCCTGTTCTTAGTGGAGCCAAGGTGTCGGGTAGACGGTATATTTCTTCACAATCACTTGGTTCGCTCATGCTGGTGCTGCCGGTGTAGCGTCCCTCCCTTCTGGGTGGGCCTTGTCTCCTTGGCGTTGTGGGTGACCTCCCTGGAGCGGAGTATCCTAGGTTCATGTTTCTCAGATCTCTAATCATATCCCCTAACTCTGGTTGATCTCTCTTGTAGCTGTCTGTGGCCGATCTAAATCGTTGTTCCTTCTCGACATTTTCTTTTTTCAAGTTGTCTAATTCGGAGGCCAGCCATTGTGCTCTGTCTTCCCTGACTTCCCTATCTCTCTCCATATTCTCGCACCACTCTCTGTTGCGGCCATCTTGTTCACATGCTTTCCTTGTTTGCTCCTTCTGCTCCCACATTTCCCTGTCGCTCTCTTCTTTGTTCGCCATCCTCAGTCTCTCCGCTCTTTCGGCCTGCAATTCTTCCCTCATCTCGCCCATTGCCTTCATGTGTGCTTCCCATTCCTTCCTTGCTCTAAAACTGCTTGCTTTTTCCTTATCCTCTAATGCTTGTCTCACCTCCTGCCAACCTTTAGTAGGCCCGCTATTGTTTTATTATTCTCGATCTCTATTGCTTCCACCACCTTCCGGGTGCCGTTCTCCCAATAGCCTCTTAGGTAATCTATTTTCGCTTCATACTTCTCCTCTGTATCCTTCAGCATTTTTCTGTTTGTTCGTTCCCAATTGTTTCTCATGTCTTGCATTGTTCGTTGGGTGTTGCCCTTGGCCGCTTTCAAAGCTTCTTTCGTTCTCTGTAATTCTCTGTTAATAACATCAATGTTATTTTGAAGTAAGTCCTCTCTTGCAGTTGGTGAGCTAAAATAATCGAAGTTTGGATTGTATGGAAGTTGCGCGCCCATCTCTGGGGTATAGTATGGGGGTTTTTCATCTATATAGCCCCGTTGCGGTAACAGTGACTGTTGAAGGTCTACCTCATCGAACTGCTCGAATGGATTTAGAGAGTCCCGTTTCTTCTCCATTCCCACTCCACCCTCAGCTCCCATGGGTGAGTATACAGGTGGTGGTATTGTTTTATGTTTGGTGGGTGCCTTCTCTTTTCCCTTCTCGCTGGTGTCTGGGCCCGAGCCGTCTTCTTTCTTCACGTTCCTATTTATGTGAACCCCCACACTAGGCTTTACCGACGCACTCATTACTGCTAGCCTTTTCTCCAATAATTTAGCAATCTTCTTTACCCCTTCTCTGAATATTGTTACTTTCTGTCTCTCTGCTTGATGTATCCTCCCGGTTGTCTCTTCAAATTCTCTAGCTGATCTGGCTATCCTAGCGTTGTTCTCTTGTATCTCACCAACTAGTTCTGCTACCGTTGGCTTTTTCTCCATCATTTATTCCTTCTTCTATTCTTCCCTTTCTATCCTTCCTCAGCTACACCCAATACCGAGGTTCTCCAACCAGTGTTACGAAGCGATCTTATGGGTCTTATGATTGGCGGTGATTCAGGTATAGAGTAGATAGTAACAGGTAGATGTTATAGAATATCGGAGTAGAGATTGCAAGTAGATGTAGGTCCTGTAGATCTATTGTAGAGGATGTATCAGCTCATTCTCTGGAGTAGTATCAGCTCGGTAAATGTATGTATATTGGATATATGTATCTTGTGGTGAATAGTCTCCTCTAGGTGTATCGATTGAGGAGTTTGTTAGAGTTGTGTGAATATTCAGCTTATAGTAGAAGTAGTCTATAATATGTCCCTAGAAGTGGGAATATGTTGGAATCAAGCATCCCTACAGTACTATTGCAGCTATATAGAGACAAGTCAAGAAAGACACAACTCAGTCACTTAGTATATATCCAAGTCTATATTATATCCAAAGTCACAAGCTTATATATGAATGTTGGGGCCTGTTGTGGACTCTCCCTACCCCTCTACCCTTAGTATTGGTCCCTCCCTACCCCCTCCCCTATATTATACTTAGTCAGCGATTTAGTGGGCTCTCCCATGCCTTCTACCCTTAATGTTGGTCTTACCCTGCCCCCTCCCTTGCCCTGTGCTTAGTCAGCGATTTTATATACTACTACCGTCCCCTGCTACCCTCTGGTGTGGAATACAGTCACCACAGTATCACCTCCCGAAAAAGGAGGTAGGAGGGGTCATACACTGTCAGCATTGCCCTATTTCTAGCGGCAACGTCATTTCCGGTCTGTTCCATATGCAAATGAGCCTTTTTCCTGGCATTTCCGCATATTCCCGCCACATTCAGACAACAAGACTGTCTCTATTACAGGGGAAAAAGAAATGGGGTTATTTAGGGTCGTGATTCTGGATTTAAAAGGGCAAATGGGATTTGGGGAAGGGATTCAGAGCCAAATTTATCTATACCCTCTAATTAATCTGTAGACGCTTTTTTAATTGTGGATCTGGGTTGATTAGCCTATTGCAAGATAAATGAACTGAAACGAAAGACAGAAGAACTTAGCAATTGACAATATTCCCCCAAAATTCTTTAAAAATATGGAGCATGTACATACTTTTTTCTTATCATTATATATACAGTTAGTGCGGTTTATGTTAATAATAATAATAATAATAATATAAGCTGAACATAAGGTGAACATAAGCGAATATAAGGTCAACAAAGTGTTACACAAAGAATAAAGAGAGTCGAGGAAGCAGCAACAGGTAATCCAAGCAGCCGCAGGTAATCCAACCAACGAAAGCACAAGCACAAGTAGGGTACAGGTAATCCAATCCAAGCAGCAGCAGGTAATCCAACTGGATTCACAAAGCACAAGTAGGGTACAGGTAATCCAAACAGGAGGTAATCCAGGAGCACAAGATCACAAGAACACCACAAGAAGCACAAGAAGCACAATGGTAGTCCGTAGGAGGTGAGTTAATCCGTTGGGCGCGCGTGGGCTAGTTGGGAGCTTTCGGGTCTGTGTTGCAACCTTTGTGGCCATCTTGCTGTGAGACCCATTCCGTATTCATAGGATACAAGATCCTTGTTCAATCTGTTGATGGCACCTTTTTTGAACATTTTTTTTGGTAAACTCCTCCAAGGTAGGGTAATCCGAGGTAATCTGAGGTAAACACAAGAACACCACAAGATCACAAGATCACAAGAACACCACAAGAAGCACAAGAAGCACAATGGTAGTCCGTAGGAGGCGAGTTAATCCGTTGGGCGCACATGGGCTAGTGATTGTTTTAAAAATTTGCTACCGGTGAGAAGCGGAGAGGAGGAGGCAGGTGTTTTGATAAGCTATAGACCATTGAGGCAGAAGGTAGATTGTGTAGATAAGAGGTATAGGCGCGCGCATTGAAAAGAGGCCGGAATATTGTCCTATAGATAGTCGGCGTATAAAAGTTCTCATTGACGATATCAGTAGTATAAAAGCTTGACTGATCATCATTTGCAGCCTGAGCCATGGCTAGGAGAGGACGCCCCGGTCGCCAAGACAAGTTATCTTTGCGATATCCCAAGTCTTACAAACGTTTACACTACGGGCTATTCATAGTCAAGTCGATCAAACGCACGAAGGAAACTAATACAACGGGAGTTGGACGGTTTTGATCTGGATCTAATGTTAATATGGGCAGTGTAGCAGACCCTCGATGGATAACGTTTGGTAAAAAAGTTAGCAGCGACAGCTTTTTACATAACCTAAAGAAGAGTGGATTACCGCTGTCTTTATCCTCTTTAAATGTGGATGAGGTTGACCGCCTACCTTAGGGAACTGGATGGTACTTTCCTTCACCTTACCTGTGTGTTAGTTTACTTTACAAGCAGGCATTTCCGAAAAAGGGGAGAAATGCAGTAACCAGACATTTAGTGCATCAATTCGAAGAACGTTTGGTCAGAGCCAGCTGAGGAGAATTAATACCAGGAGGTGTTATTTTTGAATGTATAGAATTTTCCTTTGAGGAAGTTGTTTATAGGGGATTTTTCTATTTGAAAAAAGACAAGTGACTTTATGCATCCTCCCATCTGAGCTTGTGCGTCTTGCCGTATTTTGACCAGACAGGTCTTCAGTGCGGTCACACATCCCTGGCGGTGTATTTAGAGAACGACTTTTTCTCCATTGGATTATCGTATGTGGACTGGCTCAAGAGCAAAAAGAACTGGCTGAAATGTTTGTGTGGAGCAAACATTCCTAGAAGTCCGCCCGACGCTGCGAGTTGTTGCAACATTTTAGGAGTTGAGCATTTGTTTGGTTCAGTCGGCTCTGTGAATCGCTGTATGCGCTGTATATGTTGGGGAGTACTAGTGAACTAAGAATAGTAATACAGATAACATAACAAAGGAATGGCCATGAACCCCAGCGGAGCCAAGGTTTATTTTTACCCTATACATATTACAACATATAGAATCAAAACACATGTCAAACCATACATACAGACATACACAGACAAAAAATGCATAAGGGAATTATCCCAGAAATTGTAAGAAAAATTGTTTAAGAATAAATTTTCTCGTGGCAGCACCTCTATATGCGTTGAGCGAAGGAGGGAAAGTGAAGGTTCCTCCAGGTGGAACGAATGAATAAGGGAAGGGCGTGCGTTGATTGGCTCACAGGACGCACACCTGAAGGATGCGTCATAATAGTCACTGATGCGTCACCCCAAATATATTCACCGATGTGTCGATTCTGCAAATATTGTTTTGGCCTGAGTAGAAAGCGACTAATATTGTAGAAAAAAATAATAAAAAATGAGCGACCCTGCTATTGCAACCAAGTTTGAGAAGGTGTTTAGGCAATTGGACCGAGATTGGATGTTGCTAGCCCCTCGACTGCATTGTTGCAGCAGATTTTTGAGATTTTTTACAGAGAGTCTGTTGCTTATGTTACTGGAGTGGAGAAGCGCTTTGAGTGAGTCTGATTTTGAAGGCTACTGTCAGCTTTACCGTGCTTTACGTGATTGCGAGCGCATGGACTTGAGTGAAATGCTGGAGCAAGAATTTACGAGAGCAGAACGAATTTTAGAATTGGCCATTTTAGAAAGGCTGTCGACTATGATTGCTGGATGTTGGCGCCGTTTGGGGATGACATTGGGTTTAAGATATAGTCAGATTGAGACTATAGAAGATCCCATGAGAGAGCGGATAAATGACTCTTCGAACGGTGAGCAGCTACTGAGAGCCTGGATAAAACAGACTGAGTCGCGCTCTGACGCAGAGAGGTTGGAAGAGCTGAAGGCTGGATTAATCATGATAAGCCAAACTGATCTCCTGGCAGAGCTATAAGTATGTGTGTTATTTGGTGTAGTTATCACTTGTTAGCCAGACTTTGAAGAGACAACATGGATACCTTTATCCGCTCCGCTGCCCACTCTGCTGCCAGCTCCGCCTTCTCGCTTGTGCTTAGCGACAAAGTCAGTATCGCTTAACAGAGTGTGAAATCTGTGAAACTTTCCAGGACTAGAACGGACGGTGTTGTGCGACATCTCTTTATGAGTCTGTCAGCTCTTGAGCTTATTGCTGGAGCTATGAAAAAGGGGATTACCAGTGAGCTTGTAGAGTACCAGAACAGCTGGACGGCTGTATGCAAACAGTTTAACGATTGTGACTATATTACCATTAGCAAAAGGAATGAAGAGGGAAGTGGATATTACCCCTGGTCGAGGTTTAACTTTACATTGGAAGAGTCAAATGAGCTTATTTGCCTCACTGCCAGCTTTTGCAACCCGGTGCAAATCTAACAACAGCAGCAGCAGCAGCAGCAGCAGCACCAGCGGCAAACGCAGTAGTAGTGTCGCCAACTTGAATGTTTGCAGCTCAAAGAAAGCCAAGTTACCTGTGAAAACGATCGAGCTATTTACATGGACTGGCTATAATGGCGATAGGGTTGTTTCTCAGAATGAAAGCAAATTTCTGATGAGGAAGAACTGCATCAAATCCTCTGAGGAATTTACAGCCGGAGTAATCGCTTACTGCCCTGACGTTCGTGTGGAGATTAAGAGCAAGAAGGTGCCTTGCCCGAATTACGAGGAGTTGGCCGAAACAATGTATGGTATTGTTTTAAAGAAATGCTACGATGAGATACGACGAAGTAATTGCATAGGTTGCATTCAAGGTGCAGAGGCACAGCTCGCACATGAAGGGGGTTGCATTGGGTCATTTTCGGGTACAGTGTGCAAACTGGACATATGCGCTGCCTATTTTTCCATTGACTCGGGTGAGTTGATGGATGTTGTGGGAAGAATGGCTGAGTACTATGACTTGAGGGAAGGACCTGAGATAAAGACTGCGGTGGAGAACATGCTTCAAAGAAGATGGGCTGAAATTGTTGATATGGACTATTTCAGTGAACTTTCCATTCCCGAGGAAATTAAAATGCTTGCGTGCATGAATGAACAATTGACAATTACGATTATATAAGTACCAGCACTTTTATTGAAGTGATTTTTATAGCCGGAGACTGGCGCGTAAAAAATGTACAACCAAATAATTATTTGGATCTAATAATAATAATGTCAAAATGACACTGCATCGGACGGGACACGTAAAATGTTCAGTAGATGATGGATCAATGTACAAGTAATGAAATCAAGTAAATGCGGCTAATGTAATACAATGTACAAGTAATGAAATCAAGTAAATACGGCTAATGTAATACAACCAAATAATGATCCACTGCCACTGCATGGAGACGTAGAATGTAGATAAGTAATTGGGTACAAGTATAAGTTCAAGTAATACAATGTATCCCAGTAATACAATGTGCAAGTATAAGTTCAAGTAATGTAATCAAGTAAATGTATATGTAAATATATTTTTGAAGGAAGAGGTTGACAATGAAATTTTGATGTAATTTTGAATTTAGAAGGAGGAAAATCCAAAAGACTGGTAATTTGGAATATGTCAACAAAACAATGTCACGGATGAGGAAAAAGGGAGGAGGAGGAGCTGGATGAAATAAAGAAAGAATTTTGAATATTGTGTTATTAAACTTTTGTTTCCACCTCTGTTTCTAAAAATCCCATGAGGGCTGTTCTAGGGGTGGGGAGCTGGGGACTTTTGTTGGCTTGGGGTGAAGAAGTTTTTAAGGGGTGCAGAAGGCGGGTAGCAGCTGCTCCAGCCGCAGCAGCAGCTGGAGCAGCTGCAGAGACATTTTCATACAAAGGGGAGTCTATGGTAGTACTGTTTTGAATGTGATGATGGACTTGTTGTCGTTGGGGAGGGGGCGGTGGCGGTGGTGGTGGTGGTGGTAGTAGAAGGTCGGGTAGCAGAAAAAGAAGGAGCTGGGACTTCATAATCCCCATTTCCCTCCTCTGTGACATCGTCATAATCTAACGTTTCTATATGAGACGCTCCATCGTTAAGTAAACAAGGTAGGGGTCGAGGTCTGGCAATTTCAGGGTCGTAGTCGCTGGTGTTTTGGAAGCATCCCAGGAAAAATCTTTTCAAGACAGTGTTTTTGACGGCAGAAATAGCCACGTTCTTAAAGTTGGGATTGAAAAGGGGGGTAGTTGTAGTATAGAGGGCGGGGTCCGAAACAGTTCTTTTAAGGGAATTTCCTTGAAATTCCTCTTTAGCTTTTTTAGCTTTTTTCTTTTTCTTTTGGATTCTCCTTTTAATTACTATAACTATTCCAAAAACCGATATTAATAAAGAAAGGAAGTGTCCAATTTTGGCCAGAATGTTCCAGAAGTCGTCATCGTCGACCTCTTCCTTCAGATCTTCCATTAATTCCTTCAAGTCCGTTAGAGTGGGTCCGTTTTTCTGCAAGAGATAAAAGCTTGGACTAGAAAAAATGCCTACTGCATAAAAGTGCAGAGAGAACATGATGCAGAAATTATCCATAAGCAATTATAGTAATAAGCTGTAATAATAATTTACTAACTGTATATATAATCGTCATAAAAATATTAATAACGGCGTTTTTCATGATGAGGTGGATTAATATGATATTAATTTGGAGGAAGTCAATGTTTGTTATGTTAGGACCAATGCAAATGTACATTTATCAATAATAAAACAGGTTTTTATCGTTTAATTACGCTTCAAACACAGAATTACTTTGTTGCCGAACAACGCTTGCGTATGGATATGTGTACTACTTTCGGATTATCGTTTTTCCCGCTGTCTAGACCTATCTACCACAGTTGGATGTTTCAACAGTCTCTTCCACAGGTCGGAATAAGCCTTACGTCTGAATCGGTTTTAATAAGAAACCAAGCACATCAGTTTTCATAGGATCGGTTTCATAAAAAAACCAACCGAAAGCGATGAGAATTCAACAGGTCTGATTATTGTTTTTAGCCCTTCGGTTCGCTCGGTTCGCCTAAAATATTCCGACGGTGATATTTGGTTCCAATGTAGCTGAACCGAACCGATCCATGTCAACAACAATGCATCAGTATGCGCGTGCAAATTCGAGATTAAACTACGATCTGGATATAGGGGCCATTTAGGCCTGCGTCCAGTATCATCTAAGGTAATCTAAGTCGGAATTATTGATCAGTTTTTTAAAAAACCGATTGGGACGTAAGGCTTATTCCGACCTGTGGAAGCGGCCCATAAGATTTGTACCATATTCCCAGACTCATAATGGGCCGTTTCGCTCGATTTTCAAGCCTTCTCGTACAACTGACCACCAAACAACACGCATCATTAGACTGAAAATTGTCCAAGCTTTAATTTGATTTAAAATATGTTCCTGAATTCGTATTACTAGTCCTTCTGGCCTACCTTTCATCCAGACATTTTTGCCGGCATTTTTGTCAACAACTATGCCGATCAGGACGCAATATTTTAGGACGTAACGTCACCTACTGCCACATACATTAGTTACGCGTCCTTAACAACGCTTTTCGTGCGCACAGAGCTCGGTGTGTTTCAGTCATTATATATGTAGTGATTTCCGCCTAGTAATACTAGTTCACTAACCAAGTTCGAATCTTATCAATCTCAACGAAGGGGAAGTAAAACCAGTAACACAGTGCTTTAGTATCTCAGGCTTTATTCCACCACACAGACCCATTCCAGCAGTTAATCTCAGACCCAGCTTAGGTCCAAATGACTCAGCAAGAGTGAGCAATCACTCAAGACAAGAGTAACAAGGTACAGCAGATTCAGGAAGGAGGCAACTTTGGTACACAGTCAATGAAGGTGTTTCAGGTAAAAGGAAGGTAAAAGAAGGTCTAGTGTAATAACAGGTTATGGTACATAAAAGGAATCTCGCCGGAACATCCGGAAAGACCAACACACTAATTGTGGTATAAAGTACAGTTAGATAAGAGTAACCTGTAATATAGGAATCAATGAATATGACCCATGTAAGTTTTGGCGGGAATCCGAAAGGCCTGTTTTCACCAGCACAGCAAGGCACATGCAGCCAATTCTAGCAGTACTGGTCCAGATATGGTCAGTTGGTAAACAAACACTCAAGCCCCAATCAATGCTTGATTGGTATACCCATATTCACTACAATACCCCCTCCAAAATTTAAAGATTTTTACCCCAAAGGAAATAATCTTCCGGAGGTATAAATTATTAAAACAAACTGTGAATATACAAAATAGGCAAGAGTTCTAAGAAGTTATAAAAAGAGAATTATCAATGCAAACAAGTCAAAACAAGTACAAAAAGGAGCATATGTGTGTCCTCTCGACATAATTAACAAGTTGCGACATCTCTAATAGTAGAAAATAATAAGCATTAGCTTCAGCAGTCTTTTAACCATCCAGCAGCATCACGACAACAAGGAGCTTTCAGAGTCCTATCTATATACAAAACATGATCCAGCACAGGTTAAAAATTAAATTTCTACTATACCAAAACTTCTCTAAAATACGCGGAATAACATCTTCCATCGTCAGGTAGAACTTCCGGGACATTCAATGTCATCATCGGTCTAGGTCCACGTTCAGTCACAATTCAGGGGCGTTCCATGGTAGGTTCCGGTTTCCGGGTGGGCAACGCTAGCAAGTCCAATCCATGTCCAGTCCAGGTCCAGGGTGGTTCCGTATCGTCATCAGTAACTTACTCCTCCTCCTCAGGCACATTCCCAAGAGTGTTCTCCTCCTCCATCGTCTCATGAGACGGAGGCGGAACACCCCATGCAACCTAAGGTGGACCTCGCAGTGGACTTCCAAATGGTGGTAAAGAAGCCATCACTTGCGGACTTATGCCGGGACTCCCGAACCTAGGGAATCCACCGACCATAGGCATGGGCATTGGAGGCGAAGTGCTCATGAATGAAGCCATCATTTGAGCTCCGCTCCGTATCAGTCATCTACACAAAAACAGTCATGGCTGGATGCAGACTGCTTACCATTGCGCTAATCACTGGCTTAGACAGCATGGAAACTAAAGGTTCAGACACACTGCCTGCCAACTCCATGGACCCCTCAGATCCTGGATAAGCCGGGCCCCGCATTCCGTTTTCTTCCCGGAATGCAGTGAGCTGCCCAATGTTCCCACAGAACATAGTACAGCAGAGCCTTAGCTTCTGGTATAACCGCCCACAGCTCGGTAGGAGTGTCTTAGGATTGGTTACTTCCTGCTTCCCGTGTGGAGAGCTTCCCCACTGACAGGAATCTCATCATCAGCACCAAAATAAATAAGGTGACTGCAGTTTTAATTCAGTGAACTTGCAACACAACATTATATGACGAGTTACTAGAACACTTGCAGTCAGAACAACTTATTTACAAAATCTTAGACAGGAGTCATCAATAGGAACGACAACTATCACAGCTAATCCTCTAGGAGGGCTCTAGCTTCATATATACAACACTGGACAGTGGTACTACTCAGGCCAGCCTTTATAGCTTCCAACTACCAGTCTTCCATGCAAGATCAGCCATACTTCGGAAAATTAATTCCAGGATGTAGGTGACCCATTCCTCTACTGAGACTTCATAGCTTAGCACAGTTATTCCCACACACAGGACATAAACTGGCTATACTTCCACTGAGACAAAGTGGAATCATAGTTCCGGGGATCTTCACTAAGCATGACGCCTCAGGCAGCATTTTCAAGCTATTTCAACCAAGATCCAGGACCAATAGCGTTATGAGGTTAGAATCTCTATGCCCCATAGGCCTAGTCCAAGCCACATCACGGTTCTCATGCGACAAGTTACTAATCCATCGGAACGATTTTAGGTTCTTTCCCGGCCATATGAAAACAATAAAGTCCCATACGCCGTTTGGGGACCCAGGGTGCATTGTTCCGCCTTGCCACCCCGGTCGACTTCTCGTTGTGTTTTTAAGGAGAATCAGACTGTAATTCTCAGTTTGCACACATACAGCTCAAGATCCTAATTGTAACCATTCTGGAGGAAGGCGCATCCATTCCTCTTTACAATTTTCCAGCAATCTTATTGCTCCTCCCTGCTCAGCTTTTTCTCTCCCATCCAACTAAAGTTCTACTGTTAGTCTTCCATGGCCTCTCCCTCGCTTAGAGAGATTGGTTCCAAAGCTACAGTTCCACTAAAGTTTTCCGGGGTCTATTTCCTTTTCCGGCGATTCAAACAACTCAGGAGAAATTAGAGCCCTTCCTTGGAAGGTCATTAATAACTCAGCTTTCGTAACCTTCTGCTCTTTTTCCTACCCCCGCAGTCTGCTCTGCAACGGAAATTCATTCTACTTTCTCTGAGCAAGGTAGAATCTTGCTGCCACCAATCTCAGGAAATCTTTGGCCAGCTATAACCAACAAATACAGTCAGCTAGTGTCCTTATACAAGTCCACCCAACAAATAGGTCTGCATTTAGTACAAGCTGCCTAGAGATAGTCAACATGACATCTCCGGATATCCTAGATGGTCCCTAGTTCAAGAGAGGTGCTACTCATGAACTATCTGCTTTTTCTTTCTCACAGACGGAGGGTCTCTCGAACAAAGAACATGTTTTGTTCTTCGGAGATACATTCACCCCCTCCGGACTAGTAGTGGGAGATAACAGCAGTGTCACCTCACTCACTTGTCCAACCACCATGTCAACATCAAGACATAGGGTTCCCACGGACGGACTACTAAAGGCCACCGTCGCCGTAGCGCCAGCCAAGATATTTGAACCAAGGCATCCCACAGTGTAAACCTTCAGAAAGCTCTAGTCGGGCTCAATTGCTTGGACGGAACAGCACGCCAGTGATGCATCATCACAGCGTCTTTCCTGTCATTCAAAGCCAATTTCCCTGACCAGTACACATAACATCTATGCACAAAATCAAAGTCCTGTGCCAGAACTCTGGACTCCGGGCCAGATAAAACCTGTGCCAGAACTCTGGACTCCGGGCCAGATAAAACCAACAACAAACATGTTACTTTGTACATCCGTTTCCCTAACGTCCACAGGAACAGCGCACCACCGTGCACAGTAATCTGCGAATCGTTTATCATCGTGCACACCAAGAGGGACGGAACCAATGGTGGTGGCCGACGCAGGGAGTTGTAGAACTTCTTTGTTACCAGGCCAGTTCTCGAACCCGGATCTCCAAAGGAAATCATTAACATCCCCATTCACTGATACTGCAGCGTACCATCTATCCGCAATATTTCAATCACGAAGCTTCAACACCTTCTGGTTTTCAACAGAAACTTTCTGAACACTCGCGTTTATGATGGGACCCCACTCCACTGTCACTAAAAGCCCTGATTCAGCTTGGAAACCTGCCTGACCCCAGCGCATATCGCCGGAATCTTCCGCTACAGGTATGTCCCTGGAATCGGCACCATTCCGGACGAGTGGTCTCTTCCGCTCGACTAGTCCGAACCGCTTTCGTACATCCCTGGCGGACAGCCCCAGGCTCAGTACTACTTACAGGAGCTAGAGCCCCACCCCCAGTCTCCATCTCCAACACAAAACGATCATGAATTGTAGTACTAGGAAGTGCAGACAATTCCCCGGGCCTCACCTCGCTCTCTATGAGGTCCGTTCAGAGTTTTCCGCCTTCTCAGACTTCCCTCATTGGTCTGTCTTTCTCACGGAATACCCGGCCATCACATTCTCTTCCATCCCATAGCAACGGAGCCTTAGGAGGAATCACAGTAGCCACCTTCAAGTGGGTTTACTCCAAATCACATTGATTTTTCTGTTGATCGCCGGAATTTCTCCCTTTGATCTTCAACATAACATCTGAGCAATGCAACGAGTTCCCGGAAACAAGCAGAGGGGAAGTAGAATCCATGCCCCCATGTCTTCACCCAATGATATTATGTGTAGAAGTAATGCACTCGCTACACTATGCATCATAGGTTTCCCTTAAGTTTGTCTCCACTTACACAAAACACAGACTCAGCACCCACGCCGGTTTCCAACTCATAGGTACCAACGTTTGCCACCAAAGCACAACGTCTCCCACGAGAAGGTCACACGTCCAACTACTTCCTCAGGGCCTCTCAACACCACAACAGACGGACAACCATCTGTAGGCGGAAAAGTCACCTTCAGGTCAACCAAAGTCAATGTCACTGAATACTGCAATTTATTTCTCTTTTTTCCAACATTACAGATTCCCTCTACTGGCTCTACCATAATCAATCTTTCAATGAGATGAAGGCATTTGCTGGAACATACTGTTGACCACTAAAGGTACCAGTTATGGCTCCAAACAAATGTCTACTAGGAGCTACTGCATTGACTGAAGGCCCTCAATCCAACCAGGCAGCATTCCTAGCTATAGTTGCCATAGCCAGCATCTCCGCAGAAGCGGTACTCAAATCCTGAGGATCCGTCATTGCTATCAGTGACACAGCACTTCAATTCTCCATTTCTATTCTCCGAGAGAATATGAGTCCACAAAAGTCTGTATCAGGGAATGTTTCCCAGCAGACATCTGCAAACCTGGTTCTCTGCAAAAGCAGTGCTATTTCTCACGGAGAAATATAGGACAGAAAATCAACTCTAGTCAAGGTCTGTGGTTGAGAACTAGTCACGGCACCAATTGTAGTGATTTCCGCCTAGTAATACTAGTTCACTAACCAAGTTCGAATCTTATCAATCTCAACGAAGGGGAAGTAAAACCAGTAACACAGTGCTTTAGTATCTCAGGCTTTATTCCACCACACAGACCCGTTCCAGCAGTTAATCTCAGACCCAGCTTAGGTCCAAATGACTCAGCAAGAGTGAGCAATCACTCAAGACAAGAGTAACAAGGTACAGCAGATTCAGGAAGGAGGCAACTTTGGTACACAGTCAATGAAGGTGTTTCAGGTAAAAGGAAGGTAAAAGAAGGTCTAGTGTAATAACAGGTTATGGTACATAAAAGGAATCTCGCCGGAACATCCGGAAAGACCAACACACTAATTGTGGTATAAAGTACAGTTAGATAAGAGTAACCTGTAATATAGGAATCAATGAATATGACCCATGTAAGTTTTGGCGGGAATCCGAAAGGCCTGTTTTCACCAGCACAGCAAGGCACATGCAGCCAATTCTAGCAGTACTGGTCCAGATATGGTCAGTTGGTAAACCCCAATCAATGCTTGATTGGTATACCCATATTCACTACATATATACAGTTAGCGCGGTTCAACTTGTAATAATAATAATAATAATAATAATAATATTTTAGCCATTATAATAATATATCAACAAGAATAAGAGGAAATTACCTTCATCAGTGTACCTTTGGCCTTGTAGAATATCCGCCCTCCCTTTTCCCCCAAAGCCGCGAGTTTGTCCGTCTGAAAGAAGGAAGAAAAAGTATGGTATGTAGTGGATATTTTTGTGTGTGTGTGTTTGCCTGAAAAAAAACAGATTAGCCCTGGAAATAAAATAAATAAAATAAATAAAATAAATAAAATAAATGAAATAAATGAAATAAATGAAATAAATGAAATAAATAAAATAAATAAAATAAATAAAATGAATAAAATGAATAAAATGAATAAAATAAATAAAATAAATAAAATAAATAAAATAAATAAAATAAATAAAATAAATAAAATAAATAAAATAAATAAAATAAATAAAATAAATAAAATAAATAAAATAAATAAAAATAAATAAAATAAATAAAATAAATAAAAGCTGCAGCTTACCAGTTGTTTAAGTCATGAGTAAAGGCCAGCCTGGGACCTGTTGCCGTTGGCCAGATCTGGATCTGGATCTGTCGGAGAGTTTGACAGACCCAGATCCGAAAGGAGTGGATTCCCTCTGTTGCCTCCCCTCCAATCTCGACCTCCTCCTGGAAGTTGGTCCTGAAGTCGACCATCCAGGAGGTGGCTGTGATTACCCCATCATTGTCTGTCCTCCTCCATATTCTGATGTGGTAGAGGTACGTCGAAGGGACGGTCGAGTAGTCCTCGACCATCCTCGCTCTTGCCCTCATGCTCTCCATTGTCTGGTAGGAGGGGGTTGCTGCGGTGGTGGTGGTGGTGGTGATGGTGGTGGTAGAGTTACTACTACTACATGTTACTACCAATACTATGGTGGTGGTGGTCTCAGCAGAGGGGGTGGTTTCAGCAAAGGGGGTGGTCTCAGTAGCGGTGGTCTCAGTAGCTGTGGTGGTGTCAGTAGCAATAGTCACTGTCATCTATGGTATGTCATACGATACGAACTTACACGAGGAGGTGACACTTTCTGATAAAGGCCCTTCGTCCTCCTTAAAGGAGGACATACTGCCTAAACAGCTGCATTAATTACATGATATGAAGCATTGAGATCTCGCTTTTGGGTTTTTTTCATAATTACCAATTAGTTAGCGCCCGTGAATAATTTAAAAAAAAGCAATCATAGGAGCAATAAAACATAGGAGAGCAATAAGGAGAGCACATGGAACAAGAAATAATAAAAAAAGTCAAATAATTAAAAATTAATAATTACCTTAGGGAATTTGGAGATTACTGTTGGCACGATTAAGTGACCAGGTCCTCGCAGAGGATTGAAATGCAGTTGGTAAAAGTGACCTTAGACAGGTTAGGAAAGCGTGTTCCAATGGCTTTGAATGCTTTCCTGTCTAAAGGACCTTCCAACCACCCGTCCAATCCTCAAATGGCTAGTCCAGGCAACGGTTTGGTCCAACAACAGGTCTGCTTGAATGGCTTTTGTACAGGCCACAGTTTTTCTGCTGAGGTTGCAGGAGCAATGGCTGCAGATATTTCCCTCAGCAGAAAAAACTGTGGCCATGAGAAGTAGAATGCGAGCAAGGGTGCTGTGCATGCGGCGTCCGTGCAAAAGAGAGAGAGAGAGAGAGACCCTTGGATCAGAAGGGAGGGAAAATTTAAAGTGCGGAACTTTTCCCGATAATATTCAAAACAAATCACAAACTTCTTGACCTGGATGTGACTGCTTGTTAACATTATTGATTTTTCACGGTGCTATTGTAATTTTATCTCAAGCCGTTTAGATTTGCGGCGATGTAAAAGATCAGAGGTGATGACTGACTGGCGGGGCGAGTGTCGTGCCACTTTAGTGTGTTTTCCAGTTGCCGATGTCAACGGATAACAAAACTACTGTTATACGGCAATAGATTTAAAAATAAAAATATAAGGCTATAAGCCTATTTTGGTGTGAATGCAATGCAAACTAGGTGTCATACATTGCCTATCAACCTAGTTTAGAGGGAAAAGGGAGGTATCATGTAACAGGGGACCTAGCGCGGGAACCTGAGGGATGACACCAGAGGGAGCAGTACGCAGCCGGCCTCGCAGACGGCCTCGCAGTAAACTGCTGCTGCTCGATGCTAGTTTATTTAAAAAGCGCTATTATTTTAAAAAAGCATCCCATTGATCCCAACTCTACTCTGCCGTATTATCATAGCGTAAATTTATAGCGTAAATTCATTCTGGTGTTTGCTCCGTATCTACTTCCGCCCGTCGCCATTTTGTCTCCGTGTCTTCCATGTGCATTGCCGTATCTATGTTTACCCGAATTGAAATGGACCTGACAGTTGGAGCGTGTTTACAGCCTCGAGGCATGAATTTGGACCTGGACTTGCCTGGAGCGGGTTACAGGCACCCTGAGGCAGTTGCTGAATGAGCTGAATGAGGCCGCAACAACAACAACATTGACCATCGAGCCTGCCGCGCTTGACAAGTTGTCAAGTCAAGAAGCTTGAGTCCGGACAGACGGTCAAGTATCCAATGTTTTCTCGCCCTTTGATCGGTGTCACCATGTTACTACCAATACTACCAATTGATTAGATTAACGAATATTGCATTGTATTATAGCAACCGGTCTAGTATAAATAGCTAGTGCGTATAGCTGATTGGTTGATCTTTTTTTGGATTGAGATTGAGACAAGATTTTCAGAAAAAACCAACACAACATGAAAACGTCAATTGCCATTCTTTTATTTATTTTTCCTGTCTTGAATCCTGTGACTGTAGAAGCCGGGCTAAATGTTCCTTGTGGAGACTCACCAGAAGGAAAGCCTAGTATGAGATGTCAGCAAAGCTGTCGGTGTTATACGTCGGAGAGGCGTGTGTCCTGTACTGGACCCACTATTAATCCGCTAAAACAGTGTAGCTTTTCACCTGGGAACGAACATTTTATTTTCAAGAACTGCTTGATCGAGGAATTTAACCATTTAACCAGGCCTTTGTAGAACGCCATGACAATATAAAGACCTTGGACATAAGTCAGTTGAGATTAAATTTTGATTGCACTACGCTACCGGATTTTCATCATTACGATCTAATAACCTATTGTTGTCATTTATTTCCGACGTCTGCTGCTGCCTCTACCGCTAGCACCACCAGCACCACCACCACCACCAGCCCCACCACCACCACCACCACTACCAGCACCACCGCTGCCAGTGCCTCTACCGCTGCCAGTGCCTCTACCGCTGCCAGTGCCAGTACCAGTCCGTCCAGAAGTTCTTCCAGAAGTACTTCTGAAAGCAGCCCGTCCTTGGCTGCTACTACAGCCACTACCTCCTCCTCCTTTTCCTCCTCTGTCCTTCCCACTACCACCTCTGCCTCCTCCTCCTCCTCCTCCTCCTCCGAAGGTGGCATAACGTCCCTAGCCCCACCACCACCTCCCTCAGGACTATCCACTGGTGCTATAGTTGGAATTGTAAGCTCTTGCATACTGCTAGTTGTAGTATTAATCATTGTAATTGTAATTGTTGTAAAAAAAATAAAAAAATCCTCCTCCACTTCCCCCTCCACCTCCTCCACTGCCTTGCAGTCCTCCTCTGCAGTACGTTATTTCCCACAGATGGATGACATTGTACTCTATGAGAGGGAGTCCAGTCTATAACAGTGTAAGTACAAACAACGTCCGCACAGCACAGAATCGCTACATTGAATCTGTTTAGAGCTGTACTTGTATTTTTTAGCATGCAGAATGCAAAATTGTAACATTTCGGCGCTGTAATACCCAGGTCTTTACCCAGAGAATCGAAAAACTCTACACATGAATCGGTGGAGTAGGGCGGGGGCGTGTATATAGCGATCCAGTGTCCGTTCCTTTCCGAAATCCTAGCTGTGTTCACGACATAAAGACCTGCGCTGTTTAATCTTTTCCTGGGCAGCTCTTCGAAAGACATTGCGCCTTGGTAGCTTGGTACAAATCGTAGACACTGGTCTATATCCACAGAGCTCATTCCCTTGCTGCGATCCATCGCCTTCCTTCTTAGCTTTCGTAATAGACCTGTCGGGTGGCGTCGATTTTTATCAGAGCTGGAGATTTGGCGTAAACAATGCACGAAATCGATTCTGTCAGTTTCTTGGGAAAACGTCACAACCAAGCGCGTGTTACCCCTGTTGATGGCCGACAGAAGCTCCTAAGAAACCTCCTAAGAAATCTGTCATCGACAAATTAGGCCTCTCGTGCTGAGAGGGATCGCAGCTCTCGAATATTTGGGCGTAGGCTCTCGTCATGTGCTTGTTTTCAAAGTCCAGGTCCAACGGCTGGCCAGGCACCAACTTTCCATTGACTTCCAGGCTGATTCAACTCAAGTCAAATCCCTGAAAGCGGAAAGGATTTCTGGTTGTGTCGCCGTAGTACGCCTTTCCAGTCACAAAGCCTACAATCAACTCCGAAGGTATTAAATCGCCGAACAGCTGACCTTCTGAAAAGGACAGGTTTCCCGCTGGAATGTTGAATGTGCGGATCTCAGAGCGCTCTATCGCGTAAAGAGCTGGTGATTTCTCGATTCGCTCGCTTTGCACTTGGACCAGTCCCTCGTTCACTTTCACAAAAGGCACGAGCAGTGTAATGTCCTTGATGTGAAGCGAATAGCTTTTGGTTGTCGTTGGCGCGACCCTCGAAGCAGCAGCTGCAGCAGCAGCCTCCTTTTCCTCCTCCTCCTCGCTGATTTTACGCTTCTTTGTCTTTTTTTTCACCGAAGGCGAAGGGACAGACAAAGGGGCAGGCGAAGGAGCGGGCGAAGGCGTTTGAGTAGGGGAGTAATATTGATGGGAACTCCGTTTACTAGCAGGCGGTTCTGTTGACTGATGTCGCAGCACAGGGACGTCATCAATTGAACTGATCTTCCACTCGAAGTCCACGCGTAGCGCTTGGACAAGCCTGAATTGACCGCCTTCTTTGCTTTGTGATCGTCTAGGGCTCCGGCCAAATCCTTTGTAAAGCCGGTGGCAGAGAACCAGTTCAAAGTGTCCGAGATACCGTAGCTCAAGAGCCTGTTGATGTAGGATTTATAGGCCCAGTTAATCGATACGGCCGAGTTGACCTGAGTTTGTTGCAAACGGACGGCCAGTCTAGAAAACATCGACACCGAAATGTTATTCACGAGGGTGACGTCGTCGGCAGGCTTTACGCCTCTTCCCTCCGAGTCGTGAATTTCCAAAGTCATGCATATTCTGATTTTCTGCAAATCTATCGTCCCCCGAGTTGTTGGGGATGGTAAAGGTGATGGGCGCCTCGTCAGTTATAGCGCTTGTAGGCTTGAATTCCACAATGTCCACTTCTCTGACCGACGTGTCTAGGTAAATTGAATATGTCCAAGCGTTTGGTCATACCCTCGTCGGCGTTGTTCAACACAAACGTTGACGTAGACATATTTATCGCCTAAACTTTCTTTTGCCCGACGGCGTTTTCTTGCTCTTTTTCGTTTTTTTTCTTCTTTTCTGCACTCCTCGCCTCGCCTGTCTTTTTTTCTTTGACTTGTTAACGCGTCTTTTTCCCCTGGAAGAATGAGGCTTTATTTTTTTTTCCTCTAATAAAGCGGCCTTGGCTCGCTCCAAAACTTCCTGCTCCGGGCCTTCTACAATAGAACCTTCTCCTTTTCCGAATGTTTTTTATCGTTTTGCCAATGTTTTCCCACTTTCCTTTGTCGGGAACGTACGACACTAAGCTCATTCTCGCACTTTTAATTCCAGTGTGCACCATACTTCCTCCATCGTGTCTGAGCTCGGAGGTGCTCCGCTTGCCGTTTTTATATATATCCGAATCTTATCGCAAGTACTTTCTGGCTTTACAGGCATGTAAAAGGGCAGTGTTATTTCCCCCGGTGACTTGATGATTTTGAGCAAGTTCCTAAAGCGATCCTGTGACAACGAGCTGTACTCCAAAAGGCTGCAGTAAACAAACAGATCTTCTTCTAGATTGTCTACTCCCTTTATGTACAGTTCCATCAGAGCACACTCCCAGCTCTTTTCCTCAAAATTGGTCGGGCTCTGCAGCTCGAGCATAAAATCCCACACCGAGTTGCCGGGCACTTCGTTTTTCGAGTTGTTCGAAGACAGAAACAAATACATCTTTTCACGTGTTTTTAATGTCTTTCAGGTCCTTTGCGGAGACCCAACTGTTGTGCACGGAATTCCACCCTTGCCACTTGACACTTTCCTCGACTCGGACTTTCTGCAACTCTTGCTCGAAAAAACGCCCGTCAATCTCCTGGCTGTGCCAATCTTTCAGTGTGTACTGTGGAATGCCTTCCTTCGTCTGTCTGCCCGTCACGTTAAACAGCTCGTGAGTGAATTTCTCGTCGTATTTACGAGTAAAGGCGTGCCTCCACTTGGAAATTCTCACAGTGTCGCCCACCTCAAATTTGAATATGGATTTAAAGGGAGGTGCGTATTTGCTTGTTTTTCGCCTCTTCTTTTTAGGGGCGTACTGCGTGTCCCACAAATCCACATTGCTTGACCTTTCCACTGCCTCTTGTGGAGTGCGCCTGATGCTACGGTGCATGGACCAATTGTAAGCTCGGGTGAATTTAGGCAGCACATCGATCCAACGGTCGGTTTGCTTCCTGTACATATGTTTTCTCAGTTTGTACTTGATCGTGGCTATGAATCTTTCGGCCACGGCCGCCTGGCTCTTTTTCCGTGTGATCACCTGTTTCACGTCTTCGTCGCTCAGATACTCACGCACCCACTTGTTGTTAAGTTCCGTCTGATCGAAACACTTTGTTTCACGTCTCTGAATACTGTTTTCAGCGCTGAAACCATTTCCACTCCTTTCAGCGTTTTTAACGCGTGCGTATAGCCATAGCGACTGAAAACGTCCACGGCGACGAGAAAATACGGATAGGAATCGTTGCTATTGGCATATTTCGTCATGTGAGCGGATTCAGAATCATACTGGTACAGTTTAAACGGGGCTATAATCTTCAATTTGCGCTTGGGAGTCGGAACTTCCTTGAACAGTGTATACGTTTCTTCTCCCTCTAGAAACTGTTCCACTTCCTCAATTGTCAATCCCTTCAATCTGTATTTGGCTGCGTTGAATAGTTCTTTCACCATTCCATACCCGGCGGGGTCAGACGGATCATAGTATATTTTCTTAAGATATCTCGAGGTTGCCATAGCGCTTTCCAATTTGGTTTAATTTTTCTCTTCTTTTTCTGTATAGAAATTCCAGGAGGAGGAGGAATGCCAGTGGAGGGATCGTCTCTTTTCAGCTCGCTTTTTCCACGCCTGCTACTGCCTGTTCCGTGTGCTTTTCTTTTTCTTGAAGGGTTAGGCTTTCGGCTTTTGACGGAAGAAGGAGGAGGAGGAGGAGGAGGAGGTTCAGGATCAGCAGCAGGTTCAGCAGGTTCAAGTTCAGCAGGTTCAGGTTCAGGTTCAGCAGCAGCAGCAGCTGGAGGAGATGCCAGTACTGGTGCCAGTACTGGTGCCAGTACTGGTGCTCCCGTGCCCTTTTGATTGGCTTCATAAAGTTTGTACGGGATAAGAACCATTTTCCTCATCCTGTGAGGGTTAGAAGCTGCTCTTTTACAGGATGTAATGTGTCGATAATCCGATTCTTATGTTTCCCGACCAATTCACCTCTTAGCTTTATACTTCGATTTTTATCGCTCAGCTTTTCAAGTAAAGTCTTGTTCGTTTCCACCACCTTTGCAGCCTTAGGATCCAAAGGCAAATGCAACAAGTTCCATGCAATTTCACTCAAGGTTTTCACTTGCTCCTTAGTAGCTGTGGAAAGTAACGCCTCGGCTTGACGTTTGCTCAGAGTAGACAAAAACAAAGTCAAATAGGCTCCTTCTCTAGAAAGTAGACCAGTCATTGCATCAGCAGGCTCTCGTCCTCGTCCTCGTCACAGGGACCGTCACACACATCAAACGAAAATGCTACACCAGGAGCAACAGTAGGACGTGCGGTGGTGGCCGTGGTTGCGCTCTGTCTGGCAGCCCGGGCACTGCTGTACATTACATTTCTATGCAAGCCCTCGATTCTCGACATTAGATGCGATATCTCTTTTTTCTGCTCTCGAACCATGCCGGCCAGCTTCACTATAGCATCAGCTGAGTAACTCGCGTCCAAAATCTTTCTTTTAGCCGAGTCGCATTTATGGCGTGTTCTACGGTGGGAATGCCGTCCTTCGACCAGGAGTGAATTTCCACGCCGCAATCAAAGCACTGCACACAATCTCCAGCCCCCAAATAGAAGAACCCGTTACTGCACAATGTAAACTTGCTCGGGTACAAATTAGTCCAATTCCTGCTATACGTAACCAGGCGATTTTCATAGTCGGCGAATAAAGGAATGCGGTAATGGCGTGACATGTCTGCTCAGGCAATGTAAACCACAGGCTTTTCCTCGGGAAACACGTCCGTCCAAAGTTTCAACTCGGAATGATTTCGGGGAGACAGGTACACGATTATATACCCCCACGGGCGGCTCATGGCATCTTTATAAGCCGCACATAACGAACCGTTCATGCCTGTTTGGGAATCCAGGCGAGATATCTGTAATACATCCCTTGCGTTTTTGAACAGCACATTGTAATGCGTGTTCAAATTGATGGTCCTGCTCGATTTTCCTTGACAGAATATATTTTGGCTCAAGTAAATCACAGTAATGTTTTTGTGGTGGCTCCCTTGAGTAAACAATCGCTCCGCTTCCTTGTTGTTCACAACGTCGTGCATCAAATCATCTATCACCCAAACAGCAGGGTTTCCACCAGCATAGCTCATCAGATCATTAGGCAGACCCTGCACAAATTCAACGTTCGGCATGTCTGTAAATCCTGCTTGCCAAATGCCGTAAAAGTAAAGCACTCTCTCTGGAGGTTCGCTAAACATGGTCGTTCTGTTTTTCAAAAGCCTTTTCATGAAAAAGGACTTTCCAGAGCCCGTTGACCCACTCCCACAAACAGAGGTCAGAAAAACGCCTCAGCTACGTCTACGGTCTTCATCGCGGTAAATCTATTTTCAGCAGGTGACTGTGGTCTTTTCTTATAGCCTCCCACAGCGATCCCAAAAGGTTGTTGCCCACGTGGTGTTTCGAGTCGACGAAGCGAGCAATCTTTTTATTGAACCCGCACGACCATGTGCGCTCGTTCAACTGACAGTACACCAACGGCCCACTCGTCTGAAGAAGAAATGCTCTCACTTCTTCGTCTTCACTTTCAGTAGGCAAATGTCTCGCATTACTTTGCTCATTTCCTCGTACCACTTGCTTTTCACCTTCAGACCGGGCAACGCCCTTCGACAGTCCTCCGCCTCCGTGCAGTAATGCAGGATCTCTTTGCATCTTTCTGAGTCCCTGTGAAACATGCTAAGCACATAGGAATGCAGATGCTCCGCATTCGAAAACATGTTGTCTTTCCAGTGTAAAGTACACGGGTATTCCAGCGAGAGGGGATCCCCTTTGTCGAACCAGCAAACATCTGACAGGCTCCAAGGACTCAATACCAGGTCCTCCAAACACCGTGTTGTCACTCCGTCCGACAACACTTCGCGCTTCCAGTATGCATAGGCAAATCCAGCGCGCACCTGCGTGTATGTGTTGATTGTGTTGTTCCGAGCTCTGAATCCGCGATTCGTCGCAGAGCGAGATTCCTGAGTTCTCAGCACAGAGGCGTAAAGGTCGAACACATTCTCTAACGCCCTTTTGCTAATGCCTTTCGAGCTGAACTTGAATTTGTCGCCGCTCTTCAAAATGTAGGTTTTACTCGCCAGACAAATCATCTCCTCTCCCTCGGCCTCCAGTTTAAAGGCGCCGGTTTTTTCTTGTCCCTTTTCGCGTGACGCCCACAGCACTCTCGGGGAAACCACACAGGGTCCAAATCATCCGAGCAGCGATTGTAAATTTCGCTGAGGAACCGCTCCTTCAGCTGAGGACGGATCGATTACTTCAGCGTGTTCGTACCTATCGAAAAGTACAGCGCATCGGTATCCATCTCAGTCATCGCAAACGCCTCTCTCCCCAAGTAGCGATTGATGCACTCGTAGTAGAATTCCAACATTCTTTTCTTGGCGTACTGCAAGATGAAGAAACCCAAGTATATGGGCAGGTCCAATACGATCTTGCGCTTTGCCAGTTCCACGTCATAGTAGTTCTGGCCCAGTTCAGTCATTTTCCGGTACAAAGGACTGTTCACTTTCATCATGACCTTGTTCTTGTCGTTGGAATAGATAACTGTCTTGTGCTTCTTTTTGTTCTGGATCAGGCCCCCATAGGCAGAATTTCCCAAGAGTTTCATGGTATCGGCCACAATGGCCTGGGAAGGGTCACTGTCGCCCTTCAAGCGAGCCTTGGTCACGTCATCGACGAATTCCTTGAAGCACGCCTCTTTGCAGAATTCCACCACTTGGTAGATATGCGTCACTTTCAAGCCCGTGTCCAAGTACCACTTGAGCAAGGGAGTGGCGAGCAATAGGCGCTTGGCCCGGGTGCCCGAAACCAACAGCCTCCGAGGTTTCTTCGAAACATTAAACCGCTCGCAGTGTTCGTCTATGTGCTCGCCGATCACCTCGAAAGGCACCTCGGTGGTGCAAAACAAGGGACACATCTCTTCAAAGTACCGCTTGGCCTCCTCTTGTATCTCGATGTCGACCTCCACCAGGCTGAAGAGTTCCTTGGCTCGCACTGCCTCTAGAATCTCCTCCCCGCTCACTTTTCCGCGGTAAAAAGAAGGAAGGTAGCTTTTCGTAAAGGCCTCGAAAGTCTTGTTGCATCGCATTTCCCAACGAATCGCACACTCCCAGTAGTTGCGCACCTCGTAGCCCCACTCTTGCAACAGAGCCTCGCGATCCTCCGTGCGCATCAACCTTTTCAGTCTTTCTTTCTCGTCCATTTTCCCCTTCATGCAAGAATGCCCGTGAAAGTAGCAACCCGCCACCTCGACGACCAACGTCTTGCCATTCGCCTTTTTTTTTTTCGAAATCCCGTCCACCGAAAAGGAACCAATGCGAACTTCCTTGCCGTAATTGCACATGTGCTTAATTTCCAAAGACGGATCTTGGAAATTTAGCCAATCCATCCAGGCATACATCAGCAAGTGCCTCTGGATCTTCTCGGGTTTGAAACCGTACTCCCTCTCTCGGCGAATGTAAAACCAGGTAGGCATGGCTTGACCGATCGCATACAAATACAAAGCGTTGCAATCCAGTCCGATGATTTTCTTGACAACCTTGGTTTCAACCTTGGTTGAAAATTATCGAGGGGCCTCCAATGATATTTTTCTCGATCACTGCATACAGGTCTCTGTGCTCCGGTGGAATCTTGCAAAAGAAACTACCGTGCTTGTTGCCTGCATCGTGCAGCATCCTTCGCGCACTTCCCGGGCAACTGATCGACGTTTTAAAAACATTGATTCCTTTGGCGTGGTAGAATTGCTGTAGCTTCTCGGTTGCAAGACAGAAAGCCAACGTATCGTTGTTGTTGTAGTACACCAGATAGTCGTGCAGCGTCTTCATGCCCTTCTCTTTCCACACCTGCCATGAATCATGACCATGAATCGAAGGCGGTCGTTCTGCACAACCAGATAGCTGTTATTTCGCTTGGCCACAAAATTCTTTCTATCGCCAAAGTTCATGTGCTTGAAAAACAGCTCCTTCACCAAATTAATGTCGTAGTTCGATGAATTGAACCCAAACACAGGCAACACCTTCATGTAGTCCTTGAATTTTTCTTTCAACTGCGCCAGGTATTTGTACATGATTGTCTTGGACCGGTTTTCCTGGTTTTCCTGGATCATAAATTCAGCTTCTTCTAGCTCATCGTAATCGCCTCCAGGGACCAGATCGACCTCAACTGCCTCCTCCTCCTCCTGCTCCTGCTGCTCAGAATCATTGTCATCATGCCAAAATTCCAGCTTGGCCTCCAGCGCCAAACTCACCTCTTTCCATTTTTCTCGAGCCAAAGCATACGATTTGTCTTGGATTTCGTGCAAATGGGTAAACATGGACCCCAGCAGCTTGTCCATGTCCTCCTCGACAAAACACACCGGCTCTGTGTAGCCCTCGATGTTCGAGCATACGCTCACAGAAATGGCCTGGTGGTTTTGCTCCCAAACTAGCTTCTCGGAATTCTGTTCATGCATAGGGGCCAATCTAATTTCTTTGAATGCCAAGTAAGCCACAATGAAGAGGACTTCTGCAGTATTGAACAAGGGTACCAAGCTATCAAAGCTGAAATACTTGGCCAAGAATGCATTGCAGCTAAAATCAAATCAACCAAAGACCCACGTGAATGTAAAAGACTTGGGGAAATAACCATGGATATGAAACATTCTGGTTATAAAACCTGGGAAGTTGAAAAAGATAAAATCATGGAATCTCTCCTTCGAAGTAAATTCCTTGATAATGAGAAACTCAGGAGAAAACTGGTTGGGATGGGCAATTGTGAGCTCGTAGAGGCAACATCTGACATATATTATGGTGCGGGAGTATTCCTTGGTAGCAAGAAACTCAATGACAAAAGTTGGAGTGGACAAAATGTCCTTGGACGTATGCTTATGAAAGTAAGAGATGAAGCCCGATCCTCTTATCCAAATGATATACCGATACCGCCCAAGAATCTACACCCTGACCACCAGAAGTTCAAATTCCCAAGGATGCCGACCAATAAATCCAAAAATTCCATAATCAAAGTTGGAGAATCATCAGGAGTAATGAGGCAAAGCCCTGCCTCTCTACAGAGAGAAAGGGATGGAATGAATGACTACTACGATGCTTTGAATAATGTAAATGGTGCACCAATGGACACAAATGAAAACGCCCCCTGCTTGACAGAGAACCGCCAGAACCAGACTACAGGTGATTTAGATGACAACTTGAATTTTTCAAATGGACTGAATACACAAAATGTTTCCACACCTGCACCAAAGCCCTCAACAGACATGAGATCAACCTTGGAATCATATCGAGAAATGAAGGACAATTCTCGTCAGAGATCCAAGTTGGATCGCCTTTTCCTTGGATAGAGTATGATAGAATTTGCCACCATAAACTAGTTTATAGGTCTTAAATTCAGAATGAAAGTGCATTGATTCGATTGAGTAATAGAACAGCTGATCAGGTCAGAAGCTGGGACACCTATCAAACAGTCAATAGGATGCCATTTATCTGAAACATGCACGCATAGTCTGTAGCAGAGGTATAATGAAAGGGTAATTATAACCCTACCGTTTGTTTGTATTGAATGGAGATTGGGAAGTGTCCACATGGCTCACAAGACTGAGTCATATACCATACTATAGATGGAAATCCAACGCTGGATAAATGATATAGGGGGGTTTATATGTTGTTATTACACCGCTTGCTTTTACTGGAATGTTACAACACAATGTATATTCAAATGTTGTTTCAACAAGGAATATGGTTGAGCTGTTGAATAATTCAAAACATAAAGGGTGCTCGTTCCTGAGTCTAAACTGTAGAAGCCTTGTACACCATTTCAATGAGATAGAATCGCATATTCTTGATAAGGGCATTAATATTGTGGCCCTCAATGAAACTTGGTTGAGAAATGTTGATGTTGATTATTTCTATCAGAAATCTAATTATACACTTGTTAGACAGGATAGAATAATTAACGGTGTCTCTCAAAGGGGGGGTGGCCTAGCTTACTACTGTACTAATGATTTGAAGATCGATTGTGACAGATTTGCCGACCTCAATGTCTGCTCTAAGGACTGTGAATGCCTTTGTATTAATGTCAAATATGGTAATTATGGTCAATTCCTCTTGGTCAATTTGTATAGAACGCCTTCTGGTCAGGTAGACTCATTCTTCACACAATTACACATAATTATGGAACGTATCACAAAAAGAAAGTTACGTGCAATAATTGTAGGCGACCTAAACATCGACCTTATGAAGAAAAATGTACAGTCACAAAGGTTGCAAAATATGATGGTTAAGAATGGAATGACGGATTTTAATAAGAGTCCTACTAGAATAACCAGCAATTCTGAAACTTTGTTGGATGTAATATATAGTAACATGCCCCTCCAAGATACACAGGTATTGAACATTAATATATCCGATCATCTTCCAACATTTGGTATTATTCATAAAAAAGTGAAAGAGCGTATATCAGATCGCACATATATTTGGACAAAATCTAAGAACCCCGACAAGATTCAAAGTTTCAAAAACAATATAAGAAATTGGTGTAATAATAATATGTTGCCCAATGATCTGACCATCGATCATAGATGGGAAAACTTTCTGTCAATAATGAGGTACTGGGAAAACAAACTCTTCCCTAAAATAAGAAGAAGGAAAAGACCTGACGTCACCTATATAAGTGATGATATACATAGACTAGTTACTGAACGAGATAAGGCTTTTAAGAAAGCGTATCGCACCAAAAATGTGGATGATTTGAATATTGCAAAGGGATTGAGGAGGGAAGTGACTATACGTATGAAATCTGAGAAAAGGCGATTGCTGATAAACCAGGTCTTAGATAACTCAAATGAACCAAAGAAGTTTTGGGACAAACTACATAACATATATGGTCAAAAAAAGATATCATGTACAAAATGTTTGGACAGATTTGAGGTTGATGGTAGTTTGCTAACAGGTAAAGATGCACTTAACTATGCAAACAGTTTTTTTGCATCTATTTGTACTGATAGTGAGATAATGATAAATGATGCAAACACCGTTTTTCCAATAAGATGGGACGTTGACATTGAACTAATTACCCCTGAAAAAGTATTGGCCGAAGTAAACAGTCTGAAATCCACAAAATCTTCAGGGATTGAAGATATAAATAACGACATTGTTAAATGGTCTTTGCAAAGTGGAATCAACTATTTTACTCTACTGGTAAGGGATGTAATTGAGTATGGCATATATCCTCAGCAATGGAAGAAATCAGCAGTGACTTTACTACCCAAAGCAGGCAAGACCACCAATATAAATAATACTCGAGCAATTACGCTAGTTTCATCTGTGAGCAAGATAGTGGAACGCCTGTTATATATCCAAATTTATGATTTTCTGGATAGAGAACGCATCCTGAGTATAAATCAATTCGGGTTCCGCAGCGGTTTATCTACTGTTCATGCAATACATGATGTATTAGAACTTGTATATACACAGGTAAATAATGGGGAAAAAGTAATTTCCACATATTTCGATGTGAAAAAGGCGTTCAACAGCGTCTCGCACAAACTGTTGTTGGTCAAGTTGAAAAGAATTGGACTAGGTTCAGTAATAATAAAGTTGATTGAAAGCTTCCTCTCAAATCGGTCACAATACATCATCCAAGGTAATATAAAGAGTAAAGAACATAGGGTAATTTCTGGCGTACCACAAGGAAGTATTCTCGGTCCATTGCTATTTTTAATTTTTGTTAATGACCTATGTGAAATACAATTTAATGGTCGTCTGATAATGTACGCTGATGATGCAGTTATTATAAACACAGACAAAGACTATCAAAATGTATACAGCAAGACACAAGAAGACATTTACAAATATGTTAAAGGGTCAGTAAACGGGTTCATAGTCACTTTTAGGACAACAAACTTCATGCCGCCATAAATACAACATCCAAGTATCAATTTTTTTACCTCCATTTATGTCTAACTTATAGTCACTTACAGGCCCGAATTGAGAAAGCTTACTTGAAAAGGTCTGTTTAGCACAAGAGGGCACTGAGAGTGCTGTGTGACGTCATAGAGGCGCACCAGAAATGAACATAATATCCCTACCTTCCCCCCAATCTCACAGCAATTGAAGCAGTTATGCAATACAGCTAATACCTATTCAAGAACCAGTCATGAGAGGTCAAAAATTGGGTTGGTACACCCTCCTTCTTTCTAGCAGCAATTATGAGAGTTGTTTATTATGTTCATTGCATGTACATTTCTAGATTGGTGCACCTTTATGACGTAGGCAAACAGTGGTGCCTTGAATGAAGTGTTAAACTGTGGAACTACTTTTTCACTCCTTTAAATGGGTAAAACTCAATAAATGATAACTTGAATTAAGTAAAACCGGGGTGGTAACATTTCAATAATAGTAAGGAAATGGATTTGCTCATAATATTTGGGGGTTTACTGACACTTTAACTGGTGTACTGGAAATGGGCTTGTAGTAAATGATCAAAAAACCAAATACCAACTATTTGGGGGTAGACTAAGAAGGGATGATGGTAATGCATCTGCCCTCACCTGCAATGGTAAGGATATTACAAGGGTTGCCAACTTCAAGTATTTAGGTTGTATAATTGATGACAGGCTGTCAATGAATAGTCATGTATCCAACCTGTTATGTATTGCTAATCAGAAAATGGGAGCGATCCAAAGAAGAAGAGGTTTTATGAATTCAAGAATATGTATATTAATGTACAAAACTTATGTTTTGCCTATAACTGAGTATGCGACACAATTTATTGACTGTGCAAGGTCTAATCTAATTAAGAAGCTTGACAATATAATGAAAAGAGCCTTACGTATGGCCTATGGTAATCAGATAAATATGCAGGACAGATGGTACCTATCCAACCTGATCCCACATAACATACGTAGAAATATTGCATGCTTGAAATTGATACATCAAAAAAAGAAACAGCTAGGGGCACGAGCCAATATAGAATATCATTTGAGAATAGGAAGACAACTGGAATTATATATAGAGCGACCACGATCTGAAAGATTTAGGAAAAGCATTTTTTATACTGGAAAACAGCATTGGAACAATCTCCCAATCGCTTTAAGGGAGATAGAAGACATTAACCTTTTTGTGTCCAGGGTGCGTAACAAGTTGTCCATTGACTGGAGGCAAGAAAATAATGCTTAGATTCCCCTGCGTTTTTTAGCTGCCTGTTCATGTTTTTAAATTGGGATATAGCGGTATGGAAACCAATTACACTATGAAATGAACATATGATCTAAAGAGAGTGAAATACTTACTGAAATACCTATTGAAATTGACCCTAACATTGATTGTGTTATGAACTACCTGTTGTAAACACCATTGTATTGTAGTGTAGAATGTAGTATAATTGACTGCTGTTAAACACCCTCTTCATTAATAATCAGGTTGTAGACAGTGTTTGTTTGTTTGTTTGTTTAGTTATATGAATATAAAAGGTTTTTGCGTATGGTAGTAAAGGTTAGATACATGTTACATTAATTACATTTGGCAACGCATGAAAGATATATCACATAAGTGGTTATGCGTATTTTGTAAATTTATTAAATGATGTGGCCAATAAAAACATTTAAAAAAAAAAAAAAAAATATCGATTCGAAATCGAACGCGGCGAACCACCCAAACGTAATCTTCTCCGTGCTAATGCCAACATCTTCCAGCTCTTCGAAAATGGTCTTGGCCGGAGAGTACATGCCGCCGCAAAGCTGCAATTTGGTTTGGGCCAAGCAACACAAACGATGCGTGTCAAGTTGCTTTTGTGATCAAATATACGTGCACATGTTTCACACTCAAACTTTTTGGCAAAGCTTTTGAAATCCGAAATGTAGCTCAGGTGATCCTCGTGAAGGTTCAAATACAGCACAGAGTTGAACTTTTCGTGGGACAGATACCTCACGACCACAGCCCCGTTCGGCTGTAGATCGTACACCTGCAAACACACGCTGAAACACTCCTCGAACAGCAAGCCCTTGTACTCCCCAGGCTCTAGCGGCAGTGCCACGTTCAACACGGTTTCATTGTACTGACGCCAGTCACGATACAACCTTTCCGCGTACGGATCCATACTTTCCAGGTCAGCGCCCATGTGCAAAGCAAAAGCTCTGAAGGAACACAGTCACTCTCTAATCGCATGTCTGGAGTGGGCTTTCGTATCCAAAGCGATAACGCTCTTTCTATTCCTAAGGTAATCCGGACAAAGCCCACTTCCCAATGGCCAATTGGTCAACGTCACAAAGTAGTTCACATTCCACACCATCACAGGTCTCCATTTGGAATTAGGTCTCATCTGCCGAACGGCCTCGTCAACGTCCAAATCCCTTAGATGCTGCTTCAACTTGGCCAAGTCATTTCGCTTGGAAATGTACATGGGCTCGTCAAATAACGAGGCGTTCGAATAGGGAACGAAATACCGATATTCCCCCCATTTCACTGTGTCTCAACAGGATTCCCAACGACAGGTCAATTTTGAAAGTCTGGTCCAGCTCGCTAGCCATTCTTTCCACGTGCTCTTCGAACACGTCAGGCGTCAAATCGTTCACAGGAAATTTAAACACAACAGACAGATCCCCTCTGGTGTGATTTCGCAAAACATGACCTCTATTCGCATTGAATACTTCTTCCATAGCCTCGTCGTCAAACGGGCAGGTGTCCCAAGGCTCTGCTTGAAGCCCGTCTCCTTGTCCGTGAAGCTGACCTCGATGTAAATAAAGAGCTCGCCGTGAATCGAATCTCTCTTCACATGATCGGCACTTGTAACTCCTTTTGTTGTGAGAAGCCTCGTGGCGAATCGCGTCCTCTTTCGATACAGGCACGCGCTGACACATGCTGCAGGGCTTCAGTCGGTGTTTGTAAATAGCTTAGTGGCGAGACCGATTGAACTTGCGCGTAAACACCTTCTCGCAATGGCGGCAGAAAACAAGAAGGCGTTTCGGCTTTTCCTAACAACAAGAAAAAATCCAATTTAGCACCATACTTTATATACACACTAATTTACACACACTAATTTATACACTTTACAATAGGTCAAATTACTTCTTCAATTGTATCCATCTCTTCCTCCTGTGGTACTTTTCTTCCTCCTCCTCCTCCTCCTGTGTCACACCGCAGGTCTCCTCCTCCTCCTCTGTCTCAAGTGGGCGACAGCATAACCCCAATCTGTGCATTGACGCTGTTTTTGTTCCTCTTGTGTGGAACACACCGCAACTAGGACACAACTCCTAAAATTAAAAAAAAAAACTTAACACGTTCCCCTGTGTTCAGGTCACCAGTTATACTTATAAATAGGTATACTTACAAATTTGCTACTTAAACAAAGTTATACTTTGTTTCTTATACTTGTTACTTTACTTACCAATTTGCTACTTACACAAAGTTCTTTTTATATTTTAAATATTTAATATTTTAAATTTTATATTTTTCAGAATACCTACTTCCGCAGTTTGCATCGCTTCAGGCTCAGCTGCTTCAGTCTCCACCACCACATGAAGATACGGGACTGTAGCAAAATCCCTCGAGCACCTGCTCCAAACTAAAGCACACGTTCTATAAATATAAAAAAAAAAGATTACTTTCTGTCAATAAAAAAAAATCTGACATGTTGTAAACTGGATTCAATTCGATCAGGTCCAAAAAATTCACTGTCTAATTAAAAAATAAAAATTAAAAAAACATATATACATACATCTTCACTCAATTCATCCAGGTTCAGGTCAAATCCCTATAAAAGGAAGCACCGCGTGGGGGTTCAATTGAGAAAAACCCAATTTATTCAAAAAATCAAAATTCTCCAATTTCAATTAGGTCCATAGCTCGGTCCTACCTCTCTCACCACGTCCTGGGGTTGTTGTGGTTGAAGTTTCTCCACAGTCTCCACAAAAGGTTTCTCCACAGTCTCCACAAAAGGTTTCTCCTCAGCTGTAAAAACTGAAGTCAGCGGTTCCACCTCTCGGTCCTTCTCCTCCTCCTCCTCCTCCTCAGCAGTCACAGGGCCCGTGAGAAGTTCCTCCAGCTCTCTGCCCAACTCTGCTAAAGAGGCGGCTGCTGACTCGGTCTCGGTCTCTAGTCCTGAAAACCATGCTGAACGGGTCACCACAGCGTTCTCTAACTGAAAAACAAAACCATCCAATAATCCACCTGTGTGTGTGTGTAAATTTCCAGAAATATCAATTAGATCCATAGCTTGGTCACAATCCTGCACTTACGGTCTGGAGATATTCCATCTGGCCTCTAACATAGGGGCTCTCCGTCAGCCCGCGTTCCAGGGCTCAAAAGTAAAGCCCTAAAGCACTGGTGAACTCCAAAACCTGCTCCATCCTTTGTCAAATTTTTTTAATAATGATCCAAAAAAGGCGTGATTTTTAATTTATACGCTGATAAGCAGTACTGCTACCAGTCTGCTACCAGCGCCCTCCCTCGGGTCAACGCAACATCATATATAAAGATAAACCCTCGATCTAATCATACATAACTATCATACTATCTCAAGTATGGCACGTATGGCTAGATCCAGTCGCAGCCGGCACTATAGACAACTCAAAAGGGCCGAAAGGAAAAAAAAAGCAGAAAACAACCCAGTTCAAACGCTCGACATACTTCAACTATTCCTACAGCAAAATAATGCACAATTCAAAATTTGCACAGAAACCCAGCGCTATGCTTCTGATCAAAACTGGCATACCATGGCTCATCTACAATTTCTATTCATTAGAAAACAAGTCTCCTTCATTGGGGAAAAAGTGGGGATTTCGCCAGGCACTACAAACGTCTTCTCACAGAAAAACTCTACCGGCAAACCAAAGATGTGTTCATCCCAGCCAACACCTATTTGGAATATACCGCCTTCACTCCAGAGTGCCCATTCTCTTCAGCTATTATATTCACCGCAAAGCTAAAAGTAAGCACCAAAACCATTACTTTCAACGCCGTGTCTGTTCTACCCGTTCTCACAGAGTCCAATACATGCTTTCACAGCAGATTTATGATTATGTACAACCAAAACTACAAATTGTACCCGGATAACTTCATAACATATCAACCAACGCACATACACTGGAGAAATGAAATATGCAACGACTTCATCTCCTGCTACTTTGGGAAACAAATCCCCATAAACCAAACTGAGTTTTGGAATGGATCATCACCAAAATGCTGTGGGGACCAGGATTTAAACCATATATTCATAGGTCTCGAAGATGCCTACCTCAACGAATACGCCATCTGCATAAGATGCCACTGCTGTGACATAGACAAGTCAAAGCTAAATCTTTATGTCCCCCTCCCATAAGAAAGGCATCAGGCATAATATGATATCCAGGACTTTGCTCCGAAACTATAGACCTTACAACGCTATTACAGCTCAAAAAAAACAAAACCACATGCTATGATATGCTAAACCCGTCTATAACGGACTTTGCGCTCGCGTGCCAACTTCACCTGTTCATGCCCATGCACACGCTTCATACTACAACGGATTATACAAGATACAAAAATACTTACACTTCGTATTGTCCTGTCAAATTTCAAGCAAACAATGGACTAATAAAACTCACAAGGCTACTTATACCTCACCAAGTTGTCGTTGTACCAGAATACTTTAATAAATAATACATAATTATCTCTCTCTCTCTGCACCTGCAGCTCACACCTGTTCCTCCAAGTTAAATAACTCAACTCAACTGCACCACTCTCCAACTCTCGAACTCTCCTCCAACTCTCGAACTCCAACTCTCACAACTCTCCCCATTCCACCATTATATACCATTAATAAAGCTTACACACACAACTCTCCTCTAACTCCTCAACCCCATCCACTGAGTGCTACACCACCACCACCTCATCCAGTGGGGGAGTGGTGCTGGTACACACCACCACCACCACCAATCACCGCTTCAAGATAAACACCAGTCACCAACGCTTCGACGCTCGAGGGCTTCGAGATAAGGAGCTAGGGGGGCTGGGGCTTGCCAGCCATCTTGGACTTCGACCATAAGGGAGCAAGGGGCTAGGGGGGCTTGGCGGCCATCTTGGATTACTCCTAAAGGTCACCTGTGCGGGTTTATTACTACTACTAATATCAAACCTTAAATTGCAAGTTAGAACTGATCAAATTAAACATATCCAGAGAGATGGTGTTTATAATGTTTTTTTTGCGTAACTGTTGCGCATCATAGCCTAGTACACTAACTATACATAAGAGGGAGCCACTTGAAAAATTCCATTTATGGGCAATATATCATGATTTATCCATGTAAAATCTCGATGTTGGGCCTAATTATAATTATGATGAGACACAACAATCACACTCACTCACATACATGCAGTGAATATATTTTCAATAAAAACATCAACCTACATGCATCAACCATACAGTGCCACTGTGCACATGCAATTTATATTCGTTGACGGGCCGGGAGAATAGATCGATATGTATATATAAATTAATGTATCACAACCATGATGTATACATAGCTCTGGACTACATAAATGATGTCTATTTACTGAAAAGGGGTGGTGCATATATACTATATGAATTAAATTGTTACATCAATTTGATCATGGAACCTGCCTGATCGATCGACGGCTGGGTATATATCTTGATATACAAATTATTCTAATCAATCGATGTCAGCTGCACTCTATCCTTCCATCTAGTATCTATGTAGGTGGAAAACCTTCAGACATCCACAAACCCTATATATGTACCAGAAGTATAGTAATTTAATTGCAATTAAAGAATTAATTTTAGTACATCGATTGATACCCGGCCACCGCGTTAACTTAATATCACATGCATATGACCTCTCACTAATTGTGAAAGATGTGATATATATCAGAAACCACTAATTATTCAATTTAAACAAAAATGAGATGTACTATGAATTGATTATAATGAAGAGCTGAATTAATATTCATGCATATCTATTCACACATGAATATTGTGCATATATATGTTTGTACCAGGAGTTGTCAGTCTGCCAAATAAATGTATAGGCATCGTTTTTATACAAATATAGAAAATAAGAACAGTAAAATGTCAATCAACCACCTAATTTCATTTAACCAGTTGTATGTTTGGATCACATACGCACTCGGTCATTCCTGCAAACATCGCCCTATAGCTGTGCCCCTGTATATGAGTCGACTTGCCCTAGCCCTTCTACATATCAAACAATATTAACCCACTTCCTTTTGTAAATAAATCTAACTAATTAATATCTATTAGTTGAACCAATAACAATCCTTTATACTGATTACAACATATCAATCATGGATATTTCGACCAGCATGATATTACATCCCTCTATACAAGTCTTTCGAATCAAGGCTTTCAAGAGACTAACTGTTTGCTGCAAGTCTATCGATCGCTTCCGTTTGCTTCCCACCAAACCCTGGAGCGAGCCAGTGGAAAAGTACTGGAATATGCTACCATGGGTACGCCGCGATAGCCACTGGTCACCCAACGGTCAGAAGTCACCCCTTTTCCTCCTGAGCCTTGCACCGAGAAGACGTACATCAAACAGCTCGCGAAAGCCACTAGAAATCACCCAACTACAACAACCTCAAAATCAAGATATCCCGGTAAGAAATGTTTCTCTCTGATGTGTATCATGCATTGTGTTGTTATGGTTTGTGTGTTGATGTTGATTTTGCCTATTTTGCGCAGTAAAAACGTTAGGTTTTGCGCATTGTGAAAAGGGAAATAGAGCTATGGATTGACACGTGCTAGCTGAGGACATGTGCTTATCGATAGACCTGTATAGGGCCTACTGATCTGTACATCAATTCATATATATTATTGTTAACCCAATATAAGTTTGGTATCAGAAAAGAATAGTTGTTTAATTGTGTGTAACAAAGGTCTGTGAAAATAATGCTTTGATCATGGAGACTGCACGTCTTGCCCCAGCTTCTCTTCTAACCAAGGCTTCGTATATCGATCGATTTGAGGATATTTCTTTTGGACTTATTAATTAACTGGGTGGTAGTACCGATCGATTTTAAGGGTATTTCTTTTGGACTTATTAATTAACTGGGTGGTAGCCGCTATATCGATGGGGCAGCAGTATCTTTAAGTTTATATTTAAACAATAATAATTACATCAAAGTGTTTATTTTCACAAGCTTCGCCATCCTCAAGTATATATCTTTTTTTTTTTTTTTTTTAAAGGTTTTTATTCAGCTACCTGCCGTCTGGGCATATACAGATCTAAATTTTTTCTTTGCTGTACCTTATTCTTTTTAAAGTTTTTTTTTGATTTTCTTATTTTCTTCTCCTCCTACACATATCTACAACAATAGTGACATCTACATGAAATAATGACTCATAACAAGGTAGACTCGCGCACTAGGCAAGTATTTGTCAACACCAGTATCAGATTTTACAAAACTCCTTCATAAATACTCTAACCTTGGACAGCCATACAGAGCTGCTCTTATCGAATGCCGCGTTGTAGGACAAGGCACGATACTGTCTTTTTACTTCATTTACGAAGGCTCTGAACTCAATGATATTATTATAGAACAGCTTTTGTCTGTGAATCATGTTTTTTGCCATAATCAAAATCCAATTAAAAAAGATATTAAATCTCTCTGTACCAAAATACCCTAGAAGAATGCTCTGAGCATGAAGGTTGTTGTGAGCAATTGGGCTCAATACATCATTTTCCATGAACTTTAGCATTAACATGTCCCAAAAGGCTCTTGTATTTACACATGATACAAAGAAGTGTCTTAAATCATCTTTTTCATCACAGTATCGACACTTGTTAGTTGGTACTATTTTTATCCTTTTCAAGTATTCGTTACAACAAATTGTTCGATGCACGACCCTATATTGGAGAGCCTGTAATCTAGACTCAGTACAGCTCTTAACAGGAGTTAAAAAGATTATTTTGGATAGATCTTGATCAGGGTTCCATTCGATATCAGCAACAGTATCATCCCAGACTCTGAGTTTATCATAGTCCGGTCTATCAGATACGACTAGCTCTTTGTACAACTCTTTGCTACTGGTTTTGAAAATATTAAATGTTTTACCGTTGATCTCAAACAATCTAGTTCTAACTCTGTTTTCCTGAACCACGTTATTTCTGATTTTCTCCAACCAATCGAAAGGTATAGCAAATCTAATCTGTAAAATTTCAATGAATGAGCATCTGATACCATATTTACGTGTGACATCCTCATGTGAGTAGAAAGTATTATCATCTCTCAGCAGGTCACGGATAACATTAATACCGGCGTTCGACCAGTGTTTTCTCCGTACTACTTTCCTACCAACCTTTATCCATCTGTTGTTGGCTATTCTTTCCTCTAGTATTTCATTTTTATTCTGGGGCTTTCTGTTAAAATACAACCTCGCCCAAACACTAAATACATTATCATAAAAGGGTCCAAGGCTGATGGGGGGTTTCCTCCTACCAAGTAGAAGATCTTCCACTCCCATATCGTGAAATTTTTCCAAAATTTTAACCCATTTTGACTCTTTTTCATATAGGGCTCTGTTCACCCACATAACTCTGTTAGCTTGAATTATCTCTTTAATACTGCGAAGGTTTAACCCTCCATCTTCGGTCGATTGTTTGAGAAAGGCAGAGCTGATTTTGTTTGACCTACCACCCTATATCAGAGATCTAGCGACCCTGTTTATGGTTTTTTCCATGTGCACATCTACATTTATACAGGATAGGACGTACTGCAACATAGGTAAAATTAGGGAGTTATTTATTATCACCTTTCCCTTGAGGGAGAGATGTCTAGAGTTCCATATACCGCAGACACTCTTCATTCTTTTAATCAAATCATTAAAATTTAGCTTGTTTTCATCTTCTTCGGCTCCTGGCCTTACAAGGACAATTCCCAGGATTTTTACAGTATCTTGCCAGCTTATACCATCTAAAATACTGTTGGAAATGTCACACTCTCCAATTATTAAACCGGCAGTTTTGTCGATATTAACCACCAACCCTGAGGCCATTCCGAACCGCTGGATAACATTTAATGCGTTCACAGCAGATACCTTATTCTTTAACAGTAGTGTGGTATCGTCCGCATATTGGACTATTTTGTTAATAATATTACCAGTTTCGAAACCTTGAATTTCGACCATTTCCCTGATTTTAGCACCTAATAGTTCAACAACAAGAGTAAACATGGCCGGTGAAACCGGATCACCTTGCTTAACCCCGCGCTCTACTTCAAACCACTCTGACATGTTACCATTATTAGTAAAGGTTGAAACAGAATCAGATAAAAGAGTGTCAATCCACCCACAGATAAACTCCGGAAAGCCAAAACGACCCAAACATCTCTGTAGGAACTGCCAACTGATAGAATCATAAGCTTTTTTGAAATCGATGGCAATTGCAATCCCACTCATGTTTTTTTTGGCTAAGAAATTAATACTATCCTGAATCCTACGAATGGCGACACCAATATATCTATTTTTAATAAAACCATGCTGGTCTTCATCAATAATTTCGGGTAAGACAGAGTTGATTCTTTCAGCAATAACCTTTGACACGATCTTATAGTCTACATTTAATAACGTTATTGGCCTCCAGTTCTTTATCCTCCTGAGATCTACTCCCTTCTTAGGAATAACCGATATTATACCTTTTCTCTGTTCAGATGACATTCTACCTTCATCGTTAACAGCATGCATCATCTCCATAAAAGCACCAGATAAATCATTCCAAAAAATTTTATAAAATTCCACCGACAAGCCGTCGCTGCCAGGTGATTTCCCATTTTTCATACTTGATACTACATTTTTAATTTCACCTTCAGTAACAGGCCTTTGCAGCCATTCGATTTTTGGCACACTTAGCTCCTTTACATCTGCATTTAAAAAGAAGTCGGCTTCACCGTCAACAATATCTCTTTTAGAGTAAAGCTCAGAATAGAATCTTCTACCTTCCTCGATGATTTCATACGAGTCCTCCGACAAGGTATCCTCGATCAACAAACAGGATATAGTTTTCTTCCTTGCGTTTTGTGCTTCAAGATTTAAAAAATACTTGGATGGTTTTTCGCCATCCCTTATCCACTCTGCTTTGGACCTCATAAGGGCCCCTTCGGCTTTAATCAGATCAATAGCACACATCTCTGCCTTTATTTCTCTAATTTCATTTTCTTCTTCAACACTTAAACTATTTTGAGCATCAAGCTCTTCAAGTCTTAACTGCATGTGGCCTTTCTTCTCGTTTCTGGCCCAGGCTACCTCCCTACTTTTGGTGCGGAATTTGGCCTTACACTTATCTTTTAACAGGTTCCAATGTTAGTATGGGACAAACCTCACGATACTCAAACACATGGTCATGAATTACCCTTTTAATATCTTCAACCAACATTTCGTCTGTTAACAAATTATTATTTAGCTTCCAAAAGCCTTTTCCTCTTTTTTTAACCTTGCTCAAAATATCAATGTACAAAATTTTATGGTCAGATGACGATATTATGTCGACCTGACCCCCAGCTATCATGTTAGCAGCCGCTTCACTTAAAAATATGTAATCAATTCTAGACCTTTGACTGTTTCTTGACCAGGTATGATCCTGATTATACAGAGCTTGTAACAAGTCACTCAGATCAAATTTACATAAAAACCTTTCAAGTCTAACCGACATTACCTCCTTCGACTTGTTTATCTTATCGATATTAAAATCCCCCAAAATAGCCATACATTGACATTCAATCGGTTCCAACATTTTTCGCAACTCTATAAGAGCTCGCTTCTGTTCGACTTTGTGTGAAGATGTGGGAAAATAAACCGACACCAGGCACCACACAATATCTTCAATTTCTACACATACATACACAAATCTACCTTCAGTGTCATTACCTTTGGCAATAAATTTATAATCAAAATCATTTGACATCAGAATGGCAACCCCGCCCGAATTAGATCTACCATGGCTAAAGTAAATATTTCCTTTCCATTGACTACGCCAGACAGGTTCAGAGGCCACGTCAGAGTGGGTCTCCTGAAGAGCGTAAATAGAACGTTTGCTGGAGCCCAGCTTAGTAAATAATGCTTTACGCCTTTTGATATCAGACACACCGTTGCAGTTGAGAGAATTTAGTCTAAAGGTGTTCTTTTCTTCCTCAATTGTCTCTTGTGAAGCTGTAAGATCATTTGTCGAAACTATCGATTCAATGTTGTTGACTGCCATCTTGGTTGTTGTAGTAGTAACATCCAGTTAGACTGTCATGGCACGTGCAGGAGTTCCTAAGAGCCACCACCTTGTTTTGCTGCTACTGCAGCTCTACCTTGTAAATGACATCTTACTCTCTCCCACACTTTTCCAACGATGTTCCCTTCTTTAGGCCATTTCCCATGATCTAAAACCTCAGCATGTTGGGAACCCATTCCAATTCCCCACACCGAATTAGTTGGGGACGCCTCCCCTAATCTCTTGGCTCTTGTTTCAAGGAGATAGTCGGAGATGTACTGGTTTTGAATCGCCTTTGCCTTAAGGGCCACATATAGGGTCTCCTCCATTCCTTGCATCCAGGCTTTATGTTTCGCAGACCCTGCTTTTTTTGCAGTATTCAACACGTCTTTACACAGCATTGGATTTCTCATCGTAGTTATGGAGTGAGCCCTGGCTGCATCCTCTGTAGCTTTCATACATGAGTGGGCTAAGAATTGTTCAACACATGAGAAATTCACACCACCAGTATGGAAGTCGGCCAAGTGGTGATTTGATAAAGGAGATTCCTTACCGAAGAACACAAGAGCATCATTGTCCTCCACCTTGGCTAGCGAGATCGGATTAATCTCTTTGGGCAACGTGTGGAATTGATCATGGTAATATACATCTCCGTTAATGTTAATATTACCTTCAAACTGGCTAATCTGATCATACAATTTCATCCTTCTGGCCTTGCGAACTAGGTAGTCTGCCCTGTTTTCCCTGAGTCTCAGTTCCTTAGGCAGGTCGCGTTTTACCCACACTTTGGCTCCGGTTTCTGGTTATATGTAATCCTTGAGCTCGAGCCTGTTGGTCCAAAACTCAAAAGCATCACAGTCGTTCATAAAGGAAACTCTCATGTGAGGGCCAGCCCTGTTAACTCTAGCCCCGTCAGGGACATCCATACTTAGACCGTTATTTAGAATCTCGGTCGCAGTCTTTTCCAAGTATTGCTTGTCCTCTTTGGCTGTTTTTTTTTGCTCTAGCTATGCCTTCGATGACAAAACTCTTACTCATGTTTTCCTTTTCCTTTGTTAGTCGCTCCTCCGTTTTTTTCTTGGCATCTTCCGCCAGTATCAGGAATGCTTTATCGTCTTTCTTGACGCTTGTCTTCCTCAGCATTGCAATTTCCTGATCCTGTTTGTTGATCCTTTTCTCTAACCTCTCGATGCGCGCCTCCTGGTTCTCTTGCGCCGTCTCGATTTTCTCGATCTTCTTGGCGTTCTCTTTCACCTTAGGATGATTAGTAACACATTCTGTCATGGAAGCCTTTAGTCTAGCTTCCATGCCATCCATCATGGCTTGCATCTTAACAATTAATGGGTCTTTATCGACCTGCATGGCATCTGCTTCGGCCATGCCTTCTCCAGATAACTTGATCTTTTTCACGTTCTTCTGCATTAATGGCGCCGTTCACAAGGTTTGTTTACGTCCGCGCTGTGATAGTTGCGCGATTATGCTAGAATCACCTTGTGGCTGCACGATCACCCTGTTGTAGGCCTTCTGTCTATCTTTTTTCAGTCTTTATACACTGGCCCAGGCTCTTAACATACACACAATGTTCATTTAACCTCCTTGTTATTATTAGCTAGATTTAAAGTCAAGATCACCTTCTTAGTCCTTGTTTCAGAGTCTCTTGAAACTCACCGTAGCGAATTTCCCGCCCTCCTGGCTCGGTTCAGTTTTAACCTAGCTTCGATCTTTCAAAGTCAGGCCAACACACCCTTCTATCCCAGGGATTATATGCATATATTTGTCCAGTGCTCAGAAATACTGTCTCAAAGTCCAAAAGATAGCCGAAATCCACTGTTCATCTGATTAAACGTCAGGGCCACGCTTGACCAGTTGACCGTTGTCCAGATCAAGATGGCGGCTACTCCACGAGGAGGGACGCTTGATTTTTCTAACACTTTTTCCAAAGAATCACAGCTCTTTTTGTCTATTTTACTCCTTTCTCCACACTCCAGGAGCATTCATGAACCTTTCTAGCTAGAAAGATTCGCCTGCGCGAGGAAGATAAAAAAAGAAATGACGATATGGCCGGAGCCTCTAAGTTCCACTTTGTATCCCGCGCGTGTTGTAACCGGAAGTCTCAAGTATATATCTTAATTGCATGGTCTTATTAACTATTTTGATTGTTAATTAAGGGCTTCATTCACATCAGTCAGTTATCACAAAAAAGGTTAGCGCATATACTATTGCCCATTTGATATCCGGTGCATGTGCACTGGCCGCCCATACAAAATCCAAAATACTCGCAGTCACACAGGTACTTTAGAATGGTTCATGGCTTATTAAAATTGTCCCGATACTTGTGCTGCCACCTACAGGTCTCAAGGAGACCGTTGTAACCATCGGACAATAAAGTCACTCCATAACTCAATCTCGTGTCTTGCAGTTATCATTACATGGTACCAGCGAGTAAATCAAGAGTTAGAAAGATTAATAAGTCATGGACGGAGTAAAGCCACCGGCAGGATTGGACCTGCAAACGGGCAACATAGCCACAAACTGGAAGAACTTTAAGGAACGTCTGATGTGGTATTTAGAGGGGGTTGATGTCCCAGAGTGTAAACACAGGAAGAGAATTGCCCTGCTCCTGCACAGCCAAGCACAGCACAGCCTGCGCGGCCAAGACGCGCAAAAGATATTCAAGTCGTTCACCTATGCCGAAGCAGGTGATGCAAAGAAGTTCGATAAAGTGATTGAAAAGTTCGAGGAATATTGTCTGCCAAGAAAAAACTTGACATATGAGAGGCATTGTTTCCTGACAAGAACACAGGCCCAGGGTGAGTCGTTTGAAACGTTTCTAACGGAGCTGCGCTTCATGGCTTCCACATGCGAATGGGATGCTATGGAGGATCAGCTCATTTGTCAAAAGGTGGTCTGTGGTGTAAGAGACAGTACCGTCAGAGAGAGACTGTTAAGAAAAGAAAAGTTAACGTTGGATGAGGCAGTAAGTATGTGCAGGGCTGCCGCTGCCAGTCAGCATGAGGTAAAACAAATGGAGCCAGGACTGACTCAGACAGTGAACGCCGTAACAAGGTATGACTCGAGGCCACGTGGAGCCGAGGGGGCAACGGGAGGAGCCCAGCAGTCACACAAGTCGGGCGGCCGAGCCAAGGGTGCCAGCCAATGGCAATACTACTGCAAGAAATGCAGCACTTCACACATATGGAAACAGTGCAAAGCATGGACGCATGTGTGCAAGAAGTGTGGAAGTAGAGGACATTTTGAAAAGCTGTGCTACAGCAAGGTGTCGGAAATCAACGTGAGCCAAGATGATGAGCCAAACGAGGAAGAAATAGACACTATCTACATAGGTGCAGTGGATGCAATGCCACGCGAGATCAGACTGAGTAAGCCCACTAAGTGGATTCATGAGTTGAAAATAGGAAATGATAGCATACCAGTAAAACTAGATACAGGTGCGGGTGCAAATCTATTGAATGTTGATGACTACAATGATTTGTGTAATAGACCAAAAATGAGGGAAATTCGTGTGAAATTGTCTGATTATAGTGGCCAGGATATTCCCGTGCGTGGTGCTGTTATACTGAGAGTTACTGTATTCCGTCGTACTGTACCCGTCATGTTTATTGTGTGTAAGGGATCAAGCCTACTAGGGGCAGATTCATGTGAAAATTTGGGCCTCGTCAAGAGAATGTTTGAAGAACCAAATGATGTAAATACGGTATTGGCAAGTGTCATTGATGATAACAAATGTAAGATGGGAAGGTATAACGATCTCGATGTAAGTAAAGAAAAGCAAGTACATGACTTGTCTGGTTGTACTATTCCTGACACGACAGAAACTTTGTCTGCCATTCCAGTGGTGTATGATCTCAAGATTAGAGCTGATGCTAGGCCAGTTGTATATCCTCCAAGGAGAGTTCCTGTAGCTATAAAGGCAGGTTTAATGGAAGAGTTAGATAGGATGGAAAAGATAGGAGTTGTTAAGAAAGTGTTAGAACCAACAGAATGGGTCAATGCAATTGTAACAGTTAAGAAACCTAATGGAGCGCTCAGAGTTTGTTTGGACCCGAAAGATTTGAACAAAAGTATAAAGCGGGAACACTTTCAGCTTCCAACAAGGGAGGAGCTATTTAGTGAGATGAAGGGGGCCAGAATATTTAGTAAATTAGACGCCAGTCAGGCTTTCTGGCAGGTTTGTTTGTCAGAAAAGTCCCAATTAATGACAACTTTTGCCACCCCGTTTGGGTTGGGGTATACATGGACGATATTTTGGTGTACGGGGCGACACTGGTAGAGCATGATGAAAGGCTGAAGGCAGTGAAGGAAAGGATTGCTAAGAGTGGGTTAGCTATGAACTGGAGTAAATGCGAAATAGCAAAGGAAAAGGTGGAATTCATTGGTGAAATTTTGACTAAAGAAGGTGTAAGCCCCTCCCCAGAGAAAGTTAGAGCAATAACAGATATGGCCACACCCACCTCGAGGGAGGACGTACAAAGGGTGTTGGGATGTGTAAACTATGTCGGGCGATTTATCCCAAACTTGTCTACAATGTGCACTAACATGAGTGTTGAGCAAACAGGTCTTGTGGATGTGGACCAATGTGCATGATGAGGAATGGAAGAAAATTAAAGAATGTCTCTCCTCAGATCCGGTTTTAAGCTATTTTGATGTAGGTCTGCCCACAAAGGTATCAACGGATGCAAGTAAAGATGGCTTGGGAGCGGTGTTGCTGCAGTTGCATGGGGAGGAATGGAAACCAGTTGCGTATGGGGCCAGGTCGTTGACAGAATGCGAGTGCAGGTATGCCCAGATTGAGAAGGAGGCTCTGGGGCTAGTATATGGTTGTCAAAAATTCCACAATTACGTGTATGTGCTGTAGTCGGTCATTTTAGAAACAGACCACAAGCCCCTGGTTCCATTGTCTGAGAAACCAATGCATGATATGTCCCCCGATTGCAGCGTCTCATGCTGAAACTGCTGCGGTATGACCTGGTATTTAAATGGTCGCCGGGGAAGTTTTTGCACTTGGCCGATACGCTGTCCAGGGCTAAGGTGAGGAACATTGATGAAGTAAATGTAGATCTGATAGAGGAAATGGAAGCTCAGGTGAGCATGATATACAAAAGTGTCCCGGCCTCAGAAAGACAAATGGAAAGGATTGCTGAGGCCACGAATAATGATGACATGCTTTGTATGGTTAAGACATGCATCATGGAAGGGTGGAAAAGTGGAGCATGCCCGGCATATGCAACCTTTAAGGATGAATTATGTATGATAAAGGGAGTAATATTTAAAGGGGACTGGATAGTGGTTCCAATTAGCATGAGGTCGGAGATGTTGAAAAGAATTCACACTGGGCACATAGGAATAGAAAAACAAAGGCGTTTAGCAAGAGAAGTTATGTACTGGCCAAATCTAAATCGAGATATTGAGGAGCAGGTTCTAAATTGCCCCATCTGTCTAAAGTACAGGCCAAATCAACAGAAGGAGACGTATGTAAGTGATGGGGTAGAATGGGGTCCCTGGCAGAAAGTGGGGGCAGATCTGTTTTATTGGAACCAGAAGAACTATCTATTGGTGATTGATTACTGTAGTAACTACCCGGAGATTGCACTGTTAAAGTCAACATTGAGCAAGGAAGTAGCAGAGCACCTAAAGTCAATATTTGCAAGACATGGGGTCCCAGAGATCTTGGTGACAGATAATGGGCCGCAATTCAGTGCCCAGGTGTTCTATACATTCTCACAAGAATATGGGTTTAGTCACAGAACCTCGTCCCCACGCTACCCCCAATCAAACGGCAGGGCGGAAAGAGGGGTTGGCATTATTAAGAATATTTTATCAAGAGCAAAGGAAGGTGGAGAGGATCCATACATGGCCATAATGGCATATCGATCAGCTCCAATGAGTCAGGGAAAATCGCCTGCAGAATTATTAATGGGGAGAAAGATTAGAGGAGTAGTACAAATAGGAAAAAGAGTTGAAAAGAGAGCAGAGAAAGAAAGTCAACAGGCTAGAGAAAAAGAGGTTGAGTTTCTCAGAAACTGATCAAGAACTGAAACTTCTTAATACTAAGCAACATGATCATTATAACTCTACCAACCCTCTACACAATCGGTCGGACAACTCAGTGTAGTCGGCCTTGTGAGCACCGGTAAATGATCAAGTTTGTATTGGAATTTATTTGAATGATCCGCACGATTCTTGTGGGAAGGCATAACGTCTCCTCCATGTTGCCTGGGTGAGTTCAGAGACGCTACTAACCAAGCATCTTTCTGGAGAACTATTAAACTAAGACAGATCACGTTCAAATAGTTCGCCAAAAGATGCTTATTAATTTAGGGTCTTTGCCGGGCATGGAAAAGTCGGTAAAGTGGGCATTTTGACTGATTGGCATTGAATTATGAATCTATATTGAATGGCCTGGAAATTCTTCCCACTAGTATAGCTATATATATGTTTTCAGTAAGAACCTTCGATCCTACCCACACCCCAGCCCTTGATTAACTGCCCATGAAGTTTCTGCAAATGTATGTGTTCAGTGATATATATTTGAGGAGGTATACCAAGGACATAGCCATTTCACAATTTGATTTTGTATGTTTCTATGTATCTAGATAGGATTATGCAAGGATTAGCATTCTATATCCTTACTCTGGGACCTTTTGTATTTGGGCTTTAGGTTATCTTCGCCACCGCGCATGCCTAGACATTTTAGTAGTTCAAATGTTTCAATAGATCGTAGTCACGTGGCCGCAGAACTTGTCAACGCGCGTGTTGCTGCAACGAGTGGGCCTGAAATCCCTCAATCGCAACTATAAGGCTTGATTGCCGTGCCCTTACATAAAAATTTATTATTATGTGTATTACTACATTAGGACCTTGGTGATACCCAGATAAGATCCATAAGATCAAATAATTTCTAACTGGTGATGACCAATTTCTTCCTTTAAAAGCAAGATGATCATTACTCATTATAATTAAAGTATAACCATGAAAAGCAATCAAAAGTAGCTATCAGACCAATATATAATTTCTCTCATGGTTAGCGAGACATTTGTCATATGCTTCTATCCACACTAATAACCATCTATGAACGTTACTAAATCTATAGATCTTAAATTAGTAATTTAATTGTTGCTGGCCTATGCACAGCATCGTGTATAAAGGTCAGGCGTGGGGTAGGGCGGGGTGCTATAAGTGTGTGTTTATGTTCTATAGCACCCCACGCGCTGTCCTCACACTTGGCCTTAACTATCTCCCAGGTAAAAATAATATTATGATGTTGACATGTCATTTTATTCCATCTACCATCCAGATATGGGGCGGCATTCAAGGCCACAGTATGCCTAGAAGTTGCACAGAACTAAAAAATATATACGTCAGATGCAGGAAAGTGAATGAGCAGTTCATGAAGAAAACATACCAGATCTAAATGTTGCCACTGACAGTGTTACAAATGTGTTAGCTGAAAATGATCCAAATGTGTCAATGGAAGATGGTACAAATGTGTTAGCTGAAAATGATCCAAATGTGTTAGCTGAAAATGATCCAAATGTGTCAAGGGAAAATGATCCAATGGATCATGAAATTTTGGGGGATACAGTTTCAGAAAATGGCTCTGATACAGATGCATTTGTTGATCCAATCAATGAAAATATTGAACATAATGATTGGTACAAAATTATTCAGTATTGGCATTATCAACGTGCTTTTTGTACTGACCTTGCTGATTGGGCTGTCAGTAATAATGTAGGAAGAACAGTTGTGACTGATCTGTTACAAATATTAAACAAAAGGTTCCATTTATACCTAGGGATGCCCGAACACTTAAACATACCATGGGTACTGTCGATGTGAAGGAGGTATGTGGGGGTGAATATGTATATTTGTCTATAAGACGAGCTCTCCTTCAATATTTAGAGCATAAAAAAACAGAAAATAATGTCTTCAATATTCTTGTTAATGTAGATGGAATTCCTATGAATAGCAGTAGCGGCCAGCAGCTATGGCCAATATTGGCCAATATAAATGGTGGCCCACCCTTTGCTGTCTCACAATGGTTGGGATACTCTAAGCCCAACAGTATATTGCTGACTATGCACATGATTTTATCCAAGAAGTTAAAGAACTTTATGAACATGGCCTAACTCACTCAGGTGAGGTTTACACTATCAAAATTCGAGCCTTTGTGTGTGATACTCCAGCATGTGCATTTCTTAAAAGTATCACAGGCCACACAGGATATCACAGCTGTGGACGTTGCGAAGTTAAAGGGGAGTTCATAGGTTCTGTTTGTCTGATTAATACAAATGACCCTTTACGGACAGATGAGAAATTTAAGGAAATCATGTATGATGACCATCAAAATGGTTTATCCCCACTTGCAGCTCCTGAGTTGCGTATTAATATGATCGAGGATTTTATCCTCGATTATATGCACCTAGTGTGTTTAGGAGTTTTGCGCAGGCTAATTCGTTGTTGGAAGAAGGGCCCACATAAAATTGGCACAGTTGGTTGGAGTGCAGTGACAGCAAGCTTGGTACATATGCGGCAATATGTGCCATCGTGCTTCCAAAGACGGCCGAGGGGACTGGATGAACTTGACCATTGGAAAGCGTCTGAATTCAGGTTCTTCCTTTTCTATGGGGGTATTATTGCACTAAGGGATGTTATCAGAAAAGACCAATATGAGCACATGGTCACACTGTGTACAGCAATGCGTATTCTTTTATCAGAAGAAATGATAAAGAATGGTTTATTACCTATAATGTGCATAGCTTAATGCACATGGCTGATGATGTCTTAAATCATAAGTTGCCCCTTGATCAGCTATCAGCATTCCCATTTGAGAGTTATCTTGGACACCTTAAATCATTGGTGCATGGCTCTGTGAGCCCTATCCGCCAGATAGTTAAAAGACTTGATGAAAGATGGCACCTCAATAAATATAGATTCTTCCAAAAGGCAAATAATAAAGTACCAACATCAAAGACGCGGGATAGCGTTTATTTACTACCCAATGGCAACTTTGCTATAGTTCAAGAAATACTCCCAAACCAGGAAGCAAAGTGTCAGGAAATAAAGAAGGAAAGAACACGTGACTGGTACACAATCCCAATAAATTCAAGTGTTTTGGACATCAGACACGTTCCATCTTTGTCACACACACAAACAGTGACACTGTCTTTTTCAAAACTAAACCAACCAGCTCTTATGTTACCTGTCAGTGGCGATGAGAATGGTTATGTTTTCTCCCCATTACTACAAAACAATCAACGATAAATGACAAGTGAGTATAGGGAATTTAAAAATGTTCGTTCGAGAAGTCGCACATTTTCAAGTAGGGCGAGGAATATATTATATTATATATACTAGTTGATGTCTGATGGATGTAATTGTTATACATACATCCCTTTTGGTAGTGCCTCTTATCAGTGATGAAAATATTAACTTTTTGACAATAAATTCCCTTTCAGAATGGAGAAGCATTATCAAACCGTTACATGGAAGGAAAAGGGTGAAAGGGTGATCCGCAGGGTACCATTAAATTGGCTGACTAAATTGGACAATGGGGAACTATATATTAGCTGGCCAAGCAAGTTGGATGCACAAAAGGATCTTGACCAACGGACTGAGCCAAAGACGTCTTGGTCCCACAAAAAAGTTATCAAGACCCGGGATGCATTACATGGTAAGTAAAGAACTATCATGTCAAGCATAAGTTGCCTTTATAGATGTCTGTTTATATAACAAAATCAATATATATGGAGACCTGGATCGACTTATAATTAATGTCAACATAACAATGATATTGTGCCTCCATAATGCTATATGCATTGATGTATCCACATATTCAATCAATCAATATATAATGAATCAATGAATATCTATTAATTAAGTTAGTGTCAATGCAAACAAAATTTTAATATTTATATGATGTGTATTTTTTTCTGTAGAGACCTGGAGATCTGATGGGGAGTCGGATGAGATGACAACAACTAGCTCAGAAGGATCACAAGAACAAAAAAGTGCTGGAGGGCGACCCTCCAGATCCAGTAAGAAAAGATGTGCAGAAGAGGATGGTAAGCTATATAATTGGAATTTAAATTTGTATTTTTTAAATTGATGTTAGAGACATGGTGTGGCAAATGCTCATGATACAAAATTATATATGCTTATGCATTAATAATAATGTTTACCATAACAATATTCTTGTTGGTTAAAATAATTGCGTCTCCAGGCATATACTAAAAAGAGCAATTTGTTTCTTAGGCATTTTCCTAATTGAAAACAATGCCAAAAGTCCAATAAGAACATACCTAACTGAAATTTATTTTTTCATATTTGCAGCTGGGGCAGTAGAGCAGGTACGGAAATTGATTGCGAGAAGGGCGGTCAAACCAAAAGGGTACCCACTAATGCTGAATACTGCATTTTCGAAAAAAAAAGGGGCCCTAGTGAAGAAGTAGAAAATCTATCTGTGGGTGATAAAAGTGGCCAGGAGAGCGACGAGTGTTCAGAAGGAGATATACAGAGCTCAGAGTCTCACGAGGGTGACTTTGAAGATAATCAAAGTGAAAGCAGTACAGAGGATGAGGCAAATATACATGGGTCAAAACAGAGAGACAGCAATCCATCATCTCCAACAAAATTAAGTGAACACACAGATGCATCTGGGTCACAAGAGATAATCACCAGTCCATCATCTCCCATGATTAGTGCTGAGACACCATCTCCCACAATTAGTGAAGACCGCACATCTGGGTCAGAACAGATAAACATTCTTAAGCAAACATCGTCCACAAATATAGACAGCCCTGGGTTAAAAAAGATAGACATTCGTAAGCAAACATTGTCCACAAATATACAGCCCTGGGTTAAAACAGATAGACATTCGTAAGCAAACAGGCACAAAACAGAGAGAAAGCAATGCAAGATCTCCAGGAAGTAATGAACACCGACGATCTGGGTCAAAACAGGGAGACAGCAATGCAAGATCCAGACAACAAGACATAGTTGTTACTCCAAAATCGTCCAGAAATAACAGACAAATTGATCTAACATCATCGTCGAGAAAGGCAAACAGCCCCAGCTGCTGCTGTCATAGAAAGTAGTCCCACTGATGCTACACTCGTGAACAGTATGAAGAGTAAGTGGATGAGAAAATTATTTAATAAATGACAATTATTTAATATACGTAGTCACACAGAGTGTTATTATTAAATTGAATTATCATTTACTGAAGTTATAACTTCATTTGTATACAATATGTGAATGGTGAACCTGTTTTTTGACAATTATTTAATATACGTAGTCACACAGAGTGTTATTATTAAATTGAATTATCATTTACTGAAGTTATAACTTCATTTGTATACAATATGTGAATGGTGAACCTGTTTTTTGACGTGATAAAATATATCGATCATGGATATTAAAAGAACATGTATATTCCTTATTCAGATTTAGAAAGACGGTCCTATGCCTTCTTTGCATCTTTCGAGGAGAAATTCGACCTTTTCTCACGACAAGTAGAGAAGTTGGCCAAACGCGTGGGCGACAAGGAAGGGGGATATTCAAGAGGCCATAATATGTGTCCCGCTCCCTTAAAAACCAAAGAAGCGGTGGATGAACTGGACGAGAATATGGTTGACAATGGGAAGAGAGCAGCTTTGGTAGGTATATAATTATGTGATTTCAGTGTGTCAATCGAGGTATGAAAAAGTCAGATGACAAGAAATGGAAATAGTATTCAATTTTGTACATGTGTAGTGAATACGGTTTTAAATAGATCCGAGATAATTGGTCTGACCGGGTGTTGCTATAATTGGGTGCACGCGCCTCAACTGAACGCGCTCCCGGCTCAGAAATGGCCTTTCGGATTCCCGCCTTTTCTTACTTGGACAGAGTTCCAGTAAACCATTATCAAAGGTAACTTAAATCTAGTCAACTCTTTTACCATAATGTGTCTTAGAGTGCTTCCGGATGCTCCGGTAAGACTCCGTGTTGTTTCACTGTGTTACTCCTATGTAAAACCATGTTAACTGTTTGACTCTCAACACCTGCAATGATCGTGTACCATAATTGCCACTTGTCCTCTGAGGCCAATACCTGGTCACCTCTGTTGGGTCCGATAAACACTATCGGACATGGTTTGTGTGGAGAATAAAGCCTGTGATACCTAAAGAGCTGTGTGTCTGGTCTTCTTTCCCTTCGCGAGAATAGATATATCGAACTTGGGTAGTGTGAGACGGAAAAACACTACAATTGGTGCCGTAAACCAGTTTCTGGCCACAGACCTTGTTGATAGTGTGACTGTTGTTTCTTGGTGAAACAGGACTGCGTTGTGCAGAGGTTCGGAGATTGGCTGATAGACCCGACCAAATGGCTGAAGCAGCGGATGGTACCGTTGCCCCGCTGGGCACAAAGTCTCCGCCTAAAGTCAATGTGGTCAAGTCTCCGGCAAAGGTCGCTACCGTGATCAAACCTCCGAAGTTGTCTATAGTTGCGGATACCTTTGGTCCTCCGATGAAAGGACTATTGGGTCCCCGTAGGGAACAGGACCGTAAGGATCTCGTAACCCATAAAGATGAGGGAACTTTTGCTTATGAGGGCGATGGTTCTGTGCACCGGGTAGATGTTGGAGCAGGTAGTGCTTTCAATCAGTGGCGTTGGTCGCCGGAAGACTTGACTGAGGATGAACTCCGTCACGAATTCCGGAAGATGCGTGCCGACTTTAAAGCTCAAGTGCTGCTGAGGATTTGCATGCGCGTATGGCAGACGTTACACAGCAGAATGCAACTCTTCGCGGAGTTATACATGATGCTGTTTACGGACCGCAACGGTGGAAGATTGTGTTTCGGAGGATGGGACGGAAGACACGCCCCCGCCGGACACTTCGCAGGGTGAGGATTTGCTTGGTATGTTGCTGAAGGTCAAAAGTGCATACACACCCAAAGCTCCAGTGACGTCAACTTTTGCTGATCCGAAGTTGTCATTTGCACCGATGTTGGACGATCCGTCCATTGTTGCAGCTAAAGGGCTGGAGGATGTAGACAGGCATGTTACGTCCTCAAAGCAGGCACAAGCTTCATCTTCCCCGAAAGGGAATGCAAATGATGGTTCGTTTTTGGCCAGCAAGAATGTTACCCCGCGCAAGGAACAGAGCAATGTGGTTGTTTCCAAGTCACGTAACGCTGTCGTTAAGACTCCTAATGGTAGAGTTCGTGATGGTACATACTACCGCAATTCCCCTGGTTCCCCCAGTTCTGTGTTATCCAGTACTAAAACCTGGAAGAAGCCTTCCGGAGGTGATAGTGACTCAGATGACTCTGATGATGACTGTGGAAAGGATTATTGTCGATCTAGTAGGTCCCGCCGGAAAGATCGTTCTCTTGTCCAGGGTCTTGAGTATACTGGACCGGATGAGTCAGATGAAGATTTTAATTACAATCAGTCTTCGACCCGTGAGAGTATTGCTCCGAAAGTATCCGTACCCAGGTTGTGGGATGGTGTTATTTCGTGGAGGATATACTTGGCGGAAATGAAAGTAATCGCTACCGCGCACAACTGGAGCCCCGAACAGTTGTTACGACAGTTGATCTGTGGTTCCAGGAGGCAACTGGCGGAAATGGGAGATTTGCCGGAGAACTTGACTCTTGTACAGTCTGTCGACCATATGGAAGCAAACTTTGGCGAGAAGTCTAGACCTAGAAAGCAGGCAGAATTCTATATGTGAAGCGGACTGGTTGCTTCCAATGTGGTCAGGAGGGTCATTTTATGGCTAGCTGTCCGCAGAGGGATGTCTGGAAAGACGCAACTGGTAGGGGAGGTTCTGCGACAAAGGCTGACCAAGCAGTGAAGCCGGAGTCGTCGGAAAACTCCAAACGGGTCTCATAAGAAGCGAGATGGGATCCGGGGAATTGTTTGCGCTTCCTAGTACTGCAGTTCATGATCGTTCTGTGTCTGAAACGAAGACTGGGTGTGGGGCTCTAGCTCCCGTAAGTACTACTGAGCCTGGGGCTGTCTGCCAGGGAAGTACGAAAGCGGTTCGGACGCGTCGAGCGGACGAGACCACTCATTCCAGGAATGGTGTAGATTCCAGGGATTTTCCTGTAGTTGCAGACTCCGACAACGTTTGTTGGGGTAAGACAGGTTACCAAGCTGAGTCAGGGCACTTGGTGATAGCGGAGTCAGGTCCCATCACGGGTGCGAGTATTCAGAAAGTTTCCGTGGATGTTCAGAGGGTGTTGAAGCTCCGTGATCCATATATTGCGGATAGATGGTACGCTTCAGTATCAGTGAATGGGGATGTTGGTGATTTCCTTTGGGATCCGGGCGCTACCACTAGCCTGGTGACGAAGACGTTCTATGACTCCCTGCGTCGGCCGCCGCCACTGGTTCCGTGCCGGTTGGCGTGCACGATGGGAAACGATTCACAGATTTAGGCCATAAGCAGGGGCCGTTTATCGTTCAGTTTTGTTGCACCCAACGAGGGACTATAATCTTAAGCTTTGTAAATTCTGATAATTTCATTTAAAACCGAATTTTCCTTGTTCCCACCTTCAAAAGTGTGGACAACTACGAGAAAACAGCAAACCAAATCGGGAGTTTCTTTCCCGAGCATATTACATGCAACACCATGGCCTCCCATCTCTCAACCAATCAGGGGCCCCGGTTTGACCCACGTGACTGTACCACAATGGCGTGGTCCATGTACAGGCGGAGACGGCCGCAACTTATTTAATTTATGTTTGTGAGAAGGTTGAGGGGGAATTCAATAGATTCACAGAGAAATCGTGGAGTAGAGCATGTTAGTTTGCTGGAAAACAGGTTGAGTTCGACTGACATGAGCAGAAAGTCACTTAACAGCACAATAACATGGTCCAGAAAAGTTTGTTTACATTTTGCAGTCATTCACCGAAGGAGGGTTGCACTGATTTCAAGGCTATTCCAGGCCTTGAATTTATGTATTTTCTCAACTTCAAGGCTTTCAATGTCCCACACAGACCCTGCAGTATACATCTTTTTTACGAGTCACAAATATATTGGATTCTGTGATTCGTTGTTATATTGAAATATGGTTACAAAGTGCAGAGAGCAACAAGGACACGTCCTTACTGTTTGGCGTCAGTCGTACTAAGGGACGCTGAGCAAGCTTTATTTGAACAGGAAAGCATCCTGCCGTAATTGGGTCAGTGATGACGCAATAGCAAGGTCGTAAAAGATACGAAACTAAAGTGAATAATTTTAACACTCCTTCTCACTTGCTTGTGAAGTATCCTACAGTTTAAGATTACACACAATTCATATTTGCTATATATATGTTTTACTCACAAAGTTAGTAACAGACCTTTCAATTATCCTAGAAATACTCCTGGTATTAGCACCTTATTATTTATCAGATCATTAGTCAGAATTTAAACACAGTAGACAAACTACCTGACTTAGCAATAACATTTGACTTAGGACATGACTTAGAATTATAGCATCTTTCAGTTATAATGAGAGTTCAGTTCTAAAAAATAGAGATTTTGAGAAGAAAGTCTCTTCTCAGTGTTAGAGTGAAGTAGGTTTGACAAAAACTAATTGTCACTAGGCCTCTTCACTCCAGTCATGGTGCGGAGCTTGTGGAACTGCTCCTTATTCAGACCTTTGGTTAGGATGTCTGCGACCATGTCCTCACTGGGACAGTACTGTAAATCTACGGTACCGTTTTCCACTTGCTCACGGATGAAGTGGTACTTAATACCAATGTGTTTTGCACGACCATGAAACTGGGGGTTTTTGGCCATGCAAATAGCTGATTGATTATCCTCGTAGATCAGCATTGGTGTGGTTGGTGCGTTCGTTAGGTCACCAACGAGTTGCCTCATCCAGACTGCTTCCTGAGCAGCACTTGCCAAAGCCATGTACTCGGCCTCAGCGGTGGAGAGAGCTACACAGCTTTGCTTCTTACTTCTCCAGCTGACGGCGGTTCCACAGATCTGGAAGATGTACCCTGAGGTGGATCTGCGGTCATTGATGTCGCCGGCCCAATCAGAGTCGGAGAAACCAAGACAGTCGCCTGGATTTCCCTTCTCGAAGCATAGACCATAGTCGATGGTCCCCTTCAGGTAGCGCATGACTCGCTTCACTGCCGTCCAGTGCTCGTTTGATGGTTTCGAGCAGAACTTAGCTACATTACTCACAGCATATGTGATGTCTGGTCTTGTCCATGTAGATAAGTACAGTAGGCTGCCAACAGCTGATTGATACAGCGACTGGTTGACGGCCTCACTATCTTCATTAGATTTGGTGAGTTTGACGCTAGTGTCCACTGGCGTCGCCACAGGTTTGGCCTCGCTCATCTTGAATTTCTCAAGCACTCTCTCAGTGTAAGCTGATTGACCCATCCAGATATTCACAGGATTTGTCTCTTGGTCAACAGCTACACCCAAGAAGTATTTGAGTTTACCCATGTCGGTTACAGTAAACTCATCAGCGATGGCCTTCTTCACCTTCCTCATTTTGTGTTCATCTCCTGCTGCTATGATTATGTCATCAACATAGACAGCAAGAATCACCAATCCTCCTTCTGATGTGTATATACACGGGTCATTAGTAGATTGGCTGAACCCAATCTTGCACAAGTGTTCGTCGAGTGCAGCATTCCAGCAGCGTGGTGATTGTTTAAGGCCATAGATGCTCTTCTTTAGCCTACAGACGAGATCTTCTTTGCCTCTAACCTTAAACCCTTCTGGCTGCTTCATATACACTTCCTCCTTCAGGGTGCCATTTAAGAAGGCCGTTGTCACATCGAGCTGATGCAGATGGAGATTATCTCTTGCAGCTAGTGCAATCACTGTGCGGACTGACTCTGACCTCACTACTGGACTGAAGGTCTCATCATAGTCCAGTCCGTACTGTTGGGAAAAACCTTGTGCAACTAGCCTTGCCTTGAACCTCTCGATGGTTCCATCTGCTCCCAACTTCTCCTTAAATACCCACTTGCTGCCGACAGTCTTCCTGCCCTTTGGAAGTTGAACCAAGTCCCAGACTTGATTTCCATGGAGTGAGTCCATCTCCATTTTCATGGCATCCTGCCATTTCTGCTTGTTTGGTCCTGACACTGCATCCTGTAGAGAAGTTGGTTGGGGATTAGTGTGAGTCAGTTGCACCCATTCGCCATACATGTTAGGTGCTCTCCTCTCACGACGTGGCCTTTGAGCTGCTGGCTCCTCTGGCTCTATCACTTGCTCAACTTCCTCTACCACTGGCACATCTTCCTCTACCACAGACTCGTTGTCACTGCTGTCAAGGAGTATGGTTGTCTCGATAGAGCAGCTAGGCTCCTTCTTAACCACGGGTTCGGGCTCCTTCTCCACAGCAGATTGCTCCTTCTCAACCCCATGCTTTGTCTCATCAAAGATGACATCACGGCTGAGAATCACCTTGGAGCGCTTCACATCATACAGTCTGTATCCCTTGGTAGTGGTACCATAGCCAAGAAAGATGCACCTCCTGGCTTTAGGATCGAATTTCTTTCTTTCATCCTTAGGTATGTGAGCATAGGCTAGACAGCCAAACACCCTCAGCATACCTACATGAGGTTTCTCACCAGTCAGAGACTCATAAGGGGTCATTCCCTCAACTGCAGTGGTTGGGCTCCGGTTCCTCAAGTACACAGCTGTAGACACAGCTTCTGCCCAAAACTTGCGGGGGAGTGTAGACTCAGACAGCATACAGCGAGCTGTCTCGACGATCGTGCGGTTCATTCTCTCCGCAACTCCATTTTGCTCCGGCGTTTTTGGTACAGTTAGCTCCTGTCTGATTCCTTCCTTCCTTAGATAGGCTTGAAACTCTGTTGAGGTATACTCGCCACCATTGTCAGACCGAAGTGCCTTCAATTTCATGCCCGTAGAAGTCTCTACCTGGGCTTTCCATTCCAGAAATTGATTGAACACTTGGTCCTTGTGTTTTAGCACATACACCCAGGTGTACCGAGTCTTGTCATCAACAAAGGTTAGGAAGTATTCACAGCCACTGAGTGATTTGGTACTCATCTTCCCACACACATCACTATGTACCAAACCCAACACTGCTTCACTTCTCTTTGCACCACTGGTAGGAAACTTGGTGCGATGATGTTTTCCTTGAACACATGGTTCACACACACTTACATCACCATTCATAGCACAGTCCAGTCCAACAACCATGCTTTCTGCATTTAGTTTCCTCATATTCTGATTGCCGAGATGTCCATATCTCTTGTGCCACAGTTCTTCAGTGGGCTTGTTCCCTCTCTGTGTCACAGCTGCAATGTGGTGGTTCTCCTTACAGTTCACATAGTAAAGATCTCCTACTCTCTCTCCTGTTACCACAATCTCACCATTAGAGTCAATAAATTGGCATCCATGATGAGTAAATACAGTACGCTCTACATAGCGAGTGGCCTGAGAAATACTAAGGAGATTGAAAGAGAGCTCGGGCACATATAAGGAATTTCTCAGCTTAGCAGTCTTCACTTTACCTTCAGGGAGTTCCATTTCCAGTGAGACAGTTCCAGTCCCTATTCCAGGTAGATCATACCCATCTCCCACTGTAACTCCTTGTGGTTGATCAAGAGGGGTATAAGTAAGGAACTTAGACCTATCGTTGCACATATGACTCGTGGCTCCAGAGTCAATGATCCATCCTCCCGGTGCTGCCCCCTTGACGGACAGAGCGTGTATCACAGTCAGCCCGACGTAGTCACTGTCAGAGCCGCTGTCCTCCCTGGCGCTGTGCGCTCTGTGTGGCTTGCTCTTTCCTTTGTCCTTACCCTCGGACTTCTTAAGCGCGGGACACTCACGCTTAATATGGCCAATCTTTTGACAACCGTAGCATTTAGGTCCTTTAGCAGTCGCTTTCTGACCCTTTTGCCGCCTCACAAACATTGCCTTCTCCGATGCTGTACTGTGTGAGGAAGTACCATCCTCATACTTTCTCTCCTCATGGAGCAGTCGCTCTGTGACTACTTCCATCTTAGGCACATCTGTACATGCCTCGAACGCCGTAACAAGCATGCCGTAGGAGTCCGGTAAGCTGGCGAGAAGGTGCACTACTCGGTCCTCATCAGTAATGGCGTCCCCAACTACTGATAGTGCACTGAATGTTTCAGTCATTGTCCTTATGTGATCCTGTACAGAATCACCATCCTTCAGCTTTAATGAATACAGTTTCTTCCTCAGATGAAGCTTGTTGGCCCATGACTTCTTCTGAAACTGATCCGCTAGCTTGGTCCATACTGCGACGGGACTTGTGGGCTCTCCAACCAAATACAAGAGAGCTGGGTCAATTGATAGAACTATGATGGCCAAGGCTTTGTCCCATCTACTATCAAACTTTACCCTAGCATCACCATTCTCTGGAGTTGGTCGAGTTTCAGTCCCTTGTACAATATTCCACAGCCCATCCTTCATCAAGGCCATTTGGCACTGTAACTTCCATGTTGGGTAGTTACCTCCCTTGAGTGAAGAAATAGATGCTGTATTTGCCGCCATTTTCAATTTGAGTGTACACAGAAAACTCCAAACTTCTAAGTCACATAAAAGTTCTTTCCTGCACTCAAAAGTTCACAAAATTTAGCTCGGCATCTGCACAAAGTACTCACTGACTATTTCGTCCACAGTTGAAGGTGTCTGGGCCCATAACCTATTGAAATATGGTTACAAAGTGCAGAGAGCAACAAGGACACGTCCTTACTGTTTGGCGTCAGTCGTACTAAGGGACGCTGAGCAAGCTTTATTTGAACAGGAAAGCATCCTGCCGTAATTGGGTCAGTGATGACGCAATAGCAAGGTCGTAAAAGATACGAAACTAAAGTGAATAATTTTAACATGTTATTCTAGGCCTACATAAGTAAGTTCAGCAATATGAACAGGAACATACAATACCCAGTCTAATATAATAACAATGCACAAGGGTACCGTCCCACCTAGAAATAACCAAATGTCAATTGAGCAAGAAGAGGTAGGATACAATACAATCATTTTGTAAAAAGCAATAATAATGATGATAATAACCTAAAGATCAGTGTACCATAAATATAAATCAATTGTATACATATATATACGATAAAGGTAGTTACAACTCAAGGAACTCTCTCTCTCTTCCCTCTGTATTTTTGTTTTCAAATATATTTATTCAGCTGAGAGACATTATGTTCTTACACACTTTTCTCAGTTCTAGCTGATAAAAAAAATCATACAAATAAATTCAGTATAATCTACAAATTAACTCAGCAGGCTACATAGCTCGATGAGATATGATACTCTTATTATATTTCAAAAATAAAAGTTGAATATAAAAATAAAAAAAGAACATCCATCTATAGATATGGAGGCTCCAGGGGGTGTAACTTTGTGGTTTCATTGTCAAAATTTAAATCGATACTGATGAGTCCTTGAAAATTTAACTTTCTTTTTTTCATAATAATTTTTCCAAGTATTCTTGGAGTAAATTTCGAAATCCTATTAGTATTTTGATGAGGGAATTTGACAGAGTTCGTCAAAATGGTCTGAATATTTGAAAAAAGGTAGTAGGATATTAGCACATACTTAATATACACAGATGCATATAATGGGGATGCCCATTGCTTCATTTAGGCGTTATAGATATCATTTTTATGGTAAAAGAAGTCTTGTTAAAAGATATTGCTCGTCATGTAAAATCCAATGGTAGAATTGACCATATATTATGTTTACTAGCTGTTAGGTTTGGTTTTGGCTGTGGGTGATGAAATAAAACAAATATTCAGATCATTTCGACGTTAAATTCCCTCAATAAAAGCCAGTCAGAGAGAACTGACATATATGTTTGTAGCCAAGCTAGTCCGTATATATAACTTGGCGGGTAAATGCAGATATTTACCCTCCCACACATAAATTTACCCGCCCACAAATTACACTTTAATCACAGAAATCAGGGGTGATTTCAATCACACAAGTAAATAATAAAATACCATTCTTTCTTTGTACAAAATAATATAGAATCAGATTTCGATAGTTCATGAATTTAATAAATAGGATAGACAGGAATCTGCTGCCATCCTACTCTATCTCCTCCCTTCTCCTCCCCCCCCCCCCACCACACCTCTTCCCCCCTAGGAGGAGAGAGAAAGGGGAGAGAAGAAATTTACCCACCCACAAATTACCCCATGAAGTTGGTGGAAAAAGAATTTTCTAGCATTATCCCCCAAATCATCAAATCGATTTTGTTGTATAACAATAAAAGTCTCTCCATCTCCATTAATATTTTAATCAGCGATTATTCAGATGTTTACTAGATACACTATGATAATTATAAAATATATACTTGAATACTGAATCACTCAAACACATCACAATGGACGCTAATTTCTACTCTTTCTCTCTGTCTCACTTTTGGGTTTTATTTTTTATTTTGGGTCTCATTTTTTACCTGCATTTGGCGGCGGGCGGGTGTTAATTTCGTACTCTGCCCCCTACCATTCACCCATACCCCTGTGTGTGTGGGTGGGCGGGGGGGGGGGGGGCGGTGGAATTTACAAGTGCATAATATAAAAGCTGTTCCAACTGGGAAATGTGGTTTTCCCTTGAATGTGTCTCATAGTCAAACCTGAGAAAAACCCCACTTCTACATTATATTTCCATGTTTTCGCAATTTTTTCATTAATTTATGTTTTTTTTATGAAATTTAAATATTTCAGAATACCTCCTTCATTAGCACCTGCTTGTTAAATCATTTCATTTCAAAGATAAAGCACAATATATAACTTAATAATGCATCGTGTCATGATATTGCAGCTTATTTGTACTGCAGTACATGCAGCTGTCACTATACCTCAGTGACCTGATATGAATTTTCACTAGCCCTAATTTAGTATGTTTTTCACTTATGATCTTAAGATTTGGCATGCCAATTGTATGTATCCGTGACCTTCTGTTGATAATATTTCACATGATTCCATTGCATTTTAACCAGGATGGAGATACTCAAATATTGCAAAAATATATTTTTTTCATTATTTTCCCATTATTTTCATTTTTTTATGGTAAATAATGTATGTATTTATTTCATATTCAAAACATGTATACTTACAACTGTCTAGTCATAGGATGTCACAGAATTTGATTCAAAATAGGTTGAGAACGTTTTGTATGAGTACCCTAAAAATATTTTGTTTTTAATATTTTCACCTATTTTCCACATAATTAACTGTAAATTACGAGGTGATGTCCACAGCTTTCGAGGTGGGAAGTTTGATTTTCGGATTCAGCAGGTTTTTTTACATAGAAATCAGCAAAGTTCACTTATTCCCCTGTTGGGTGCAACGAAAATCATTTTCTAGCCACATTTTGAGGCCCCTGCTTATGGCCTAATTACTGTGCATGGTAGCGCTCTGACGTTCCCTTTGACGTTAGGGAAACGGACGTACATGTTAACGTGTCTGGTAGTGTCGGGTTTATCTGGCCCGGAGTCCGGAATCTTGGCGCAGGACTTCAATCTTGTGCATAGATGTTATGTGTGCTGGTCAGGGAAATTGTCTTTGAATGATGGAGAAGACGCTGTGATCATGCATCACTGGCGTGGTGATCCGCCAAAGCAATTGGGTCCCTCGGTGAATATGATTACAACTAGTGAAGTAGGCGATGGAAGGCAGGTAACACTTCGGAAAGCGGTGGTCCTTTGTCCTTATTCAGCTACACTGGTTAAGATCGATGTACGCGGGTGCTCGGATTCGTCAACGGGTTTGATGTTTGAGCCGGACCAGAGTTTTCTAAGGGATTACACTGTGGGATGCCTTGATTCATATATCTCGGCTGACGCTACGGCGACTGTGGCCTTTAGTAATCCGTCCGCGGAAACCCTACGTTTAGGTGTTGATATGGTGGTTGGACGAGTGAGTGATGTGACGCTGCTATCGTCACCCACTACTAGTCCGGAGGGGGTGAATATGTGTCCGGAGGACAAAATAAAGGATGCGATCATCAACTCTATACAGGTGGTAGAAAACCCGTCTGTGGTAGATGAGGATTTGATTGCCCTGGATGACCCTGTGCCACCAAGTACGGAATGTCCGTTGAAGAAACTTGTAAGGGACTCTGATTTGACTGATCCGACAGAGAGGTCAAAGCTGATGGGTCTTCTTAATGAGTTTCGTGGGAGCTTTTCGCTACCCGGAGATGGTTGGAGAGAAGATCCGGGTTGCACCCATGTCGTGAAACACGTAATTGATACTGCCGACTCTCGACCTATTAAGCTTGCTTATAGGGGGATTCCGGTGTCTAAGCGTGAAGTAGCCGAAGCGGAGATCTGGAAGATGTACGAGCAGGGGCGTATTGAGCATTCTAATAGTCCGTGGGGAGCACCCATCGTGATTGTTGGTAAAAAGGATGGAACTCAACGCTTTTGCGTCGATTATCGCCAGCTCAATTCTGTCACAGTAAAGGACAGCTTTCCACTCCCTAGAATAGACGAGTGTGTCGAGGCGTTGGGCGGAAATAAATGGTTCTGCACCCTCGACCTGGAAAGTGGGTATTGGCAGATAGCGATGGACGAGGAGAGTAAGCAAAAGACGGCTTTCCTGTCCAGCGTCGGATTGTTTCAATTCAAGGTTATGGCCTTTGGATTGTGCAATGCTCCTGCCACATTCCAGCGGATGATGGATCGTATGCTAGACGACCTTCGCTGGAAGTCTTGTCTGGTGTATCTCGATGATATCGTTGTATTTGGCGTGACATTCGATGGTTGTCTGCTAAATCTGTGATTGGTTCTTGAACGAATCCGGGAATACAGGTTGAAGCTGAAACCCAAGAAATGTGAACTATTCCGCCGTGAAGTGGAGTACTTGGGGAGATTAGTATCGGAAAAAGGAATTCGGGCGGACCCGAAGAAGATACAGAAGGTCTGTGACTGGCCCGTTCCGAAGACTGCGAGGGAAGTTAGGCAATTTATAGGATTCGCGTCCTACTACAGGGAATTCCAACTGAATTTCGCTGCAGTTGTCTCCCCGTTGCAGGACGTAGTAACGGCAGCCGGAAGAGAAAAACGATACACAAAAGCAATAAACTGGACCCCGGAGTGTGCAGTTGCCTTCCAGAGCATGAAAGATTTGTTGACCCGGGCTCCGTTGTTGAGATGTTTATCTTAGACACGGATGCCAGTGGGTATGGCATGGCAGGGATTTTGTCCCAGGTCCAAGATGGTAAGGAGGTAGTCCTTGGGTACGCTAGTAATAGCTTGGATAAAGCCCAACGGAACTACTGCGCAACCAAACGAGAGTTGTTGGCTGTGCTTACCTATCTGAAGAAATTCCGGCACTATTTATTAGGGAATCGGAACTTCTTTGTCCGGACGGACCATGCTTCGCTGCGTTGGCTCCTGAACTTCAAGGATCCTATGGACATGCTGGCGCGCTGGTTAACCCAGATGCAAGAGTATGGCCTGGATCAGCGAATGATTCTCCATAGAGCGGGGAAGAAACATGTCAACGTTGATGCGCTTTCCCGGGTTCCGACCCGGAAGTGTGCTCGATTTGACTGTGTTGATTGTGGGGCGCACAACGCTGTTGTTGCTGCGAACACTGTGACCCTTGCTGCTACGGGAGAAATCATCCGGACAGCTCAGCAAGACGACCCAGAGATCCTAAGAGTGATTGCTATAGTGGAAGGAGAAGTCTCGGTTCCGGACAAGCAGTCCCTGTCCAGTGAATCAGACGAATTCTGTACCTATATGCATAACTTGGGGAGTTTGTCGATGAAGAATGGTGTGTTGTGCTTGTCATGGACTCGACCTCGCACAGGAATCACGTATGTGCGCAAAGTAATTCCTACTGCGCTTCGCTATGAGATATTCCAGGGAATGCATGGACCGAGGACGGTTGGGCATTTCGGATCTTTCAAGACTGGTTGGACAGCTAAGAAGAAGTACTTCTGGCCCAACATGAGAAGTGATCTGAAAAGGTGGCTCAGGGCATGTCCGGAATGTAGCATGCGAAAGATGAGGGGTGGTGGCGGAATCATGCCTCTTAAGAAGGAATTGCATGGAGAACGCTGGAGTCGTATTGGATTGGATATTATAGGTCCGTTCCGTCTTACCCCCAGAGGTAATAACTACATCATGGTAGTGACGGATCACTTTTCAAAGTGGGCGGAGACCTATCCAATGCCAGACCACACCGCTGAGAGATGTGCGGAAGTTCTCTTCAGGGAATGGATCCTCCGGTTTGGTTGTCCCGTGTCGTTGCAAACGGACGGAGCACCGGAGTTTCGATCCACCCTGTTGCGGAGCTTGTTGGAGATGCTAGGGGTTGAAAAGCTCATTACCTTGCCGTATAGACCGCAGTCAAACGGTCAGACGGAAAGAATGAACCGAGTCCTAGTAGAACAACTGTCCTGTCTGACGGATTATAGTACGGATTGGGATTTGTTGGCTCCGTGTGTCGCTCACGCGTACAGAGCGAGTGTGCATGCAAGTACGTTATGCACACCTAACTCTGTGGTGTTTGGTGACGAGCTGGTAACGCCTATGGACTTGGTCCACGGGGTGGAACCAGGCGGTCTGGATCCATGCAGAGTGCCGTTCGTGGAGAATTTGAAGCATTGGTTGAAGCTTGGGCATAAGTTCGTCCGTGAGAATCTCGGAGTGGCAGCGATCCACCAGAAACGGGATTTCGATCGGCGAGCTAAGCCTAAGACCTTTGAAGTGGGGGATGTTGTATACCGCTACAACCATCCGCAGGCCAGTAAAAAGATCGGTCCCAAGTGGGATGGCCCCTTCAAAGTAAAACGGTTTATAGGGGGTACAACCTATGAACTGGAAACAGTTGCAGGAGTCGTAAGGTGTCATGTCAACTACCTTAAGCAAGCTTTTGACAAGGACGGACCCGTGCAGGTTGTTAATCTTGACAGAGCACCGGAGTTCCGTGCATTGCAGAAGGCTGGCCGCGACGTCCTCAGACTTGAAAGTGGGAAAGTAATAGCTGGCAAGGAATGTCCTGATCTGAAAGAGAGAGAAAAAGTCTCCGTGTTTGTGAAACGACGGGGAAGGCCTAAGAAGGGGAAACAGAGTTTGAAAGCCACGAAGACCGCTGTTCTGCCCGTTCCGCCCTTGCCCCAAGCTAACGTTGTCAAGCGGAAACGCGGAAGACCATGAAAGCTACGGTTGCCAGACCCGTCGGTTCCCGCTGTAGCTCCACGGAGGGGTAGACCTCGTAAAGTTGTTGCCGATCCGCTGAGTAGGGAGGCCGGCGAAAGATTCAGTAGCACGGGTGAAGAAAGTCAGAAAGGATAGAGCTAGCTCTCCTGTCGAAGTTGTAAAGGGGAAACGGGTGCGCCGTCCCCCAGACCGATTACAACTGAAGTCTTAGCTGTTTGTGTACCAATACGGGGAATGTAGGTCTGATTCCCCGGATCAAAACACAACGAGAAGTCGACCGGGGTGTCAGCACGGAAGAATGCACCCTGGGTCCCCAAACGGCGTATGGAGCTTTTATTAGTTTTGTATGGCCGGGAAAGAACCCAAGTTATTCCGGCGGATTGATAACTTATCGCATGAGAACCGTGATGTGGCTTGGACTAGGCCTATGGGGCATAGAGATTCTAACCTCGTAACGCTATTGGTCCTGGATCTTGGTTGAAATAGCTTGAAAATGCTGCCTGAGGTATCATGCTAAAGATCCGCGGAATGTGTTTCCACTCTTGTCTCTAGTGGAAGATGGGTTTGTTGTCCGTGTTCATAATATTCCCAGGAGGGGAATGGATATACTAACCCAACGTGAAGAAAACCCTAACATAGGTTAGGCGGGTTATGCACGGAGGCAATGGCGCTGAGGTGTGCGGTGAGACGTGAGCGAACTAGCGTTGTAACGGTGTAACTAGCGGTAGTTGCAACCGCTGCTCACTAGCTCTCTTCCCTCACGGAGCCCTCTTTGCTTCCGGACTTCAACCTGTAAGTATGCTTTCTGACGATGCTCTTCATATTTGGTTGATTTGTATGTGTGAACCGTATGAAATGTTGCTGTTAGTTTGCTAAAGTAAAGGAAATGTGTTTTATGTACCGCTAGTAGTAGGCACGGAAGTCGTTGGTTTGATTTATTGGTGGGTTCTCTCTATTTTACATTGGAGATAGACTGCCACAGCCATGACCCACGTGCTCTGCATCGTGTGGGCTATTTGAACATGAGCCACGCACATGGGTTGCAAATCCCTATGTAAGCTTGTTGGGTACGTTCTAAACTTTCGGGTAGTGATTTTAGAACTAGATCCCTCCAAGAGGATTGTCTAGTAAATGTTCCGTCATTCCTTTTGGATGATCTTTTAGTTTCGGTTTCGGTTTCGGATGTTGTAAATAATGTTCCGGCTACAGCGTTCCAGGTCTGAATGTAATGCTTTTTGTTGCAGGAACGAGAACTGAAACGCAGCCTTTTAAAGCTACTTGACTACCTGATTGCTTGATTACTTGAATGTAAGACGAGATGTCGAAGCCTGGCGACGACATCATCGACCTGGACGTCTCCGGTGACTCCGTAGAGGTGCCCATGGAAGACGAGAACGAGTTGTTGGGTGACGGAACCGGATTGATCGGCCTCGCGGCCATGAAGATCAATGAAGGTGACGACGCCTCGGCAACCGAGGAGGATGGTCCGGTCGATCCGGCGCGACCTAAGCGGGGTCGTGCTGCTGATAGACCGGAGACTAGGTCCCAGTCCAACTCCCCGGCTAAGTCCGCTAGGACTACGGGTGAGCGTGGAAGGGAGTTGGAGCGTAAGCACAACCTCCGAACAGTAACCGTGAGTGTGGAGCGTGTTCCGCTGAACACTGCCTCCACAAGTAAGAGCTCTGATGCATCATCTCCTGCTTCGGCTTCTGGCAAGTCCGGGACCAGTACCAGCCCTGGTACAGCGTCCAAGACTCCGGCCGGAAAGAAGAAGCCGGTTGTGAAGGTGCATCGCCAGCGGATCGAGCACAAGACCGAGTTGTACGCTTTGAAGGAGTCACAGTGTGATATCCGTGGCCTGTTGACTCCCCCGGAGTCCGTGTTCCCCTGGCTGACGAGAGTGAGGATGAGGATACAGAGTTCGCTGACGATCTCCTGATGGACCGCTTCGAGACCCGTCAGTGGCCCAGTTTGGTTCGACAGGATGCTCTGGATCCTGGAACGTACCAGAAAGTGTGGGATGCCGCTAGCATCTGGGAACCCGGATTCCGGTGTCCTTTTGCTATTTGCCGTCACAAAGGGATGAATCCTTACGGGATTCGTGTCTTTAGAACGAGGCCCCGCCTGTTCCGGCATCTGTGCGAGGAACACGCCCCCCATCGCATGGTGTGGGAGTGTCCCTCCAGAAGGTGTAAGCAGAAGGTAGGCTGTCGGATCGAGTTGGTCCGCCATCTCCAGTCCGGAGAAGTGGTGGCTCACAACATGGGATTCGCGGTGGCTGCAGAGAAGGTGATGAAGCTGTCACCGTCGATTCAGGTGAACCATCTGTTCAGTCGGATGGCTTACCTGACGTCGACAGACCTTCAGGTGATCCGGCGGAAGGCTACGCACAAGTTTGTGAAGCCTAAGGCCGTGGCTGCCCCTTCTTCTCCGGCTCCCTCCACTTCTGGTACGTCGAGTTCCACTCCGTCAAAGAAGAAGAAGAGGAAGAGATCGCGCTCGCACTCCGGCTCTAGCGAGCATGAAGGCTCTCCTGTCCCCACAAAGAAGAGCAAGAAAGTGAAAACCCTGACTGCCGTAGCCAAGCAGGAGGTCACGGACATGGAAGCTAAGCTCCCGGAGCAAGCTGCCGTGTGCCATGTTATACAGCAGTCAAGGGTGGATGTTGGGGAGGCTCTCGAGCTGGCTCGGGCTGCCCTGACAGACGTCGAGACCCAGGTCGGCACTGCTGTAGACCGGTTGACGGAACCTCTACAGGCGCTGGAGGCTGTGCGAGAGTCCATCGGGGAGTTAGCTGCTCTCCGTGAGGAAAATCGCACCCAGTCGCGCCTGATCAGAGACTTGAAGGCAAGTCTTCACCGGAGTGACTTGCAGGTTAGGTCTCTTGAGGAAACCGTCAGTTCCCTGCGAGCAGATTTGGAGGCCAACGGTGTGTCAGCGCCTGACACAAGTGAGGATCGTGAGCCCTCCGGCTCCGTCCAATTAGGCCCCAGCAGTGCAGCTGGCAGTCCGGTCAGGAGAAATCCTTTGACCACTGCCCCCGCTATGTTGACGGATACGGATCGCTACTTATGGATGGGTCAAATGATGGCTTCCTTCATGAGTGCTCCGCCTCCTATGTCCCTGCCCATGGCCGGAACGTTTCCTGGTTACGGGAATCCCGGCATGAGTCCGCTAATGATGGCCTCCCTAGCACACATGGGAAGCCCATTGCGGGGTCCAGCTCCGGCTGCTCAAGGTGCCCCTCCAGAGGAAATGGAGGAATCAAGTAGCACCCATAATGAGACGCCCGGAGACGAGCAGCAGCCGCTGTAGATGACGAATCGGATTGACCCTGGACTCTGGAACCTGGATACAGACTTGACATGGCGGACCTGAACTAAACCTGACGCGGAACGCCCTTGGACACCGCGATAGGACACGGATCGGCTCGGTTTGACTTGATGCTGACCCCGTTTGACCCCGGAAAACCCTTTGATTCGCGGAAGATTGTACGCTGTGATGTTCTAAAGAAGTTTTGGTATAGTAGAAACTAAATTTTTTAGCCTGTGCTGAATCATGTTTTGTACATAGATAGGACTCTGGAAGCTCCTTGTTGTCGAGATGCCGCTGGATGGTTAAAAATATTTTCAAAGCTTAAAGTTATAACTTCTACTTCTACTTACGGAGATGTTGCAACTTGTTAACTATGTAGTGAGGACACATATATGCTCCTGCTTGTACTTGTTTGCCATGTGAATTCTCTTTTTATAACTTCTTAGAACATGTTACTTATTCACTTCTTTTAATAATTTATGCCTCCGGAAGATTAATTTACTGTAGGGTAAAAATCTTTAAATTTTGGAGGGGGTATTGTAGTGAATACGGTTTTAAATAGATCCGAGATAATTGGTCTGACCGGGTGTTGCTATAATTGGGTGCATGTGCCTCAACTGAACGCGCTCCCGGCTCAGAAATGGCCTTTCGGATTCCCGCCTTTTCTTACTTGGACAGAGTTCCAGTAAACCATTATCAAAGGTAACTTAAATCTAGTCAACTCTTTTACCATAATGTGTCTTAGAGTGCTTCCGGATGCTCCGGTAAGACTCCGTGTTGTTTCACTGTGTTACTCCTATGTAAAACCATGTTAACTGTTTGACTCTCAACACCTGCAATGATCGTGTACCATAATTGCCACTTGTCCTCTGAGGCCAATACCTGGTCACCTCTGTTGGGTCCGATAAACACTATCGGACATGGTTTGTGTGGAGAATAAAGCCCGTGATACCTAAAGACCTGTGTGTCTGGTCTTCTTTCCCTTCGCGAGAATAGATATATCAAACTTGGGTAGTGTGAGACGGAAAAACACTACACATGTATATAAATATAAAGTAAATAGCTACAATTTGATTGCAATATAGAGATAAGTATATATCATATTGAGGTTGTAATTATAATAAAAAATGATGATCATGAATTATGTTTGATATCATATCTATACCCTGTCCAGCCTTTTTTTTTTTTTTTTCCCAACACCGGGTCTTTATTCAAGAAGTAGACAGAGTCAGCGATTCAGAGTGTATACATTAATACAACACTCTTTTTTATGGAAAAAAACAAACCTGCCTATAACTGAGAGGCACTTAGCTTATTCCATGAGGATATAATAACTTTCTTTGGTACACCTCTCTTCTTTTACCCTTTCTTTATCACCTGTTACACATAATAAAAACTGCTCTGGGACAATATATCGTTTGTTTGGATCTTTTTGTTTCTTCCCAACTTCTGCATGCTTGACTTCTCTTATGTAAGTATCGTCGTTATCCCGCGCGAGTAGTGTATTACATGTCTATCAGGGGAACAAACATTTATTATGTGACAAGACCAATAACTTCTTGGACGGTTGTTGCGTGAGTTGCGTGAGTACCTAATCTATTAAGAAGGGAGACTTTCATAGAGCATCCCACGGTAAAGTCTTATAATTCATTATAGAAGCCCTCCCATAATTTAAATTCCTTCTCGTTTACCGGACCGTACCTAGTACAGTCACTAAGTGCGCGTATAGACACTTTAAGTTCTCTCAAGAATTCAAAGAAACACACTCTGTTTGAATGAAATGGCTTCGTACGGTAGATATAAAATTTCGCTTTTAGAAAAATATAATTCAATCTTCTGTGCTTGGTCTCGCTAGACGGAATACCTAATATCAAGTGGGCTGCATTGATGTCATCCAATATTTCACAATTAAGCCATCTGTTGTGACTGGCCCAATTTATTAATGTGTGCCACAGATTATTGACATTCTCGCAATCTATGAAAAAGTGGAACATGTCATCGACTTCTTCACAAAAGTCACATAAAATCGACTTTTTGAAACCAAACTTTTCAAGCTTAAGATTACACACTGTAAGTCTATTTACCACTCTATATTGGAACGCTTGTAATCTAACGTTTCTAGTACATGAGTATGGTATTACGTACCACTCTTTGGGCTCGACCCCTGATATATTAATGCCCTTGCTGGCAAATTTCTCTATCCAAGTGGCATTTCTTTCCTCTTTTGGAATAATAACAGATTTTATAGCAATATATAATTCTTTGGACCAGGTGGATAGAATGTTAACCCTTTCACCGTTAAAATTGCATACTAACTCATTCTTAAAGTTAACTTCCGAGCCATCATTTAATAGCACCCACCATTTTCTGGGAATGATGTCCCTAATCTGAAATCTCTCAACAAAATTAATTCTGATGTCATTTTCGGACCGAAACTGCTCGACTGTTTTCACTTTGTTGCCAATTCCAGCCTTTTTAAGAACCGAAACCGCAATGCTAGCCTATACCGGCACTCTTTGACGTCTTGGTTCTACAGAGGCTGGACAGAGTGTATGATCTATGATAATTAATATAACTTCACTATAATTAATGTAGTGCCCAATGTATACATTTCAGGTCGAGTTTTTGTCACACTGTGGAGGAGACGACACAGGGAAGGCAGTACACAAGGTTTTGAATCGCTTGATGGACCCACTGGCCGCTTGTCATTTCAATGTACGTGGGACAAACAAGAAGGTAGCATTCAACACCTACAAGTTGTATGGAGTTGTTTTGGGTGAGTTAAATTGAAGTTTTATGTTAAAAAAAGTTGACATTTTTAACTAGGAATAACATATCTCACTTGCAAATTATAACAACAAAATATAGTCTAATAATTGATATAGCAAATTATGAATAATGATCAAATTCTCCCAATTACATATTGAACATAGAAGGGGGACCAATATATATATATATATCATTTTGTTTTGGATCGGTGTCTACAATAAATTAACCTTTATTTGCGATCATCCCACAATTTAAGATAATAACCAATTCAAGGTGATCAGACATATTTTCCAAAATGTATTCTTGCTAACATCTATTGGCTAGAAAATTAAAATTGTGTGTCTTAAGATATAAGTATATTAATTATCATTACTATGATTTGTATATTCACACAGATGCAGTACGAGCACAATTTGCCAATGATAAGGATTTAAACAAGAAGGTCAACAAGGCAATAAGTGAAAACCTGAGAGCTGCAGAAGGAAAGATTAAACACCGTGAGGATGCCACAAGTAGAATGGAAAAGCGGAGGAAAGAGGCTGAACGCCGTCGTACTGGCGATTTTTTTTTTTATAAATTTTATTGACAAAACATTCACAGTTTGTGATAGCTCTCATTCTGCCAAGTGGAAAGTTATTCAAAAATTCATATACAATAGTACAAGTACTGTATTAAACGTTTTAAGTTTTAAAGATACCATAGATTATCTTTAACACAGTTATCTACATTACATACTTTCAAGAGAACTGAAACATAATCACCTTAAGCCATGTCGAACCACAGTTTATATGTGTGAGACAGCACTTTGTGACATAACATTTTTCTTTGTTTTTTTTTGCCCAGTTAAAAACAGAATAATACAAGAATCATATGACATAGACCGCATAATAAAAGAATCAGATGTAGTATGCACCCATTTAACTACACATATACAGTTTCTCAAACCTCGTCATATACAAGTTATAACAGTATAACAATCAGCCTTTCATCCAGTTTTCCTCATTTTTTAGTGATAGTTTTAGATTAGTCCATGTCTTTCTTTTGTACTCAACTGGTAATTTATTCCACATTGTGGGACCTAACATATGTGGACTGTTACGCAGTTTTTCCGTTCTGGGACGCGGTACCACCAGGTTAACACCTTCAGCTAACCTGGTTGGTTTAGGCATGGCCTGTACATAGTCTGGTATATCTTTAAAGTTGTACATCAGACCCATTAATGATATTAGACCTCTTTTATATATAGGTTGTATATTCAGCCTTTCCTGTAAGTCTGTAATAGTTAGCATCTCATTCCTATAGACTAGTCTTACGCATCTATTAATCACACTCTGTAGTTTCCTTATCGTTACATTATGTGCTAGCTTATAAAATGGAAGTCCGTATTCAGCTAGTGACAAGATGTTTTGAGATTCGGGATTCCGGTATCAGAAAAGCAAGGGTGTGTGAGCGTTAGCTCTCTCATTAATCTCCTTTTTTTCAGCAGAATCGTTGCAGACAAAGTGAAAAAGTCGTCTAAAAGGATTATAAAAGTACCTGGATCAGTCATATACACTTGAGACTAAAGCCTAAATCGTTCTAACCTCATCACAGAGTTCAAGAACTACAGGTTTTTGACCGCCAAAAACGGTCATCCATTGTTTACCGAAGCTGGATTATCGCCCAGTGACAGTGTGGAGATTATCGTTGAGTTTATATAGTGACAATTCTATCAGACATTGACCTCTACCATAAGACCATAAACAGTAAGAATAATCGAATATAGGAAGTGTTTAAGCCATTTTGAACGATTCAAGAGCTTTAGTGTGTGGATTAATGTCAAAACAAGAGTTGATATCGATACAAATGGATTAACAGATCGTCACAAGCTTTGCTGTGCAGTGGCGCCATCTGGTGGATACAAATTCATTTTCAAACTATAGATATAGGCTTTGCTTGGTGCCACCTGGTGGGAAATAGACATAACAGACGAAATAGACATAATAGACTTCACAGGCAAACGAGAAGGATTTAAACTTGGAATACCTACTTCTGAGAAATAAAATAAGCTACTACTATGGGTGAGGATGGAGCTCAAGGCCTCAGGGCACTGGTTGAATCAATGAGGGATCAGCAGATTGAATATTACCAAAGGCAACAGAAAAACTTTCAAACCATACTTGAATTGCTTGAAAAGCATGACAAAATTGAAGTGGATGAGTCTGATGAGAGTACCAACAAGGTCGCCATGTTGAAAGATCAGGAGTCCTATTTCATGGTACTGTCAGAAAGGTCTGATAACATAGTCATAGAGAAGAGGGAATACCTGGAACAACTGAACCTAGCAGAACAAAAGGATCCCATTGAGAAAGAATACAAGAAATCCCTCTCCTGGCAGTTGGCTGGCAACAGACTCCAAGACAGCTTGAACACTAAAGTCTCAAACATTATTGAAAAGCTCTTGACTTTCCCCGACATAAAAATAAGGACATATTACAGAGTAAAAGGACGGTTGTTGTTGGATCCAGGTTAGACTGGCCAACATAAATAAGGCAGCTTGTCTCAGAAGATTGAAATAGCCACCGCACTATGTTCATTGATTAAATACATTTAATTATATGCTCAAAAACGACAGATTTTATGCTTATATAATAGAACATTCATTCTCGAGTTCAACTCATATATAGTTCCTAAGAAGGACATTTTTTTCTGGTATAAAACGAAATTTTGCCTGGTCTCAATTGTTGAAAAAGACTTCCCCTGCTGATGAATAAATGGTGTATACTTACAGTGTATTAAAAGGGTCATTGATCTTGATGTAATATTACAATATTATTAAGAAAAGGAAAAGCTATGGAGACGCCTAGTGGAAGATATTGTTGATATTGTTGAAAACTTTGAATTCTCAAAAAAAAATGATTCATATTCGCCTTTTATGCCTTGATATAACATGTTTTTAGAAATGTATATGCCCAGATGGCAGGTGTCAGTAATAAAGTCTGTTGTAAAAACAAAAAAAAAAAGATGTGGGACTATTTTTTCGGTTACTCTACTGTCAATAAAATATCTTATACGAGACAACTGGTTCGTTTTTATTTGTATTAAATTCTTCATCCTGAGGAAATGCTCATTCAGATTAAGATTAGAATCAATCATATAACCCAAATATCTAACAACAGGCATTCTATCGATTTCTTTCCCTTTAATATAAATTTTTCCTAGTGAAGTATAATCGATTTTCTTAAGTTTTCTTTTCGAGCCAATGATCTGATATTGACATTTACTTGTATTTATTGATAGTCTATTGGACTTCTTCCAATTATTGACAGCAGTGGATATCCTTTGACCCATTCTTATACATTCTTCTAAGTTTCTGCCAGTCACTGTTGCTGCAGTGTCGTAAGCGTACATACTAAAATTTGTTTCGATGATGTCGAAAAACAAATGGAAGGCGACAATGCTACCGTTGAGTAAAATTCGAATGCACCGTCTATCTAAAATGTCATTATAATATATGTTTATCTAGCCACCTTGGGGAGAAGTCCCCAACTTCGTACTTTTATGTCACTTTTATAGGTAAATTATGAATGCAAAAGCTCTTTTTGAAATTTGAAATGCTTTGAGGACAAGGCAGTCAAAATCTATGGGCCAGAATTTATGACATGTATAATGTGCAGTCAAAATCTATGGGCCAGAATTTATTACATGTATAATGTGCATATCATATCATATATTGCTGATGACTTAAATCTTAAGTTGCCTCTTGTTCAGATGCTTCCAAAATGAGAAAGAGCAAAGATCAGAGAGGCAGCTAGCATTTATTTACTACACGATGTACATTAGTTCTAAGTAATGTATTGATTAAATATATTTTTTAGTTGATATTTGCAAATATAGTTTAGAGTGGGGGTTGTGGTGCTGAGGACAATTATTTGGTGCTGTGCTGGTAAACCCAATTTAAGAGATTATTTATAGTACACACGAAAAGCAACTGTCTTTCTTTTATGTATTTTCAAATGTATTCAGGGTATTCAGCTGATATTTATGGTTTTACTAGTTGACTTCACTATAATGAATCTTTTATGACCTGCTATGATAATATATAAATGTATATATGGATGTACATTTTGTTCTAATAAAGTTACTAAAGAAATAATATTGTATTCGCCATTGTTCTGCAATTTTTATTTTTAAGGTATGATTGGATTAATGCCATCGATGTACATTAGCTATGTGCATAATATATGCAATTTACATGCAAACACATTTGCGCACAGTTTAGTGCAACAAAAAACGAAATATTAAGTATCTGGAAAGGGCAGTATTTATGCGCATAATATATGCAATGTAGATGCAAAATAATTTGCGCACAGTTCAGTGCAGTATACACCGCAATACATACGCAATAATAAGTAACTGTAAAGGACTTTTCGTGTGCATAATTTGCGCACAGTTCAGTGCAGTATACACCACAATACATACACAATAATAAGTTAGGGTAAAGGACTTTTCATGCGCATAATATTTGTAATATATAATATGCTAAAATGATTTGCGCATATTTCAGGAACTAAATGCATAATTAGCGCTTTTCATCCGCAAAAGTCGTGGTGCATACATTATTGCTCTTCTATCGCGATAATAATGTGCATCAAGTTTGCGCGAACCTAAGCATTGGTAACTGCAACAAATAAAGCGTAATAAATAGCTACGCTCAACTCAGTAATTGTGCGCTCCTATTCCGCAAAAGTTTGCACATACTTTAGTTGTCAGTGTCGCGCTAATCATGCGCATCAAGTTTGCGCAAACCTAAGCGTTGGTAACTGCAACAAATAAAGCGTAATAAATGACTACGCTCAACTCAGTTATTGTGCGCTTCAGTATGCGCTGGTCTTTTTGCACGTTAATTGCGTTCAATTGCCCATCGGGTAGATGTCCTAGTTTTTACTATCATTGGAGTAAGCTTGATCTGCTCTTTTCAAATATGGTGATATGGATATGGATAGTCAGGGTGGGGGGTACTAAGATTACCAGTAAAATTCAAATTTATGAATCAATTTTTTTTCTCTATTTTCTTGATTGAAAGTGTAGTGAATTCCATCGATAGTAAATGTCTTTATTACTAGACGATCACCCAACCCAGGTTCTTTCTCCGACGGCTCCGGATCTCGAATAACACCAACACGGAATGTCTCTTATTGGGATTTATTGCCACCCACGACCAGACTGCAAGTCAAACCAAGACCGACTGATCCGATCCAAGATCGAATGATCCAATCCAAGCCTAGGACTGAATGCCCATACCTTACAGGCAGGAGCAAGTCATGCTTGTCCTCACATAGTAAAAGAGGTGTCACACCAGGCAAACATTACCAGTAAACACAGTACATAAGAATAGTCATACAGGAATACAGTAAAGGGTTATACACAATACACATTCTGCTGTAGTTGAATACAATATAAGAATCCTGCAAATGGGTGTTAATAGTAAAACACAGTTGTCTTGCAACTAGCACAAATCCGAAAGCTCATTCCGTGCTCAGTGAAGCATTACCAAAGCACGGGAATGTCAAGGACATTTGATCAACAACACACTCGTGACACAGAGGGCTATTTATAACCTCCGATCCACTACAATAGCCCCTCCATAATTTAAGATTTTTACCAAACTGTAAACAATCTATACAGGAGTTATAAATTATCATGTGAAGTGGATAACATAAACATGGAACACCAAAGTAAATTAAGAAATGACATAGAGAATTTACATTGCGAATTTAAAGTAGACACTAGTACAGGCAGGAGCATACTTGTGACCTCCGCACAAACAATAAATTGCAACATCTCTAGAATTAATTTTAAATTGTACGTGATTCCTTCTGAATCAACATACTAACTCTTTACATAAGGAGCTTTGGTAGACCTGCTACGACAAAACATCTTCATTTATGAAAAGCACCAGGCTGTTAGCAACAATGTAATAAACTTCTTACGAATCGGCGGAAAAATTTCCGATGTCCGAGGTTGTTCCGAGTCAGCAACTGTCAAACCGTTTGAATCGTCCAGGAGAATATGTGGCACCAGGATATCGTCACAACAGGAGAAGTCTTGGGCTATTTACTTTACTAAACATAGAATGAAGTGTTTTTGTAGGCCCACCATCCCGCCCACTATTCTCATTGCACACCATCCCGCCCCCCAACCTCCAAAATCGTTTTATTTTATGTTATATCTATGTGGAAAACATCGGCGTCATCGCCCATGTTTTGCACATCATACAGTGGCGCTACCTGGTGGGAGGGTGAGAAACCATTCTCCGAGTTTACCCGAACGTTCATGCCGAGTCATGCCAAGCCTACAAGCAAGTGTACTTCCAAATGTAGTGTGAACGCGAGAGGTCTGTTATGCAGTAATTATACTAGTAAGACCTTAAATTTTTCGGTGAAATGTCTCTTAAAATCAATAAGCTTGAGACTGGGACAGGTTTGAAGTGTGTGTACATATGGGAACGTAGGGATTTTTGGAAATTATTTGCAGATTTCCCGATAGTGTTGGGCCAATGAGCTTGGGTCGAATTGCTGAGCTGGGGTTTTTTATGCATGGCATTGCCACTTGGTGACTTTTCGTCAAGAGGTAGTCAGAGTCCAAGGTTTATCAGCGGTTTCTTACATTGGCGAGCTTTCTGGTTCCAGAGGGAAAATTCCGAGTCAGCATAGAGTCCATCCATCCACACGTACAGGTTCCGGGGTCGTCAACATCAAGTCCAAGGTCATTCCACGTCGCAGGGTAATCTTGAACAGTAAGTAACCCACATAGTTACTTTAACTAACACTTTTACGCCCCTCCATCTGGTTTCTTTTCCTCCTCAGTACCAGGTGGGGGAGTGTTCACTGTCCAATTCCTTCTGGGAGTTAACGAAGCATCTCCCGGAAAGTTTGGCCTAAGCATGGTGAGAGGTTGTGCCATGGTCTCCCGGAACAACCTTCCCATCATCATCAAGTTCCGCATTTTGTTGTGAAGTCCACTGGACCTCCGAAACTGGTAACCGCCAAGGCCTGCTGTGGCTGCATGAGAGGTTGTGCCTCCCTTCCCATGCTAGCACTCCACATCCATGTCAGAGTAGTGCCTCCCAGAGAGCGTATCCCCGACATGACGTTGCCAGTTTGCTGTGACCCAGCGGCGGATGGAGGATTACGGAAAGCCTCCAACTCAGCTCGGAGAGCGCTAATCTCCTCCAGCTGGGACTGGATCTTAGCATCTCTCTCCTTGAGCCACGACCTCTGGTCACGGATCAGACCGGCTTGTGCACGATTCTCCTCTTGAAGAGTCGTCAACTCGGGGATCTGACCACGGACCGCTCCAAGCTGTGACAGTGGTTCGGCCAGAGTCTGGAACGCTGCTGTCACTTTCTCTCCAACTTCCGTCAATGCGTCGTTGGCCAACTCCAACACATCACGGACGGCCGCTTCACCTTTCTCCAGTAGCAGTTCCATGGAAGCTTGCTCGGGGAGCTCCGCTTCCAACTTAGCACAGGCCTGCTGTGCAACCGGATTAAGGATTTTTGGAGTCTTGGCAGCAGGAGAAGGGCTCCTGTCACTACAGATGGACTCAGAGCGGGAGGAACTAGAACGCTCTCTCCTCCTCTTCTGCTTCTTTGGCTTGCCCTTGCTGGTGGATGGCTCTGGTTCAGGAGCACATCCCTCCGCTGCAGAGGGCGTTTTCCGGGCACAAGGTTTGGCGAACTGTCCCGAGCTTGTAGAGGATTTCCCAGCCGATACAGTCTGTCTCACCCGCTGTAGATCTTCCGCGGTCAGATAGCACATCTGACAAAACCTGGGGGACTGCTCATGAATGGGCTTCACCGCCATGGCTTCCGCGGGCAACTTCAGACAAACCCTTGTTGTGGCTCACTTCTTCTCCGTACTGTAAGTGGCGCACAAGCTCACAGCTCCGGTCTAGCTTCTGCTGGCAACAAGCAGAGGGGCAAACCCATACCTCCAACCTGGGAGTGTGCTCCTCACACAGGTGGCGGAAGAGTCTCTGCCTCGTAGCGTAGACACGGACTCCTTTTCCGTTGAAAGGAAGGTATCGGCAGGCAGCGAAGGGACAACGGAAGCCGGGCTGCACCTAAAACTTTCTCATAAGTGCCTGCATCCAAGCAGCCGGGTCGGAGCAGACTAGGGAAGAGCTGGCTTTCGTAACGGTCCATCATGCCGTGCTCTAACCCCTCCACCTCCGACTCATCTTCACTCTCCTCGGCCATAAGAGTCATGGCCCCAGGGATATCCATCTCAGGGTTCATGTGTACCATTCTGCCTCCGGTGTCAAATGTGGAACGGATGTCAGTACCACGCAGAAGACTCTGGAACTGGCTGTCCCCCCACACGGAACAGCGTTTGTGGGTTTTCACAACCTTTCTCTTCCCTTTCTGGCTTGAGGCGGTAACACCCTCCTTGCACCGGGTATCACTCTCCTTTGAGTCAGATCTTTCAGTGGTAGAGGCAACCTCTTCCACATCAATGGGCTGGAGTACCACTCGTGCTTCGGGAAGCTTCCGAGTAGTGTCCTTTCCACATTCTCCGCCCTGTGGACCCGTAGCTGGGGACTTCTCCGGGTACTAGCCTTGCTAGCGGACTAGCAAGACTCCAGTTTCCGTCTTCCGCGGAAGGACTGCCATGTCTCCACAGAGCCTTTCCTGGTACTCCGGACATCTTTCTCTGTCAGAGGTTTCATCTCAGTTAGTTGGGCGGAACCGTCTCCGGTTTCTTCCAACAACTTGGAGTCGGCCTCCACGTCGATCTCGTGGTTGGAACCACCAGACTCACCCAAGTCTACACTTGCAGCTTTCTCATGAGTCTCTGATTCACTTATTTTCAGACAGTTTCTCAAAGCTCAGGATTCGCAGGATACACTTCAGACGGCAATGGTCACGTTGAGTTCTTGGTCCTATAACACAAACATTACATGCTTAGCCACAGGGATGATTGTAACCAGAACAATATGTACACAAAACATCGTTAAAAATTACTCCGGGAGACAGTGGACTGTAGTAGTACTATCCCCAAGAATGTTTTATAAATAAAACAGTATTCCCGGAATCCTAGGATGGACCAAATCAGCGTAATAATCGATAGAAATATTAGCGTGGTCACATCGCTCATAGCATCCAACATGGCTGCGTGGGTCGAAGTGCCGGTGATCTATCTCCACACACAGAAAAACAAAAACTTTCGTCTTATACTAGACGTACGACTCCGCGTCAACCATCTACGGTATCTTAAAAGCATTCTTTAGTAGTTCAACTATTAATTACCACCTCATAGAACATTCAAGCGAGGATCGGTGGAATAAAGTGCAATGATAGAGAAGCGTACTTACAGGTTGGCGGTCGGAAGCAAAGTGAGCCACGAGGCGGAGAGAACCGCTCGACCCGGTTAGCGGGGTTCTATGATGTCCGCAGGCCGCTGAGGTGGCGGCAGCGAGAGCGCGCGGAGCAATACAATTTTCGGCGCACCGGACTTTTTTAATTGGAGCTCTCCACAGCAGAGGAGACTTTCTGGGCAAGGAGGGAGAACTTGCGAGCTAGCACCGGCTGACTGAAAGTGGCTTCTGTGAGTTAGCGCCTCTGATTGGCTGTTGTAGCTGGAGCCGGCTGATGTGTCAAGATCAAAGAAAATATGAACGAACACAAATACATACCATAACTAACCCTAAACCTAACCTTAAATTGGTTGTCCTAAGTCAATAAAGGCAGTAGTGGACTGTCCATACTAAAAATAGACTAATAAAAGTTATTACTTGACTGATAAAAGCGTGACCAGGCCTGCTAAGCCCCGCCCACTGTGCGTGGCTTCGCCAGTGCTAGCTCGTAAGTTTTTGACTAAAGCGTTAGGCTTAGTCTCCTTAATATGGTACTGATGACACCCCCCCCCCCCCCCCTGGCTCATGGACTAAAAGTGCAATAGCTGTAAAACAGTAGACAAATGTGAGAAACTGACCTAGAATGATTTAAAGCTGCCATTACCCTGAATATGAATCATTAATTTGATAGGCATAGTTTTCGTTACAAGAAACACTCAAGGAAAATGCAGTTAAATTTCATTTATTTCTCCTCTTCACCTAGGCAAACATATAATATATAATGAGCAACGTAACATGCAAAAACAGACACATTAGTTCTAATTACACATAATATGCCTTTTAGATGTTACATACAATCACTTTTATTGTACAAGGATGATTAAAGATTATTTAGTAGCTGATGCATGGGAAAATGTATAGAGGATTAATGATCTGTATATAGAAAATTGCACTTCATTTAAAATATCAATAATTGTCAAAATCGCATAATTGACGAGCAAGTTAAAAACAAACTAAGGAACCGATTTAGATATTTATCGAATTCCACGTCAATAACTCAGACATACTTCTCTGGCGAGTGAGGTTCTGTGAGAGTTAAGGTGACTCAGTAGTGATTATGTAACGGGGTGCGCGCAACGCCTAGCGTGAGTAGCGGGTTACAACTTTTGCCATTTTTCACGCGCCTGTCTTTGTGTGTATTCAACATATATGGCAGGGAATATCAGCATTATGCAGATGAAGTATGTATATAATTTAGTCTTGATATAAACTATTCAGCCTGCTGATTTTTGGTTGTGTTAGTTAGTATCTACAGTACCTGCATCTATATTAAATTTCATTAAGATTCATGGAGCCGTTTTTGTTCAAATCAAATATTTATCAGGAATTTCATTTTTTCCCCATAAATAAGTCGTAATATAGAAAAATCTAGCCTGGAAAGCCATCCTGATTTTTTGTGTATGAGTTAGCAAATACTGTATCTACATTCATATTAAATTTAAAAAGAATTCATCAAACAGTTTTTTTTAAAACGCTAATTGTCATCAGCCAAAGTCAATTTTGCTAGTGCCCTATACTGCCACTCGGGGGCTTCCAGGGGGCTAACTCAGGATTTGAGGAAAAAAAATGATCTGATGATTAGTATATATATGTTGAATGTCTGGGTGAAATTTGATGTCTGAATTCATGTGAGAACCATTTGAAACGAATTATGTTAATAAATCACTCAAATGTAGTAAAATCACTCAAATATGATTTATTATTTCTCTTTCCATACCGCCATAGCATGAAAGCCTGGTGACCTATATTTTTTTTTCACTCAATAATGATTATTTCATGTCAAGTATCATTGGTAAAAATTTTAGAAAAATTCATCAATAAACAAAATCACTACTGAGTCACCTTAATACTACCAGTGGGAGATTTATGACTGGGGACTTTCATATTTGTAACAAGAAATTTTGGTTGTGACCAAGGAGAAAACGGTTTCCCCTGACTAATTCCGCAGCCGTCACTTGTCAAGTAGGACTACAGTGCGCGTTGCTAACAACGTAACGTTGTGTAAATTAGAACACGCCACGACGACCTGTACAATATTGCGTCCTGTACGGCATATCGGTATATTTACAAAAAGATATCCGCATCTAGCCTACCCACTGATAGGATTAATGATGAAAATAAATCTCTGAGGGAAATAACTGGCAGGTCTTACTAAATTTCTACTTTATCTTGAAATATTTTGTGAGGAAATAGCGTTTATTAGGCCTAAAGTAGGCCTACGACAGATATGTGTAGGCTAGCACTGTAGCAGCAGGGGAAAGGCCGAAAAATATGATAACAGTGCAGTTTCCCTCATATCTTCCTTATTTGAATACAGATTTTGATAAAATTAAATATATAGGGGTAGAAAAGCATGCTCTTTCAGAATTTAAACACATTGGCAATGTATTTCGAGTGGAAATAGCGTTTTTTATTACTTTGCCGGAACGTAATTTCCCCGCGATATGCCGGCTACAACGCTATAAAGTAGGCCTACTTTGGCTACAAACCTAGTTTGTTGATAACAGTTATAGGCCTATATAAATATGAACCTCACCAAATGCAAGCTTAGACATTTCTCTTTCCGATGGTGTATAGGGTTATAGTCAATTATTTTGTAAATTAATGCCTTAGAATACCATATAATTATTAGACAACCCAGTTTTGCACGACGATCTGATTTATGTCAGTATCAGACAAAGTATCAGGGACAGATCTGTGACACTGTGTGGCTCTATCCGACTTCTCCTCCAATCTTCCTTATTTACTCACCCATGAGGCTATAATTATTGGCACAAATATTATACAGGAAGGAAGAGTTGTTCTTTCTTAATTTCTACTTAATTTTGGTGTATGATTAATTTATTCTGTAGGTCTAAATTTATTGCGTTTTTCCCTGATCCACTCAGTTGATGTAGACCTTGAACTGTCAATGTTCAATCCGCTGAAAAGTTGTCAAATTCGTGCTCACTGATACAACAGTACAGTTTCCCTCATATCTTTCTTATTTAATTATCAGTGTTGATAAAACTGCATATTTGGGGGTAGAAAAGCATGTTCTTTCTTAATTTCAACAACTTGGCAATGTATTTCGAGTGGAAATAGCGATTTTTATTAATTTGAGGGAGCGTAAAATCACCGCGATGTGTACGCTATTGCGTCGGAAATTCAGGTGGGAACAGGCGGAGTCGGGTTTCCTTATAAGGGGTCAACGCGGACGCGCAAAGAACAGGCGGCAAAAACTGGAACCTATATAAGGTTTCCCAGTACGAGTGCCTTTGGCGCTCGTACCGCCTTCGGCGGGGGAAACCTTGAAAAATATATCATATGACATCTACCATACAAACGGGGGGGGGGGGGGGGGGGGGGGGGGGGCGAGTGTAGCCTTGATAGTATAGAGAAATGAAATTTGTATCCTCCAGTCAGACCTGAATGTCCCCGCAATGCACAAAAAAAGGTACAACACGAAGATGAGCATAGTTCATTTACAGACCAATAAGGGTTGTCAAAAGCTGGCACAAGATGAAATTTAAGGTCACCCACTAAAACCGCTCTCACACTACGGATTTCCTCTATAGGTTATCACATATCATGCCACAATTGCAAATGGGATTTCATGTGTATACAATGAATGTAAATTCAAAAAAGGGACTAACAGCTACTTATGAATTTTAGGTAGGCTGACTATCCATCACCGAAAACGGTTAAATCATTTTCATACCTTTAGTATTTTCTATAGCAATACCAAACGCTTCTAGATTATGCAATATTACACAATGTACATTACATAGTATATACGCATGGTTTGATTACACGGACATAGGTTATTTGACTTGGCACTCTTTCTTACGCTCATAGTTTATACCTAGATGATGATACTGTGGAAACTATCATCGGCGGTAATAAATCCATTGGCGCAATAGCATAAATCGAGTGAATACAATGTGACAGAATTAATCCTTTCTTTACTTTTGCCTAATGTCAGCGAATAGATTGTTTGTTTCATGAAAAAAACACCACCTAACATCACCATTAGGGGAATGCAATGAAAAAAACGTTCCATGTATAAAACACTATCAACGTTGGTCTCATATTTGGTGTAAGTCTAGTTCTAAGTTTTGAACACGTTTTTAAATTTGATTCATCACCGGTATATATGCAGAAAAGTTCCATCGCTAAGTCGAATAAATGCTACAGATAGGTAAAATGAATCGAAGTGATTATATTAAGATTACACTTTCGCTTTTAAACTACATTCAGGCTATTGTACTCTAGAAATATCTTTTCAGTACTAAAGGCATTGTCATTAAACTTTCAATAGCACCACATTTGAGTGAACTATGATTCTGTCAATAAAAGCGCTAGTTTGTTGACTTATACATTACAAACTAGAGTGTATATATATTGCCAACAATGAAATGCATGCTATATGTATTTTAAATACATCCTCCTGTTATATACTATGAGATTCATTTCAAGAATAAAATACATTTAATGTACAGCAGATGAATCAATGTAAATGACCTCTAAAACATACAAATACAATATGCCTCTAAACGCAGTCATGCAAAATACTGTCAGCTAGTTCAACAAAGAATTGTTCCCGTGACAATTTTGATTTGGGACTTAAAGATTCGTGGCAGCAGGATTCTGGTTGTTTTCTGGTGATGTTGGTTCATCGAGTATTACAATCTGGTAAGGAGCACACTGAGGAACATTTATCTTATTAAAAAGCCATCCATAAAATCCTTTGTCTGGATCCCTCATTTCTTTAATCCAGCTTGATAAAAACCAAGAAATTTCCTTTACTAAGCCCCAAAGCCCGATGCCTACAGAAAGCGAAGCGATGAGGAATGGGAAAAAGATGATTAACAAGGGGCAAAGAAATATTCGATGCCATATCGTCCTCTCTTCGCTTAAATATAAATACAAATTATACCAAGCTTGAGTCCCCAGGTAAAACGACATACAGAAAGAAATAATAAATGCTATGGGAGAAAATAATATAGTAAAAAACAAAATATGGGGACCCTGTCTAAGCCCACAACAATTCTCCTTTTCCTTGTCTCCATTGACACAACTTTCAGTCAATTTATTTATCTCATTCTGAGAGAGCTTGAGTTGAACTTGGACAGTTTCATCAGCCTTTTTACCCCTCTTGATCGTTCCTGTCATTGTAACGATCCGATTACCCGCACGGTCAAGAGTTCTATTCAAGGCTTCGGTATCAACGCCATTGATTCTTTCGGGTGTTTTGACATCACGTCTAGGAACTAGTTCTATGTCGCCAGGGGTGGCTGCTTGCTTGTGGCGCTGGTTGGAGTTTCTCCTCGACGTCACAGGAGTAGTCCGGTGGGAGCTCGCAGTACTACTATCCCCTATAAAACTACTAAGCGTGCCATCCGTAGTACCAGGACTGGCCATTAGGTTCTCTTCGCTGGCCTGAGAGAGCTGACTTGATGGAGTCGGAGGAAAGGTTTGTTGCACGTGTCCCTGGTGCGGGTCAGGGTAACCCATGATACAGCGGATCTCCTGCATTTCTGGCATTGTGTGGACTGTAAATAGAAGAGATATGCATAAAGTGAATGGTCAACGCTGAATCATTTAGGCTGAACGGGGAATATAGAAGCAACAAAGTACAAGAACAGAAGAGAGTAAGAACCTAAAACAAGAACCAGAAAATATCCATTTAAAATGTAAATATATTCCTTCTCTTAATTATTTAATTCATACCAATGGGGATTGGAGGATTTTAGAAAAAGATGCGCAATATTTGTATTTCCTCTGATTGTCATAATGTCCTACTTTCATCAAAATATCTATTTCCCCTCATTACATGACACTAGCAATTCATCCAGAACGTTATAGGCCTACTAATGTAATTTATGATATTTTGACATATTTTCTATGCCAGGATTACTGTAATTTTCAGACATTTTTTTTTTTTTTCCTTTTTCCTTACGTTTTGAAGAACTTAAGGAAAAGAGACATGTGAAAAACAATAAATGAAAAATCTGGATAAAGATTAGGTTGCGTACCAAGTAGAATGTAGAAAAATCCAATAATAGGTGACTTTCAGACTGGTAGGATTAGAATGAGCCAAAAAATAATAATCGAAAATCTAGTTTTTTGTTCTAATGAATGGTTTAAATTTCATTGCCAGTGTTTTTCCATAACGTGATTAGAACTGTTAAATAAAGAACTTGTCTTGAAGACAATTCAGAATTATTGCAATATCCTAAATTGTTATCATCCCACAGTAAGCCTAGGCGAACCGTTACCTAATAGCATGGTTCCCGCAGCCCAGAGCACACCATTTTTCATGACTTTTAATGGCCAATTCTCCAAGTTTTGAATGACTTTTTAATGACCAAATGAAGTCATGTTAGCTTATATCACATATCTTATCATATATAATTCTTAAAAAGCATCAATGAACGCTTAACACTTAGTTAGTTGGGTTAGAAAGTCATCTGTAATACACCCAACCTTGAAAATATGTGGGATTTTTATTTCCACTCTTAATTGTGGAATAAATCCCACAAAAATATGCTTAATCAACATGATGAAATGGACGTAACAATAGACACCATAAATTCAGACTGGTACCAACATGTCAGCATCAGAGCTTTGGACATGGGTTCAGAAATCCAGTATTATTCAACTCCCAATGTCTTCGAGAGACCTATTATTTTATTGATTTGAAAGTGAAATATTTAATTTCCAAGTGTAATATATTAGATATTGGATCCCTGGTACATTCAATGAGATTTTGAGGAAAAATGTAAACCAGGTTAAGAAGGTGGTTGGACGTAACACCATCAATTGATCAGTCAGATTCCCACTCCTCTGACATGTGTTTTATGTCAATGGACACTGATATCTTTATCAATTCAAAAACAAGTGTTTTGATGACATAAAGGATGTACAATTGGCTTCGGATCATCCGCTTAATGCTTTCATTCAAGCAAATTATAGGCCCTACCAGTCGCACCATAGATAGTATATTCTGAATATTGCGTGGATTTAAACGTCAAGGAAATGTTCCCCCAGATTGAACTGATTGATAGAATAATCATGTTGAGACTATCAGATGAGAATCGAAAGAGTGACAGTTTTATTTGATTTTGCTAACACCGCTTGAATGATAATGCCTGTAAAATGTTAAGTTTCCCCTGCTAATAATAATTAAGACAGTACCGGTAACCTATATATAGCCTACTTAGCTAAGTTATCTATCTTTTAAAGAGATAAAACACCGTCTTATATATCACGATCGCGGGTTGTACACCCTGGAGCAGACTGAAATAGGGTTTTCTGCTGCGATTTCTTTTCCTGTGTGGGGTCCCTGGTGACATATATACAGGGATGCAAGTTGGGTATGGTAAAATAATCTGAAGATTTTCCAAGGTCCAAGGGGAGGTACATAAAGGCGCACGTCATATAAAACGACCATGTGTGTATGTAGGGCAGTGTGGCCTAACTAGCGGTGGGTATCTAGGCCAGACCAATCGCCACCTGCTGCACCATTCCCGGAGTTCTTGAGCGAAGGCACTCTGGGATTTCCGTGAGCTCCATTGACTCAATGCTAAACACTAGAGGAAATATCTGGAATCTCACTTCCGATGAGGAGTGAGGCCGCCTCTCCCCGAGCAGAAATTGGCGGTTCCATTATCACTAGAGTCAGTAGGGGTGGCCATATAGATGGTCTCTGCCCATCACTCCCCCAAGAATGGTGTGTCCCGGGTTTCATCCAGTATTGGAGCCTCTTTTTCTAAGATCCAGCCAACATAAGACAACTATACAGACACTTAGGAATCTGAGAAAATTTTGGTACATATTGATTTAAAACGGTGTGTTTTGGAGGACATTTGGCAACTTTACCATTATCCAAATTATCTTAATTCAGATGATAATCTGAGAACTTGCATCCCTGTATATATATATAGTTTTTATTGGCTTTTTGGAATCACTTAACGGACTTTCATGAGGCAAAGCTTAAACAAAATGTTATTTTCCGTTTTTTTCCTGTTGAACAGTAACTTATTCCACAATTTGGCCATGAGAGTGAAGTATATCTGACATACTTCACTCTCATGACCAGTGAAGTATTTTTTATTTATACTGCCCCTAGTATCAAAAGTACCCTTATGGTAGTGCCGTTTTTTCGTCTGCCTGGTGTGATGAGAAAGTTCATTTATTGATTTTAGATTAGTTACTTGAAATAACTAGTCAAATGCTTAATTCTGTCTATCCCTAAATAGCTCGCAGTAAAAATATCGGGTAAAATGAAGTTTTATTTTAAGTGGCTAAGATGGTTAAAATGAGTAGTCGTGAAATTGTGTGAAACTTTATCAGTGTAATCATATATGATAGGTATAGCAGTATCTGAAGTATTGAGTACCAGGATTGCGTTTTCATTCAATGATTAGTGAATATGTGTAATGACTGGGTCAGAAGCCTCTATTCATTTCAAATCTGTGAGGAAATGGTTAAGCCACAATACAGTGCTGCCAACATCCCCCCAAGTTGACAAGGAAAGGAACTAATGTCCATTTTATGGATCAATTTCCCTTTTATTGACCAATCACCACGCTATATCAGGGACCACAGCCCAAATAGATAGTGTGACATGGGCCCCAACCTGGGACCCCACCCAAAAAAAAACCTTGCAGGAAAAAACCTTGCAGAAATAAGTTTGCGAGAGAAAGCCTGCCCAGAAAAAATGATAGTTCAAAAACATCACTGAACTTGAAAAACATCACACCCAGAAAAAACCTCACAAACTTTGCAATTTTCCTTGCAAAACTGCGAGCGGAATCATTCCCTTTGCACAATTTTAAATAGGCTTAAATGTACCTTTAAGCTGTCCAATCTTTGTAGGTATGTAATTTTTAATAATCCTGAGAAGTAAAGGACCTGTAATCACCGATTAATTTACATCTTATCATTTGTGGAAAGTCATAATTTATATTTTGACGAAGGGCGTTGCAACGCCTTTAAATGACGATGTGATTTACCATTTCCGTCATCGCCATGGCAACGCTATTTCTGATCGCTGAAACTTGTTGGTACATAACTTGAGATATCTAACCCAAATTGAACTTATGATGCTAAATTCTGGGTTACATAACCCCAGGGACCCCACCCAGAAAAAAACATTGCAAACCTGGTTAGTGAGGGAAATTCAGCGATTATATCGCAATGACAGTGATGTTTTTTGTGCAGGGTGCCCAGAAAAAACATTGCTGTCATATGAATCCTGCGATGTATTGCCATCACTTTTGCTCGCAGACCAGAAAACATTGCAGTCCAGAAAACATTGTTTTGAGGATATTTCTTGTACTAGTTTGCAGCTATTTTTGCTTTTGTTGTTACGAGATGTATTTATTAACAGAATTTAGCATCAAAAGTTCAATTTAGGCAAGTTACATACCAACAAGTTTCAGCGATCGGAAATAACGTCACCATGACGATTACGGAAATGGTAAAACATTACGGCACGTCTTTACCCAAAGGCATTACAACGGCTACGTCTGAATTTCCCTCACTAACCAGCCTGCTAAATATAAATCATGACTTTCTACGAATAATGAAATGTAATCAGTGATTACTGCTCATTTACTTATCAGGATTACTAAAAACTGCATGCCCACGAAGATTAAACAGGAAAATGCTGTGATAAAGGTACATTTAAGCCTATTTAAAAGTGTGCGATGGGAAAGATTCGGATTTTCGTATTGTATGGAAAATCCCTTGCATAGTTTGCGAGGACTTTTCTGGGTGCGATGTTTTGCAAGTTCAGCAATGTTTTTGGACAATCATTTTTTCTGGGCAGGCTTTCTCTCGCTAACCTATTTGTGTGATGTTTTTTTCTGGGTGGGGTCCCAGACTTTGAAATTTCTGTATGGCGTGCAAAAACGATTTTGCTCACTATTTTACCAAATATCTGATATAATATTAATTTCATAGTTTTGATATCCACAGAAGTAATTTAGGTAGGGTAATGCCCGCCTCACACTGTACGCATCTGACTGGTCGTACAACTTAAACTACAAATTACATCTCACACTATACGACTCGAATCGGGAGCACCCCGCTTAAAAATAGGCCCCAAAAGTGTTTTTTATGGATATCACCGTTACAACGCACGTTGTAACGGATAGCCCAACTTGCTTTTTTTTCTGTTTTTTGAGTTGTAAGTCTTACACTGAGTCTGAGTTGTAAGTGTTACAACTGGCACTCACACTGTTACGATTCCGATTCCGATTCAACATTTGAATCTTGAGTTTTGTTGTGAACAACAGCTCAAAAACGGCCCTTACGACTGGAAAACTAGTTGTAAGGAGTTATAAGGCTTACAACTCATCAGATGCGTACAGTGTGAGGGGGGCATAATGCAACTCGGACTCAGCGTAAGACTTACAACTCAAAAAACAGAAAAAAAACAAGTTGGGCTATCTGTTACAACGTGCGTTGTAACGGTGATATCCATAAAAAACACTTTTTGGGCCTATTGGTGCTCCCGATTCGAGTCGTATAGTGTGAGATGTAAGTTGTAGTTGTAAGTTGTACGACCAGTCGGATGCGTACAGTGTGAGGCGGGCATAAGGTGCACCAAATACTAGAAAAGGAAGTAGAAATTCCGTTACTCGATAATCAGCTATAATCTAGCTAAGAACAGCGAGAAGTGTCACTTTAAGTTTCATGCGAAAATAAGCGTCTTGTTTTACCGGAAGTGGCATCAGAATAAGAAACTGTGCTGAATGTTGACATGAAAGCAAGGAAATTCTGAGTTTTTAAATGAAATCGTGGAATAAAAGCAAGAAAACCACAGTGTGAAGTAGGCCTACTTGGTCAACAATACTCACCTACGGCCTCATTGCTTCTGGGCTTACTCGGTGAGTCTTGTCCACCTCATACTCCACACTATGGTATTCTTACTATAATATTATGTCTTTAAACAACACGGCACGCTAGCCAAGTGTCCCACTTTCATTCATTTATATTTCCTGCTTTGAGTTAATTAGTACTATAGCAAGAACAGCATAGTATCGCGTATGAGGGGGGCTATATTCTCCGAGTATGGCCTAAAACAACGAGCCCGTAGGCCGAGTTGTTTTTCGGCCATACGAGCAGAATATAGGCCCCCGAAGACGCGATACTGTGCTATTATTGCTTTTATTCCATGATTCTTAACTTAAAACAACTTTATTTGCATTTATTTCCTCAAAGTCTCGATAGTCTCGAACGGTCGTGACGTCACTGTACAATACACAGAGTTTATATTGTCCACCTTGTGAGCAGCAAGTATATCTATTTTATTCCATGATTTGGCCATGAGTGTACAATATAATCGATATACTTGCCGCTCACAAGGTGGACAATATAAACTCCCTGTATTGTACAGTGACGTCACGACCGTTCGAGACTATCGGTGAGCTATGCGGACAACACAATTTGATGAAATAAATCAAATAAAGTTGTAATAAGTTAAGCATCATGGAATAAAAGCAAGAATAGCAAAGTAACGCGTCTTCGGGGGCCTATATTCTCCTTGTATGACCGAAAAACAACTCAGCCTATGGCCTCGTAGTTTTCAGCCATACTCGGAGAATATAGCCCCCCTCATACGCGATACTGTGCTGTTCTTGCTATACGCTCACGGCCAAATCATGGAATAATGTACTGTACCGTACGTAGGCCTGACGAATATAATCGACACTACGGTATATGAATTATCATTATTATGCCTACGTATATACAACTTACAAGCAATCCAACAGCTTCAGATATTACGGTAGGCCTATTAATTTGTCAATATTAGGTTCGGCGTTCAAGTTCTGTTCTAGTAATAAAGAAACCTGACAACATGATTCATTCGGCATGATTAGCCATACTTGATACTAGTAAAATTGTAAAGGTATACTAGTACCGGTACGGCGGTAGCCTACTAACTAGGGCTAGGCCTAAGAGTCAAGACTAAGTGAGATATTCCACAAAAGATATTCTTTATTTTTAGCATTGATCATCGCTACAAACGATGGCTATGAACATTAATTCACTTCACTATCAGGGTCAGAGTCATGATTGTCATGGATATTTCACGGATGACTCATCCACCCCAGTCCGTCTGAACAACAACAAGCCGGGAGCCGGGCTCGAGCATCGCTCCCCCATTTGAATTTCCCTGATGCTGTGGTCGAGATTTCTCCAAGATGCTGGGCATTCTCATGAAATAAATGCGTAGGACCATCGCCATGAAAGCAGATTTAAGAGTAGAATGACAGAAACATAGAAGGGAAAATGAACTTACAACTTTTCTCTAGATATATCGAGTCCTCCCCGACAAGCGTCTTCTTGCCTCTGGCCTCAGTCATCGGCCTGGCACCATCGCCGCCATCTTGCTTGGCTGTGGAGAAAGTCTTTCTTTCTATAGAGTAGGCTAGCCTAGAGATGGCGCCAGCTAGCTCACAAATAGCAGACGACGCTGCATGAGGTATCGTTAAGTAAAAATTGTGTCCTTAAAATATCCTTAACACCTTACTCCCATATCGTGTCCCTAAATCATGTTTCGTGTCCTTAAATGGGGGTCTTTTAACAACGTGCTTTTGAGCATGGGATATCCTTATCGTAGCGCTAAATGATTTCCGTTGCCTGCTGCAGCTGGACGAATCTGTCTCTGTAGGATGGCCCTAGGCCATTTAGCGTCACCGCGGCTCCCGACCGCTTCACGCCTCACGCTCACTTGTAACCCTCCGCCGCACAGAATAATGTTCTCCTTCGAACTATCAATTTCCCGAGTGACTTCAGAGGCAGAATCGTCCAGCTGTTACGTAGCGATCTTATGATTAACGGTGATTCAGGTGTAGGGGTAATATTACTATATAGAGCGAAGTATTTCTCAGCACATGACGGTAGTCCTAGGGGTAGAATTCCTCATAGTAGGATTATAGGGTCTTCCCTGTAGTCCTCTTTGGTTTCCATTCGAGATATGGGGTATCATATGTACTACTGGTATAGATATCAGTTATATGAGTTTGGTGTAGAGTCCATGATGTATATATTCAGTCTCTGCTCTCTAGGTAGAAGTGGCCTATACTGGCCTTCCATGAGTGGGGTGAGAAGCCCATCTCCCTATGTCATTATAGTAACTATGTAGCAATGGAGTCAACTCAAGGAAGCAACACAACACAAGAAGTCTAGTTATGAGCCCAAACTGTATTCCTCTTGAAGAACATGAGTATATATATGTGAGATGTCAGGGTTGTTATTGGTTCCCCCCTTTGGGCCTATCCCTCCCCTCCCCTACTCTTGGCCCCTCCCTTCCCTCCATGCTCTCCTGGCTCTACTGGCAATTTAGTATCCTACTACCCTCCCCTGCTACCCCCTGGTGTAAACGACAGTTACTACACTACCCTTTTTCTTGATACGAATACAGAGGTGAAAAAATATGAAGAATCTGAAACCCAAGCCAGTAGGCCCATAAGTCTACGTCAAAATAAAATAATAAAAAAAAAACGTCTTAATCCCTTAAAAATTTTTGCATAAGCCCTGACATCCCATGTTAAACAATAGTGAAGGATAATAATTTCATAAGAAGGAGGAATTTTTTTTTTTTTTTTAAATATTTTTATTGGCCACATTACATTACATTTTTATTAATTCATATTCACCCCAAAATTACGCATAACAAACACAGCTGTTATATTTCGTGCGTTGCCCTGACATTACTACATTATTATTTAACAAGTTTCAAATTTGCTCACAAAAATCATCTCATTAGACATTACAAAATCCAGTATTTATAAGATTTAAATGGCTGTTCTTACCACCACGAATACATTCAATCTCCGTGGAGAAACATTACGCTCTGTTCTCGATACTCTTAGTGATCATTACATTACATAAACATACTATCACGATACCCTATTCTAGTCGTCCTGTATATTTCCAGTCACACACTGCCCAGCTGATCAATTCAATTCAATTGGACTCTTCCAGTCAATGGTCATTAGTTTAGGTCGATATCGTCGCAGGATAAAAACAAGAGGCCAAATAAAAACAACAGAGTAATTATACATCATTCAACGTTTCTCTATACCTATTTAACAGAACAATTTTCAGTTGCCTATGATCAGTGATTGCTTTGATATTTGCTGGTAACTCGTTCCAATTGGATATACCTCTATACATGATGGATCTCTTATATCTCTCCGATTTTGGAAGGATTAGCTCCAAGTTGGGGACCATATCTCTTCGTAATACTCTTTCATGGTTTGTTAGGTTCATTTCTGTCCTATATCTATGTACCAGACTAATTGTACTTGCTTTCCTTCGAAGCTCAAGGGGTAATAGATTGATTTCACGCATCCTGACATTGTAGTCAAACATTTCACTTTGACCAAAAGCGATTCGTAGAGCGTATTTATACGAGCGATCTAACTTGTTGCATAGGCCTTTGTTTGTTGGACCGAAAAATGGGGAGGCATATTCACATATAGGCAGAATATAGGTCTTAAATATGAGCATACATAATCTTGGATTCATATATTTTCTCCTTTTCTGTAATTCCCCCAGCTTCCAGTATACGGTTCGTAGAATGCTAGACACATGTTGATTTAATGTTACCTTCTCATCTATTACACATCCAAGATATTTAAACGTAAATACTCTACTGATCTTGACACCATTACATTTCACATGCAGACAATCACTCAAAACTCTTTTGTTGTTGAAACCAAAGTATTGCATTTTTGTTTTCCTCTCATTTATCTCCAGTAAGTTCCTCTTACACCACTTTACATATGTGTCTATGTCGATCTGACATTTCTTTGTTAAGTCTATTTCGCTTCTGTCGTCAGATATCAAGGCTACATCGTCTGCATATATGAGCAATTTGCCATGGAAAGAAGCATTTTTTAAATCATTTATAAAAATTAAAAACATAAGTGGCCCAAGGATGCTTCCTTGGGTGTCCAACGATGTACATAATTGGTATCCACATTTTGTCCTTGTAGTATACAAAGTAAATCTGCTTTTCTTAACAATACTATCGCTTTCGCGCGCTAAATTTTGACTTAAAGTTAGATTTTGATTAATAGATTTTCAAAGGCCAGAATTTTTAAAAGTTTTATCTGTTGCGGGGTCAATCCTGCTTCCGCGAAATACCCGAGGGTAGAGGTTAATTAAGATTACATACAGTCGTAACTGAAGAACAATACAATAAGATTATAAGCGGAGTAAATAGTAGTGCGCCAAAGTAGCAATAAGTCCTAAATAAAAGAAGAAAAATAGATATCCCCACCCGAACCGCCTCGTTCGTCGAGCAGGGATGGAGCACCGTTTGAGACGAACGGTGGCCTTTAACCACCGATGGTAAATCACGCAGTTAGATTAAGTAGTCACTAAAGGGTATAGTTCGCTTATGTGTGTATATAGATGAGTATAATGGATCCACGCAGTAGTTCAAACACAGGTTGTAGATAGATATAGTCGCTCCACTGCCCTCCAGGTGGCGACTCAGATGGGGCAGTCGCCCGTCAAGCATGCGGCAAGGGTCGTTGGTCGCTTGGCCGGCCCCTTCTCCATTCCCTCTGTGGCCAGGTAAGCGGCATTAGAGCTTGCTCTCTTCTGTGGGGGTCTTTGGTGGTCAGGGCACGCCCTCATATCCGCCTCCTCCTACAATACAGACGTTAATCTTAGTTTATTAAACATGCGGGCTATAGGCCTCTTACCTTCCCTTCCCTTCATTCACCAACAAGCTCTCCATGCATTGGCAGGACTCCTATGACAAATGTCCTTTTGGACACAGTTCCTAAATTTATTATTTATATATGATTCATTATAATCCCCCAATGAACGCCCTTTCATGCAGTACCTAATCCATTTTTCATTTATCAGATATATTTTCTATCAGGAGCATCGGGTGCTTCCAGTAGTCTATTATTACTACTTCATAAACGGGGATACAAGTTCCCAACCACAGCAATTAGAAAACACACACACATGCTATAATTATTTTACAGGTCAGTCACAATAAAGGGGAATTCCCCTCTCCCTTGTTGTAGCTATAAAACAATTCTACTCTATTAGGAGAACAACCACGCGTTCAATTGCGATCAGCTTTTGCCTATGCGATACGCAAGCATAGGTGCCCTTCTTACCTTCTCAGTGTGTTGGGCCCGACATAACTTTCATTAGTTAATTACCTCTATGATTTTACTTCGGGCTAGCAGTGCGGTTCCCGGATGCATCGGGGTTGTTTTGGGTTCGTTTGTTATTTTTCCTTTTATTATTCTTAGGCTTTCCTCCGGAGTGAGGCGGTCAACTAACTACCCTTCCCCTGGTTCAAAAGATGCTAGAGCTCACTAAACTTGATGATGGCATTGTTAACTCTCCCACGATGATAATGACCTATTGTCTATATTACTTCCTATGCTTCATTCCCTCCATGGTTTTACCCAGGTTTTCGTCTGTTTCCCTCCCCCCCCCTTTTTTCTCTTTATTTTATCGATCTGGTCCCCTATATTTATCCTCATGCGTGTAAAATTGCTTACACACGAACCTTATTGGCCATTTCCCTCTATCCTTCCTGGATGTCCCCCATGCTTCCTCTTTTGTTTGGCTAGCTTCGTCTGAGCACCTTAATCTTGTATTTTTATCCTTTTCCTGTCCTTCTCCACTGCTATTTTCTACCAATTCTTGCCTATCTCCTATTGCCTCCTCCCAATTCTCTATGACTAGATCTTCTCTTTTAATAATACAACCTGTTGTATACCAATCGTCTTCTTCAATATTCTCCTCTTCACTGTCTAAATTTATTAGCATATGGGGGAGTTCAATCTGCTCCCTGTATTCCATCATCTCCCTTAAGCTGTCCCTCATTCTAATTCTGTTGTTTTTTGTGTTTATATATTCTTTTTTTTTTTTTTTCTCTTATTCTATTTCAGACCTTCTCACTATCCGGGTAACTTTTCTTTTTCTCTTCTTTTTTTTTTGTCAGGTGGTTTTTTAATACCAAATGGATTCCTTTAATTTATCCTATTCCTTCCGCATCCGTGGTCTTCTGCTGCCCTAAATAATACAATACAAAAACAGAGACAACCATTAGGCTTTGGCTGGAGGGCAACCCGAACATCTCGTCCCATTCACTACTTCAGGCAGATCGATTCCTCTGTTTTTCACCTGTCAGAGTTTCTGAAATTTAACAAAGTGTAAAAATACAGATACCACTCCCCCCTCCCCTCCCTCCCCTTCCCCTCTTTTCATTAATGCGAAACACACAGGCCCTTCGTTTGCAGATCCCTGTCCCTGTCTTTGCCCCCAGACAGTGGGAAAGAAGATGGCATTAATACATTACTTACGTTATGTACCTGAACCCACCGCTGCCTCCACACCTTTGAGATCCGTTACCACCAGTAGGCGGCTGTTTGATGTAGAGTTTAACAGCGCCACCTTTCCTGCTGGCCGTAGGGACCAGAAGGCCAGTTCCTCCGGCAACTGCACCGTCTCCACCAGACCGGCATTTCTGACCTCCAGGCCTCCCTGCCACTTTATAGCCACCCTGGTTTTCAGTGAGCATTTGCTGTTCACTGCCACCAATCCTGTGACCACCGGTGGAGCTGCCGCACGCAATACCTCTACTGGGTAGACCAGCTTACATAGGAACATTGCATATCGTTCCTGGCCTTCCTGCACTCTCAAACTTAGGATCGTGCTACCCCTGGTGTTGTGACCACCCGCTGCTCCGCAGCCGCACCTTCGCCACGCCCACATTGCCATTTTCGCCAACAGGTATATAGCGAAGGCCGTCATTAAGATCGTAGAGTAGCTTGGCCAGTGACTTACTGGCCGCCCAGCTCCTGGTGGTGGCATTGTAGGGTCCGGTGGGAGGTGTATGTCTTCCCATGCTGAGTCTGGAAATAGTTCCAGCGTCGCACTTCTCATGGGGCCTGCTAGTGTGCCTTTTAGGGCCCCTATGACTGCAGTTATCCTGAACAACCTATATGAAATATATATTGTTGTTATAATGTGTAATATTTCTACTAGCCAAATTATTAGTGAAACCTTAGGCCTATCTGTTAGGTCTGATAAGTAGTGCCATGCCCTTAGTGACCACACCTTTTGTCTCAACTTGTTCTGTTGGATTGCCGTTACTACCTCGTTTACTTCCATACCTTCTTTAAATTGGCCCGGGCTCATTTGTTTAATCATATGTGCTATTTCTTCCCCTGAAGGTACATTCAGGTGGACCAAAAAGTTTGTCAAGCTTTCTCCCGAGAAATTCCCCACTGGGATTGAAAATGCTCTAGCAAAGGCCAAGTTAAAACCGTGAGCCACTGATACTTGTATTGCCGACAGTTCTCTGCACTCTAGTAGCTTTGGACGCAGTAGATGTGACCCTACGGTCAACTGGCACCCGCAAGAAATTTCAAAAACAGATATCCCCACCACGTCCATTTTCTGTGTGTCATTATCACATAGCATTACACCCACCGGCCCCGCGTTGATAAGCAAGTACGTTGATCCATGCACATTTCTAATTAGCTCCGGCGCTGATTTATCCAAATACGTATCAAACATGCAGTGCTCCATAATCCTATCCCCATGATCCTGAAAGAGAGCCAACAAGCAATCCTCATCCGCCCCACTATTATCAATGAAGTGAAATGGGCATAAGTAACTATCTTCTCTTACGCACCGGCTAAGCCCCACATGATCTACTTCCATTAGGGCCCCTGTTGATTTTTCCTCCGCGATCATTCGCTGTGGTGCTGATCTCAACTTTGTGCATCCCATGTCGGTTTCATTATGTACATGGATGGGTGTATAAAACACTTCTAATTCAAACAGTTGGTACCTTGCCTCCTCCTGTGTGAGGAATATTGGTACTGATATCTCTATAGTGGCATTGTCTACTATTACCACTCCCATATTCACCTCCCAATTAATGTAATCCTTCATTATCAACAGGCCTGAATCATTCCCCAAGGCTGTGTGCACTCTATTCTCCCAGTCGCTTTCCCTGAATACTTTTGCTAGGGACTGATGTATCTTTCCCTCTCTTGCTGCCTCCAGGACGTCTCCTGTTTTTGACATATCTCCAATGTAGCTCCCCAGCGTAAAGCACTTCAAAACCGCCCTTTGCACATTTCTCTGTACTGAGAGTTGCGCTTCCAAGTTATTATGCATTTTATCTGATAACCTGGCTGATTTGTTGGCGTATAGCAACCATCTATCCTCTATCTCCGCCACTGTGCGTGCTGAATCATTTGCATGCGACCTTAAAAATGAGAATAATGTGTTAGAATTGTGCACTAGTTTTTGCAGCGCCGGTCCTCGCAGCCGCGCATCCATTACCTCTGCCAACTCTATCTTATGCATGATGTGATTTTCAACATCTCTTAGGTCATCATCCGTGGCAATTTCAAAGACTTCGCCCAGGACGGTTCCAAATGGTTTTCCTAGGCCCCTCTTATGAAATTTCCTAGATTCCCTCAAGAGTTCCCTCAACTCCCTCACTCTTACATACTCCCTCTCTGCTTGTTGCAATAATTCTGCTTCATATTCCCCTAATTGTATCCCCATCTTCTTATATCCGGCTGGCCACACCATGTTTTTAATTCTGGGTGCGCCCGGGGGTTCTAGTATGAGACGAGTCCTGAATCCCAACTTCAATGTTTCTATATCTGTCAGCAATTCACCCCTCGGCACGAATACCACCCCATAATTTTGCCTCAAGACGGTGACAGACCCCTGTTCCTCTCCCCGGACGCTCATCATCAGCATGAGGATCCTAAGAGAACAAGTCTTAATTACCAAAGCGTCAATAAGCATGTTATAATTGTATGTTATAAGCGTTTGCACCTTATCCCAAGCGTGTAACAACTAAATAAGTGAAAATTTCACACAAGTGCCCACTTACTTCCCCTGAATTTCAATTTCCCTCCCCCAATGTCATTTTTATGAAGTTGACCCTTCGTGGGGCTGTACTTACCAGCAAATCATGATGTGGATCAGGCTTTCAGTATATTAGTTAATTTAAGCTCTCTTTTCGTATGTCTAATTTGTAAAGTCCAAGTTCACAAGCCAAGCCTCTCTTCCTAGAGCTAGGCACACCGTATTAGTTATAAGTCCTTTCAGTCTGAACTTTTGAAGTGAGTTTGAACAAAGTTGGTTTGATAATCCCAAACCAGTCCCTTATTGATCATTACATTCAAGTCGCAACCAATATGTTCCGGCTCTGGCAGCTATCTTTTGCCCCTCTTTATGTGTCCAAAGCTAGTCTCCTTTTTCCCCCTGTCTGCCTTAGCCGACGGTCTATGTGAGAGTGGCCTGCTGTATGTAGCGCGCCTGCCTGCCTGTGCGCGCTTCATGGGGTTGTGTCAGACACGCTGACTTTTGCTAACCAGCGATGGGCCCATGGGTGTACCCCCCCCCTCCCTCTTGAGTATTGATCCTCCTACTTTTGCTGGACTTTGGGGAGCTTATTTTTCTCTCTTCCCCCCAGTCCTTTTTAGGTTTTGACCTCTGCTGGAATTTTTCTGGAATCTACCTCAGAGGTGGTTCTGCATAACCCCCACCTGAGCTCCCCTAAAACCTTAGATTCCTCCCCTTTAGAAGCCTCCTATTTATCGGCAGCAATACCCCCCCTTTTGCTCCGGCCCATCATCTGTTATTTTTTTATGCAGCGTTCTCCCTCTCCCCCTTTCCTTTCAACTTTCTCGATCCTTTCCTCCCCATTTTATTTTGATCCTCTTATCTTGCACCTGAGACCCCTTTCTCGACCCAGTCTGATACCTCCCCCTCTTGCCCGATATCTCGTTGCTATGCTTTCCTACCCCTGGTTCATCCCTTTATTTCAATCTGGAGGTTTCTATCATAAACGAAAAGTTCCCTTCCTCTCCCTCTCTATGTAACTCTGTGTGACTCTTATTTTACCATGTACTGTGTGTATATATAAGATAAGATCTCTTCCTACTCTTTACTCTTCACTGTGTGTACTAAATTCTTGCTTCCCCGTCTCTCTCTTTCTTTATGTAACTCTCTTTTTACCATGCCCTGTGTGTATAAATAAAATCCTTTCCCCCATCAAACTTTAATTTTTGTAACCTTGTTTTTAGTGCTTTTAGTTCCCAGCGTGTATTTCACTGTGTATTTCCAACCCATTACTCTTTCATGCACCATTCAGAAACCTAAGCGTAGGAGAAGCACTGACCGCTCCCCTCCCCCATATGTACTATGTCTCTCCTCTCGTCCTGCTCCAGCGTCTCGCTCCAGCCTTCCCTGTACCGTCTGGGCAGGTTCCATCCCCGTTAAGACTCGACCCCTTGATCACAGAGCTCCCCTACTCTCCCTCCCCAACAGTCATTCCTTTATTCGAATACCAGTCACCGATTTCCCACACCCATTCATGCATAGAGTTTCCCCTTCTCCCACCCCTCGACTTTTGCCTCCTCTCTCTCCCTCCTGCCTTTTTACCTCCTCATCGTATACTTACATATATTCTCCCCTTCTTCTCATATTACCCTCGGCATCCATCTCATTGGAGTCATTCGTTCTAAATCTCTTACTTCCATGGTTTCTCCAAGCGTGTCTCTTAGACATTCCTCCTGCATCCCCGTCATGTACAACAACCATATTCTTGCTTCATTCATGTCTTTCGGAAATAAGTTAATCCTAGTTTCATTGTAGACATCCAAAATCTCATATATGAGCTCAGTTATTGCTGCCACTGTGGCTTGTAATTTTTGTAGTGGTCTCAGCTGGTCTCTATCTGCTCTTCTTAAGGCTGCCACTGGTTCATAATCTTGAAAATAGTGCTTCAGAAAAGCTCCACCTGTGTGTCTAATTCTAGCTAAGTGCGATTCCTTTTGCAATCTCCTCTCTGGCTCTGCTTCTGGGTATCTATCTCTTCCTCTCAACACCCAGAAGCGCACCAGATTTGTCAGCATCCAGTCAGCTCTTATTTGACCTATTGCTATGTCCGCCAGTTTATTTGCGGCCTCGACCTGCTCTTTTGTGGGTGTATTCGCCATGTTTCTCTTGGTATCTCCCTCTCTCAACTGATCTCTTTTCTCCCTTACCTGCTGTCCTTATCCCCTCTTCTCCCTTTATATTATAACACCCCCTCCCCTTTTACTTTAGTTTATCTATCCCCCTCCCACTTGACTCCCCCTTCTGTTTCATTTGTATAAGAAATCTTGTATTTTCCTTTTAGGACCTTGTGAGACTTACCTTGATGACTCGTGGCACGAAACTTTCTGGTAAAACTGTCCTGATATTATCAAAGTCAAGGTCTTCCTTAAGTAGTCCCCGCACCTGTTCTATTTTCATTCCTGTCTTCCAGCTCAGATACTCCTCCGTCTCCCCTACCATGTCCGCCCCTGCCACTCCATTCTATAATCCTCCGCGTCATATATGGCTAAAGCGTCCATCAACACTTCTGCTGTGGATTTAACAGTTTGCACCATTCTTTGCTCGATTGTTTGTGCTCTCCTTGACTGCCTTATTGCCCTTGCACAACCAGCGAATGTTTTAATCCTTTTTACTTCCTCGCACCCCATTTGCTCAGCATACGACTTACATTTATTTTTTATCATTGCCACGTAGGCATCATTACCCAATCTTTGCCTTGGATCCTGTGGTCTACTCATACACCTTTCCTTAGGTGCTGTCAGGAAGTATTTCATTGCCTTCACAAACAGTAAACCTGCATACTTTCTCTGGTCTCTCAGTCTCTTCATCCCCACTTGTCCTTTACTCTGTCTCTCTTTTTCCTGAAGGCTTCTAGTTGATTCTGTAATCTCCCATTTTTTACTCTGTCTTTTCTGGCTTGCAATTCCCTCTGAAATCATACTTGCAATCTGAGTCCTTCTTTCTACTAGTATCCCATGTGCTACTGTCTCTTTTACCCTGCCCCCTTTACCTAGTGCAGCTCCCAAACAAGTTACCCGCTCTCTCTCTGGTGCTCCGACCCTACTGTTTTCTTTGAGCGTTATCCGCTCACCCCCCCTCCCCCTTCAATTTAGTATCACGCATTTGCCTACCTTCTCATAGTTCCCCTGGTATCCAGCTCCATGGTAGCCAGTTGGTCATTTCTCTTATAGAGAATTGTTCTGCCAATCTCCTTTTCACAATTCTCATGTGGAATCCAGTAATCATGCGAATTGTATTTTCCGTCCGTTCCTTATTCAGGGGCGTTGAAAGATAGTATAGCCTTACCCCCTCATATTTACATATCCCCAAGGTAAATGTAATCACCCTATACACTCCATGAATCACCGCCACTATCCTGGCTTTCAGGTTGAGCTTCTTATATTCGCTCCTATAGCGTAACATAGTGCCCGGCACCTCATTTACTGATTTCAATAGATCTGTGCATTTGTTCTTGATCTCTAATAAATAGCGCTCTCTCCCCTCCCTCTGTTCTATGTCTAGACCCTGGACTTGAATCCTGTGTGGCATCTGGCTCAGTCTAAATGCCCTTATATACAGGTATCCTGCTTCTCTCCTGAGCTTTTGAAGCTTCCTTTTATCGTTTACCATGTTGACTTATCTGCTCCTCGCACCCGAATAAACTGTCTGCTAGTTATTACAGACAGTCTGTCCATCCACTTCCTTTCCTCCTTCCCTCCCCACCCATCTACTTCCCTTCCTCATTTTAATCCCTCCCCTCTTTCCTCCTACATCTTGTTATTCTACCAATTTTTCCTCTCTCTTGTTTTATTTACATTCATTTTTACTTACGTGTTCCTTATGGTTTTGGTAGTAGGTCCAAGGATAACCAATCGGCCGCGGTGGCCACCGGTATTGCTTCTGCCATTAGGGTCGCTACCCTTGCCCTTGAAAACCCCGTCATGCTCATCATTCTTGCCACTTCCCCCTGATAGCCATTTTTCCTTTTCCAAAATCTTTTCCTCAAAAACTCCATTGTGTATAGCTGCAGGGTGATCTCCAAAACCCTGTATAATTGGTGCATTATAGCTTTTAACCTATCTTTTCGTGCTAGCATTCCAATTTTTTCTGCTCTCCACAATTTCCCTGGGGTCTCTTCATGACATCTCAGAAAGGCCCCACACTCCTCATATACTGATAGTAAATGTGTCTCCAACGTTAGTCTGTCATTTGGGTTCTGTGAGGGATATCTAGCCGGCGGCGGGATGAGCATAAACTTGTACGCTCTAATATAGAGAATTGATGCATTCCTTATTTCCCTCATCCTCAACCTCCTGTCACGCTGATACGCTGCCGCTTTACTCCTTCTTTCTACCAGCTTCCTCAATGCCTGCTTCACTACCACTCGCTCTGCCATTTTTCTGATAATATTCTACGTGTCTCTTCCAGATCTCTTGTATTCCACTTTCCTCCCCTCTTGCTCGAGTGCCGTTCGGTTTTACACTCCCCCTCTGTGTCCCCCTTGCGCGCTCTCGTCCCCCTCCCCCTCTCTCTCTCCCCCTCTGGCAACCAATACTTTCCTCAAATCTCATCCCTACTCTTCCATCTCTCAGCTTTCTCCTTTCTCATTCTTTTTACTGCTTTCTTTCTATAGTCTTATCATTTCTGTTAATCACAGTCAGATTAAAGAGTATTATCTGACACTGTATTAATTAGACCATATATCATTTAAGACAATAAGTTTCTTTTTATTTGGATAATTTTTCCTGTCCTTCTCTCCCCTTATTATTTTATTGTTTTTCTTTATTCCTCCTTTCTTCTCCCCCTTTTCTAGTGGCCAATACTAAGACTTTTACTCACTTAGCTCGCGATATAGCTTCAATGGTAGCCATTCCTCCATTTTGCGCTCTTTCCAACTCCATGGCCGCTCCATCAGGAAGTCCATTTGCGCTCCTGTGATCCCCAAATGATCTGCCAAGACCTTGGTCAATTTCCCTTCACAATTTTTCCCATAGCAAAACACCTTCAGCATTACCCTCGTAAACTGGCATGTGACCATCATTATGAAGACCAATTGTTCTTTCTGCGACCTGTTTTCATATTTTTTTCTCGCTATTCCCCGTCGCATCTGTTCTTCTGGCGCGTGTTTACTAATGTAGAAAGAGGCTGCTCGCCATATTTCCTTCAAGTGCGTTTCACACTCTATCCTTCTTTTTATCCCAGCTCCCCTAAACCTTCTATGTGGTAGTTGTAAATATAATCTTGTTATCCTTGTCAGGTAAAGGGTGTGTGTGCGTATTATGGCTGGAGGTATCCTAATTGGTTCCTTTTCTGCTTTCCCAGCTTCCTTTCCCAACGCTTCCATACTGTAACTTGCTATCCTACTCCTCACCTGATCCCTTCCCACCCACTTGTGAGCCACCCTTTTCCATTCCTGTCCCTTTTTGCTCTTCTCCCCCACATTTCCCCTTTTCTCTAAAATGTAAAATATAAATTATCACCCTTTTCTCCCCCCCTTTTTTTTTTTATGAGTATTTGTCTTATAATCCTTCTCCTCTATAATTAATGATCTTATACTTACATAAGTAGTAGCCCAGTCGATGGGACATGCTTTTCTAATGTCTCTCATGTCTATAGATTCTGTGAGCAGCATCCTGATGTTATCACCTGCCATCAGTGTTTTTCCCGAAATATACCGAATCAATTTTTCCACGTGACACTCACAATATCCTTGCTGTATTCCAGTAGATTCCAGGGACAGCATAGTCATTATCATTTGCGGTATTAATACGTGAGCTATGTAATTGTGGTGCGTTGACTGCGTACGCATCAATGGGAATCCCTCTGCTAGAGCTTTATACCTTCCCTTCTCTATTTCCAACTTTTGCGCTATCCCTAACAGGTAGAATTCCTGGGCCAGTCTCTCGTCGGGGCAGTCCCCATACCTCTTCTTTGGATTTATCATAAACAATTTAATTAGTCTTATATACAGTCTCTCAACATTAAATGTTTTGTATGCTTCCCTGGCCGCCTGTGACAACACCTCTAGGGTTGAGCTATGTACCTCCATGTTCTTGTAAGAATGTTAGCACTGCTCTAGTTCATCAACCGTTTACTCTTTTTCTCCTCATTCCTCCCCTCAGGTTTCAATCTCTCGTTTGCCTGCTCCTCTCCTCCTTCCCCCCCCCCCCCCCCCCCCTGGCATCCTTCCCCACTTGCTCTCTTCCCCATGCCCATCATCCCAATTTTTATGATCGCTCCTAGTTAGGTGACCCCTCTACCTGCTAGGTTCCCGACACAGACCTTTTTATTATTTTTTTCTTGGCTCCTCCTCCTGCTCCTCCCTCTCTCGCCCTCTCCGACTGGACCTACTGCCCCTCTGTTACCTTACTATATGTCACTGTATCCTGAGTTTCCTTCTTCCCCCACCCATTCCCTACCCATATTGCATTACTCCTCCCCCTTCTCTTTCCTCCCCTTTTCTCGCTTAGTACACTTGTCATCCTTTGCTCTTTCTATTTCTGTCTTTCGGCCTCCCTCCCCCTCTTCCTCTTTCCCTTTTTCTCCCCTGGTCTTCGGTATTTGGTGTATGTTTGTCACCCTACCTCTCCTCGTGCTTCAGTACTTCTCTCCTTTTCCTCTCTTATTTCTTAGTACAAAAAAAAGATGGTCCACTGACCCTTTTTCTTTGATACTGAATAAAAATTCTTTTTATTTTATTACTTTATAAATCCATATTTAGCTAATGTTCAGGTTGGTAAGGGTCTCTTGACCCTTTTTCTTCGATACTGAATAGAGCTTCGTTGAACCATTCAGTACGTCTTACTCCCCCTTTTCCCTCTTGTAGGCCCGTGCTTGGGTAATGCAGGATGACGTCTATCCTACCCTCCCCCAGCACCGACCGTTTTACATCCCTCCCCCTTTTAATACTTCGGTATGTTTTAACTTAACTCTCACCACTTGTCCCTCCCCTTTCTTCTCCTCCTCCTCCCCAGACTCGGGTCGCTGTCTCCTCCTCCCCCTCTGCACCTGCGATCCTACTCACCCTCCTGCACTTGTTTGTTATTGCCAAGTGCAAGTGTAGAGCCCTCTGTTTACAAATTCCTATGTTGCTATTGCCTGTCTCGATCAATCTGCATGGCCCCAGCATCGCCTCTACATACTAGCGTGCTTTGTGGCCTAAGACAGACTATCGAGATTTTTGCATACCCACTTTCCTCCTCCTGAAGCTCTTTGCTTCCCCCTCCCCCTTTTATTTATCATTCATTTTTTCATCACATCATGCATTTCGACCTAGGACTATCAAAGCTTACGTCCTGGTCTTTACTTGCACCTGTTTTTGTTTTTTTTACTGACCCAGTTCTCGGTCTGGCGTCACACTGCTGGCTCTCGCATCGACCTGCGCGCTACACATGTGGTTGGCTACAGCCTGTTTGCTGGGATGAGGATCCCGTTGCTCTCCTCAACTGTTCCCCTCCCCCCTTTTTCAAATTCCCACAAGCTATACCTGTTCTACCTCCAGTTCTGACTCCTTCCTCTCTATCGGCCAGTCTTGGCCAATTTCCTCCGTACTTGAAACGTCTTGCCATCCCCCTTCATCTTCTTCTTCCCCCTGGGCCAATCTTATTTTCTCATAGTCTACCAGGGGTAGTAGATCTGGAGATACAAGCCTCTCCATGAAGTCGCTTCCCCTCGCAACACTGACCGGCTTGAGATGCGAGACATGGATTGGACGTGGTAAAACCACTCCTGTATCCATCCTCCTCAGCTTCGCTGTGCTACCCGTAGGTCTAGCACATATGACATAGGGGCCCGAAAAGGTTCTTTGCAATTTGTATGCAGTACCCGGCTCTAAAAGTCGGTGGACCTTCATGTAGACCAGTGACCCTGGCCTAAGTTTGTGTGCCTGAGCTGTCCTATCATAGTACTGTTTCATTTTTGCCTGTGATTCCAACAGATGTTCCCTTGCCAAGTCGCCATATACTTCCTGTTTCTCTACTATCCTTCCCAATTGCTCAATTAAAGGTTTCATTTCTCCCTCATGGTTTTTCAGCACGTTTTCATGTGGCAGCCTGGGAAAACGACCATACATCAGCAGGTAGCCCGGGTACCCTGTGGCCTGTGAATCCGATGCATTCATGGCAAAGACGGTTGGTGCCACAAAATGGCACCAATTTTTCTGAGATTTTTCAGCATACGCCCTCAGTGAAGTCTTCAAAGACCTATTTAGGCGTTCTATTTGTCCCTGTGATTCAGGGTGGTACGGGCTCCCGTACACTTGTTTAATTCCCATTACTGTACAGAAATTTCTAAACAGCTTGCTGGTGAAGGAGCTACCGTTATCAGAAAAAAGGATACACGGTACTCCCATCACCGATATGATTCTTTCAAAGAATTCTCCTATCAGGGTCTCTGACCTGATATCTTTCGTCGGCCAGGCTACGCAAAACCTGGTCGCCACGTCGCAAATTGTGTGTACATATTTATATCCCCTATCTGACTCTGGGAGAGGCCCTATCGTATCGAGCTCGATACTGTGCCATGCTGCCGGTGCTAGTTCCTTGACTGTAAGAGGCACCCTGATTGGATTCTGGTTTGGTTTTATTTCCAAGCATTTCCTACATGTTCCCACGTAGTCGCTGATATCCCTTCCCATGGAGGGCCAAAAGTACCTGGGGGCTACTATACTCATCATTTTATTGACCCCGAAATGTCCACCCAGGCTAGTATCATGCACTTGTCCCAGTAGCTTCTCCACCATCGATCTCGGCACCACTAGTTGTGCTCTCTCTTCTTTTTCTTCCTTTTTTGTTCTTGGTGGCACCCTGTAGAGTATGCCTCCTGAGATGAGAAAGCAATCGTGTTGCAACAAGATTCCTCTAGCTCTTGTATTGTCTCTTGGTAATTTTTCTTCTTCTATGTATTTTACCATGTCACCACAGAATTCATCTGTAATTTGTTCTTTCTCGAACACCTCTCTAGTTCCCAGGGCCCCGTACTCCTTCATTATCTTCTCATAGAACTTAGTCTCTGATATTCCCACAGCTGTAGCCCTTACACCTTTCCTTTTTCTTTCTTTGTGATATTTTCCTGCTAGAGATGGTACCCCTGGGGATTTTCTTTTCCTCGGTGTCCCCCTCTCCAGCATCTCTCCCTTTTCCTCCTCTTTTTCCTTCTTTTCGTCCACCCGCCCTCTACCTTCCTCCCTTACTCCCACCGTTTTCTGTGGTTGTCTCCCCTCTCTCTTTGGTTTGGGTTTTCCCCTTCGCTCTTGCTTCGCCGCTCTCTCCTCCATCAGCTGTGCCATTTTTCCCGTTAGCTTCCGAATCCTTCTCGTCCTACCTGTAACAGTCATTAGCTCCGCCGTTGCTGCTCTCATCCTGGTCTCGCCCTCGCCCTCCTTTTCCAGGTATGGCGGGCCGGGTGTGGCTTTTCCTGTCTCCTCGCCTCTTCCTTCTTCCTCCTCTCCAACAGCCCTGCCAACCGTCTTCTCCTCATCTCTACGTTTATTTCTTAACTTGCCATTTTTTAGTATGGATGGTCTCCGATATTTCCTAATAGGTGACACCCCTATCAGTTCGTTTTTGTCATAGAATCTGATGTAGTTCACCTCTTTGAACCGTACCTTCCTTTTCATAGGAGCTTGTTCCCCCAATGGCTGAACATCTTCTCCAAAGTATGGCATTCGTGATAACGTATCAGCTGTGATGTTGCATTTTCCCCGCACATGTTTCAGAGTGAAGTCATAATTGCTGAACCAGTCCACCCATCTCGCCATTCTACCCGACAGGTCTTGTTTGGCATTCATTGCTAACAGGGCTGCGTGGTCTGTATATACGCTGAAGTGACTGCCCATCACGTAATGCTTGAACTTGTCTATGGCATATCTCACTGCGACCAATTCTTTCTCGGTTGCTGAAAAATTCTGTTCGGAGGCCGTCAGGCTTCGTCCTGCAAACGCTACAGGCCTATGAAAGCCTTCTGGATCCGCCTGTGTCAAGCAACAGCCTGCTCCGACTCGAGAAGCATCACAAAATATTGTGAACTCTTTCTCGTAGTCCGGGTATAGCAGTATCACATCCTCACATAGCGATCGCTTTATCGCCCTGAATGCACTTTCTGCCTCATCGTTCCACAGAAATTTCTCCTTCTTACCCAGTTTCTTCGTCAGTTGGTATAGAGGGTACATTTTGTCTGAGAAGTTTGGTATGAACGTGCGGTAATAGTTTGCCAGGCCATTAAATGCCCTCATGTTTTTCACACTTTTCGGCCTTGGGTATGATCTAATTATTTCCACCTTTTCTGGGTCGGGCTGCAGCCCCTCTTCTGTCACCACAAAACCCAGGAATTGCATTACTGCATAGCCAAATGCACATTTTTCTGCCTTGAATTTTAGGTTCGCCTTTTTGAATGCTTGGAGCACCTCCTCCACGTGCCTCAAGTGCTCCTCCCACGTTGATGATGCAATAATTACATCATCCATGTATGGCAATGCATTTGGCACGTACTTTAGTACACCCTCAATGACCGAATGAAATGCCTTTGGGGATGTCTTCAAGCCCATGGGCATAACCCTATATTGATACACCCCTCTTGGTGTGACAAAACTTGTTTTTGGCTTGTCTTCAGGTCTCAGTGGGACTTGGAAAAACCCAGAGTGGCAGTCCAATTTTGAGAAGAACTTACCCCCGAGTCCCCCTACTTCCTCCAGGGTTTGGTCTGCTGATGGAAACACTCTACACTGGTTTTTTATGGCTTTATTGATTTCTCTATAGTCTATCACCAACCTATATTTCCTTTCTTGTCCCTCGGCTGCTTTTCCTTTCTCCACCAAGAAACATGGCGCCGCAAACTCCGATTCCCCATCCGTTTTCTCAATTATTCCTAGTCTCATTTGTTCATCTAACATTTCTCCCAACACCCTTGACATGTGTGGGTTCGTCCTGTAAGGGTTTCTGACAGGCGCCACGTACTCGTCCCTCAGTTCAATACGATGTGCAAAATTGGGTGTTATCGAAATGGGTGATCGTTTTGAGGCAAAAACGTCCTCATAATGTTGAAGCAGGCTTGCCATAGACTCTCTCTGCTCCCTCGTCAGCTGATCGCCCAGCGTATAATCTATGCTGTTCTTCTGACCTACATTACGCTTCTCGCCCGCTCGGTCGCGCTCGTTCTCAGAAGCCTCTGCGTTCGCTCCCGTAATATCATTCTCACTTACCACTGAGAATGCGCCCAATATGAATCCCTTTTTTAGATTCATAGTTTTTTCCGCAGCATTGAATATTGTTACCGGTACGTTATTTCCCCCTTTCTGTGGCCTCACTAGGGCTCTTTTCACTGCAAACGGGACCTGTACATTTCTTCTCAAGTTATCGACCACGCCCACCCTGTCATTCAGGTCCCTATGGCTGTACACCACCGCCATGCATGTAAACTCGGCCCTGGGCGGTATGCTTTTGGGCTTTGTGAGTCTTACAGCATAGCATTCGGGTTCCTTCAGGTCGAAGTCTATAACCGCTCTTCTCTGTTTCAGGAAGTCTACTCCCATGATACACTGGAGAGACAAGTCTCTCACCACATAGAACCAGACCTCCATCCACAGGCCCCCCATTGTTAGCCCGACTTTTACCCTCTGTTCAGCCAAATGCCTGCCTCCATCAGCTGAATACACTTCCAGCTGTGATTCTGACACCTGGAGCAATGCCCCTTTTTGCTTGAGCACCCTATTATACATGTTATGGGACATGCAACTTATACTCGCCCCCGTATCTACCAAACACTGAATATTCAGAGACCCAATTTTACACAATGTCCTGCAATTATTGAGCTTGATGGTTACCTTTCCTTCCCCCCCGTCCCCTTTTTTAGTGTCAGTTTCACCTCTTTTTCTCCTCCCTCCCCCTCCCTCTTCCCTTGAGAATCTCCTCTCGTTTTCCTTTGTTTGGTTCCTCTCAGTTTTGCATCATTTTTGGACTCCTCTCCATTGTCACTGTCACAGGAGTTGATGCTTACCACTTTACTCCCCCCAATCCTTTGTTTGGTTCTACTCAGTCTTGCATCACTTTTGGACTCCTCTCCATTGTCACTGTCACAGGAGTTGATGCTTACCACTCTACTTCCACCAATACATATATTACTTTTCGCAGGGGATGTCTGTTGCCTCTCTCTCTTTTCCCTCTCTCTCATTTCTCTCTTCTTTTCCTGAATCTTCCACCTTCTTTCTTTTTGTCCCCACCTCTTCTTTAGGTGCCTAGCCATTTCTCTTCCCTCTTTGCTCAGGTCTTTCACCTTTCCTTCTCTTATTGCTTTTACTACATTCTCAGACATATCCCCTGTCTCTGCCGCACTGGTTGGTGGCTTACCAGCCGGCCTGCTTATTGAAAATTTGGGCGGTAGACGCCTTTCTCAATTCTCCCTCCTCCCTGTCGGGGGCCCTGTCTGCGATCCTTTTCTTGATCTCTCCTCCTCTTCTCTCCCTCCTGTCTCTTCTCTGCTTCTTCTCTTCTTGGAGTCCATTCTCTCCTCCTCTCTGCCGGTTTTTCTTCCTCTTGTTCTTTCTCTTCTCTGGGATTTCTGTCCTCGCAAGGGGAGACATTGTAGCCTTTCATGCTCAGGGAGGCAATCATTTCCGCTGTTGACCCTATCAGATGTAGCTTAAGGGCCTTTTCATTCTGGATGTCCAGTAGTTCGTGCTTAATAGCCGCTCTTCTTGCTTCCTCGCATGTCCTGGGCGCTTCCGTCAGGACTCTCTCTGCCAACCCGTCTTTTAGGCCCGCGATGAATGCTTTTAGTTTTTCTCCTTCCTCTAACAAGGTTCTTGCTAGCAGAACCAACATCGAGTCTGCATACTTCTCCACCGTTTCTCCTTTAGCTTGGCGACGGCGGGAATAGTCATCTTTAACCTCGCTATATGGCATTTCATGAAATTTCTCCAGGAATTTGGCCTTGACATCTGCATATGTAACTGCACCTCCCTGCCTTGCCGTTATTGAAGTGATTTGCTTATAGTAGGCCTTAGCTGACCCATCCAACCGTCCTGCTAATCCTTGCAACCAGTATTGCTCTCCAATTCCCAGCGCTCTTGCATAGTCCTCATACTCTACCATGAATTCTTGGACAGAGCGGGTTGCAGTCGAATGCTTAAAGTTCTCCGGACCAATTATGAAATGCCTCATCGCCGCTCCTCCTCCCCTATCTTGCCCTCTTCCTTGTTCTGCCCTAATGGGTGTGATTGTATTTGGCAACTGGTACATCTCTCCCTCCTCCTCCTCTCCTTGCTTGACCACTCGCTTGCCATCCACCCACACACTTGGTCTGTATCTGTATCCACTTTGCAAGTTTTGGGATCCTTGATCTAGTTTGACGTTTCTCAAATCTCTGATCATATCGGTCAGTTCTTTCTGGTCTCTCTTATACCTATCCGCCGTAGCTCGAATTATCTGGTCCTTCTCCTTACTACTTCTCTTCAGAGTGTCTAGTTCTGCTGTTAGCCATCCCGCTCTGATATCTCTCTCCTGTCTGCCTCTTTCCATTTCCTCGAACCACTCTCTATGGCAGGTTTCCTTATCTTGTTCCTCCAAGTCTCTTGCACGCTCTCTCTGTTCCCACTGCTCTCTGTCACTCTCCTCCTTTCTTCCCCATTTAGCTCTCTCTTTCTTCTCTTCTTCCAATTCCTTTTTCAGGCCGTTTATTTCTTGTAGGTGGAACTCTTTTTCCTTCTGCATGGCCTCTCCTCTCTGCTTATCTCTCCCTTCCAACGCTTGTCGCATCTCCAACCAATCCCTTTGTAATGTTATCATATTTTCTTTGGCATCTCTCTCTGCTGCCATTGCCCGCTGCTGGGCCCCATCTTCCCATGCTGCCTTCATGAGGTCAATTTTTGCTTCATACCTTGCTTCGGTATCTCTCAGCATCTTCTTAGTTGTCCTATCCCAGTCTCCTCTCATATCCTGGATCGTTCGGTGGGTGTCATCCTCTGCGGTTTTCAGGGCATCTTGTGTGCGTCGCAACTCTCTGCTAATAACATCCATACCTTGTCTCAGTAGGTCCTCTCTAGCCGATGGGGAGCTAAAGTAGTCGAAGTCGGGATTGTAAGGCTGTGGCTGGAACCCAGCTGGTGAATAATATGGGGGATTTCTTCTGAGTACATTCTCTCCGGTTGAAGGGGTGGAGGCATGCCCATATATTCCATGCCTGCAAAAGGGTTTGTTGCGCTAAGCTCCTCTCCTCCTGTTGCCCCTAGTTCCTCCCCTTTTACCTTCGCATAGCTGGGTGGGGGTTGGGTCTTTATTGGTGTTTTTCCTTCATCACTGCTTGCACTGGTATCAGATCCATTCCCGTCCTTTGCTTTGGTTGCCCTATTCACATGGATCCCCACACTTGGTTTTATTGCTTCACTCATTTTGGCCAGTCTTTTCTCCAACAACTTAGATAATCTTCTTAAGCCCTCCCTCAATGTATCGACCTTCTGTTTTTCTGCCTGGTGTATCCTCTCCGTTGTTTCCACAAATCTTTTGGCCCAAGCTGTTACCCTCTCATTATTTTCTTTTATCTCGCTGACCAGCTCAGCTACAGTGGACTTCTTTTCCGTCGACATTAGTTAATATTAAATTCCACCTACCCTGTTATCAGCCACGCTAATCCCGAGGTTCTCCAACCAGTGTTACGTAGCGATCTTATGATTAACGGTGATTCAGGTGTAGGGGTAATATTACTATATAGAGCGAAGTATTTCTCAGCACATGACGGTAGTCCTAGGGGTAGAATTCCTCATAGTAGGATTAGGGTCTTCCCTGTAGTCCTCTTTGGTTTCCATTCGAGATATGGGGTATTATATGTACTACTGGTATAGATATCAGTTATATGAGTTTGGTGTAGAGTCCATGATGTATATATTCAGTCTCTGCTCTCTAGGTAGAAGTGGCCTATACTGGCCTTCCATGAGTGGGGTGAGAAGCCCATCTCCCTATGTCATTATAGTAACTATGTAGCAATGGAGTCAACTCAAGGAAGCAACACAACACAAGAAGTCTAGTTATGAGCCCAAACTGTATTCCTCTTGAAGAACATGAGTATATATATGTGAGATGTCAGGGTTGTTATTGGTTCCCCCCTTTGGGCCTATCCCTCCCCTCCCCTACTCTTGGCCCCTCCCTTCCCTCCATGCTCTCCTGGCTCTACTGGCAATTAAGTATCCTACTACCCTCCCCTGCTACCCCCTGGTGTAAACGACAGTTACTACACAGCTGCGCCTGCGCCTACTTGCAGTGTTGACTTCAGCGTGACCGTCCCTCCCAACTTCTGTCAGGCTCAAACTCAGTGTCTATGTTGACTCAATGGCAGGCAGTACCAGTGGTGTTTCACGCTCGTTTAATCGTAAATCGGATACAAAATTAAATGAAAAATGATGATCGTAGATCAATTTCATTGTGTGCGACAATTTCACTCGGGAAATTGATAGTTCGAAGGAGAACATTATTCTGTGCGGCGGAGGGTTACAAGTGAGCGTGAGGCGTGAAGCGGTCGGGAGCCGCGGTGACGCTAAATGGCCTAGGGCCATCCTACAGAGACAGATTCGTCCAGCTGCCGCAGCTGGACGATTCTGCCTCTGAAGGATGGCCTGGGGACATCAAGGCCTAAGCAGCCACATAGCGCATGAATACCAGACTTTTTCATTGGAACTCTCCACTACGGAGGAGCGAAATCGCATACGCTCTCCCGCGCCCGTCCAGCTATACAATATGTGGGGAGGTGAGATCGGCGGGGGGAGGGTGAGATTGGCGGAGGGGGGGGGCTGAGATCGGCGGGTGGGGGCATGAGGGTGGGGAGGGGTGAGATCGGCGGGGGGGGGTGAGATCGGTGGGGGGGTGAGATCGGGGGGGGGTAGCGATCGGCGGGGGTGGGGAATCGGCGGGGGTGGGGTGGGGGAGGGGAATCGGCGGGGGTGGGGGGGGGGTGGGGGGTATGCTCAGTATGCCTAAAGGCCCTTATCCACTTACACGATTGTCACCTCATTGTCACCTCATTGTCACCTCATTGTCACCTCATGTGACCGACAATCGTGCAAGTGGATACCGGGTCACCGACAATCGGTCACCTGGTCACCGACAATCGGTCACCTGCTCCCGACAATCGGTCACCCCTCCCGACGATTACTAAAATTTTAGTAATCGTTTGGAGGGGTCACGATTGTCGGGACCCCTACATTTTTGTTTGGACCCCTAAATTATTTATTTATTCTGTTAAAATGGCCATATTAGTGATGCTCGTGATGTGGATGAACCTCCTGTCCATTCCTCTTCAATTGTGTGAAGTTTAGGGTATATTTTTACATTTATTTTTATCGTTTAAATTGATTTATATAGAATTATTGCCATTTTTACTGAATATTTCGATTTGTGCGTGGTTTGCGGGTCCCTGATTTTGGTGAATAGTGTGGAGTTAATTTTTACATTTATTTTTACTTTTTCTATTATTCATTATAATTATTTATTGGTAATTTTTTTATGATTATTTTGAATATTTCGACTTCAAAAGTCTCCCAATCGTACAGTATGGTACACCATGTTGTACCATACTTATTTAAATTAACATTTCTTTAATTAAATATACCGAATATAGGTTTTGATATATTTCCATATATTTAATATATTTCCATATATGTTCTTTGTGTATGGGCACTTCTCATGAAACGTCAACAGAGTTCCTAGACCTGTATTTCATGATAATGAGTCATTTAGAAAAAAAATTAGCTTGGTATCTGATTAAATCCAGTTTTGCTCAATGCTAGATGCATATGGGCACGGAATATGAGCAAAAACAGAGAGAATTTATTTTCATTTGGCCCAAATTGCTGGGAAACCTTGATTTTTAAGAGAATTTTTCCACGAATAATAGTAAATGATAATGTTTATTTTGCAAAACATATCATTCAAGAAATCTGTCTTTGTGAGTAGATAATAAGTGGACGTAGGTGGTCACCATCACCAAATATTGTTACAATGCGATGATAATCCTAATAGTTATGGAATTTTATCATTTGGGGAAAGGGGTGCATCATCCCGCATCACGTTTTATTATAGAAATATGAGTTATAGTAGGGGTAGAAATATGAGTTATAGTAGGGGTAGAAATTAATAATGATATAGTTCAGTATGTATTCTGATACAAAAATAGGGAAATGAGATACAATTTCGAATTCATTTGTCTTTTATGTCTGAACAAAGATGGGTTCTTGAATTTTGTGTAGTATGAGCGTCATCCCGGGAACGCATTTCAACAGCCTATGAATAAGTAACAAATTAAATTTGAGCATAGATAATTTAGCAAAATATATAAGGGACATATGCTTTTCGAATAATCAGCTGTTATTCTTTTGTTGGGAAAAAAATATATTTGAGCAGGTGAAGTTTGGGAAGGCTGGGGCCAATATTTCGATTCCTACACCTATGATCCAGATACCTATATTTTCTCTATTATTTTGCCTTATTTCGGCCTCATTATGCCCGATTTATCAAATGATTTAGGGTAAAAATGAGATATATTACTCACTAATTCGACTAGCAATATCAAATGAAAATATATCAGCTAGGAAATCGATGATGGCCACAAAAATAGGACCAGGTTGTAACCAAAGCTTGAATGCCTTTTTGTCAAAATATCCGTTTTATTTCTATACAGTAACTGTGCTAATACAGAAGGATCTCTATTATTTCTATTATTTATGGCGTAACGGCAACATCCCAATATATGCTCACTGCAATTCAACAGCATCTGTATCTATTTATATCTGTAGTGGATCTGAGTCGCAGGTTCGTTTCCCTTGGCGTATCCGAAGCTTATTAATCGAGAGTTTATATAGAACAAAAGGAACAAAGGCAGGCGCTACCTGTTCACTTGGGTTTTATTGTGAGGTGTTCGGAACTGAGCATCAGTTCGCTTCCAGACCTGATTAGACTGCGGATTTCGGATCACTATGCTCAGTATGCCTAAAGGCCCTTATCCACTTACACGATTGTCACCTCATTGTCACCTCATTGTCACCTCATTGTCACCTCATGTGACCGACAATCGTGCAAGTGGATACCGGGTCACCGACAATCGGTCACCTGGTCACCGACAATCGGTCACCTGCTCCCGACAATCGGTCACCCCTCCCGACGATTACTAAAATTTTAGTAATCGTTTGGAGGGGTCACGATTGTCGGGACCCCTACATTTTTGTTTGGACCCCTAAATTATTTATTTATTCTGTTAAAATGGCCATATTAGTGATGCTCGTGATGTGGATGAACCTCCTGTCCATTCCTCTTCAATTGTGTGAAGTTTAGGGTATATTTTTACATTTATTTTTATCGTTTAAATTGATTTATATAGAATTATTGCCATTTTTACTGAATATTTCGATTTGTGCGTGGTTTGCGGGTCCCTGATTTTGGTGAATAGTGTGGAGTTAATTTTTACATTTATTTTTACTTTTTCTATTATTCATTATAATTATTTATTGGTAATTTTTTTATGATTATTTTGAATATTTCGACTTCAAAAGTCTCCCAATCGTACAGTATGGTACACCATGTTGTACCATACTTATTTAAATTAATATTTCTTTAATTAAATATACCGAATATAGGTTTTGATATATTTCCATATATTTAATATATTTCCATATATGTTCTTTGTGTATGGGCACTTCTCATGAAACGTCAACAGAGTTCCTAGACCTGTATTTCATGATAATGAGTCATTTAGAAAAAAAATTAGCTTGGTATCTGATTAAATCCAGTTTTGCTCAATGCTAGATGCATATGGGCACGGAATATGAGCAAAAACAGAGAGAATTTATTTTCATTTGGCCCAAATTGCTGGGAAACCTTGATTTTTAAGAGAATTTTTCCACGAATAATAGTAAATGATAATGTTTATTTTGCAAAACATATCATTCAAGAAATCTGTCTTTGTGAGTAGATAATAAGTGGACGTAGGTGGTCACCATCACCAAATATTGTTACAATGCGATGATAATCCTAATAGTTATGGAATTTTATCATTTGGGGAAAGGGGTGCATCATCCCGCATCACGTTTTATTATAGAAATATGAGTTATAGTAGGGGTAGAAATATGAGTTATAGTAGGGGTAGAAATTAATAATGATATAGTTCAGTATGTATTCTGATACAAAAATAGGGAAATGAGATACAATTTCGAATTCATTTGTCTTTTATGTCTGAACAAAGATGGGTTCTTGAATTTTGTGTAGTATGAGCGTCATCCCGGGAACGCATTTCAACAGCCTATGAATAAGTAACAAATTGAATTTGAGCATAGATAATTTAGCAAAATATATAAGGGACATATGCTTTTCGAATAATCAGCTGTTATTCTTTTGTTGGGAAAAAAATATATTTGAGCAGGTGAAGTTTGGGAAGGCTGGGGCCAATATTTCGATTCCTACACCTATGATCCAGATACCTATATTTTCTCTATTATTTTGCCTTATTTCGGCCTCATTATGCCCGATTTATCAAATGATTTAGGGTAAAAATGAGATATATTACTCACTAATTCGACTAGCAATATCAAATGAAAATATATCAGCTAGGAAATCGATGATGGCCACAAAAATAGGACCAGGTTGTAACCAAAGCTTGAATGCCTTTTTGTCAAAATATCCGTTTTATTTCTATACAGTAACTGTGCTAATACAGAAGGATCTCTATTATTTCTATTATTTATGGCGTAACGGCAACATCCCAATATATGCTCACTGCAATTCAACAGCATCTGTATCTATTTATATCTGTAGTGGATCTGAGTCGCAGGTTCGTTTCCCTTGGCGTATCCGAAGCTTATTAATCGAGAGTTTATATAGAACAAAAGGAACAAAGGCAGGCGCTACCTGTTCACTTGGGTTTTATTGTGAGGTGTTCGGAACTGAGCATCAGTTCGCTTCCAGACCTGATTAGACTGCGGATTTCGGATCACCTGGCCAGCCAGGTAACCCTCATCCAAAGGTGTCTACCAGACCTATACAATAGCAATCAACATTCCACAATCAGAGATGTAAGTAACACTATCCACACTGAGAGGTTTATCACGGCCTCTACAGCTTACATTAAATGGTAGAAACCCAGGTTGTGGTTACTATCGACCAACAGCTGGCTGCTGTTAAATATATAAAAGGTAACAGGCAAAACATATCATAAGACTAAAAAGTCCCGCGGACCAGTAGTGACCACTGGGGAGGTTCGGATGAACTAACCCTCAGCGGCCACCTAAACCCAATAACACCACAATACCCCCTTTTTTCTTTTAAGAGTTTGAAAAGAAAAATCTTGAAAACTCGACAGGGTATAAGAAAAGTACAGTCTACAAGTAGGAGCATATAGTGTGTCCTCTCTACAATGAACAAATAAATCAATCTTATGAAAACTTCAGGAATCGACAAATAGGAGCATTCTGTGTCCTAACTAATGTGAACAATTATCCGAAGTAAGAAAGAAAAACCTTTTCACGTTTGACAGGCAGGAGCATACAGTGTCCTCACTAATAAGCAAACAATCTGTTCTACAGAACTTATTTATGAAAAAGGCTATCACTTTCATTTTTGTAGACTACACGTAAATGTCGGCGCCACACACCAGGGTCATGATCCGAGGATCCAGGGCATCCGAACAGCATCCGAGGTGGTTTAATCGGGTCGAAGGGCGGTCCAGTCATCATCGTCCATGCGTTTCCTCCGTTCAGTCATCCTTGCCGTCGTCGTCTTTCGTTCCATAGGGCGAGTCCTTTGCAGAAGGTCTGTCCGGAGTATCGAACATACTGCCGAACATACCTTGCTCGGGAGGCGCCTGGCCCAACGCAGCCGAAGCCACAGTTCTCTGAGGCTGGGGAGGCTCACGTTGGGACTTCATCTGGTCCAGGAGATTGGTGAGGAAATGGATTTGTTGGTTGTTAACCTCCAACGTCCCACCAGCTCGACTGGACACCATGGTCAAACCAGGAGTCTCGCCCGAGCCTGAAGAAGGCAAGGCTTGAGCTTCCTCAACTGGTTTGGCAGGGAGAGAGGTCGGCTTTCCACCCAGGGAACTTTCCGACCTGCTCACACCTTGATTGGACTCGTCCGAATCATCCAAAAGCAAGCCCTGGAGTCTGGTATTCTCCTCCAAGAGCTTAAGGATGCGTTGTTCTTTCTCCTGATTGGATGCCTTCAGAGTCCGGATGAGGAGAGCCTGCTGACTGATCGTTTCTTTCAGCGTCCCTACCTCATCCACCTTCGCCCTTGTTATGTAACATTACGTAACATTGTGTAACCTCATTATATTTATATTATTATTAATTATCACCTATTATCACATTACTTTAAATCGCTAATTATACTTAACTAGCTAGGACTGTGCAAGTCTACTTATACATGCTAGGCCATGGATATTACGTAAGGGCTCCGCCCACTCATTATTATGCATGTACCCTCCTGGAGGAGCCTGTACCATTAGTTACCATTAAATCAGTTGCTTCGTTCTTCTCATGAAGTTCAGACGTTCGTTAGTCTTCTTCCATTAGACCATTACACTGGCGGACAACCCGCTCGATCTTGGACATAGAGATTTTTTTTTCTCACAAAAAGCGAGTTTATTTGCAATTTGAAGCATGTTTTTGAGCGATGGAAGAGGCTGCGAATACGCCTGAGTTGGCTCTGTTCGACAAGATTAAACGTTCCGTTGAGCGTTTGGCAGCGTTGCCGCAGGCGATAGTAACGAGAGGACAGAGACGAGAGAATAGAGGCAAAATCTTGAACCAGCAGCCGAGGCAATTGGAATTTGTTGAAGACCCATACGAAGTGCCTCAGGACATGGAAAATGTCCCAAATGTAAATGCAAGATTAAATCCAGAAGCAATTCCATTACCTCCACCACCAGTTCGTCAAAATCAACAGGAGGAGGTGGTGAACAACGATATAAATGTGGACTTAATTGACGAAATTATTAACAGAAACGTACAGCAGTTGGCTGGAAACAATATTGGGCACGAGGAACACATTGAGGACGTGTCAGACGAGGAGGAGCAGCTCGTTGGAGATGAGCAAGACCAGCAAGAAGGAGTGGACCTTAACTTAGAGGGAGAGCAGGAGCCTGAGCCAGCTGTGGAAGCAGCTAATCCAGTGGAGAATCAACAGGAGGAGTTGCAGGAAAATCAGCCTCAGGTCGGTTTGAATGTTGATAATAATATTGAAAGAAATGTTGTGGAAGAAAACCAGGTTGATGAAAGGGACATAAATAATCACAGAGAGAGAGTGTTAACCCCTAGGGTGCCAACACCTCCTTCTCCGAGGATTAACCCAGCTAATCAGATAAACCAAGCAGATCAAGCTAATCGAGGGCCATATTACCCATTCGAGACCCCTGGTTTAAACGACAACTTTCAAACCCCTTTACAGACCCCTGCAAAACCAACTTTGAATCAGCTTATGCAACAGACACAGAGGCCTATTCTGAAGAATTTCCCACAGGCCCCAGTGTTTAACGTGAATGGTCCAAGACCCCCTGTGATAAATGGTCCAAGACCCCCTGTGATAACCCCCCATCACGTACAGCAACAAGTCCCACTTAGACCTGATCCATATCAAAACTGGTGGGATATGGCGAATAGACAGGGAGGTTTGCCTTCTCCCAGGCACGTGCAAGATGAGGGAAATGCTGGTATAAATGAACAGTTCTATACCCCCTACCAGTATGTTCCACCTCAAGGACAATATCAGCAATACGGTGAAAATGTGGCACAACAAGGACAAAATTTTGTGCAACAACAGGCACAAAATGCAGTGCCACAACAGCCTCAAAATATTGTGAATCAGCCACAGCAATACCAAGTCCCAGACCCCAACGTTAATGTGAATCAAGCTCCCCAGCCAAGAAACATTGATCAGGGGATCCAAAGAGGACGACAAAGACAGGGAAGGGGTAGGAATACACCCCCTCACAGACAGGTGCCTAGGCAGAATTATCCTAGGAACCAGACCCCTAACAGACAGCAACAAAATTTTCAATTGCCAAACGTACAACAAGGGATGTACAGACCACCACCCCCACCCTATGGTCAACATCTCTACGATTTGGTGGATGAAATAAAGCAGATGAGATTAGATCAGACTGCTTTTCTGGATGTGTCTCTGAGAAGGCAAGCAGAGGCTACTGGCCTCACTTCGACAGCAGCATTATCCAAGCAATACAGAAAGCCCCCCTTGGTTTTCGACAAGCCCACAGCTATGAGACCTGTGAATGAATTCTTTGATGAATTTGAGGCATTTACAGTGCCTATTCGCGAGGATAACCAGCTTATGGTTACCACCCTGGTCCAATACTTGTCGGGGAGGGCTAAGACCTTCTATAATCAAATAGTTGGTGTATATGGCGACACATTGCCATATAATCGCATTAAAACTGATTTTATTTCTAAATTCAGCGAGCTTCCTTTAGCTGAGGTGTTGAGGGATTATTCCCATAGAAAGCAGGGCAGGCACGAGAAGGTGATAGATTACGACAACGATATGTTAACCTTACTCTCTAAGGCAAATGTTCCCTTACATGTCCAGATCAGATTCTATGTTACGAATCTGAGACCAGAATTGGCTGGAAGAGTGGCCTCTGAATTTCCAACCACTTTAGATCAGGCCTCAAAAATAGCAGCCAAGCATGAGGGAATGATAGCCTCCGACAGAGCCCCTAGTCACATGCCTATGGAGGAAGCAATACACATGATGTATTCGAAGAAAGAAAAAAATTATACAAAGAAATACAGCGAGGATAGTGATCGTAAGAGAGAGCAATATCACAGATCTCGAGCTGATAAATATAGAGAGGCTAGGAAAGCCCAGGAAAAGAAGGGAGAAAAGCCTCAGAAATACAGATCAAAGCACAAGAATTATGACAGCTCTGACTACTACGATAGCAGCAGAGAGAGGTCGTCCAGTCGCCACAGCAATTTTAGCAACAGAAGCTCCAGCAGGGAGAAAAGTGGTGATGAGAAAAAGTATTATAGAAAGGACAAAAAGCATTTTAGAAGCAATAGCAAAGACAAATCGGTTTCCTTCAACAAGGACAAGAAACATAGATCGAAATCGCCAAAGGGAGGTGAAAACAAATGGAGAGACGTCACCCCCCACAGATCATCCTCCAAAGAGAGTGATGATTTAAACGAATAGGCTGTGTCTGGGAGGGCGACCGACACAGCATAAATGAAATTGTTGACGAATTAGGCAAGCCAATGGACAATCCCAAACAAGAGTGTGTTTCTCCTAGTAAATCGGTAGCAGAAAAAGACAGAATATCCAGAATTAGAATAGGCAAGTTTGCTGGTACAAAGAAAAACATTATTTCTTCCACCAACACAGACAGGGACGACGACAATTGCCAAGCAGTACTGAAGCTGAGGAAAGCCAAACATAAAGGTGAGAAAGTTTCGGTCACTGCTCCAATTGATAAAGGTTGCATAGAAATCGAGGTAAAAGATTTGAATATGCCAGTTCTTGTTGATACAGGTGCCACTATTTCTTGTGTTAGTTCTGCATTTTTCAGGAAAATCCGAAGTAAAATACCCAATGGGAAGGTTTTACGCTGTAATATTAAAATATTTGTTGCAGATGGAGGAGCACATCATTGTTATAAGAAAATCGAGTTAAATTTCATGATAGAAGGCCAACAATTCACCCATAGATTTATCGTTCTTCCTGCGTTAACCAGAAGCATGATACTGGGAGTTGATTTTTTACGAAAGTTTAGAGCAAAGATTAGCTTCAAATCAGGACAAAAACAACAGGTGTTTCCTATCAGAGCTGCACGTAGGTTTGTGATAGCTCCGGGGACTGAATACACCACCGTCGCGGCAATCACTTCTTATGAAGATATGTTAAATTCAATAGGAGTGACTGAGAATTTGCAGCGACAGAGGCCAGTTTCTTTCCTTGTTAAACATGCGTTAGTTAAGCCATTTGGAGAAAATAAAGTTCCTATAACCATTTTTAATGCCTCCAAAGCAGCCACAACTATCGAGAGAGGAACAATTCTGGGTATATATACGTTGGCTCACGAGGACGAGTTTTATTCCCCCAAAGAGGTGGAAAATTTGAATGAATTGGTCGCACAATCGAGTGAAAACAATGATAAGGTAGTTGATTTTCAGATCGGCGAGGATTTGAATCCTGAACAGAAAAAGGAGTTACTAAGTCTATTGCATGATCATGAAAATTCTTTTGTCGGTAAGGATAAAAAACTAGGGTTAACTACAGAGTATGAACATGGCATTGATTTAAAACCAGATTTTAGTCCCACAATGAGACAGCCATACCGAATGAACCCAGTCATGACCAAGGTTATGGCTGGAATTCTGAAGGACCAGGTAAAGCAAAATTTAATCGAGAAATGTGTGGATCCTGTAGAATTTAGTTCACCTTGTTTTTTGGTACAAAAACCAATGACAACAGACGGTAAAAGGGCCTGGCGTCTTGTGATTGACTATAGGCAAATAAATCGCTCTGTAAAGGACGAAATAAGACCTTTTCCACGCGCCGACGACACTATCGAAGCTGTGGGGCAAACACAAGGTCGATTCTTCTCTCGCTTAGATGCATTTGCTGGTTTCCATCAGGTGGGTTTAAGGGAAGAAAATCGATTTATTACAGCATTTAATACGCCTCTAGGAGTGTATAGGTACAAAGTCATGCCAATGGGACTTAAAACTTCTCCAAAAGCGTTTCATTCTCTAATAGAACATGTATTGAGAGCAGTCCCAAATGCATTTTATTACGTAGATGATGTGGTGATCGCATCACCTACATGGGATTCTCACGTGCAGGATATCAAGAATGTATTTACAGCTTTTGATAAGGCAAATATCAAATTTAAACAGGAAAAGTGTTCCTTTGGTCTCAGTAGAGTCCCCTTTTTAGGGTTCATTGTCGACAAGGATGGGATACATCCTGACCCAGCAAAACTAGACGCTTTGCGATCGTTTCCAACCCCAAAATCAGTGAAACAAGTACGTTCGTTTGCTGGGCTGGCTAATTATTATAGGGTGTTTATTCCTAATTTTAGCCAGATAATGAAGCCCCTATATATGCTGACCAAGGCAAAGGTTAAGTTTGTATGGACGTCTGCGGCAGAGAGTGCTTTTAATAAAATTCGAAATGCAATTCTGGAGGATGCAGTTTTGGTATATCCAGATTATTCAAAAGAATTTATTTTAGCTTCAGATGCTTCTAACCAAAGTTTAGGGGCCTGCATATCTCAAGCCGATATTAATGGGAATTTGAGACCAATTGCCTTTGCTGGGAGAGGGTTAACCCCAGCTGAGCAAAAATACAGTGCCACAGAAAAGGAATTGGCAGGCATCCGATTCGCCCTAGGAAAGTTTAGACATTATGTTATGTCTAAGCATTTCACGATTCTTACCGATCATGCAGCCCTTACTGCAATTAACACTAAAAAGGATCTAACTGGTAGAATGTTTAGATGGCTAGATTTCTTTGGACAATTTGATTTTTCGGTCAAATACATCAAGGGAAAATTGAACATCATCCCAGATGTTTTATCGAGAAGAATATATGATCCAAATATACCAGCAGTCCCACATGTGGAGATGAAGAAATCAGTAACATTCAATCCCATCCAAGCCACTAAACACTATAAACAGGAGGATCCTTGCGAAAATAACCCCATCATGCTCTACAAGAGCAGAAAAATACTTAAGACATCAGGACAGGTACAGGAATTAGATAATGAAGATCCACAAATTCCTGAGTTTCCAGACCTTCCAGGAAAATTGCATAACGATGAGCCAGCGATAAACACTGTAGAGGAAATCCTAATTGCTCCAGTGGAAACGAGAGCTCAAAATCGTGCAAAGCAATTAGGAAATGTTGATACAAGACCCTTGACTAGCAAGCCAGATGGGATTAGTAGGGATAAAATGTCTACCCCAGTTTGTGTGTCTAAGGGAAGCAACATCCAGAAGGCTAGGAAAACAAAGGCAAGACCTGTAATCAGACCAGGAAAATACACTTCCAGGAACAGGATAAATACCCCAAATCCTGGAGATGGAATGGCGAATAAACATACGATTGAGTTGCCATTTGATAAGCTGAAATTACAGCTGGCGCAGGGGGATGATTTGTTTTGTAAACTAATGTCAGGTTACATTGAAGGAAAACAATTGCCCAAGAATCATGAGTTGACTAGGTTAATTCTGACCACACACGATATGTTTTTCATTCAGGATAACATACTCTGCAGGTTGCCTAAGAGGACTAAGATAGCTCAGATGGCAAATTCCTTTCAAGTGGTAATTCCACAGACATTACAGGCCCCCTTGATCAATTATGTACATGGTAATTCAATTAATGCACATGTTGGCTATGCAAAGACACTCTCTTTACTCCAGGCCCGATTCTTCTGGAATTCGATGGCTAGAGATACGAAAGACCATATTACATCATGCCATGAGTGTCTTCAATCTAAAAGTGTAAAGCATCCGAATAAGCTCCCCATGAAGATCAGAGAAACGACTTTCACACCTTTTTCAACTTTGATGATAGATGCAATGGGTCCTCTACCTAGAACACAGAGGAATAATTGTTACATCCAGGTAGTGACTGATCATTTTTCAAAGTTCTGCTTTATATGGCCGACACCAGCTATTACAGCAGAAAGGGTAGCAGCTGAATTCCATAAATATGTAATAGCATACGTCGGTGTCCCTAAGATCTTGAGGAGCGACAATGGCAGCTGTTACATAGGAGAAACTTTTAGAGAAAAATGCAAAGCTTGGGGAATAAAACAAGTGCATGGTTCGCCATATTTAAGTCGATCACAGGGAGAAGTAGAACGCCAAAATCAGTCGATTATTGGTTGTTTAAGGACGATGGTGAATGAAAATCAGACGAATTGGGATTTATTTTTACCTAATATCCAATTTGCTCTGAACGCTTCAGATCATTACACCACTGGCATATCGCCCTATCTCCTTGCATTCGGCAAAAACCCGATCATTCCCTCAGAGGCTCAACTGCAAGATGACATAGCCCACACTCAGCCAGTAATAGATCAGTTATTACAAATAATGAAAACAAAGGCTGAAGCGGCTGAAATTGCAAATAAAAGCAGAAGAGAGAGGGAAAGAAAAATGAAAGAGAAGCATGATACGAAGGCCAAGCCCCACACATTAGACGTTGGATCTATAGTCTATGCTAAAGTACATCGTTTGCTAAGGCAAAATACAGCAAAGAAATTGCAGCAACAATTTGCTGGACCATTCGTTGTGTGTGGGTTCCCATCCCCATATACTGTAAAGATCAGGAATTTGGAGACTGGGGTAGAGGTAAAAAGGCCAGTACATGTACAATTTATAAAGAAATCCAGTGCGATTGATAACAAGCTTATCAAAATACTAGAGACAGCAAATAAATAGGAAAATAATTCTGGTCGACAGGATATATCTTAGAGTAAATTACTAGGATCCGGGGTCCCCGTGGGTGGAACAGATGGTATCTATTTTGAGTCAGATAGGCGGCATTATTATGCAAGTCCAGTAGGATGGGACGATGCAATCGTATTATGTAAATGATGCTGAGTGATGGTGGCACGACAGCTCCTAGTATACGCCCCCCTTGCTATATATGGTGTGGAATGTCTTCCTCAGGAAGAGCAATTCCAGGGTCCTAAGCTGCTATTGGTCAAGATTATTCATGGCTTGAGGCGGACATTACTATATGACCAGCCGAATTCAAGTTCTTCCTTAGCAGTGGCCAAAACCATCGGGGAGAGTTGAGCTGCTCGTTTTATTTTTCACTGATAGTGAGCTGCTACACGATAGGCACAACGATTGATCACCATGTTCCGTCTTGCAATCTGGTAAGTGTCGTTTTGAGACTTGATTTATGATTGCTCTGATGTTTATACTTATGTGGATACCCATCAATGCCAAGGATTTACTCATGGATTACACCGGAATATTATTCTTTCTTTTATCGTATGTTGTTATTTATATGTGAGCATGATAGTGGAGATAAGTCATTTAGTGGCAAGAGGCCCCCGACATATGGCCTTAATCGTGAAAATAGATTAAGTATAAGCCCAGTCGGTAATATAGACGGGATATACTTTTTGGGAAAATATCGCTTTAGTTTTGAATTCTGAACACAAAAGTTTACGAGAATTTTTCTTTTCTTTCTTACCTTCGTTTAGGCTTCTGTTCCTCACCGTATGGGCAAATGCGGACTCTGTAGTGAAACACAACTACGGGGTTGCATTTGCTGGAACGAGGAAACCCATCTTGACGGACGTGGAAAAAACCTATGTCCAAATAGCAATCCCAACAGTGATTTTGCCACCTAATGGAACAATCGTTAGGATGGAAAATCACTACAATACAACATCAGACATGAGACTTATTAGAGATAAGATCCAAGGCCTATTACAGCTTGTTTATGGGACAGCACTTGAGTTATTTGATAAAATAGAGAATGTGGCAAACGACAGATACAATAGGTATAAGAGAAAAGCGTTTTTACAGCCTATAGGCGATACAGTTTCTGCAGCCCTAGGCTTAGCTACAGACCCCCATTTGGCTTTAGTGGAGAGCAAGCTTGATGCTTTAATAGATACTTTATCACTGGGAAAATTATCCGATGTGAACAGGGATAAGGTAGTTTTAGGTCTTACTAAGCAATTGAAAAACTTATTCAGGCACGCTTCTAAACACAATAGTGAGGTAGGGAAATTATTTATAAACTCTACCGACGAAATTAAGGATCTGACGAACCAGATCGATGCCTTTGTAGCTAACCTAACTTCAGAAATATCTAACACCATGGCTTTACATGCGATGCTGCATGAAGCAACTTTAAATTTGTTAGTACTAATAGAATATATAGATACAGCTAGGACATTATTGAAGGGATTGGACGATTTAAAACATGGTGTTTTGTCGGATGTATTTCTTCCGATGGGAGGCCTAAGAGAATTGTTGAAACCTGTAGCAACCAAGTTGAAAGTCCAATCTCCCACGTTGAGGATTTTGGACGATTCCTTGGACAGCTCCTACACTAGAGTAGAAAATTTTTCCTTTAAAAACAATTCTCTGTTGATAACAATTCCACTAATAATTTCACATAATGACGATAACTGCATTGCATATCGACCCCTGAAATTCGGCATACCTATTCACAGTAGCTCGAACGATTCAACAGGGTATACCATGTTAGAGACCGAGATACCCCATATTCTGGCAAAATGTCCCCTTCAGGGAATTTATTTCGAAATGAAAATTCATTCGTTCGAGCAGTGCACACAGCTCAGGAATTCAGTGGCATGTTTTACTCCTCCAACTCATATTCTAAAGGGAAAAGAAACTTGTTATTCGGCCATTTTTAAAGATAAAGCTTCTGAAATTGCTCGGTTATGTGTATTCCACACATATCTGACTAAACCAACCCCATTCTTTCATTTGACTATGAATAGGATGCAACACCTACTGGTTGGTCGTACGACCAAAGTGACTTTGGCTTGTCACAAACGACCCAGAACTAGGATGGCTTTGAGCCTTTTGGCTATAGTCAAGGTCCCTTGCGACTGTGCCCTAGTTAGTGGATCTTTAGTAATCTCTGCCCCTAGGGATGGATGTATTACTTGGAATCAGACCAGTATATTTGTTGAATCAGGATTTAATTTAGCCATAGCAGCAATTTTTAAAATTCCATTCAAAAATCTAACTGGAGAAACCAAACATGGATCACGAATTCATCTAAATTTGCCCACACCCCAAGATATGCATGCAGCATTGTCACATCTACCCAAATCGATTATAGAGTCAGGAATGAACACAGAGAGGCTGGCTAACGAGCTATTAGTGGCTGACAAAATGGCAAATGATCGGTGGGAAACTCTGAAAAAGTCAGTTAGTACCATGTCGACTCATCCAGCCACTATAAACATAGCGTTGATTATCAGTCTTGGTGTGACAATATTTTCATTTTATTTATTTTATAGGATTCACAAGCTGGCAATTATTTGCACGTTTGTGAGGCCCATTCAAGCTTTTAGATTAAACCTGTCGGCCCCAGTCTTCGAGGACATAAATCTAGGCTTCGATATCCCAACCCCACAACCTATGACTCAAGACCTACTGCCATACGAACCCCCAAGTCCAACACAGGCAATTCTCAAAATAGTTGCAGCAATTATTGCCTTCAAGATCCTGCGATTCCTGTGGAAAAACAGGAGATGTATCTGCAATTATTTGCCTAGATGTTTCACGTGTAAAAGGTGTACGAAAGATGTAAACGATGAATCAGCCTCTTGGATCACTCTGAGATTGCACTCGGATGAGAGTCTGGTCTCAATACGTTTAATGCAAATCCCATTTGAAGTGAATTCTATTCTTGGATCTTCCCCAGCCCCACCTCTAAGGTTGGGAAAGTCTCGTGTCAGTTGGTGCTGCTGTTGCAATCTATCATTGGACCTCCGTTGGAAGGCTGCCCTATCCCTGAAGATCCATAGGGCCAACAAACAGATCTTGCTTCCAACCAACGTAAAGGTGGATAGGAGGTACAGAAGCGAACTGGCAGCCATCATGGAGCCATCATCAGAGGCAATGTATGTCCTGGTGATTGAATCCAAGAACGGATCCTACCAGATCCCGTGGATCAACGACCCCAACGGGTCCAACGTGAACATGTAAGTCTATATATAATTAATATATGGACTGAAACAATAGTTATTCTTGCCCTTATAGACGTGTAGGGTGTTCTTTTCTCACGAATATTTTATATCCGTCTTTTCTTCTTGTTAATGTATGTTGATGTTTTACTTTCTGTGATGTGGCTTTCATGGGAAATATTGGCACAAAAGAACTGTGAAATTTTAAAATAATCATTTACAAAATACCCAAAGTATTATGCAACCTGTCATTGGTATGTGGTCGATGCTTTCTTACAGGAGCACGGCGGCGTACTTGTCGGCAAGAGAGAGTGGCCAAGAAGAGGAGATGCTTATAGTTCCCCACGCCACGAATGTGACAGGATCACCCTAGGAGTGCCAGATATAATTTTACTTTACAAGGACATTAACATTTTATTTAATATTTGATGCAAATGGCAAATGGATCGCCCCCATTTGTCAAGGTGGACAGCAACGGCACCTTTACTAAATAATATTGACTTTAATTTCTCTTGAAAGAGAGAAAAGGACTTTACTTGTTTATACAAGCTAAAATTTTTTTTCCTGGGTTCTTTGGAGTTCAGTCGATAAAACTTTAAATGACATTTCATGCAACAGACAAGCGTTATTGTCTGATTTTATTCATTGCATTTCTTCTTGCTTTTATTTTTTATTCCCTTACTTGTGTGTGATTTATATGTGTTGATCGATGACGACTTTACGTACATACAGGATTGGTGAGGCCATTAATGCCTACGATTAGGTCGTATCATCGACTCTGTTTGCTTTGATTACACTGAGTAGGTACTCAGCTCTTTTGGTATATGTGTATTTTTAGTGTAGATCTAATTACCAGACATAACAGTTAATATGTGTAGAGGAACTACTTTGAGTTATACATTGAGGATTGAGATAACCCATATGGTTCCCTCAAGTGTTTTGTTTATTTAGCGCCACACGACAGTGGCATATGGCTGTAAAGTGATTTACTGCGCACTAAGTACTGTATACGTAATAGGATACCCCCTGAGGATACGATGCGATGGCCATAAGCCAGGGTGTAATCACACCAACAGGGGACGACTAGGTAGTACAGACTCTTAAAGGAGTCACTAGATCTGTTTCCAATAAGGACAGATGGTTTCTTTTTACTGGTGTAAATAGCGTGAGTAGGATTGACATACCATAAACCAAGAGATTTATATGATCTTATGACTAGGTGGATATGATACGTCAGCAATACTAAGTCTAGCGGATCAGTCGCTTTATTACTTGAGGTTATAGTGTTATTTAGCTAGTCATATGTACCCACGGGTAATTATTTTGCATGTATTCTACTGCAAGTAGATGCAGAAAGAAGACATTTTTGCTATGCGATTGAAAAATCGAGCGTAGCGACGGGGTGAACCGTCATCCTTGTAGGAGTAGAAGGGGATGGGGTTGACCTGTTACATAATCAGCAAGCGAGGCCAGTTGATTACATATCAGGCCTTGCGGGATTATTGAATTTATTTATCTCCGGGTATTTATTTGAAAAGGAGATAACTAAATGTATCGGTAAACTTTTTTTTGTATATTACTAGATTAGACAAGATCTAATTTTGAATAAGGAATAGGCTATGGACCAGGAATGGGAGGCGGGTAGTTGGAATATACCAATACTCTTGCTCATTCGGCAATGGATCCTTGCCTATGTGCGTGTAGGTAGACAACAGTAGAATATAACAATCTCTTTCTGAAAAAAAAAAACCTTGTAGCCCATAGTACGGGTGTGTGTTCGGCTCAGCGGCGGCGTTCTCAATGGTTCACCGCACAAATGACCAGCTATTTATACTTGGTAGGTGTCCGGTCCAAAACCGATTCGACGGTGGCGCCGGCTGGTGTCACTGTTTGGACCGACCTATTGGGAATTTAACATAGGAAAAATTAGAACGACGTAGTTTGTTCCTGTTTGCACCGGACTATTTAGACTTTAACATAGGATCCCAATATATTTCAGGATTCCACGCGTGTTGGTATATGCGATGTTCTTTTATTATGTGTGGTTAGAGTAAAATTCTCAGATTGGACCGTACTATTGGGAATTTAACACTGGAATTTGGTTTTTCATAGGGTTAACACTTGCGGTGTTTGCAGACCTTGTCATTTTGTTATTTTTATTATGACATGGAACCCTTTGTGTAAGATATTAGCCAGATTTTTCAAGCGATTAAGACCTTAGTATTAGCAGTTCTTTCACTTTCTGAGTTTACACTCTTACATGTTCATAACGACGTTTTTAAATCTTTATGAATTTATTGAAAATATTTTACAAAATGGTAATTAAATCGTATGATTTGCTTTATGTATTTAATATCTTCTTGCGCACAATGTAACCGCGCATATGGCTTGGTATGGATAACTAGGTAACAGCACAGCTATTTAAAAATTATTAATTCTTAATATTTTTAATTTTTCAAAAATTCCTAAAAATTTTCTTGTAAGTTTTTAGGGTACACCCTCACTCGATACTTCGTATCTGATTGAGGGCGGGGGGGGGGCAGTGTTATGTAACATTACGTAACATTGTGTAACCTCATTATATTTATATTATTATTAATTATCACCTATTATCACATTACTTTAAATCGCTAATTATACTTAACTAGCTAGGACTGTGCAAGTCTACTTATACATGCTAGGCCATGGATATTACGTAAGGGCTCCGCCCACTCATTATTATGCATGTACCCTCCTGGAGGAGCCTGTACCATTAGTTACCATTAAATCAGTTGCTTCGTTCTTCTCATGAAGTTCAGACGTTCGTTAGTCTTCTTCCATTAGACCATTACACCCTCACCGCCTGAAGCTTTTTCAGAGGAGTCACCAGAGCGGCCACGGTCACTTTGACCTGCCTCTTGGCATCCTCTGCAGCTACTTGCAGGGCTTTCAACGCCTGGTTCACGCCGGTCTCTGATGTTTCCACCAGAGCAGCGGTCTCCAAAGCACAAGGCAGTTCGGCCAGAGTTGTGTCCACCCATTTCTGGGCCTTCCTCGAACGTCTGCTCCTCTTGGCGGGAGGAGCAGTCAACTCAGCTGCCTTCGACTGGCTCTCAGTCCTCGGACGCTTGGAGGCTGCGGCCTTCGAGCTAGTACTAGCACTTGACTTGTCCGAAGTTACTGTGCTAGACTTTACCGGGGTCTGAGTCGGTTTGGATTTTCCAGTACCAGCTCTGGAAACATCCACCTCACCAGCCTTTCGAAGGGTCCGAAGATGGGCCATCGAAAGATGGGTAGTCCGAATGAAAGCTCCGAAGGGCTTCCACTCAGGCTTCACTTTCGCCGCCTTCTCCATCGCCTTCGGCCTTCCCTGGTTATGTAGCAGCTCCTCCCCATTCATGATGTGGCTGACCAATTCCGATTTCCTGTCAAGCTGCTGCCGACAGTTCTCGTATGGACAGACCCACACTTCTGTTTGAGGGGTGTGAACCTCGCACAGGTGCCTGAAGAACCTTTCTCGGGTGGAGAAAATTCGGACACCTGAAGCATTGAGCTTCACTCGCCTACACACCAGGTACGGACAACGAAATCCAGGCTCCCACAGAGTTGGTACCAGTCGGAGCTTCTCACTGGTACCAGGTTCCATTTTACCTGCCTTACACAACCCTGGGTAGAGACAGGATTCATACCGGAGCATGAGTCCATGGTCATCTTCAGAGTCGGACTCTGTGGCCATCAGATGACGTGAGCCTGGCCGATCGTGCCTAGGATTCAGCGGGACAATATCAGAGGCCTTGTCCAACTCGGCATTGAACTTAGTCAACGAGCCCAAGTGCGCCAACTGATCCTCCCTCACCTTAGCACGATGCACATGGACCTTTTTCAGCTTCCGGAACTTCAGCTTAGTAGTTCCAGTCGCTGGGGCAGGTGCCTTGCCTTTCGAGTTCGACTTGGGGTCCGAACTCCGGGGTTTGCGTACTTGACGGGCAGAAGACCGGGTGCTCTTGGCCGGTGAACCCATGAGTCGCTGCCGCCGAAGAATCAGCAGGATCTGGAGATAGAGTCCGTGGGGACTCGTTCATCTCTCCATCCTTCATCTCCGGCTTGTCCTGCTTTCTGGGGGATCTAGGTTTCTGCTTAGAGGTACCAGCCGAAGGTACAGACTTGGCTTCGGGAGTCTCGGACTCAACCTCAGCCATGTCTACTACCGACGCTGCCTCCTCTTCAGCAGCTGCTTTCCTAGCATCTTCGGCCTCCATAATTGCAAGTTACGGTGCCGGTCCCAGAGCCACCTGCGTCAGCCTGACCCATGCCTACAAGGATCCAAGACCCATCCAAGACCTTAGCCTCCTCGTCCGACAATACCTCGCAGTCCGAACCGTCCAGATCCATCTCTAGATCAGACTCGGACAGCTTGGCGTTGAGGGAATCAGCCAACTGGTCCTCGGTCATATTCTCGAATTCTCCTGAGGTCGACATCACTAGTCAATCGGTACCTGAAAGTATAATGATGGTATGGGTAGTAATAAATACAGAAAATACCTGTTATTTGCTGCAGATGGACGTTCGGACTCCTTTCGGACACGCTTCGGCTGTGGCTGACAGCTACTACACACATAGAGCGTAGTGGTATCGAGAAATCCAAACCTTCACTACACGAATATACCCACGCTTGAGGCACAGTGAGTTGGTTGATTACTTCCAAAACACAAAGATTGAACGTTTATTGGTATATCAGCAGTGGACACGCTGCTCAAGTTTAGTTTAACAACTTCGGATAGCAACGTTCATTCATTCCTACACCAATGGCGAAAACAACATGGCCGCTATAGGTCCCACGCCAGCCCGCGCATTATCAACGTGCCCCAAACACAGTTAATATACAACCCACAGCATTCATGCAACTTGACTACTCGAGCAAAGGGACTACAAACACAGGGCAATATATTTCACAAGGATCATCACTTGATAAAACTTACTGCACAGTTCTCTTTCTAAGAGGTAGTCTCGGTGCTTTGCTTCGCGGAAGCAGGAAGTAGACTGACTGAAACGGTAAAACACCAGCGTATTTAACCACTGCAACGCCAGAGTTTCATTCAGTCGCCGCACTACTGCAGCGCCAGTTTTCTTCCCGCGCTCACCTTCTGAGCCTGAAAATAGCTTTGGGCGCGTGTTCCCACTCAGCTATTTTGGGTCGGGGGAGGTGGTATACCGATTCTGTCCCCCCAAGGCAAATAAGAAGCTCGGACCCAAGTGGGACGGGCCTTATAAAATCAGAAGGTTCATAGGAGGTACCACCTGTGAACTGGAGACATTGGAGACATTTCAAGAGTTGAGACCGAAATTCAGGAGCTCCATCTGTCTGCAACGACACAGGACATCCGAATCTCAAGATCCATTCTCGAAAAATAACTTCTGCACAGCTTTCAGCGGTGTGATCGGCCATGGGGTAAGCTTCGGCCCATTTAGAGAAATGGTCTACTACAACCATAATATAGCTGTTGCCTCTAGGGGTACTCCGAAGAGGCCCTAGAATATCCAACGATATTCGGTTCCATCTACCACCATGTTTCTCTTTCTTAAGGTAAGAAATCCCACCACCACCTCTAGTCTTCCTCATATTACACTCCGGGCAAGCTCGTACCCACCGCTTCAGATCATAACTCATACCAGGCCAAAAATATCTCATCTTTGCTGACCAGACATTCTTGAAGGTTCCGAAATGACCCGCAGTTTTGGCACCATGTATGCCCTGGAAGATCTCTTTCCTCATGGAAACAGGGACAATTTTCCTCCAGTATTTCTTTCCGGTGGCTAGTCTTGTCCACCCCAGACATAGCACACCTTCTCTGACCTCCATACTACCAAGATGTCTGACAAATGCCCGAAACTCATTAGACTCACCAGCAAGATTTTCCCTGCTAGGAATCGGCACAGTTCCATCTAACATTTTCAGCAACCTTTTTACAAGTGGGTCGGCTTGCTGAGCTTCTTGCAACATGTTCCGCTGAGTCCCTAAGGAAACTTCGTTAGTGGCAATAACAGCATCATGCGCACCGCAATCTAGGCAGTCTGGTCTTCCACATTTTCTGGTTGGCAAGCGCGACAGCGCATCAGCATTTTCATGCCGTTTACCAGCCCGATGCAAAATCATGCTCTGATCCAGTCCGAATTCCTGTAAGGTGAGTAGCCAGCGAGCTAACATATCGGTCGGATCCTTGAAATTGAGCAGCCAACACAAGGAGGCGTGATCTGTCCGAACAATAAAATCCTTATTACCCAGCAAGTAATGTCGGAATTTTTGCAGGTAGGTCAGAACGGCAAGCAGCTCACGTTTTGTCGCACAATAGTTCCTCTGTGACTTAGATAAACTATGGCTTGCAAAACACAGAACCACCTCCCTTCCTTCCTGGACCTGAGACAGGATTCCCGCCATGCCAAAACTACTTGCATCTGTATCAAGGATAAACTTACCTGAGGGTTGAGGATATCCGAGAGTAGGTGAAGAGATTAGCAAATTTTTGCATGTATCGAATGCATCCTGGCAACGAGGAGTCCACTCTATGGGTTTAGCATATCGTTTATCCTTGCCTGCCGCGGTTACAACTTCCTGCAAGGGAATCACTAATTTACCAAAATCTTTCATAAAATCTCGGTAATAGGAGGCGAATCCAATGAATTGCCTTACTTCCCTAGCATTTGTGGGGATTGGCCAGTCCTTGACTTTCTGGATCTTCTTCGGATCCGCCGAAATGCCATGGCCTGACACAATCCGACCCAAGTATTCCACTTTCTTGCGGAAAAATTCACATTTCTTGGGTTTCAAACGAAGACCATAATCCCGTATACGCTCAAGGACGAGTCTCAGGTTGTCTAGGCACTCTTCAAGAGTTTTCCCAAAAACCACGATATCATCCAGATAGACCAGACATGATTTCCAGCGAAGGCCATCTAACATCTGATCCATCATGCGTTGGAAGGTAGCAGGGGCATTACACAATCCAAAGGCCATAACCTTGAATTGAAATAACCCTACACTGGATAAGAATGCAGTCTTTGACTTGCTATCTTCATCCATCGCCACCTGCCAGTACCCACTTTCAAGATCTAAAGTGCAGAACCACTGGTTCCCACCAAGTGACTCTATGCACTCATCGATCCGAGGTAGTGGAAAGCTATCTTTTATAGTGACAGAGTTTAGCTGACGATAGTCAACGCAAAAACGCTGTGTACCATCTTTCTTGGCCACCATGACAATAGGAGCACCCCAGGGGCTACTGCTATGTTCAAACCGACCCTCTCTGTACATTTTCCAAATCTCTGCCTCTGCCTTGTCTCTCTTCGCCACAGGAATACGCCGGTATGCTTGTTTGATCGGGCAAGCATCACCAGTGTCTATCATGTGGCGAACTTTATCAGTACAACCAAGGGCTTTGCCACCTGGAAGAGAGAAACAATCTCGGAATTCCTCCAGCAAAGACAGAGCAACGTTCTTCTCGTTTTTCTCGGACAAATCCGAATCATTGACCAGCTTCTTCAGCGGGCACTCTGCACTTGGTGGTACTAAGATGTCGGGAGCTATCAGATCATCATCCGCCACAGGCGATTCTGTAACCTGTATAGAATTAATGATTGCCTCTCTGATAATATTGCTACCGTCATCTCCAGACAAAGCGGAATCCTCTGCCACAAGAGTAACTCTACTTAATCTGCCCACCACTCTTCGTTTGCCAATTTTCATTGAGCTGCCGGACGGATTGCTGAAGGCTACCAAAGCGGTTGAACCTCCACCTGAAACATATGTATTCAGGCTCCCTAAGGCGAAGTCTTCTAGCAATCCTTGGTCTGGCTCGAACATCCAAGCATCCGATGCGTCTGAGCCACTATCAAAGTCTAGCTCTGCAAGTGTAATAGAATTCCTAAGTGTCACAGCTATTCCAGTATCTACTTCGCTCACAGTCATAGTCTTTATAGAGGAAAATTCTTCACCTTCAGACTTCTTCCACTGTTTACATACAACAGAATGTCCGAAGTTTTCCAAATAAAACAGTCCTGACCAATCTAAACAACAACGGTGCACATAGTAAAAATCTGCACCTAATAAACGTCTTCAGGGCCCTTCAGACCGCTGACTACCAGACATGTCATCATGTATGTCCGACCTGACACTTCATATGGACAGAGCACGCTCCCATATGTAGTTATAGGCGTTCCATTACCCATCGAGCACGCCATACGCACCAAAATCATAGGCGGCGCATGTGGAAGGGATTCATAGAAATCCTTGGTAATCAAACTTGTCGTTGCGCCTGGATCTACCAAGAAATAACCACTCCTCCCACCTATGCCTACAGGGGCATACCATCTCTCCCTCACTAACAATTTAGAAGGGATCTCCAGAGTTTCCAGCTGTTGAACAGAAACTTTCTGAAACCGAGCAGACTTCTCTTGGCCTTTTTCTACCAAGACAACCTGACCTGACTCAGCTTGGTACTCGGCCTGTCCCCAACGCACGCCAGGGCTCTTGTCCGAGCATCCCTGAATCTTTTCAGGGAGAAAATCACCGTCCGGCAACGGCCTAGGACCTCCAGCTATCAGATCGGGTAGCTTCTTGTTGCTAAGCTTTAACCCTATCTTACACACCGGTGCCTGGGCTGATTTCCCAGTTCCTAAACTACTACCAAGATCCTCGCAGACTGTGGTACTAAGAAGCGTGTTGTCCGAGGCTCCCGTATCGCTTACTACAGGAGCCGAACCTAGTTTTCCGAAGCCGGCTTCCCTCCTGGAGCGCCTTGCTTCTTCACAAGTTCGAGTAGAGCTTTTTTAGTGGGGCAAGCCGAGGCGAAATGCCCCTCCTCACTACAAAAATAGCATTTCCGAACTTGCCAGGTTCTTCTTTCCCTACCCCCAGCAGACTTCTTATACTGCTGAGTTGAGGAATTCGTCTTTCCTTGCTTTTCTTGCCATGCTTGGAAAGCTTGCACTATCGCATTGCCGGGATCGTCAGACTGATCATCATCGTCGGACTCCTGCAATGCCAGTGCCTGGCTAACCTGTACCATGGCCTTTTCTTTGGCACTTGCTTTCTTGCTCTTTCCCGACTGGGAACCTCCGGCCGCCGCTCCCTCCAATGGGATAGCAACAGCCAACGGACCTATAGCAGCAGCTTGCAAGACAGCAGCGTTTGCGAAATCCATATGACAACTCTCCCATACCTCGGCCCAGTGAATTGCTTGGAGAAGGTCAAACGGCTGTTTAAGCTTCACCCACGCAGCTTTCTCCTGGTTGATCAAGCCATTCAAGAAGACTCTCAAGCAGAGGGTACGCAGAGTATTGTCCAGATTAATTCCGAAAGCATGTCTAGCCCGTTTGGCTACCTCATTGGCAAACATACGGGCCGGCTGCTTAGGGGTTTGTCTGCAGTTATAGAATTCGGACTGCTTCTTTTCAAGAGAATGCTCGCCGAAGTTAGCATCCATATGGTCTACGAAACCAATAAGATCCAAACCTGGGGGCAAATCTCCCATTTCGCCTAGCTGACGGCGGCAGCTGCACTTAAGCTGCATAAGGAACTGTTCAGGTGTCCAATTATGCGCTTTGGCTAGCACTTTCATCTCTCCGAGATGTGTCCGCCAGGAATCCTTAGGATCCCAGTTTCTTATAATCGCCGGTTTAGGGGCATGATTAACATTCGTTGCCACAAACTGATACCTGAAGGTGAGTTCGGCGCCTATAGCACCCTCATACTTCAGGCCCTGCACCACTGACTTATCCCGAAAGTAGTTTGACACTTGGTTGGTCATATGTCGCATGGGAGAATTGTCGGTCGCATGAACGCCAGGTATTTGGATTCCAGAAGTATCTGGCAACTCTCCGACTGTAGTCCATTGCCGACCAGCATTCCTCACATATTGGCTATTATCAACATGACCACGCACATACGTTGTGGAAGCAGTTGGTCTTTTAATGCTGGAGTGCGCTCCAACATAAGGCCTACCCCCTCCCCCTCCGTGAAGAGGAGACGAGGCAGTGAATGTCACCGTATCTTTTTGCCTAGGTGTCCTGGATCCTCCACGTGGAGGAGAAGCTTGCTGGGTTTGGTTAGGTTGCTTAGAACCTGCTACACGCTCTCCGCTGGAAGTAGCATGTTGCACAGGTTCGCCTACAGCCTGTCCACCAACCGCTTCGGACATCTTTAGATGCTCGGGCACGGGTGTCCGAGCAGTCTTTTCTTCAGAAAAATGCCTCGGAGTGAGGAGGATGTATGATCCACCACCTTCCTTAGGATATGTAGGCCTCTCTACGCCCCGTGGCGGAGAAACTCCACGTATCCTAGGAGGTGAACCATATAGATCCGTATCCTCGACATCCGAAGAATCATCCAACATGTTTTTCATTCGTGACATATCATCCACCCTGGCTACCTCATTCCGTAATTTTTCATTCTCTACACGTAGCAAACGTGTAGTGGCATGGCAGTCATCAGTTACCTGAACCAACGTGCTCTGGAGTTCTTGATTCTGCTCTATGAGCTGATCAATAGTTCCACGGGTATCGTGCATTAACTGTCCTTGCACAGAATAGGCATGGCGCCAGGAGGCCACTTCAGTCCTCAACTGCTCCTTTTCTTCCTCCTCAAAGGAATCTGCCATCGCAGGATTCCTTCGAAATTCAGTCCATTGACCTCCAGCAGCGGCAACCGGCTGTAGAGTCAACTTCGGACTGGTCACTTTTACCTTCGGATTCGTTTTCTTTGCACCAGAGCCAGGAGTAGGTTTGCGGTAACCCTTCATACCAGCTGGTGAAATGCGCAGGCCAACTTGGGCCGCTGCATCTGCCACCTGGACTCCATTTGCATTGGTAGCCATCTCAAAGATTTACCAAAATCTCTAGCAAAGTTTAAACTATAAGCCCAAACGCTCAATCGATAAGACAGAAAGCCAAGTTTGGTCACGGCACCAGTTGTAGTGGATCTGAGTCGCAGGTTCGTTTCCCTTGGCGTATCCGAAGCTTATTAATCGAGAGTTTATATAGAACAAAAGGAACAAAGGCAGGCGCTGCCTGTTCACTTGGGTTTTATTGTGAGGTGTTCGGAACTGAGCATCAGTTCGCTTCCAGACCTGATTAGACTGCGGATTTCGGATCACCTGGCCAGCCAGGTAACCCTCATCCAAAGGTGTCTACCAGACCTATACAATAGCAATCAACATTCCACAATCAGAGATGTAAGTAACACTATCCACACTGAGAGGTTTATCACGGCCTCTACAGCTTACATTAAATGGTAGAAACCCAGGTCGTGGTTACTATCAACCAACAGCTGGCTGCTGTTAAATATATAAAAGGTAACAGGCAAAACATATCATAAGACTAAAAAGTCCCGCGGACCAGTAGTGACCACTGGGGAGGTTCGGATGAACTAACCCTCAGCGGCCACCAAAACCCAATAACACTACATATCTATATTTTTTACGAAATTCAGGCAGGCCTAAAAAATTATTAGAAAAAGGGAAATTGCATAAAAATATTTTTTATTTTAAATAATGGGAGTTGTTTTACATGTTGTAACGCGATATAAAACATTCCAACATCAATTCATAGAATTTTATTTTAGGAAACCTTCGCCATGATAATTAGTTAAAACATTATATACAAAGAATTATATATAGGCCTATGAAAATATATTAAAACCTATATTCAGTATATTCGGTGTAGATCACATATTTAGTCTGTTTGAGCAGAGCTATCCCTGTATACTGAGACAACTGAGAGCATATATTATGGATATAAATTATTCTTTTAGTTATAAAAAGGTGTCGTTAGCAATGATATTTGAGGTTAAATAATTCACCTTACTTGATACAACGAATTCCATATACTGCAAGCGTGTGTTTTATTTTGTTTTATCATATTGTACAAGTCTTCTATATAATAATCGCTGCCTGGTACACGATTATCGTACAAGTGGATACCGGGGACCGACAATCGGTCACCCCTAGGTGACCGACAATCGGTGACCAAATGAGCAATTTTAGTCGTGCAAGTAAATACAGGGAACCGACGGGAATCGACGAAGGTGACCGACGATGGTAGGGAACGGATTGTCGGTCACCTTTGTCGGTCGTCGATTGTCGTGTAAGTGGATAAGCCATTTAACCTATGGAGACATGGTTTAGGCAATCAATAGGCCTAATAGGGTCTATCCACTGCTGCATATGGCCATGAGTATGGCACTGCGTATGGTGAGCAGGGAGGCTGGCCGCCGAACCTTATATATATATATATGCTTGCCTTCGGGTATGTAATCTTCACCAAGAGGTTATTCTCCTGAATCGCCGCACCCAATTTTTTCATATCCACTGCTGCAGCTATACTCTTCGTTGCGTGTATGAGTGTGGAGATAAGCTGGCTTCTGATTGGCTAATCACTACTGACGTCACCATACGCTCGCTTCGGCCGTGAGTATACGCGCTCAGATATCAAAAAGTTTTGATATTGGTGAGTATGGAGCGTATGAGCTGAGTACGGGCCGCCACCCCCATGCACATGTGTGCATGCTTTTGAGCAACACACTGTCATACGCAAGGGTATATCCACTGGTGAGTATGGGGTCGGGAGTATGAGCCGCCAGCTATATGCACGGCTATACTCTTCCCATACTCAAGCCATATTTAGGGCCTATACGCAGCAGTGGATAGACCCTATTAAGGTAATGACACATCCATTAAACCTTGCATGGGTAATAGCTGAGATTATACCACTCTGAAATTGAGCCTGTATTATCTTTTTATATATGTATATATTATATATATATATGATATATGATATTAATATATCCTATATTGTAAAACTGCCTCTAGCAAATTGCATGTAACACATGGACGTTGATTTTTAATAAAGACCGATGAATTGAGAATATATGCTCAATGTGACCAAAAACTTAATGATAAAATAGCTAACGATAGCATCCCCTGCAGTATGGGTAAGGTAATCAAACAATATAATAAACGTTTTTTCTGTGAAAATTCTAATGATCATGGACAAGCAAATGCAGTTTTAGTCAATCATGTGGGATAAAATAGTTTTGAGTGAAATTGACAAGAATATGATGCAAATAAAGCAATATTAATCTAGGGCTAATGATAGCAACCCCTAGTCAACTGGTATCTTTCAGCTAGTGAAAGGCAGCCACATCATCAATTTAAATGATTTCTTTCGATATAAATCATTTATAATATCATTGATGGAATGAATGAACGAGAAAAGGAATTGTACACATGTTAGTTTATCATACAGACATTGTATCATTATTAAATCAGCAATATATTTTTCAGATTTTTAGACTTTCTTCATCTATGAACCAATGATTTGCCTATTTTGTGTGATGTATGTAATAAAGGACTGTGTAGTAATATGCAATGATAGAAATATAATGCCAAACTCTTTTTGAAAAACTTCCAGACAGATTTTATTAGCACTACCAATAGCACCCCTTCAGAATTGGAAAAAGGGTAATTGATAATGAATTTCATAGAAAGGGTGCAAAAAGATTGATAGTGGAGTGATTGGGGAGGTGTTGGTAAGTAGTCTGGTAGGTTGTAGGAAAAGAAAGGAATTAAAATGGTAAAGATTTTGCCAACAGGTTACGGTGACATAAATTATGTCACGCCTATATGTAAGTGTCCCCAGGCCATCCTCATACTAGATCCTATATGTGAGTGTCCCCAGGCCATCCTCATACTAGATCCTATATGTAAGTGTCCCAAGGCTAGACTAGATGCTATATGTGAGTGTCCCCAGGCCATCATGATACTAGATGCTATATGTGAGTGTCCCCAGGACATCCTTATACTAGAAGGTATATGTAAGTGTCCCTAGGCCACCCTTATACTAGATGCTAAATGTAAGTGTCCCCAGGTCATCATGATACTAGATCCTGTATGTAAGTGTCCCCAAGCCATCATGATACTAGATCCTATATGTGAGTGTCCCCAGGCCATCATGATACTAGATGCTATATGGAAGTGTCCCTGGGCCATCATTATACTAGATGGTACATGTAAGTGTCCCTAGGCCATCATGATACTAGATGCTATATGTAAGTGTCCCTAGGCCATCCATACACTAGTTGCTATATGTAAGTGTCCCCAGGACATCATGATACTAGATGCTATATGTAAGTGTCCCCAGGACATCATGATATTAGATGCTATATGTGAGTGTCCCCAGGCCATCATGATACTAGATGCTATATGGAAGTGTCCCTGGGCCATCATTATACTAGATGGTACATGTAAGTGTCCCTAGGCCATCATGATACTAGATGCTATATGTAAGAGTCCCTAGGCCATCCATACACTAGTTGCTATATGTAAGTGTCCCCAGGCCATCCATACACTAGTTGCTATATGTAAGTGTCCCCAGGCCATCATGATACTAGATGCTATATGTGAGTGTCCCCAGGACATCATGATACTAGATGCTATATGTAAGTGTCCCTAGGCCATCCATACACTAGTTGCTATATGTAAGTGTCCCCAGGCCATCATGATACTAGATGGTACATGTAAGTGTCCCCAGGCCATCATGATACTAGATGCTATATGTAAGTGTCCCTAGGCCATCATGATACTAGATGCTATATGTAAGTGTCCCTAGGCCATCCATACACTAGTTGCTATATGTAAGTGTCCCCAGGCCATCATGATACTAGATGCTATATGTGAGTGTCCCCAGGACATCATGATACTAGATGCTATATGTAAGTGTCCCCAGGCCATCATGATACTAGATGCTATATGTAAGTGTCCCTAGGCCATCATGATACTAGATGCTATATGTAAGTGTCCCTAGGCCATCCATACACTAGTTGCTGTATGTGAGTGTCCCCAGGCCATCATGATACTAGATGCTATATGTGAGTGTCCCCAGGCCATCATGATACTAGATGCTATATGTAAGTGTCCCTAGGCCATCATGATACTAGATGCTATATGTAAGTGTCCCTAGGCCATCATGATACTAGATGCTATATGTAAGTGTCCCTAGGCCATCATGATACTAGTTGCTATATGTAAGTGTCCCCAGGTCATCATGATACTAGTTGCTATATGTGAGTGTCCCCAGGCCATCATGATACTAGATGCTATATGTGAGTGTCCCCAGGACATCATGATTTTAGATGCTATATGTGAGTGTCCCCAGGACATCATGATACTAGATGCTATATGTGAGTGTCCCCAGGACATCATGATACTAGATGCTATATATATGTAAGTGTCCCCAGGACATCATGCTACTAGATGCTATATGTAAGTGGCCCCAGGCCATCATGATACAAGATCCTAGGCCATCATGATACTAGATGCTATATGTAAGTGTCCCCAGGCCATCATGATACTAGATGCTATATGTGAGTGTCCCCAGGCCATCATGATACTAGATGCTATATGTAAGTGTCCCCAGGCCATCATGATATTAGATGCTATATGTGAGTGTCCCCAGGCCATCATGATACTAGATGCTATATGGAAGTGTCCCTGGGCCATCATTATAATAGATGGTACATGTAAGTGTCCCTAGGCCATCATGATACTAGATGCTATATGTAAGTGTCCCTAGGCCATCATGATACTAGATGCTATATGTAAGTGTCCCTAGGCCATCCTTACACTAGTTGCTATATGTAAGTGTCCCCAGGCCATCATGATACTAGATGCTATATGTGAGTGTCCCCAGGACATCATGCTACTAGATGCTATATGTAAGTGGCCCCAGGCCATCATGATACAAGATCCTAGGCCATCATGATACTAGATGCTATATGTAAGTGTCCCTGGGCCATCATGATACTGCATCCTATATGTAAGTGTCCCTAGGCCATCATGGTATTTGATCTATGTATGAACAATTTCACCATTTCATTGGGGTGATGGCCTGGGGACACTTACATATTGTAGGTGGTATCATTATGGCCCAGGGACACTTACATATAAGATAGGGTAACATGATGGCCTGGGGACACTTATATATTTAAGGAAGTGTCATGGTGGCCTAGGGACACTTAAATATAGGATCTAGTGTCTTGGTGGCCTAGTGACACTTACATATAACATCTACTATATTGATGGCCCAGGGACACTTCCATATAATAGCGAATATATTGATGGCCCAGGGACACTTCCATATAATATCTAATATCCTGATTGCCCAGGGACACTTCTATATGATATCTAATAATTATAATGATGGCCCAGGGACACTTCCATATAAAATTGAATATATTGATGGCCCAGGGACACTTCTATATGATAGGAGTTAAATTGGGTCGGGGATATATGGTTCTCCCAACCAGAGGCATGGTAGTAAGAAGCTTATGTTTCTTTTTGGTAAAAATCGTTTTCACACAGGGCCACAACTCGTCAAGGGACACATAATATAATATTAAACCTAAACCAAAAGACCACACATATTCAATTTAACAAATCTTTATTTATATATTTTGAATATTATTAATTACATTAATATTGTTTCTTCTTATAATAATGAACATGTGTGCATGTGTATAACCCAATTTTTTCAGCAGAAGTAATATATTTTCTAAATATGCCTGATTATATTCAAATTCCATAATTATTACTTACTTTCTAGCCTGAAAAAGTATTTTAATCGCAATAGCGGCAACGATTTTAGCATAAGGCCTTTGAAAGTGGTGTCCCCACTACCTTATTTTTGTCAAGGAATTCCATTAAAATGACTGTAATCATTGGGGATTGTCCCCAACATAGGTTATAGACACCCTAGTTTGGAAAACTAAATGACACCCTATTGGGAGAATTAGCTATCTACTCAGAAGGTGACTTTTCTGCTGATAATCTATACAATAGGTAAAATTCAGTTTCATGTGACATATAGCATTCCATAAAGCACTCCATAAAGAACTAAACACTGGACCAAAAACATTTTCTGAATAAAAAGGCTTTATTTTGGCAACAGAAATTTATCAACTAGCTTTACAATTCATATTGATAGCCATGTATAAGATGATAGAGACAAATAAAAAGTGCAACAATATAAATTTAAAAAATAGAATAAAAATAGAAAATTACAACATTAGTGCAGCTTGTTTCATGTGTTTCACGGAAACAAATTAATGACTTTTATATTATCATTCATTGAAACAAAAAATGATTTACCCCAGGTACATGCTTTGTGGGATATCTTCTGACATAACTTTTTTTTTTATGAAATTGGATTATCGTTATCATACACATGAAGAGGTACAAAAAACTGAACAATTGGACATTTGGGATGAAAACCGAATAAATTGAAATTAAGACAAAATTCAAATGAGTGGCTTTGGCAAAATTTTTTACTTGATATTTTATCACTTCATTACTTCACTATTGCAATAAATCATCCATTCCCGAAATTTGGTGTAACCTAAACTAATAATTGTTAACTTATGCCAGAATAGGGTATATAAGAAGCAGATTTCTTTGATTAAATGATATAATTATCTAGTTGTTATGTTGATCATGACCTTACTGATTTTACAATATTACTTTTTTTTTGGAAAACTCTATTCAGGATTTTTTTCTTGCAAAAACATTATAACATCTTGCTGTAAAGAATGAGTAATTCTTATCCTATATCTCAATATCGATTTGATTTAATCATCACATTTTTATACAATCTCCTATAGGGGAAGATTTCCAACAGGACCAATCTTTATGGCAGCCACATCAAATTTAAGCATATTCTCAGGTTCTCAAGGTTTCTGTTTATATTTCATAAAAATAACTTTCCACTCAGCTAAAATATATCAACCAATGATTTTATAATTCTGTACATTGTGTGCAAGGCTAGGTGACACACCTATAAATTAATTATTCATGATTGAAAATGATAATGTATTACACAACTAACTCTGCAGTTGGAGCATAGGGTCGGCCATGTTCTTGACAAACATCCTGTTATAACTAGTGTGGGAATGAATGGCGGGCGGAATCACCGGAGGGTTGACAACAGCGTTGACAAATGGAGGCGGAGGATGATTAAATGGAGGAGGAATGGCCACAGGTGGAGGAAATGGTGGTAGAGTTGCAGCGGGAGGGAAAACCATAGGGTTGACAGCAGGGGGAGGAGCATTGACAATGGTAGGAGCACGCATGTGCACCTCAGCTTTGGTTGTGACAGTATCCAAGTTCAATGTATCCGAATCATCCTCACCCAAATTCTGAATATCTCCCTCCGACGTAGAGCCAACATAAGCACGCCTTCGTCGTCGTGATTCAGGCGGCTTAAAACTGTGGACAGTCGGCCGAACATTCTTCCTCAAGGAAGCCGCCCAGTTCTTCATCTTCTTCCGATTTTTGCCACCAGTAGGTGTCCATTGAGACCAATCGACCGGGGGCTCCGATAACTCTTCCGTTTCCCTCTTGAGTAAAGTCTCTTTTAAAGAAGGAAATTCTGCCCTACCAGATATAGGAATTAATCCACACTTCGCCCCAGTAGGGGGATAATGAGTAGAAGTACACTTCTTGCAATAACGTTGTCGTGGCATGATGCCAGACGGGCAGAATCACCAAAAAATAATCTGTGCGTGTGGATAACACGTGGATGTTGGTTGGTGAACAGTGGAAGAGTGAGTAACCGATCACCGGTTGTACAATCATGAACCGTTCATAAGAAGGCGGTGCTGCCCTCTGGTGTTTAATATAATCATCTCCCTCCTCTGTAGGGGAGATGGATAGTATAAGATGATAGAGACAAATAAAAAGTGCAACAATATAAATTTAAAAAATAGAATAAAAATAGAAAATTACAACATTAGTGCAGCTTGTTTCATGTGTTTCACGGAAACAAATTAATGACTTTTATATTATCATTCATTGAAACAAAAAATGATTTACCCCAGGTACATGCTTTGTGGGATATCTTCTGACATAACTTTTTTTTTTATGAAATTGGATTATCGTTATCATACACATGAAGAGGTACAAAAAACTGAACAATTGGACATTTGGGATGAAAACCGAATAAATTGAAATTAAGACAAAATTCAAATGAGTGGCTTTGGCAAAATTTTTTACTTGATATTTTATCACTTCATTACTTCACTATTGCAATAAATCATCCATTCCCGAAATTTGGTGTAACCTAAACTAATAATTGTTAACTTATGCCAGAATAGGGTATATAAGAAGCAGATTTCTTTGATTAAATGATATAATTATCTAGTTGTTATGTTGATCATGACCTTACTGATTTTACAATATTACTTTTTTTTTGGAAAACTCTATTCAGGATTTTTTTCTTGCAAAAACATTATAACATCTTGCTGTAAAGAATGAGTAATTCTTATCCTCTATCTCAATATCGATTTGATTTAATCATCACATTTTTATACAATCTCCTATAGGGGAAGATTTCCAACAGGACCAATCTTTATGGCAGCCACATCAAATTTAAGCATATTCTCAGGTTCTCAAGGTTTCTGTTTATATTTCATAAAAATAACTTTCCACTCAGCTAAAATATATCAACCAATGATTTTATAATTCTGTACATTGTGTGCAAGGCTAGGTGACACACCTATAAATTAATTATTCATGATTGAAAATGATAATGTATTACACAACTAACTCTGCAGTTGGAGCATAGGGTCGGCCATGTTCTTGACAAACATCCTGTTATAACTAGTGTGGGAACACCTGTTAAATAGTAGACAGGGTTACCATTAGGTAACACTCTGCACCTGATTAGCAGGTGCAATGTGACCAATCAGAATTAAGTATACATCATTATGAAGCTAGCCTCCATACAGGTAGGCACTCGGGTATAGGAATATAGACAAATTAAAATTTAGGTATGCTAATGCATTATGACACAATTAGGTATAACAACCCTCCCCTTTGCCCAACAAACAAATGGTCAGACAAAAGAAGATTGTGCATATTCTACACATTAACCTGTAGTATGCTGTTTATTGCAAACAGTAGAGAGATAAACCCCAACCCTCAGCAGTCCTGCTGCTCCAACCTTATTCATAAGACACAAGAATAAAAGGTGTCATCACACAACGTACCAATAAAGATAAATCAAGACGTGTAGAAAAGACTCTAGGTTTAAGCATAGTAAAAGGGAACAATAGATTGCACATTTAGATGATACAGGTTTAAGACACAACACAAAGGAATGAACATGGATCAAAGATATAAGTCAAATTAGGTAAAGATGAACTAACATGGAGTGGTCACTTTGGACACACTCCAGAGGTTCACACCGCCCACTAGGGTAGTTTGGGTGACCCTGTGGTCGCTCCGAGAATATACAAAGACTAGACATCAATATTATATACCGAAACGACCACAAAAGAATCTTTGCCTGACTTAATATTAGAGGTGGTTCTTCAAATATGTAATTTACTTACTTGCATACAAATTGGGCTTTTCCCCCTTTTTACTCAGTCTTAAAAAGAACTTGTAGAGATCAGCCTGCTGTTTGTGTGACTAAACATAAAAAGTCAATTAGACAATCTTCTAGGTCTTTTGGCCTGGTCCGTGCAACAGTTAAGCATCTGCCAGCATCTTACGCTTCGTTGTTAGATACTTGGGGGTCTATAATATACCTTTTTTATCTTTTTTAATGTTCATTCTGCAAACTATAAATTAATCCTCATTAATACTGCATGTATATATACATGTATAGAATACAACTACACTTACACACAACTACACTACACTTACACATGATACTGTGAGGGACCTAAGTGCTATTCTAAGCGGTGCCCTAGTAAAATGAATGAATTATCTGCATCACTTGGGTGTAATGGGAGTATGAAGGAGTTGATCATCTGTACTAGTTCTGGGTCAACTAGTGAACATCATATCAACTCCGAGGTATTGCATGGTCTGCTGCCTGAATAGCTGATGGTTTGGAAATACACTTTGCTGGTACATTTCGTTCCCATTATTATTTCCAACTTGGTTGGTCTATTTCATGGACATCAACCATTGTGCGATAGGTCCAAGTTTCCATGATCTATAACACTGAATAAAGGAAAATGAGCATATATATATATATATATAGAATTTTTATTCATGAAGTATACAATTACATCGTGAAATGGGTAACAATTCTCCAAGGTAGGTCTTCCATTGCCTCCGAAAGAAAATCATAAAAAAACTGTGGGTACAATTTACTTATTAATATCCAGCTGGACAGGAGTAATTCATTATTCTCATAAATCGAGTAGTCTTAGAATTATGACAGTTATGTAGGATATGATTTTACAGTACATAAGAATTCTTACAATGTTGATGAGTATTTATAACATACAATATAGTATACATAGTATATATGGACTCTTGTACATTGATATTAGTATGAGATATGGCACTATACTGTGAATCCCAGTGATATGACATAAATCCTAACCCAATGAGTCAATGAGCGACTCATGATAGTACTCTTATCAGTACAGGTAAGAGTGTGTCAAGTTAATTCAAAGGTTAATCTGTTAGAGAGTATAATATAGGTCCATGTCAACAACATTAAATAGATACACATAACATATCATACAACATAATTATACATTATATCTGATCCTTAAATAAGGGTCACCCCATCGCCCTCCCACTCTATTTTACCCATCGATATCTCGATCTTAAATAGAAGGCATTACACGCCAAGACCACTATTTGGTCGACAGTTCTTTTGTTACATTCAATCCAGACCCATCAATGGGTTCTTTCAGATATTGGTCGAAATCTGTTGGGTAGATGTGTTTTAAATATTTGTTAAACTCTTTCTTAGATTCAATCAGTTGTGTTTTATCCGGAAGGTTATTCCAGAGTACAGACATGGTGTATACGTACGATTTTTTAAACCTTTCATTTTTGGGGTGTGGAACAACCATTTTCCTGCCCTTAGTTAGAGTGCGAAGAACTACTCTTCTGTTATCAATGTTTTTCCCTGATTTTACCCGGGAGTGAGCTCTCCCTAACAAGTGAGCTTCTCTTTTTGTCTTGAGAGTCGGTATATTAAGTTTCTTGTGTATTTGTTGAGTGCTCGTAAGCTTTGGCAGCCCCAGAATAATCTTGAGACATGCGTTCTGAAGATTGCAGTTTCTGAAGATTTCTCTGCGGCGCCACATTATAGAATACATCCCCGTATTCAATGTGGGGTAAGATAGTAGTTTTATATAACATTAAAAGTGTATTTCGGTCACACACTCCGAATAATTTAGACATGGCCTTTACTTTGGCTCTCACAAGACGGTTTTTTCTATCCAGGAACCTCTTAAAGTTGAGTTGCCTGTCCAAGTCAATACCAAGGTATTTATACGACTGAACAGATTCAAGTCGTTGGTCATTAATATAATATTCAGTGATGTTGTGAGGTGATGGTTTCGTTCATATTGTGACTGACTTACATTTCCCAATATTTAGGGAGATCTTATTCATTCGGCACCATTCAGCTATTGTGTTAATGTCATTTTGTAAAGAATCAATTTTTCCAGATCCCACAGGCCTACTCCCGTATATCACCGTATCGTCCGCAAATAGTTGGACTCTGCTGTTCTCTATCATATCTATTAAATCATTGATGTATATAATAAATAAAATCGGCCCTAGGGAAGTCCCCTGCGGAACACCGCATGTGACCTTCCCTAGCCCCGAAAGTATTCCGTTTACTGAGGTTCTTTGTGTTCGGTCGTCCAGATAGTTCTGGAACCATAATATTTCTTTCCCCTGAATTCCATAATTAATTAATTTTTTTATGAGCATATCGTGGTTAACGCTTTTCGAAAATCAAGGAATATTAAATCAGTTGCCCTTTTATTATTTAGATTATTATAAACTTCTTCTAATAGATTATCATGGGCATCGACTATGGATTTGCCCGCTCTAAATCCGAACTGTTTTTCACTCAGTAAGTTGTTGTCATTAAAGTACTCAGATATTTGTTTTTGGACACAGCTTTCCAATATTTTAGCGGGTAGTGAAATACAGGAAATAGGCCTGTAGTTTCCAGGGTCACAACGATCCCCTTCTTTAAAAAGAGGGGTTACAACTGCGTCTTTAAACGCCTTAGGAACTGTATTGGTCTCAGTAGAGAGATTATATAAGAAAGCAAACTGCGTACTCAACGCCGACATGCACGGCTTAAGGATTCTTGTAGGCATAAACCTTATCCCCGAGGCCTTATTGTTGCCTATTTTTCTAAGCGCCATTTCAACAGTGATACCGTAAATTTGACTGAAGGAAAACTTATTTTCTTCTATGGACAAAATCCTAGATTCGTTAGCCTTCGTATCAGTCTCTTTTACCTCTAAGTTTCTAGCTAATTTCGGTCCTATTTCTACAAAGTATTCATTTATTTTGTCAGCTGCCTCTTTCCCCCTGAGTTTTTTATCATTATTACTAGAGATAAGTATTTCTTCGTTCCCTCTTTTTGCTTTTCCTTCTGACATTATAGGTTTCAAGATTTCCCACAGTTTATGTGGATCATTCTTGTTCTCAGATATTTTTGTTCGAATAAATTTGCTCTTTGCGTTTTTTATGGCCATGTTAGCCATGCATCTCGCCTTCGAGGCTACACCCCAATCTTCTTCTTTCCCTGTACGTCTAGCTTTTTTATAAGCTTTGTCCCTGATTTTCCCCAACATTACAATATCCTTATTATACCAAACTGGTAATTTCCTTACATTTTTAAATTCCTTCAAGGGACACATTCTGTCCACATAAGTTTCAATATTCTTGTACAGTAATTCCCAGGCCTCGTCCACATCCCTCATTGTGTAAAACTCTGTCCAATCTAAATCGGCTAATATCTCTTTCAATATCTTTGTATCTAAATGTTTAGTGTTTCTTGCTGTGAAGGTGTCAGTTTTATATTTGTTTCTGACTTTTTTCAGCTGAACATAAACTGGGAGGTGGTCACTTAGATTTATACTGAGTGTACCACTCTTCTCTGCTATCTTGCTATTTGTATATATGTGGTCGATGGTCGAGGCCGAGGACTTACCTACTCTAGTCTTAACATCAATTACCTGGTGAAGGTTGTGTCCTTGGATTAAGTTTCTGAACTTATCTGCTGTTCCAGAATTACTATCAATAATATGTTTCGCGTCATAGTTAAAGTCTCCCATAATTATTATATCTTTCTTTTCGTTGAGCTTACTTATAATAACTTCAAGGTCCTCAAGTGCTTCCAACATGTTCCCCTGCGGGACTCGGTAAACATTGACTATTATTTTACTTTTCATATGCTGTTTTGTGATTTCGAAAACCTGTACTTCAACGTTTTTATTTGATATGTTTAAGTCATGGAATTCCACGTCTTTAATATCAAATGCTGAGTTTACATAAGTTAGTAATCCACCCCCCCTTCTTCTAGCTTTTCTATCATTTCTAACTAAGTTGAATCCCTCTACTTTTATGGTTTTATCATTAGTATTCCCATTTAGCCATGTCTCTTGGAATGCTAAGACCTGTGGGTCAGATTTAGTCATAAAATGCTCAACTTGTTCAAATTTCTGTAAAATGCTTTGTATGTTCCAGGACACAACCTTCATACCCTTGATACAATTAAAGGTTTCCAAGTCATCCATCATCTACTAAATTTTTTCCAGAATCTTCAGGCCCCCATTTTCCCAAATAAAATCCCCAATCCGAAAACCCAACGATCACAATAAACAGATACATTTGGAAGATTTCATAACAATACATGGCACCATTCTGCGTCATTGTCCTATATCAAGACAATCTCATCAATCTATCAACTTCAATTTTCAAAAGTAATACCTACATTGGTATGGAGTCAATACAGATATCAAATATCGACAAAAGCTGTATAATATTTCAGCTATATTTAGATCTAGGGCGGTCTATATATACAATTATTTGATTTGTAACTCTATGAGAATACAAAATCGTAAAGGAGGAAAACACCTACTTGGAAGGACTTGGTGCACATATATGTAATCAATGGAGCCTTATCTTGCTCCACTGGCCTCAATAACTTCAGATCTTAAGATTTGTACCTTAATTCTTAATTCAATAATCCATTGGATAGATCAGATTTGGCATGCATAATATATAATAGTAATACTTGACAAGTGTTTCAGTTTCCACTTTTGTTAGAAATGTGGGAGAGTGAGGTAGAGCGAGTAAATCACAGTAGGGCTCCAGAAAGCGCCGGTCGTGAAAGAACAACCTCTCTCTCAGTTCCCTAATACATTCATATCTTAGGATTTGTACCTTAGATCTTAATCAGATCTTAAATCAGATATTTTCCCTCGAAAAGTCAAATTCGATTCATAATATATATAATAGTAGTAGTAATATTACTTCGTCAAGTGTTCAGTTCTGTTCCTACTTTGGTAAAAAGCATAAGGGAAAGTGAGGAAGAGCGAGTTGAATCACAGTAGGGCTCCAGAAAGCGCCGGTCGTGATAGAACCACCTCTATTCACAGTCTCCCAATGCATTTCATATTTTATCATAAGCGACGAAAATCAATTTGGCAATTTTTTCATTGAGGGCCGGAGTGAAATGGCAGCCATCTATATTGAGTCTGGAGTACATGGCCGTGTGGGTAGTGGTCTTCGTGGTCCGATGGAGCCTTTTTGACCGGTTCATGTGGATTAGGTTCCCAATATAGGGAGATGGCATTCCCTGGGATTTATTGTACTTCTTTACAACACTATTGAAAATAACTACTTGTCTGTCCAATGTTAATTGATCTTCTGCTATGGCGATGAGCTTGCTAGGGGTCAGTACGTCGCGGAGTTTAGAAGAATTTAACGCCAGGTGTTGATTATAAATGATCAAGTCGACCCCCATTGTAGTTCCGAAGATCACTTGTGGATCAGGCAGATTCGGGGGGGAAAGTTCAATTATCTTCAACTTGGCCCTTTGCATGGACTCCAATGTATCATCTTCAAATAGCATATCGTTGTTATAACGTAGACCTACCTCCTTCGTCTTATGGTCTTTATATGTGATGTTGCAAATACCTGAAAGGACAATTATTGTCCTTGGCCGGTTTGTTCTGATTACGTTTTTGGCTCTCTCTATCAGCTGGGTTGTATTAGCTCCCCGAGCCACGAAAACAGCAACGTCACACTCAGGCCTCTCCAGAATCAAGTGATGTTTGAGCCCAGCGCCTCTTGAGTCGGCCAGAATTAATAATTCTCGCCCTGGTTGGTCCATGGTTGTACCTACTTCTTCTGACTGTTGTTCGAGAGTTCAGCTCTCAGTTTGTCGAGGATGCGGCCGAACTTGTTTTCTCCCGTGAAAGTGTTGACCTTTACCGGGACCCGGGCGCCATTTGTAATTCTGACTCCGCGGATCCTTCTTCCGGTTCCCCACTTTTTGCATGCCGTAAGTTCATAAAAACCATTGATGTTAGGTGCCAGTAGTAATTCAAGCAAAGATTTGTTTTGTCTGAATTTCTCTCTGGCTACGTCAGTTAATGTTTTTCCTTCTATTTCTTTCCATTGAGTCAGTTTGTGCGGGTCTGCTTCCCGCTCAAGATTCGCGCCTATGCGCTTGGCTTCGAGCGGGCTGGTCACGTTGTTTATGAGTCTGGCGGAGTTGTTGTTGCCAAGAAATATTGCCTTTTGATATTGGTAGGCATGTTCAGCAGTGAGAAATTTCCTATGATTATATTCTATCTTGCAATTAAAGAAGTTAGAGTAGCCACTTTTACTCCCGTGAAAACCCAAACCCCCTTTATCTGTGGGAATTTGACTGACATCTGCTGGTGTGCATCCTTTCGGTAATAAGTGTAAGTCTGACTGTGTGTAAGATCTATCGCCTAGGACTATGTGTCCGAGCACTAGATCTGCCTGGTGTTTGTGTACACGCAGCAGCTTATGACAATCCTGGATCATCAAGTAATCATAGTCTTGCGGATCGGGAGAGTACTTATTAAACCATAGTTGACAGCCAGATTTACGTCTGATCTCTTTGGAATTATTCAGTATGCTCTTCTTTTGTTCTGGGGAATTTAGTTCGACATAGATCGCACGAGTTGTCCGTTTACGTTTGATGCCAACTCTGTAAGCCTGAAGTATTTCCTCCTCTTTTAAAGGGATAGCCATGTTAAGAATATTTAGGGTTATGAGTTTTGTGTTTTCCATAGTCCCATCGTTAAGATTCTTGTTTGGTTCACCCCAAGTTTCGGGGACAGCTTCGATAAGCAGATGAGTCGTGCCATCTGTCTGGCGGACAGGCAGATTTCTATTTTTGTCACTGGTGTAATTTTCAACCTCAGAACGACAACTTTTAATGCTAGATAGAACTTCTTCATACTTCGTTTTTAAGTCACCTAAGCTTGCGTTAGCAGTTGTTATGGATCTTCTAACGTCTACGATAGATGCATTTATCAACGTCTCTAGCTCTTTGATATTCCGCGTGTCATGGGCTAGCAAACCGTCATCGGTGGCTGCACTGGTGACAGCCGTAGCGCTTGCCCCTTTGACAGCCAGTGGGTCGTTTTCTGCACCGTCACTGTCAGCTGCGCTGTCAGCGTAACGGTCTGTTTGAATTTCTACGCTCTGCTGCTGGATGTTATCTCTACTTTTATGATCTTTCACTGATTTAACCTGACTTTGAAAGATTAAGCCCATTACGTCGTCTTCTACATTCCCAATGCTTTTGTTAACTTTCTTCATTTGAGTTTTTAGTTTTTCGTACTGATGGTCAGCCCACGCAAATGTGTTCGTTAATTTACGAGTCATGTTTTTCATATTTTTATCAAGCTGATTTACCAAGTTGACTGTGTTTATGAATTTTGGGTTCCTTGCAAGTAGCCTATTGAATTCACTCCTATCCATAGCATCCTGAATCATTTCGTCTAGAGCTATTTGAAGCATTAATTCGATAGATTTAGAGGGATTTGTTGTAAGATCTTCATTCCCACCCGTTGACTCGGCGCCGATAGGACTTGGCGATCTTAACGTTTCATCTAGGGCCCCTTCATTCGATTCGATGATTAACTCACTATCATTTCTACTATCATTCCCACCAGATGTGTCAGTTATAGTTTTGTTCACAATCAGTTCGTTATCATTTTGCATCGAGGAATCAATCAGATCGGCTGAATCCTCTCCTCCTACCTTGGTGTTATTTTTGTCTCCAGGCAGAATGGAATCCTCCATGGTTGGCGCCATTGGAGATGCGGCGGTACTGGACATGTTGACGGCCTTCCAACAAAATCCTATGATTTCACAATAAACTTGAAATATTATAGCCCAGAAAAATGCAATTATGTGATCCCTATACATTCATGCAAATCTCTGCCTATTTTCTCGATCGTTATGTCTTGCCTTCCAAGAGTTCTCCTCCTTCTTAGATCTTCAAATGCTTTTGGACATTTTCAAGCTTTGAGCTTTTCCCGCCAGGTTGAATAATTGTTTGGTGAAAATTAAACCATTAATGTCAGGCAAAATGTTATATTCTGGGCACAGAAAAACAGTTTTACTTTTTTTTATGTAACACAAAAAGGACAAACATATAGCAACAATGCCCATGCTACTTACATAAAGGATCAAGTATCATGATGGCCATGGGGCACTTGTATAGGATCAAGCATCATGATGGCCTAGGGACACTTACATATAGGATCAAGTATCATGACAGCCCAGGAACACTTACTTATAGGATCAAGTATCATGATGGCCCAGGGACACTTGAATATAGGATATAGTATAAGGATGGCCCAGCGACACCTACATATAGCATCAAGTATATTGATGGCCCTGGGACACTTACATATGGCATCAGATATATTGATGGCCTAGGGACACTTCCATATACCATCTAGTATAATGATGGCCTAGGGACACTTACATGTACCATCTAGTATAATGATGGCCCAGGGACACTTCCATATAGCATCTAGTTTATTGATGGCCCAGGGACACTTCCATATTGTATTAAGTATATTGATGGCCCAGGGACACTTACATATACCATCTAGTATCATGATGGCCCAGGGACACTTACATATACCATCTAGTATAATGATGGCCCAGGGACACTTACATATACCATCTAGTATATTGATAGCCCAGGGACATCTCCATATAGTATCAAGTATAATGATGGCCTAGGGACACTTACATATACCATCTCGTATAATGATGGCCTAGGGACACTTGCATATACCATCTCGTATAATGATGGCCTAGGGACACTTACATATACCATCGCGTATAATGATGGCCTAGGGACACTTACATACAGCATCTAGTATAATGATGGCCCAGGGACACTTCCATATAGTATCAAGTATATTGATGGCCCAGGGACACTTACATATACTATCTAGTATATTGATGGCCTAGGGACACTTACATATACCATCTAGTAAAATGATGGCCTAGGGACACTTACATATATACCATCAAGTATATTGATGGCCCAGGGACACTTCCATATACCATCTAGTATATTGATGGCCCAGGGACACTTACATATACCATCTAGTATATTGATGGCCCAGGGACACTTACATATACTATCTAGTATAAGGATGGCCCAGGGACACTTACATATACCATCTAGTATATTGATGGCCCAAGGACACTTACATATACTATCTAGTATAAGGATGGCCCAGGGACACTTACATACAGCATCTAGTATAATGATGGCCCAGGGACACTTACATATATACCATCTAGTATAATGATGGCTCAGGGACACACATATATACCATCTAGTATATTGATGGCCCAGGGACACTTACATATAGCATCAAGTATATTGATGGCCCAGGGACACTTATATATAGCATCAAGTATATTGATGGCCCAGGAACACTTATATATAGCATTCAGAAAATTACCGCAGCAAGACACTTAATTGTGGGAAGTAAATTGGTTATATTTCACCAGATCTGAACGATTTAAAATTTTTTATATTTGAAAATAAATGATCGTCCCACCCACCCCACCTTTCCCTGCCCCTCCTACCTACAATATCCACTTGATTTAGTGTTAAATACCGAGCCTACACATCACCAATGTGCTGAGTAGGCTCCCGCCCTATAAATAGCCTACATGAGCGTGGGTGTTATGTAAGGGTGGCAGTGGCTATATGGTTGAAGCTATGTAAACATGGCGGGAGTGAGTGACAACAGATAGAGGGTGCATGAATGTTTTCAAAATAGCATTGCTAGACCATGAATGCAGTATTTTTTCCAGACAAAAAGGTAGCTAACTAAGTCAAGTTTCTCTCAGACGAATTACAGGTCGCCACTTACAGGGAAAACGTTAAAATAAAGGCCATAAGTATGGGTTGTGTCTATATGGGGAGTGGACGCTGATGGGTTGGGTGACGTCACAAATTGTTGATGTAGGCTTATCCGCCCACAGAGGGCGGGTCGGTCACATCTCGTCTAGTATATTGATGGCCCAGGGACACTTACATATAGCATCAAGTATATTGATGGCCCAGGGACACTTATATATAGCATCAAGTATATTGATGGCCCAGGAACACTTATATATATAGCATCTAGTATATTGATGGCCCAGGGACACTTATATACAGCATTTAGTATATTGATGGCCCAGGGACACTTCCATATAGTATCAAGTATATTGATGGCCCAGGGACACTTACATATACTATCTAGTATATTGATGGCCTAGGGACACTTACATATACCATCTAGTAAAATGATGGCCTAGGGACACTTACATATATACCATCAAGTATATTGATGGCCCAGGGACACTTCCATATACCATCTAGTATATTGATGGCCCAGGGACACTTACATATACCATCTAGTATATTGATGGCCCAGGGACACTTACATATACTATCTAGTATAAGGATGGCCCAGGGACACTTACATATACCATCTAGTATATTGATGGCCCAAGGACACTTACATATACTATCTAGTATAAGGATGGCCCAGGGACACTTACATACAGCATCTAGTATAATGATGGCCCAGGGACACTTACATATATACCATCTAGTATAATGATGGCTCAGGGACACACATATATACCATCTAGTATATTGATGGCCCAGGGACACTTACATATAGCATCAAGTATATTGATGGCCCAGGGACACTTATATATAGCATCAAGTATATTGATGGCCCAGGAACACTTATATATAGCATTCAGAAAATTACCGCAGCAAGACACTTAATTGTGGGAAGTAAATTGGTTATATTTCACCAGATCTGAACGATTTAAAATTTTTTATATTTGAAAATAAATGATCGTCCCACCCACCCCACCTTTCCCTGCCCCTCCTACCTACAATATCCACTTGATTTAGTGTTAAATACCGAGCCTACACATCACCAATGTGCTGAGTAGGCTCCCGCCCTATAAATAGCCTACATGAGCGTGGGTGTTATGTAAGGGTGGCAGTGGCTATATGGTTGAAGCTATGTAAACATGGCGGGAGTGAGTGACAACAGATAGAGGGTGCATGAATGTTTTCAAAATAGCATTGCTAGACCATGAATGCAGTATTTTTTCCAGACAAAAAGGTAGCTAACTAAGTCAAGTTTCTCTCAGACGAATTACAGGTCGCCACTTACAGGGAAAACGTTAAAATAAAGGCCATAAGTATGGGTTGTGTCTATATGGGGAGTGGACGCTGATGGGTTGGGTGACGTCACAAATTGTTGATGTAGGCTTATCCGCCCACAGAGGGCGGGTCGGTCACATCTCGTCTAGTATATTGATGGCCCAGGGACACTTACATATAGCATCAAGTATATTGATGGCCCAGGGACACTTATATATAGCATCAAGTATATTGATGGCCCAGGAACACTTATATATATAGCATCTAGTATATTGATGGCCCAGGGACACTTATATACAGCATCTAGTATATTGATGGCCCAGGGACACTTATATATAGCATCTAGTATATTGATGGCCCAGGGACACTTATATATAGCATCTAGTATATTGATGGCCCAGGGACACTTATATATAGCATCAAGTATATTGATGGCAGGGACAATTATATATACTAGATATCCAGTGCCGATCCATTTTTCTTCTATTTACTGTCACCAAGAACGTAGGCCTACCATTCTAACCTAATAGAAACCATAGAAAACCTTGAAAATCTTGCAGCGGATACTTTCTAGATTGTCAGATCTGGAAAGAAGTACATGCCAACTAATTTGTACTGTTGCCTACTGTATAGTATCATGTTTATTATTTACTTGAATAACATTTATAAGTATGCTATCAGATCTGGAGTGAAAATAAATCAAACCAGACACAGTCAATTGAAATTATTTATGTTAAATCACATCACCCTGTACTGAGTGATATCATTGCAACATACTGTATTGAACGTGCAAAACCTAAAAATTTACTCATATTCGTACAAGTATATCGGTAATATTGATTCCATTTTATTTCATTTTACTTTTTCTTATTCTGTCTTATAGCAGCCCTTTATCACAATTTAAAAATAATAAATCATATGGGACTGATTGTATTGCTATTATCATGTTAGTAATTACACTGTATCGTCTGACTACTGTAGTAACCGTGGTTAACACAAGAGGGCAGTAGGGATGGGTAGTAGGGTAGGATATTTGACTTTGACTAAGGCATGCGCCAGGGGGTGGGAGGGGCCAGAGGGAAGGGAGATATAATAGGATAAGGATCCACCAATGGGGAGACCCGACACTCATCACCTGGGTATATATACGGGGGACATGATCATATATAAAAGAAGACAACAAGTAACAAGTAGAGAAGGGGAAGTAACAACAATCAGTAACAATGAGTAACAAGTAACATCAACCCTAGGGATATTTTAGGGAAGGAGTCCCCATAAGATCTCTCTAATGGCTCACTATATACAACTCTGGGAAGGGATTATCAACCTAGCATCTATGTACAGGATAGGATACAATACACAAGTAGTGGCGTACTAAAACTCTTCGTGTTGTGTTGTTCATACTGGAATCCTACAAACTACTATATACGACAATGACTCTCTATGAAATATAGCCGCCTATCTCTTAATACTGTACTGTATTGAACACCATGAGAATCAAGACCCAGAGGCCCAATTACATTCGAATGCATACGACTACTAGCTAAATATATTCACCCTGGCCCGAAGCACCATCCAATAGCATAAAGATCCGAAGCTATGCGCGCAACACTGGTTGGAGAACCACGGGATTGGAGATAGTGTGCAGAAGGGTGGGGTGAGTATAGATATAAGTTGGTTAAATGTCGGAACAAGCTTCTTCTGTGGCGGACTTGGTGAAGGAGATACAGAAAAACAATGATCGAATAACGCAAAGTGCAAAGAATTTTGTTGAAACAACAGAGCGAATTGGCAAAGTGGAAAGAGAAAAAGTATCCATAATTAAAGATGGAATCAAGAATCTTGCGAAATTGATGGAAAAAGGTTGGCGAGAATGAAGGCATCCGCGAAGCCTAGTGTGGGGGTTCATGTTAATAGGGAGGTGAAAACGGAACGGGAAAGTACAGAAGACTCGTCACCAGACTCTTCTGTTCATGAACCGCCAACTTACGCCAACTTAAGTGCTGAAAGTACAGCAGGGGGAGGCGCTAAGCCAAAACGAAACAATCCCTTCGCCACAGATTTTTGTGATGACCCTAGAGCACCATTATTACCAGAAGTAACGTGGGGGCCTGATAAACCACCATATTATTCAGATCCCTTGGTGCCGCTTCCTTATAATCCTAACTTTGACTATTTAAGTCCGCAAGGAGCCAAGGAGGAATTGCTAAGGCAAAGTGTGGACATAGTTAGTAAAGAGTTACAAAGAACACAAGCTGCTCTTAGAACGGCGGAAGATGATACCCTGAGGGCAGTTCAGGATATGAGGAGTGATTGGGAACGGACAAATGACAAAATGTTGAAAGATGCGGAAGATAGATACAAGGCTAGAATAAATGCACTAAAAATAGCATGGGAGGATGGCACGCGACAGAGAGTAAAAGCTGCAGAAACAGAGAACAAAAATACAATCATTGCATTGCAAAACGACTGGAAAAATGCGCAGCAAAACATGGACAAGAGAGATCAGCAAAGGAACAAATTTGTAGTAAAGGAGAGAGAGAAGCACAACCAGGAGTTGGATGAGCTAAAAAGGGAACTGGAGGAAGAGAGACGAGCCAGAGCCAGGGCAAACAGAAAAGAAGAAAGTGACCGGGAGGAGTGGGAAAAAGCGGAAATAGCGAGACAAGAGATGGAAGAGGAGAGAGAGGCTAGAAATAGAGAATGGTGCGAGGATATGGAAAAGGAAAACCAAATGAGGGAAGCAAGAGCAGACTGGCTGGCGTCAGAGATGGATAAGCTGAAAATAGAACATGACAAGGAAAGTGCACAATTTAGAGATGCGTCTATGCGATACAAACAAGACCGGAAACACCTTACAGAGCTGGTCAAGAATCTGACTAACGTCAGAGGGGATGAGCAGCCTAAAAATAGAATGCCTCGTACACCACACAGAGCAACCCAGCAGCCAGCAAAGATGGGGGCTGGTAGCACGATTTGCTCCCTGGATTCGGGCGACATAACTGAAATGTATAGGCTACCTAATGTGCTCCCAACGTTTGCCTCTGCACAAACAGAAAAATGGTCGGAGAAGTCTAATGGAGGGGGACGGGCAGCAATGCGACACTTCATTATAGGACCAGAGAATTTTTGCCACTCAACAGCCACCAGGAATGTGTCCGAATTCCTGACCGAATACGAAGATTATGCAAGTGCCTTGGGCATACCTGAGTCATACTGGCTCCAGGGGCTAGCAGGTAGATTGGAGGGATCGGCAAAAGCTTATTACCAACAGGTCGCATCAGTATCAGCTAGAAAAAGGGGTACAGTGTCGTACTCAGATATTAAGGCCAAATTCCTGAGTAAGTTTCAAGAGATGCCATACAGTGAAGTAAAGGATGACTATTCGTGTTGACAACAGGAATCAGGTGAAAGTGTGGAAACCTATGCAGATGCTATGCTGGTATTGTTAGCAAGAACATCGCTGCATGAGGATGAAAAATTGAAAGCTTTCATAGCAGGTCTGAAGGATGGGTTGGCGGAGAGAGTTCTGACAGAAGCTCCTCGTACCTGCGAGGAAGCTAGAAGAGCGGCCAGGAAACATGAGCTATCGGATGAACAAAATGAGAAAGCTCTGAGACTTCACCTAGTGGGATCCACACAGTCAATGATAGCCTCTCTGGTGATGAAAGGTTATGATATTACTCCCAGTAATGTTAGCACACGTCCAAGAGCCCTCGAACATCTACCCCCAGGGGAAAGAGAATGGACTCCAAGGAGAGAAGAAGGGGAGAGACGCCAGGAGAGAGATAAGAATAAGAAGGCCGAAGTACAGCCAACAAAAACAACTGGTGTTGTCAAAGACGGAGTGTATCGGCAGAATTTTCAGTAGAAGAGCCGGTTGGAATGTCGCCAGCCATACCGGCAGAAGGAGATGACCAATCTGAAGAGGATGAGAACAAGATTTCAATTTCAATAAATACTACTAAAACAAGTATGAGAGAGGAGAAGGGAACACAGGAGGTGCAGGAGATGGCCTCCCGGGAAAGAGATGTGACAAGAGCAGTAAGAAAGAGATGGAACCAGAAAAGACGAAGATGGAAGATACAGGAAGAGAAAAGGGAGAAGCGTGAAAAGGATAAAGCAACGCAGAAATTGAAACTTCAGACGCAAGGAGATGAAGGGTTAATGTCCTTAAGAAAGCGAGAAGAGGTGACACAAAATAAAAATGAAAATTCAGAAGAGAGCGAGGATCGTTCCTCGCGACTAGTACTCCAAGATAGTGACGCGGGTAGAGTGACAGTTCAGCTTGAAAACTGCAGAACAATTTGCACAATTGGCTCGGCGAAAATCAATTGCCTGGTGGACACTGGTGCTAGTATCAGCTGCATCTCGACTGACACACTAAACCAAGTAGTGCAGCAAAAGGGGGCACTGCTTCGCCGTGTACAGACATATTTGGTTATTTACACAGCCGATGGGGGGCGCCACAAGTCGAATGAAAGGGTGTTATTGTCTATTAACATTGGAAAAGCCCATACTAACGCATGGTTTTATGTTGTGAGGGGCCTTTCCCTTAAGTGTACCATAGGGGTTGATTTCTTGAAAGCAAGAAAGGCCAAGATTGATTTCCAGATGCAGGACCCTGACCATTACACCGTTAGACTAACCAAACCGAAAATAATACCTCCTAAATCCGAATTTACTTGCATGGCAGTGGTTTCAGCCCATCAAAATTTAGATCATGCAGTGGGAGTAATTGACAATTTGAAAAGATGTGTGCAGGTCCCATTTGCGGTCAAGAGAGCCCTCGTAAGGCCCCAGCGAGGGGGGAACAATGTACCTGTTACCTTATTTAACGCAGCGAACACACCGATAAAATTGGGAAAAGGTTCTGTTTTGGCAGCATTTTCTGTGGTTGACGAAGATGATTACGTGGCGACGAATGTTTCCAGTCAAACAGAGCAGCCGATTAATGAGGTAGGTAAAGCGGCATGCAATCAGGCGAGGGTTGATTATACTTTAGGCGATAAGCTGACGACGGAGCAGAAGCTGAGTATGGCAAGCCTGCTGCAGCGTTACCGCGCGGTTTTCGCCACAAAAGATTTGCCGATCTCGACAACAGATATATTCGCACACAAAATAGAACTGAAAGAAAAGTACGTGGCTCCAATCCGAAACCCATACCGTACCAACCCTCATATGACGAAGGTATTGGAGACGATGCTAGAGGAGCAGATGCGCTTGGGCATTATCGAACGAACAAATGGCGAGTCTGAGTTTGCTGCACCATGCTTCCTGGTGGAAAAGGGGAAGGCAGCTGAAAAACAGGACAAAAAATATAGAATTGTCATAGACTACAGGAAAATCAATAAATGTATAAAAAACGAATGTAGGGTCTTCCCCTCAGCAGATGAGACATTGGAGAACGTCGGGGGGCTAGGGGGAAGGTTTTTCTCCAAGCTGGACTGCCATTCGGGATTTTTTCAAGTGCCTTTGAGGCCCGAGGACAAGCCTAAAACTAGTTTTGTCACGCCCAAGGGGGTATACCAGTACAGAGTTATGCCCATGGGGCTTAAAACTTCACCTAAAGCATTTCATTCGGTGATTGAGAGCGTGCTGAGATATGTCCCAAATGCATTGCCATACATGGATGATGTGATTATTGCTTCACAAACATGGGAGGAACATTTGCGACACGTGGAGGAAGTGTTGCAGGCTTTCAAAGGGGCTAAACTTAAATTCAGGGCCGAGAAATGTGCGTTCGGATATGAAATTATGCAATTTCTGGGGTTTGTGGTTACAAAAGATGGGCTACAACCGGACCCAGAGAAGGTTCGTATAATACGTTCATACCCAATACCAAAAACTGTTAGAGAGATGAGGGCCTTCAACGGCTTAGCAAATTATTACAGGACATTTATTCCTGGGTTTGCTGACAAAATGGTCCCCTTGTATCAATTAACCAAGAAACTTGGTAGGAGGGAGCGTTTTCAGTGGAATACAGAGGCAGATAGAGCTTTCAAGGCAGTGAAGCGATCAATGTGCGAGGATGTCGTTCTCAGGTACCCAGATTATGCTAAAGAGTTCACCATATGGTGTGATGCCAGTCGGGTAGGTATTGGCATTGTGTTAACTCAGTTGCACGATAATTGCTTCCATAGGCCGGTTGCATTTGCAGGTAGAAGTCTGTCATCAGCAGAACAAAATTTCTCGGCCACAGAAAAGGAACTGGCAGCCATCCGATATGGCTTGGAGAAGTTTAAACACTATGTGCTGGGCAGCCACTTCGATGTGTACACTGATCATGCGGCACTACTGGCCTTAAACGCTAAACAGGACCTCACAGGGAGAATGGCACGATGGATCGACTGGTTCAGCAACTTTGATTTCACAATGAGGCACATCAAAGGGAAATGCAACATCACGGCCGATATTTTATCGAGAATGCCATATTTTGGGGATGGCATAACAGCTAGAGAGGAGCAGGGGGGACAACAGAGACAGGTAAGGTTTAAAGCAGTAAATCATATCCGATTCTACGATAAGGATGAGATACTGGAGGCATCACCCATCAGAAAATATAGAAGACCGTCTATCTTGAAGAATGGACGGCTCAGAAATAAAAGGCGAGACTAAACGGATGACACCCCTATTATTCAGGTAAGTACACCAGAGCCAGAGAGGAACACGGCACCAGGCGAGGATGATGGTAATGACTTCACACAAGTCGATGGCACAGTGGTGATGCGCCTGGGCACGCCAGGAGAGCAGATAATGATGGTTACTAGGGAAAACCCACCTGTAACGAGAAGAATGGCTTTGTGGATTGAGGAGAGAAACAAAGCCAAGAATTTAGGCGAGGAAGACTCTGGGGAGGAAGATAGTCAGTCTGATAGTCAGGGAGCGCCTACACAGGAAAGAGATACAGAAGCTGAGGAGGAAACACCAGAGGAGACAACCCTCATCCACAAAGGAGTTTCAAGAAGGAGAAAAACTCTTGGAGTCCCATCACTGGTTGGGAAGTATCAGAAGGAGAGAAGAAGAAAAGGTGTGAGGGCGCGTGAAGTGCAAATCACTGATACAGCATTCTATGAGAAGCTTATCACGGAGTATGGGACCTTAGGGACAAGGGAAGTGTTTGAGAAAGAACAAATCACTGACGAATTTTGCAGCGATATAACAAACTACATAGAGAGGGAAAAGCTTCCCAAGGATAACACGAGAGCCAGAGGGGTGTTATTACAACACGACTGCTTCTTGTTGTCCGGAGGAATTTTGTACAGGGTGCCTCCAAGAACGAGAAAGGCTCAGATAGAGGAGAGGGCCCAGTTAGTGGTCCCACAGTCAATGGTGGAGAAATTATTGCACCAAATACATGACGTCAGTCTAGGCGCACATTTGGGTGTAAAAAAGATGCTTAGCATAGCTTCGCCAAGATACTACTGGCCTTCTATGGCTAGAGACATAAGCGAGTATATCGGGTCTTGTAGGAAGTGTTTGGAGGTGAAACCAAATCCTAATCCTATCAAGGTGCCAATGACTGTGAAGGAGCTGTCGCAGGTACCATGGGATGCCATCGAGATTGACACTATAGGCCCTCTGCCTGAATCAGACAGGGGCTATAAATATGTGCATACGGTCTGGGACGTGGCTACAAGGTTCTGTGTGGCTTGGCCAACGAAAGACATTAAATCAGAAACCTTGATACCTGAATTCTTTGAGCATGTGGTGGCAGTCTTGGGCGTGCCATGTACTCTTTTCAGCGATAACGGTTCTTCATTTACGAGCAAATTATTCAGGAATTTCTGTACGGTGATGGGGATTAGGCAAGTCTTTGGTTCAAGTTACTACCCTCAGACACAAGGTCAAATAGAAAAATTTAATCGCAGCCTTAAGACAGCCCTGAGGGCCTACGTGGACAGGGATCAAAAGAATTGGTGCCATTTTGTGGCCCCAATAGTTTTTGCAATGAACGCATCGGATTCTAGCACTACAAATTATCCAGCTTATCTACTAATGTATGGAAGGTTCCCACGACTCCCCCACGAAAATGTGTTGAAAGAATACGAGGGAGAAATGAGACCCCTTTTGGAGCAGTTGGGCAAGGTCGTGGAAAAACATGAAGTCTATGGGGACCTAGCTCGAGAGGCATTGCTAACTTCACAAGCAAAGATGAAGGAATATTATGACAGGCAGGCAAGTGCGCATAAATTGAAGTCGGGCTCTTTAGTATACATGAGGGTCAATCGCCTCCTCCAGCCTGGCACTGCATACAAGTTGCAGAAGAATTTCTGTGGCCCCTTTGTCGTTTGTGCTAGGCCCACAGGGTGCACTGCAAAACTGAGAAGAATGGACACTGGAGCAATGCTGCCAAAGCCAGTGCATGTCTCCCAAATAAAGCCAGTAAGTATAGCTAAGACCAGTCACTTTATGGAAAGGCTCTTGTCCCCTGATTTGGTGCCAATGCATGAATACGAAGAGGAGGGTCCATTGGAAGAGGGAGGATGGCAGGACATTACCTGCACTGAAGAGATGCACACAAGAGGAGAAGAGGCCACAATTGGCCAGAAGGTGAAAGAGGGGAAGAGCTGTAATGGGAAGGTACCACTGTAATGTTAAAATAATGGAATGAGTGTAGTACATAATGCCTTGGCAAGGGCGCGTTAACAATATACAAGCAGCATGAGTAGCAGGCTTGAGCGAGACCAATGTTTACAGTCCTTAAACAGCTGTTGTGGTTATATGGCTATAACCATAAAGCAAGCGAGTAGCGTGAGTAGCGACTATAGAGAGAGAGAGAGCTTGGTCGGGGAAAAATAAGAATGAAAAAATGGGACCGGTATTTAAGTTAAAAAGAAAAAATGGGTTGAATAAGAGATATAAGGTCAGGAATGGGGTATGAGGAGGACAATTAGTAGGGGTAGGAGAAGATATATAGAAAAGAGAGAGTGTGTATACATGAGACTTGAAGCTGGTCGTGGCGCGACGACCCGGAATAGTGGGGGCAGGATCGGTTTCGTATGAAACTAGCTATATATAGTAAATGGAGAACAGGCGGGCCGCGTCTGGCCGGAGGCAAATATCTCATGAAACTTGGGTATAATCGGGTATGGAAAAAAGGGGTTGGGTTGGAATTGATGTTGGTAAAAAAATACGGCTCCTGTTCGGGCTCCTGTTCGGGCTAGAATAACGAGAAGTTAAACGGGTTGAGAGATTCATGTCATAGGAAGGTAAAGAAGCTTTGCTTATCTGAGAAAAAGGGTGAAGAGATCACCCTAATGTTTTCTTAAGAGGTAGGGAGGGTATGACATGTCACATGGGAAATAGATGAGGGAGCAGAACAGCAGAACAAAAATATAAAATAAAGATGAAAGGAGGGGTCGCTGGTACTGGGCATTTTAATTATAAATGCGTGCTTTAGTATATAAGTATATGTTGTCAGAGTATATATTAGGGAGAATAAGCCAGGGCATGGCGGACCGGGGAGAGGTGAAAACTATCGAAGTTGAAAGGAGCTCAGTGGGGATAGCTGAGAATGGGTACAACCACTGGCTACACCAATAAATCAGACCATGAGTAAAAAATAATAAGGAGCCAAAATATGTCAGCCGCTCAGAAGGAGATGGGGCGGAGAGTAATTAAATAAGGACTGGAGGGGAGTTGCCCAAGGAAAAGTGGTAGTAAGAAGGTGCAATGAATACGCTACACAGTGCGGCCAGAAGAGTGCAGGATATGTGTAATATAGAACGTTTAATAATCAGATTGCTGAGGATATTTCTCGCGCCTCCAGCCGAGCGATATGGACAATGTCCAGACAGAAGGCTAGCAAACGAATGGTATCTGTGGCACATGTATTCGGATTTAAGATTGACAGATGACAAGCTTAAACTCATTATGAATGTATTTCCGCTATCCAGGACTAAATACCAACAGCATAAGTATATTGCACATGTGTTAATTCCGAGGCTAATAACTAACATCTTGTCTCTGGAAGTGGAAAAGAAACGGCTGGCATATGCAGGATGCGATAGGATGATTCTCTATCAATACATTTGTGGCCTGACTTTTATACCGGTAGACCTTATTCACATGATTATGACAGAGGAATTAGATATGCTCGATATTAAGGAGCTGTGTCCAGATACATGGGCGATCGTGAGGGTCAGTAGATCCACTCAAAGGTAAAAGGGGTGAGAAGAAAGTGGCGTTTCGGTCAGGGGAGGTGTGGAAAAGAATAAATTACAAAGCAGACTGGTCTCAGTAGAATCCAGCATTGGATATAGGTTATCAGTAGGGAAATGTCGCGCCCAATCACTCGAAGGGAAAGAACAGAGATTATACGAGTGGTGAGATTGGCACGGATGTACATGCAGCGAGAACACCTGAGATTTAGGGGAGCTAGCGCTAGGAGAAGAATTGAAATGGAATCACATTTAAGGGACGTATGGTGGGAAGCTTCTCGATTTCTGGCACAAGAAATGCCAGATAGAATGGCTAGAAGAGCTGTTAATCACATGAAATGGGAGGTTCGGACGCGGACGCAACAATATATATATTTGTCGATGATGACATGCTTTTTCGTCGGTACAATGCTCAGAATGAGGCCGTGTAATTACCATAGGGATACAATAATTAATTTGTTAGCATGTAATACAGGGATGTCCGACGAGGAGATGGAAGAATTAATGTGTGAGCGATGGAGTTGGAAAATCAAAAAGCTTGAGGAATGGATACCAGTGTCAGGGTGCCGACGCTCTTGTAAGTATCACAATTGATTATACCATACAATATACTGCATGAATCATCAGGGTATATGAGGATCCACATATTAGTAGATGCATGAATGATTGACACTGGGTAAATAGGTAGAGGAAGGTAGAGGAAAAGAACTTACCGGTGATTGGCTAGCAGACGGGTAGACAGTAGGTGTAGGTGTCAAGTATAGGTGAGGAGATATAGGTGTAAATACAGGTCTGGGATAAAGATACTAAGATAACAACTACCTACTCTAAGAGGATATAAAATTAAAAACTACATGAACTAAAAACTACTAAACTATGAGGGGGGCGCTGGCCACCTGCCTACCACCAGGCCCAGCCCAAGTGCGAGAGCTTTCTTCGCACGAAGGCCAGGGCCTGGCGACAAAACCAACATGTGGCCTTGAGAACGAGGCCATGAGCCAGGAGGTGGCTAAGGTCGGTGAGTGACCAGTGGTCACGCACCACCACCACCTCCTGGTCATCTATCTGGAGATGAAGCTCCCGAGGCATGGCTAGGTAAGGGAATATGGAAGGGACAGGTTAGATATAAGAGGAGATGAGAGTGGAGGGGTGGACAGCAAGAGTAGGTAGTAACTAATGCAATGGGGCGATGAGATTAAAAACACCAGCCCTATTTGGTTATAACGAGATGCCAATTGGCTAAAAACAATTGATTGACGTAATGAAAAGACGCGTGGGAGGGGCTCAAAGCCAGTCATTACCAGGTCAAAAGACTAAGGCCTCACGCGACGACAATGAGATAAGAATAACGCGGGTGGTGGGAGGAATGTTGGCAGAAATCATAAATTAGAAAATATATGAATGGTAGAGATTAGAATAAGGAATAATGAATGAGTCATTTGAAAGATGTGGTGAGAAAAGTATTTTGCACCAGTGAATTCATATCTGAAAGTGACATATAACAAAAAAAAAAAGTGTGAGAAGGAGAGGGAATTGGTGTGAACAGGCGAGATGTAGCTGTAAGATACGGGGTCCATGGGAATGTATGCGACAAAGACTTGAGTGAGATAAGATTCGCTGTTTGCTGGTCTAAATTCTATGTGTATAATTGGAAAAAGCTGTGTCAGCAGAAGTTGTTCAGTTAAGTTGGAATGGTGGAATCTTGAGAGAATTAATGTTATGGCAAAGTAACAGGGGTATTGTTGGGCGCAATGAAAAGATCACATCTGCAAAAATAACAAGTTGGGCACGAAGCGCTTGTAGCTAGAGTTTGCTTGAAACTAAGTTGTAGGAATAGAAAACATAGGGACAGATTGAATGTAAATGACAGTGTGTCTCCAGGGACTCAGTATATTGTTATGATTGAGAAGAACGAGAATAGATAAGTGAGGGAGCCAAATATGACTGCCAGAGCAGACATTTCCATGGCGATACCAAGGCCTGGACGATTATAAAACACAACAAGGTAAACGAAAAAAGAGGAAGGGAGAGGGGGGAGGGGGCAGGGGGATCGACCAATTACAACCATGAATAATTTAGCAACTAAACACGGGGGTAAGAGTGGTTGATCGTTTAGGCCTGGGGTAGGGGGGTTAAAAGTAAGTAATATTAACTAACAGGGCGCTGTCCGATGACACCAGCAGACGGGTCTAGGCTTTGACAATGGTTGCATACAGTAAGACAACCATCAGAAGTGCATCGGTGTTATATATAAGATTATATAAATTTATGCTTTTACCTGCAGCTATTAAATATCCCGAGCAACTGCCGGAGCATCGTTTGGAAGTAGAATGGCACTTGCTAGCTATTTATGAAAAATGTGACAGATTCCTACGACAGTTGGGGGAAAAGCCGGGGAAATTGTACTCAAATAGAGGTCTGCAGAATATGAACAATAAGGAAAGAGTAAAAGCAATTGTGCATCAAATCCATAGGATTTTAACGATAGTGCTCAATCTGTACTCAACAAATTACTTGAGGATGCGCTACTGGCAGAGAAGAAACCCCCAAGATTGCGATGTTAGGCGAATTGTGGCGATGTCGGGTTTCTCTAAAAAGAAAGTTGAAGGATCATTGGAAGAGGCAATTAATATTGGAAGAGCGGTCCAGTGGTTAGATGCCAGCTGGCTCTTAAATGCAGTAAGTAATATTTTAAGTTTTGAAACTCAAACTGCTCCAACGTTGGGGGAAGTAATATGATACATTTGAATCAGATAGGGCGATGGGTGACATCACAAACTGGCTGGAAGTGGGATCGTGGGAGGAATGATAAATGATACAGTAATTCGAGAATCTTGTTGATTGGACCATCGGGAAAAATAATGAAATGAAATGGTTAATCTTGTAGAAACCTGGAAATTAATGAAATAGGACGCCTGGCAATGATTGGGCGGGCCCCATTTATGATACCACACGGGCTTATCTCGCATTGGTGAATGTTGTGAGTTGCAGGAGTTAGTTTGACACGTCACGTGCAAGATGCTCCGCCGATAGGCTTTCAAAACATATAATTGAATATGAGTGTAAGAAGTATGACTTTCCTGCAAAACCCATGCACCAAATAGTTGGGTAATTCAAATTAGTTTTCAAACAAGTTCAATTCACACAAGTTTTGTTAAGATATGATAGACCATGAGTATGGAGTATTTAGAAGGGCATGCAAACCAGGTGTTTACGGCAGGGGATGGTTTCTTTATGGCTGGTAATGTACACCGCCAGTCCCACAGGACTGATTTCGTATGGTAATTTGTATTTCTGTTTCTATTCTGATTTCTGATTTCCAGTGGCAAAATTCAATGCAGATCGCCCGGATGTTCTCCCGATTTTAAGAATGAAAGGAGGGTCTCTCCTTTAGGTTTAGGTATAAAAAATTGTGTGACTGCTAAAATTGTAAATACATAACTGGCATGGCAGGTTTGTAATAAAAGGGTCACGTGATCAGAGCGAGGGGCGGGGACATGCCGCTGTTATGTAGCGACTCATAACAATAATTATGAAAAGCATTGGGAGTCGAGTGCGAAGGGTAGTAAGGGCTAGCGAAAGAGTTATGAGGTGATAAAGGATAATGAGAAAAGAAATAACAAAAACACATAGATCCTGGGGGGTCTGGGGGATTGGTGTCTGGTCAGACGTAATGTTCTGGAAACTTTCAAACATGAGTGCGGCAGAGTTAAGACGAAGAGAAAAGTGTCACTTGGAGAAAGCTAGCTTAGGAACAAACAAAATGAAAAGATTGAAAAGTCAGAAGAAAAATGTGTGAATCATGCTGGTCAGGGCTACGAGGTATTTTATTACCAACCCAATGAAGAGAGGTGGTCCCACAATTTTATCTCCTAAGGAGCGATTGGAAAGGGACACATACATTTATATCTTGAAAGAAAGATGCAGGATTTATGCCGAAAGCAGAGGTTGTCAGCCAATTGAGAGGCTCACAAGGGGAGGAGGACGAATGAAAAGTATTTTTGAAGCCCAAAAAGTGATAACTTTGTCAGAAAGACTGACACAATTAACTAAGGCAGTCGCAGAAGTATTATTGGACATTTTGGATGTATACTGTGCTGAAGAGTTTCGGTTGGAATGTGTAGACGATGAGAGACGGCACAAAATAATTCCATATTTGCAAGAACGCTCAGGCTTGTCGTGAAAGATTGTTGTCTCAAACATGAACTTAAATTTTGATTTTGCAAGAATTCACGACGTGCTGCCGGACAGGTTCCTACCAAATATTTCAATGTGAGAGGTAAGTTATTGGGGCCTGACAGGACCGTGGATAGGGGGGACATTCCCATGTAATGCACACTGTCTATATTTGTTATGGTCGATTAGAGAGCGTCTCCGGTTGCTATGGGGATGGAAAAGACACAGCTGGAAAGAACAAGTGAGGATAGACCTATGTAAAGTACACAAGGAGGTATATTAGGAATGTGGGGTGGGAGGGGGTAGTATAGGTATATAATGTGATGGTAGGGGGGAACTATAGCAGGATTCGCATTCCCGTTCCTGTTCTTATTTCTGCATAGGATTCGCATAGACATAGCTGGACAAGGCAATTCGGCAAAGATGAATACGAGGAGAGGAAGTGAGATGATAAATGCGGAAATTATTAGAAGAACAGACAGGGCCGCAAGGATGGCAGCCATCCTAAATCAACAAGTTAAGGCCAACTGGCTACTTCTCGAAGTTTTAAAATTTTACATGTTGTCGCCCCATGAGAGATACCCCGAATTTGAACCCATTAGAAGGTTGCAGAAGGAAACACACATTGTTCGCTTAAGAAAGGCTGGATTTGACTTTCTGAGGGGACTACGTTATGAGCCTATTCGCTCCCTGTCGATCGATATATCACAGAGACATACGCTCACGCCATTAAAAAGACTACAGGATACGGTGTGCATCATATCAGATCTGCTTTATGAAATATTGAACATGTTTCGTCCTAAGATAAGGGGAATATTCCCAGAAAATCTGGAAGAGGCGGTGCGATTTTTGGACAAACTAACAGAAATGTCTGAGGCAACTATTAGATATCACCTGTCTCTACCGGTAGATATCTGGCAGATCGAGTTACGAATGCCCTTAAGCTGGGTACCAGCAGGTATAAAGGTAAGACATTCGTTGTTATTAATATGGTGGTGATTCAGGTAGGGAAAGATATAATTTCCTAAATGTTATATTAGCATTGCAGTTTGGGGAAGGCTGATATTGGGTACTTAAGGGGAAACATTTAGATTGAGTGAGTGGATTGTGTATTTCAATTGTCTTTTGCTGATACCTAATCAGAGGTGAGGGAGTAAGTATGAATATGACTGATCTAAAGGTGTTGTATGATGACTTATGTCCCTGTCTGGATGATGGTGGCCTTTCAGAGAAAGCAGTTTGGAACATGACATTCATGTTTCAATCCCCCTATGAAGATGTTTGTGTAGATAGAAAGTGGATGCGAGGTATGCTATTGTGTGGGTGATGGTTAGGTGAGGAGAGACAAAACAAGGGTGTTTGGGTTGTTTTTGCGAGATACATTATGGGGGATGCGGGTGATTGTTGAGAATCAAGATAATAATATCGCTGTGGGAAGGAATAACTGTACGGCAGAGAACGGTAAAGAGGTCTCATGGTGTGATAATTGGGGTAGGATCTAGTGTTCGGTGCTTGAAGTTTGTTAAAATGCTAGTAGTTATCCGGGAAATTAATAATGATTCAGCTTCATTTGAGACGTATATGTAAGGACACGATGACATTAATTGTAAGGGAAGTCAAGATATTATTGGACAGGCCTGGAATGTCTGGAGGGTGGAGCTAATGAAGCAAGTCAGTTGAATAAAAATAGACGCAGCAATTGGGCTCAGGCAGTCTGCACCCATAAGGAGCTTGCAAGCGGTTGGGGGGGGTTGTTCTAAAAATTGCAAGGCAGGCCCCAGGCGCAAACGTGGGCTAGGTGATAATTATGCAGAATTTCATTTAGTTGGGGCAGGTCATGAGCTGGGACAATCGTACCCTGACTTGAGAATGGGATGAACAGTATGCTTGAGGGGGAGGGGGGAAAGGAGCAAGCCCAATGGTCTTGGACTGGTCTGGTTTCAAATATAAGCTCAGCACAGCCAGAGGGGGAGCATCACTTCGCTTTTGTCGGGGAATCAGGAACGTACTTGCATATAGACAAAATACTGGCAAAATCAGCAGGATGATTGGCTTTGTGATAGGGTAAGTTACTTTTCAGTATTGGGACTTGTGACTTGTTGAGATAACAAATTTTTGGGCATCTCAATTTTGCCCAAGTTGGGCCAATAGAACGCCAGTATGACTTTCTCGGTGATATGCCTTTGTCAAATAGGCTAATTTCTTGTTTTTAGGATCATCCTGAGCATGCAATGTAGTTGCATGGCTGCGGCGGTCCTGAGACATAATTATGGAGTGGTGTTTGCTGATCGTGGTACACTTATAGCAGGGGTGGAAACAATGAGTTTAGGCTTCCGCTCTGAGCTGAATATTCGGCCTCCAGGGCCTGTCCAGATAGTTAAGGGGAATTGGCCAGAAGGTTATCAGGTGGTAGGGGAATCTCTAGCGAAATATATCAGGGAGTTGCAATCGCGGGCGAAAAGGGAGTATGAGCGAGCCAAACACTTGAAAGAGATTTTGCAGCGCCCTAAAAGGATTAAGAGAAATCTGTTGTCCCCGTTTGGGCAAATAATTGCCAATGTCCTCGATATCCCAAGCAACTCGGACTTAAGAAAAGTAGAGAGACATATTATTCATAGGCTTGCACCAGGGATTATAAGAAACCCACACCTACGAGACGAGGCTCTCATGAAATTAGTGGCCAATTCCAACATTATATTTAAATTCCTAAGATCACATGTAAACGAATCAATTGGCGCCATGGATGAATTAGAGGATAAATGGCTACGTTTTGCGAATAAAACGGCACAATTATCAGACATAATGCACGGGGATGTAGAATCGCAGGGGAGAGTTCAACAACAACTCCAAGGTTCCATATTGGAATGCCTTACGATAAGAAATTATATTGAGGATATAACAGTGATAGGTGATATTTTAGAAACATTAAGGGAAGGAAAATTACATGAGTCACTTGCCAAGGTATTTATGAAGAGTCAATGGGAGGAAAGAGTAAGACAGGTACTGGGAAGTAACAGCACTCTGGGAATTTTGGAAGAATACATCGACTGGAATAGAAACGTAGGGGTGCAATTCGGGGCTAATGACACAATCGAAATATTGGTGCCAATTTCCTTGGCAAAAGACTCAGAGCCCCTTCAGTTATATGAAATGGAGGTATTTGATACGCCATTACATGTGCACAATGCCTCACGAGAAGGGTGCACACGGTTAAGGTCCGCCACCCAACGCATGCTAGCCCAACGAAGGTCAGGGGAATTGATGGAAGTAGATGCCATTGAACTAATGCAATGTACTAAAAAGGATAGCTATATATGGGTCAGTTTTTTCAAGTGTGCTGTTTTGCCACATTGGTGTGTGAAAGTGGGGTCAAATTTGAAATCATCTCTAACTGTTTTCCGACACTCTGGCCGTACTATATCGGTTGTGAGCTCTCAAAATAACTTTATTCCAACAAAATCGGACCAGTGATTCTGTCTTTTTGGGCCTTTTGAATGTTTTTGCTCAATTACTGTGACGTAAGTATATCCCTCATTGTTGGAATTTATTGAGTACTCTGAATTTCCGTTAAGGAAATGTCAGATGAGAACCATATTTTGTTCAAAGATTCCTTTGATTATCTATGATAAGTACTGATTGTCCCAATATCTGATGATAAAAATGTACACTGTGACCTTCAACTGATTTAAATCAATTTTGGGTGGTTTTGCAGGGTTTTTGGTATATTAAAAATAATTATCTTTCCAATTCATCATTCTCCCTGAGTCAACAGCTGACGTTTTAGTTATTCAATTTATTGTTTTCTGGCATATTTTTCTATATAGAGCATGTTCGCAATTTAGGCCACAAACATAACACATTTCTCTGGGGGCTTCTTTTAAACACCTCTAAAAAGGCTATACCTACGTCACAGATATGCTTTTAAATTCCAATTTTCAAATTTCTGAAATAGAAATAACTCAAAATAACTTTGTAACATTAGAAATGAATTTTCAACTGCAAATAGCAACTTCACAATCTAAAAGACCATTTGAAAAATGATTTTTAGTCACAAGGCGGCCAATTTCAACCTGGAATTTCATTAAAATTCGACCAAGATCCCAGCTGTTCAACAAAAAATTATGAATTATTTTTTTATTCCACAGTATAACCAATATAGAACGCACCCTATACACAATTCACTGCCATGTTTCCATTTGAAAATAATCGTTCAACTACTTAAACATGACAAAATAGCCAGATCTCTAGGCCATTAAGGGATATACTTACGTCACACATTAAAAATACAATAACTTACATCAGGTAAAAACAATAATCACTGTATTTGATAATTATTTTCGAAATATAAACCCTATGGCCACAGCCAATATACTAGTGAATAGCTTATATATCATTATCACACCTAATTACATACAACAAATGTGTCATATCTCATGGCCAGAAAGGGCTATACTTACGTCACACACTGAAGACAAAATACTTCACTAAAGGTGAATACAATATTAATGTATTTTAGATCTTAATTACCAATTACGACTTTATATGATATTAAGTGGATTAACAACTGTTTGAGGATTGTTTCTAGCTCAGAAAGCCAGTTGGAAAACCAACTTTGGTCCCAATTGGTCTCCTTTTCAGACAAAAAATCATGGGAAAAAAATTTAAAAATTTTGGGAAAAAATCTTAGTTTTCATATCAAATTGCATAAATAACTTGTTTTACTTAGACATAAACTAGAGGGGGCACATACTTTAAACCCTTTAACATCAGATATACCATTGAAACGATTATTTCAACTATTTTCTCCTGATAAAAGGGTCAGAGCTTGTGATCAGCAAGGGCTATACTTACGTCACATAATAAGGAAAAAATGGGCTGGGGGTGGGGGGCTATATTAAAAAGATGTACGCATTATGGATTTTGATGTTTCAAGTCGTTCGGGACAATTTTAATTTAGTTGGAAAAATATTTTCAAGGAGAGATAGAGATGAAGCTCCTGGCCATTAAGGGCTATACTTACGTCACAAAATAGTCAAAATACTTTAGCTGAGTTGAAAACAATGATAGTTACATTATAATAGCCCAATTTCTGTTCCTATAATATTCAACAGAGTAAAAACACTCTGAAGCACAGATTCTGCTAAAAAAACAGTTGGAAATAATCATTTGTCAAAATAAGACCAGTTTTAACCTAGAAACCAATCAAAATCAAAAAAAAAATTGAAGTTTTTACCAACTATTGCACATTTAATTATGTCGAGATAAAATCATTAAGGGCTACACCTCATGCACCATTTAATATTTTGTATCCATTTCAAACCATTTTAAAAACTATTTACGCAAAGCAAAATAGTCAGATTTAAGGCCTCCAAAGGCTATACTTACGTCACACACTAAAGAAAGATACCTTACATAAGGTGAAAACAATGGTTGTTAGATTATACAAGCCTAATACCACTTGTTATAGTTTCAGGTGATTAACCCAATACACCATTTGCTATCTCTGACTAACTATTTTGTATCATTCTAAATATTGATGTGTGATAGAAGTGTCAGATCCCAAGACCAACCAGGGATATACTTACGTCACAAACTAAAGATGTTCTATATCTACAAATACTGCTTTTATAAGAGAAGTTTATACAGCCCATATGATACAGGTGTTGAATACCTTTGCATTTAAGTACAACCTATCAATTGAAACTCGTCTGGTAGGCTTTTTAAAACTGTATTGTCTACTAATTTAGCAGGCTATACTTACGTCACAAATGGGTACTTTTTAGAATATTTGCCCTTAGAGTGGACTCATTGATTATATTTTTAAAAAATGAAGATCCTCGCATTATGAGAGGTTGAAATGAAAGCAGAAAATAAGGAACTAATTATTTAATATTTTAATGGCAAGTCAGTGGGGTTGGTTTGTTGGTGGTGACGTAAGTATAGCTTAAAAGTTGGAAAATGGGTTTTTCAAAACTAAACTGTTCCCAGAATGTGAATTTTGAAGTTATGCATTTAATTTTTCTAGATGATAACGATATCATGTAAGGCTCTTAATCAAGCGCATTTTTAGGTGTGTGCTTAAAAATTACTTATTCATGAATGGCTCTTTAGAAAAGGATATACATACGTCACATATTTGGTTGGAAAAATATGGAAGGTCATTGGGAAGTGGTGTTGAGACATGAATTAGCTCAAACAACTATTTTTATACACTTCAGGCTTAAATCAACGAGGCAAAACCTAATTATGATGCATATCTATGTCTATTTCTATGTGAACCATGTTATCATTGATTTGTTTTTCCTTTTTCCAACAAAAAGTAGGGTAAAATGACAGTTTTTAGCAATTTTACTAACTAAATAGTGCTCTAAGACATAGAAAAGTATATGTGGAATGAAAGAGCTCGTCAATAGGAATTCGATGACACAGAAATAATTAGTATTCAACTCATGTAGTTCAAATTATAGCTGGAAATGTGGCTATTATGTAAAACAGCACACTTGAAAAAACTGACCCATATGTCCGTTCAACTTTATAGACAATTCAGGGAAAGATGAGGACTGCATGATTGCTCTCTTTAAGGATCATAACGCCAATATCCTTAAGTACTGCATGTTCGATATATACTTAGAAAAGATGGCGCCAGACGTTGTCAAAAACGTGGCTGGATCAACGTACTTGCTTATTAATAAGGGACCTAAGGGGTTGATGATATGCGAAAACGAAACAAGGGACGTCAGTATAGTGGGGATCTCTGTGTTCGAGGTGTCTTGCGGATGCATCCTGCAAATAGACCACCATAGATTAACACCCAAAGAACTAACATGTAGAGAATTGAGCGGGGTGGAGGTTTCGGTGGCGCATGGCTTTAATTTGGCATTTGCAAAAAGCTTTGGAATACCAGTGGGGAACTTTTCGAGAGAAAGCCTCACTAACTTCTTAGTGCACTTAAATCTACCAATGGGAAAGGAGCTGGGGCAAATGCTTACAGCAATGTCCCCTCAACAGTTCGCAAAAGGAATGGAGGTTAATAAGGTTATGAGAGCAATTAAGCAGAACATGGAGCAAGAAGGAGAATGGAAGTATAAGGCATGGCAAGATCTGACAGATTTAACAGTGACGCCGCAGGTGCCACTGATATTCTGGCTGATAGAAATGTTACATGTTTTAGTGACCATTTATCTTTGTTATAGAATTTTCAGAATGCTCGTAATTATAGGATCTCTGAAGGGGGCATTGGCTGGAAAGATCGGCTCAACACTGGAACTATTTCCAGAAGATAGTTGGGGCAATATCGGTTGGGGAACACAAGACCCCGCCCTGGACTCAAATTCACGGGAGGCAGGCGAATCTAGAGAATGGCCATCATATGGTACTATACTGGCAGGAGCGCTGGTAGTGTACCTGTTGGGTCAACTGATAAGGTGGGCCTGTAATAGGTGTGGATATAATAAGACCCAGGGCCATAATACGGCGGGACACACCATACTCAGCCTCCGTGTGCAGGAGGGAGAGAAGCGATACGCTCTGTTCCTGTGTAAACTAGTGTATCCAGTGGAGGTGCTTAGATCGGTCACGCCACCTGTCGTTACGGGAATGGTAGCAAAGAAGGCTTGCTGCTCGTTCCGAACCGTTGTACGACTCTGGTGGCTGGGAGGCCTGGAGGTGGAAAATGCAGGGTTGGCGGAGACAGTGGAGTTGCCGGAGGAAATTACATTCTGGTCCCTTAAACCGGCGGAGAAGATCGAACTTCTCAACTCCACTTCCAACAGCCAACTCCTGGTGGCCACTAATCTCCATGGAAACGAAGCAGCTGTGGGTTCAAAAATATAACACGTAAGTAGGTAGTGTATTACACATGCAATGGGACCCGCAACATCTTCAAGTTGGTATCTTAAGAATTCTTTGAATAATAATAATTATCAGTATCATTGATGAATTTTAATTGATTTAGCATTTATTGGAACTTTGCAAAATGCATGCCAGCCATATGCTAGACATAATTCCATTAAGTTAATGGAAATGCATGTACCTGTAGAGAATCCAGTAAAAGCCTGGGGTTAATGCTTGTCGCTTTCCCACGATAATTACCATTATTGTATGACCAAACGAATGAATGTTAAAAAAAAAATAAAAAGAAAGATAAAGGAAGACTTGTACATGGCCTGTGTAGGGATATATGCAGTGGCTAACATTCCCATATAAAAATCATTACAGGAGGAGAACGACCCAGGCCAGCCGGAACCTATGGCCATTGACAATCCTAACGTGAATCGGTGAGAGGCAGACAAACAACACCATACACCACGTGACGATATCCGGACGACAAGATATACCATGTTGTCCGTTCGCCCCCACGTGGGCTCACTCCATCCGGCAAACGGGGCGGTCCGTTTGGATACTGAGACTTTCCTTATGATTTGTGACAAAAAACTATACCACAACGCGCTTTACAGACACGTCCAGCTAAGCAGACCTCGTGCCACTACTCTACCTCTCGCCTGATGCTACACCCATATCTACATGTACTACTATATTCCCCTTTATATAATCTAAAGCTGTAATTTGGTTTGATGTTGTGATATTTATTACTAAGGAGACGTTCTCGGTTTGATTTGATAACTAATCAGGCCCTCCACATTTATATATTTATGTTATTGGGATTATCATTCTTGTTGTTATTTCTTTAATTTGTTTGTGATATTTCATTTGTATTCATGTATGTAGCTAGATGTTATATTAGCCTAGGGTGGTTGGTATATAGAGTTTCCTTGGGCATTCTTATAGTGCACTTACATATAGGTCCGGGAGGCCGCACCTAAAATTGTTCTTGACAGTGTGTCCCTTAACTGTTTATGATGATTGAAATTGAATTAGACACAACATACAATATGGAATCAATTGAAAACATAGATACATTTACGCCATATTTTACCCGCCGAGCTATGATGGTAATGATTCATGGTAGTACACTTACATATAGGTCCAGGAGGCCGCACCTAAAATTGTTTTTGACAGCGTATCCCTAGACTGTTCATGGTAATTAAACGTGAGTTGGATCTGAACTATGATAATAATGTTTGTCATGAAGATGAATTGTCAATGTTGGCACCAACTTGACCACCTGGCAACGAGGCCTTATACGGGGGGAGGGAGGGAGAGGGGATAGCACACGCTTCACTTTTGCCGTGAGGAATGGTGATTGACTTAGGATTAGGGGTATTTCCTTTACACAATCAATCTTACAAGATGTGCAGACCCATCTTAAATCACTTTATCATATATAGTATATCTGCCATGATTTGGAATTTTACCTCTTTCCCTTTCTAATTTATTCTACATGAAGTGTTTGACATTCTCTCTTTCCCATTACAAGAGTACTCTCTTACACATGAATGACCGTTGTTTAAGCACGCACCATCTGTGAGGCCCTAATGGGTTTGTCCTTTCCCCATGGCCCCCGGGTGGATCATCGTGCAGTGCTAAGCACTGACAGTTTAATTACTGGATGTCATTGTCATTGAGCAAGCAAGACTACAGATGCTTGCAGCGCGGAGCTGACCCTTTTATCACAATCTTTATGCTGTTGGTGATTGACTTGGGATCAGGGTGTAAAGAACTTAGAACAAAGAACTTAGTTGTATTCCCAGTACTTGTATTATGCTCCATAGCTGGGTGTGCAGCCCTAGGGCCATACACCCCTCCACATTCTGTACATCTAGCATACAATCATCTTTCAGGTTCTATATGCAAGTGAATGTTCCCTATTAAGGAACCGAACCCTTGTGTCGTTGGACCGGACATAAGATACACTGGTTAACATTAACTGAACCTAAAAACTGTCTACTTAGCAGGGATGTCGTTTTGTGTACACGAACGCGCATGCGATTCTATTTGTTAAGATAACCAAGGACGTGTACCACAAGGAGTTGAGAATGTATTGTATTTCATGAACTACCATGTATCCTGGAGTCTGCGTGCGCGTAAGCGATTTGAATTGTTAAAAGAAGAAGAGTGTGTACCTCTTGGGGTTATTTATATGTATTTATTATTTATTACGTTATTTATCGAGTGTCGGGATGTGTAGGGGAAGGTGATCCTCGGGAAAAATTTTTTTTCTCTCTTCCAAAAAATAAAACATGGGGTTTCTTGCTTATCGAGTAAAAGGGTAGTGTAGTAACCGTGGTTAACACAAGAGGGCAGTAGGGATGGGTAGTAGGGTAGGATATTTGACTTTGACTAAGGCATGCGCCAGGGGGTGGGAGGGGCCAGAGGGAAGGGAGATATAATAGGATAAGGATCCACCAATGGGGAGACCCGACACTCATCACCTGGGTATATATACGGGGGACATGATCATATATACAAGAAGACAACGAGTAACAAGTAGAGAAGGGGAAGTAACAACAATCAGTAACAATGAGTAACAAGTAACATCAACCCTAGGGATATTCTAGGGAAGGAGTCCCCATAAGATCTCTCTAATGGCTCACTATATACAACTCTGGGAAGGGATTATCAACCTAGCATCTATGTACAGGATAGGATACAATACACAAGTAGTGGCGTACTAAAACTCTTCGTGTTGTGTTGTTCATACTGGAATCCTACAAACTACTATATACGACAATGACTCTCTATGAAATATAGCCGCCTATCTCTTAATACTGTACTGTATTGAACACCATGAGAATCAAGACCCAGAGGCCCGATTACATTCGAATGCATACGACTACTAGCTAAATATATTCACCCTGGCCCGAAGCACCATCCAATAGCATAAAGATCCGAAGCTATGCGCGCAACACTACCACAGCATACTGTACAGTCATGCTGACAGAATACACTCATTTATGAATTAAAGGAGCCGTTAATTGGTTGATTAATTAATTAACTAACTTTAAATTGTATTGATACCATGTACACTTATATGTTAGCTAGCCTTTCCCCTTGTTACTCTAAGAGGAACAGCTGGAAAAACTGGGAATCTCCCAGAAGTCTGCCGACCTGCTTGTCTTTCTCTATGTAGGCCTAACTGTAATTTTGACAAATAAAAGATTGTTCAAATCAAATCATATCAATAGGCAGTGTGCGCGGCAACGAAACACTCACTAGGTGGCGGGTGCAATGTCGGTGTCCGCGCTAACATAGCCTAATACACAAACTGGTTTTGGACGCCCTGACCATGGTCACCTGCCGCCTCCCGTCGAGGGGAGGCGGCAGGCTACATTATCGTTGGTCCCGTCATGAGAACCCCTAACATGACTTGCCATATTGCAACCCTATCACACCAGGAAAAGCAATTATGGGTCATGAATATTCTAAATAATTGAATGTGATTTAAATAGAAAATAAAGATCCGCTGAGGATAGAAGTTTTAATGTATGTAGCATGTGTTAATGCATTTTAGCTATTGTGTAGCTTTGTGTTGCAGTGAGTGACAAATCGCACACCTGTGAGCAATGTTTCTCACACCATAGATGAGAAAACTAAAAACCTTAATTTGATTAGTTTCATCTCTAAAAAGCATGATTTTATAAGAGTCAATTGTTATCAAGACTGTTTATGGGTATTTATTATCAATCAGCCCAGGCCCTGTGTAAATCGTTGTAATCTGTCTAGTATATAAGCAATAACATGATTATAGCTGTCCTCTTTTAACTGGTTTGGTTCTCGGCTTGAAACATTCATTTCTGTGTGTTGCGTTGATTAATTTCTCGCTCAACTACTGACCCTAAATATTCATCGGAGAATGACCCTGAATTCTTCAATCTAAAGGTTGATGTTTTCAATGACTAGATTATGTGAATATAGAGCCAAAGGGCCTTTCTCAGATGCTTGGATCTGGACGAAAGGGCTTTGAATTTAAAAAATTTAAACCAATTTCATTGATTTTTGTTAATGACACCCACTTACTAACATCTGTGCAGCTTTCTGAACTCAATAACCACTGTTTGGGGTTTGTATTTAGCTTACACTGATCCCACACTCCCATTGTATGGGTGAGCGCATTCAGGTGTGAAAGCAAAGTGTATATAAATGTGTGCGACATTGGGGTTGTACTACAGTACTGTTTTACTGGAGTCAGACAGACCTCTTTCGCAAAGAGAACAAGTACTATATGTTGAGATTAAATAATGAAAAGTTAGCCACTTTTATATATGTTGAACACATTTTTATGTCCTTATTGTCAATTTTGGCTCTTTGTCTTAATATCCGCGAAAAAGGGTATGTTTTCTGATAGGCGGAACAAGCCTATGTCCTACTATACAAGTGCGGGTACCAAGGGTTTTACCCGACTTTTACCCGCATTATACCTGATTGGTGGGTGTTAATTTCACACTCTGCCTCCTATATGATTATGCTTATGAAGTTTAACAGTTGATACAACTTTGATTCATCAGCTTGACCCATTCCAACCCACATTTCACTAACACTATAAGACTAGCTTTCTCCGACGACCCTCTAGTACTCTAGCTGTCTGTGTATGTGTGTATGAGGCCTACTGAGGTTTTGGTGAGGTTGAAGTTAAAACAAACGGTGATTGATACAAAATATGCATATGAAACAAATTAAATACGACATTAACCAATGTACAAGCCACCAGTACTGTCAAAATATGGCCCTGGAAAACCATTGAAATGCTTCGAGTTCATTGTTTATTTATATGTATATAGCGCCTACCGCCGGTCGGGAAGCCGAGATTCGACCCGCCACCTAGCGTGAAAGCCCAACGCACACGCTCTATTATTTTTCTGGAATTTATTTGGCCTAAATATGATATCGACCTGAATAAAATAAAATAAAAAAAAAAAAACAGAAGTGGCCCAGAGTTTCTGCTGTAATAGGGGAGTTGCATAGCCGCCATTTTGAATTTTGATTTGCATGGAATTATGGGACTAATGGTACAGTTAAAGATCTATAGAAAACATGCCATGTTTAGCATAAAATATTTATCAGTGTTCTCATGTCAATATCCATGTGTTATACATGTTGCATGCATTTGGTTTTCATAGATCATTTATAAAAGCTATGATATTGGTGAAAATATTCTCTTAATTTTCGATAAAAATGTTGCCAAATATTTATACATCAGATTTCAACAGAATCCATCCCATGGTGCACTGTTGCAGACATGCGCAGTGGCACATGCAAATCCCCTATTATAGGCTATTCTGTGCCACAAAGTGAGTAAAAATTACCCCCTTTTCCAGCATTTCGCTGACATTAGTTGCAAAAATACCCCCTTAATCAGCATTTCGTGGAAATCTGTTGCAAATTGTTAACGTTACACTTATTTATGTGAGCGAAAAATGACCCCTTTCTCCGCGAAATTGGGAACAAAAAAGCGTACACTTTTGACCCCTGAGTGTGTGTGTGTGTGGGGGGGGGGGGGGGGGCGGCTGGGGGGCGGGCATTATATATGTTTACCACAATAGCCTAGGCTATATCAAATTACTATTGAAATCTGAATAAATATAGACCTGTTTTAGAAGGTAGGAAAAAATAATTATTAAAATGAATCTGCCACATGGATGAAATGCTTCTTTAAATATTTCAATATTTTTTGTTCCCAATTTCGCGGAGAAAGGGGTCATTTTTCGCTCACATAAATAAGTGTAACGTTAACAATTTGCAACAGATTTCCACGAAATGCTGATTAAGGGGGTATTTTTGCAACTAATGTCAGCGAAATGCTGGAAAAGGGGGTAATTTTTATTCACTTTGTGGCACAGAATAGCCTATAATAGGGGATTTGCATGTGCCACTGCGCATGTCTGCAACAGTGCACCATGGGATGGATTCTGTTGAAATCTGATGTATAAATATTTGGCAACATTTTTATCGAAAATTAAGAGAATATTTTCACCAATATCATAGCTTTTATAAATGATCTATGAAAACCAAATGCATGCAACATGTATAACACATGGATATTGACATGAGAACACTGATAAATATTTTATGCTAAACATGGCATGTTTTCTATAGATCTTTAACTGTACCATTAGTCCCATAATTCCATGCAAATCAAAATTCAAAATGGCGGCTATGCAACTCCCCTATTACAGCAGAAACTCTGGGCCACTTCTGTTTTGTTTTTTTTATTTTATTTTATTCAGGTCGATATCATATTTAGGCCAAATAAATTCCAGAAAAATAATTGATATGATTTGATTTGAACAATCTTTTATTTGTCAAAATTACAGTTAGGCCTACATAGAGAAAGACAAGCAGGTCGGCAGACTTCTGGGAGATTCCCAGTTTTTCCAGCTGTTCCTCTTAGAGTAACAAGGGGAAAGGCTAGCTAACATATAAGTGTACATGGTATCAATACAATTTAAAGTTAGTTAATTAATTAATCAACCAATTAACGGCTCCTTTAATTCATAAATGAGTGTATTCTGTCAGCATGACTGTACAGTATGCTGTGGTAGTGTTGCGCGCATAGCTTCGGATCTTTATGCTATTGGATGGTGCTTCGGGCCAGGGTGAATATATTTAGCTAGTAGTCGTATGCATTCGAATGTAATCGGGCCTCTGGGTCTTGATTCTCATGGTGTTCAATACAGTACAGTATTAAGAGATAGGCGGCTATATTTCATAGAGAGTCATTGTCGTATATAGTAGTTTGTAGGATTCCAGTATGAACAACACAACACGAAGAGTTTTAGTACGCCACTACTTGTGTATTGTATCCTATCCTGTACATAGATGCTAGGTTGATAATCCCTTCCCAGAGTTGTATATAGTGAGCCATTAGAGAGATCTTATGGGGACTCCTTCCCTAGAATATCCCTAGGGTTGATGTTACTTGTTACTCATTGTTACTGATTGTTGTTACTTCCCCTTCTCTACTTGTTACTCGTTGTCTTCTTGTATATATGATCATGTCCCCCGTATATATACCCAGGTGATGAGTGTCGGGTCTCCCCATTGGTGGATCCTTATCCTATTATATCTCCCTTCCCTCTGGCCCCTCCCACCCCCTGGCGCATTCCTTAGTCAAAGTCAAATATCCTACCCTACTACCCATCCCTACTGCCCTCTTGTGTTAACCACGGTTACTACACTACCCTTTTACTCGATAAGCAAGAAACCCCATGTTTTATTTTTTGGAAGAGAGAAAAAAATTTTTTCCCGAGGATCACCTTCCCCTACACATCCCGACACTCGATAAATAACGTAATAAATAATAAATACATATAAATAACCCCAAGAGGTACACACTCTTCTTCTTTTAACAATTCAAATCGCTTACGCGCACGCAGACTCCAGGATACATGGTAGTTCATGACATACAATACATTCTCAACTCCTTGTGGTACACGTCCTTGGTTATCTTAACAAATAGAATCGCATGCGCGTTCGTGTACACAAAACGACATCCCTGCTAAGTAGACAGTTTTTAGGTTCAGTTAATGTTAACCAGTGTATCTTATGTCCGGTCCAACGACACAAGGGTTCGGTTCCTTAATAGGGAACATTCACTTGCATATAGAACCTGAAAGATGATTGTATGCTAGATATACAGAATGTGGAGGGGTGTATGGCCCTAGGGCTGCACACCCAGCTATGGAGCATAATACAAGTACTGGGAATACAACTAAGTTCTTTGTTCTAAGTTCTTTACACCCTGATCCCAAGTCAATCACCAACAGCATAAAGATTGTGATAAAAGGGTCAGCTCCGCGCTGCAAGCATCTGTAGTCTTGCTTGCTCAATGACAATGACATCCAGTAATTAAACTGTCAGTGCTTAGCACTGCACGATGATCCACCCGGGGGCCATGGGGAAAGGACAAACCCATTAGGGCCTCACAGATGGTGCGTGCTTAAACAACGGTCATTCTTGTGTAAGAGAGTACTCTTGTAATGGGAAAGAGAGAATGTCAAACACTTCATGTAGAATAAATTAGAAAGGGAAAGAGGTAAAATTCCAAATCATGGCAGATAAACTATATATGATAAAGTGATTTAAGATGGGTCTGCACATCTTGTAAGATTGATTGTGTAAAGGAAATACCCCTAATCCTAAGTCAATCACCATTCCTCACGGCAAAAGTGAAGCGTGTGCTATCCCCTCTCCCTCCCTCCCCCCGTATAAGGCCTCGTTGCCAGGTGGTCAAGTTGGTGCCAACATTGACAATTCATCTTCATGACAAACATTATTATCATAGTTCAGATCTAACTCACGTTTAATTACCATGAACAGTCTAGGGATACGCTGTCAAAAACAATTTTAGGTGCGGCCTCCCGGACCTATAATATATGTAAGTGTACTACCATGAATCATTACCATCATAGCTCGGCGGGTAAAATATGGCGTAAATGTATCTATGTTTTCAATTGATTCCATATTGTATGTTGTGTCTAATTCAATTTCAATCATCATAAACAGTTAAGGGACACACTGTCAAGAACAATTTTAGGTGCGGCCTCCCGGACCTATATGTAAGTGCACTATAAGAATGCCCAAGGAAACTCTATATACCAACCACCCTAGGCTAATATAACATCTAGCTACATACATGAATACAAATGAAATATCACAAACAAATTAAAGAAATAACAACAAGAATGATAATCCCAATAACATAAATATATAAATGTGGAGGGCCTGATTAGTTATCAAATCAAACCGAGAACGTCTCCTTAGTAATAAATATCACAACATCAAACCAAATTACAGCTTTAGATTATATAAAGGGGAATATAGTAGTACATGTAGATATGGGTGTAGCATCAGGCGAGAGGTAGAGTAGTGGCACGAGGTCTGCTTAGCTGGACGTGTCTGTAAAGCGCGTTGTGGTATAGTTTTTTGTCACAAATCATAAGGAAAGTCTCAGTATCCAAACGGACCGCCCCGTTTGCCGGATGGAGTGAGCCCACGTGGGGGCGAACGGACAACATGGTATATCTTGTCGTCCGGATATCGTCACGTGGTGTATGGTGTTGTTTGTCTGCCTCTCACCGATTCACGTTAGGATTGTCAATGGCCATAGGTTCCGGCTGGCCTGGGTCGTTCTCCTCCTGTAATGATTTTTATATGGGAATGTTAGCCACTGCATATATCCCTACACAGGCCATGTACAAGTCTTCCTTTATCTTTCTTTTTTTTTTTTTTTTAACATTCATTCGTTTGGTCATAAAATAATGGTAATTATCGTGGGAAAGCGACAAGCATTAACCCCAGGCTTTTACTGGATTCTCTACATGGTTTATTATCCGGGTACATGCATTTCCATTAACTTAATGGAATTATGTCTAGCATATGGCTGGCATGCATTTTGCAAAGTTCCAATAAATGCTAAATCAATTAAAATTCATCAATGATACTGATAATTATTATTATTCAAAGAATTCTTAAGATACCAACTTGAAGATGTTGCGGGTCCCATTGCATGTGTAATACACTACCTACTTACGTGTTATATTTTTTAACCCACAGCTGCTTCGTTTCCATGGAGATTAGTGGCCACCAGGAGTCGGCTGTTGGAAGTGGAGTTGAGAAGTTCGATCTTCTCCGCCAGTTTAAGGGACCAGAATGTAATTTCCTCCGGCAACTCCACTGTATCCGCCAACCCTGCATTTTCCACCTCCAGGCCTCCCAGCCACCAGAGTCGTACAACGGTTCGGAACGAGCAGCAAGCCTTCTTTGCTACCATTCCCGTAACGACAGGTGGCGTGACCGATCTAAGCACCTCCACTGGATACACTAGCGTAGGAACAGAGCGTATCGCTTCTCTCCCTCCTGCACACGGAGGCTGAGTATGGTGTGTCCCGCCGTATTATGGCCCTGGGTCTTATTATATCCACACCTATTACAGGCCCACCTTATCAGTTGACCCAACAGGTACACTACCAGCGCTCCTGCCAGTATAGTACCATATGATGGCCATTCTCTAGATTCGCCTGCCTCCCGTGAATTTGAGTCCAGGGCGGGGTCTTGTGTTCCCCAACCGATATTGCCCCAACTATCTTCTGGAAATAGTTCCAGTGTTGAGCCGATCTTTCCAGCCAATGCCCCCTTCAGAGATCCTATAATTACGAGCATTCTGAAAATTCTATAACAAAGATAAATGGTCACTAAAACATGTAACATTTCTATCAGCCAGAATATCAGTGGCACCTGCGGCGTCACTGTTAAATCTGTCAGATCTTGCCATGCCTTATACTTCCATTCTCCTTCTTGCTCCATGTTCTGCTTAATTGCTCTCATAACCTTATTAACCTCCATTCCTTTTGCGAACTGTTGAGGGGACATTGCTGTAAGCATTTGCCCCAGCTCCTTTCCCATTGGTAGATTTAAGTGCACTAAGAAGTTAGTGAGGCTTTCTCTCGAAAAGTTCCCCACTGGTATTCCAAAGCTTTTTGCAAATGCCAAATTAAAGCCATGCGCCACCGAAACCTCCACCCCGCTCAATTCTCTACATGTTAGTTCTTTGGGTGTTAATCTATGGTGGTCTATTTGCAGGATGCATCCGCAAGACACCTCGAACACAGAGATCCCCACTATACTGACGTCCCTTGTTTCGTTTTCGCATGTCATCAACCCCTTAGGTCCCTTATTAATAAGCAAGTACGTTGATCCAGCCACGTTTTTGACAACGTCTGGCGCCATCTTTTCTAAGTATATATCGAACATGCAGTACTTAAGGATATTGGCGTTATGATCCTTAAAGAGAGCAATCATGCAGTCCTCATCTTTCCCTGAATTGTCTATAAAGTTGAACGGACATATGGGTCAGTTTTTTCAAGTGTGCTGTTTTACATAATAGCCACATTTCCAGCTATAATTTGAACTACATGAGTTGAATACTAATTATTTCTGTGTCATCGAATTCCTATTGACGAGCTCTTTCATTCCACATATACTTTTCTATGTCTTAGAGCACTATTTAGTTAGTAAAATTGCTAAAAACTGTCATTTTACCCTACTTTTTGTTGGAAAAAGGAAAAACAAATCAATGATAACATGGTTCACATAGAAATAGACATAGATATGCATCATAATTAGGTTTTGCCTCGTTGATTTAAGCCTGAAGTGTATAAAAATAGTTGTTTGAGCTAATTCATGTCTCAACACCACTTCCCAATGACCTTCCATATTTTTCCAACCAAATATGTGACGTATGTATATCCTTTTCTAAAGAGCCATTCATGAATAAGTAATTTTTAAGCACACACCTAAAAATGCGCTTGATTAAGAGCCTTACATGATATCGTTATCATCTAGAAAAATTAAATGCATAACTTCAAAATTCACATTCTGGGAACAGTTTAGTTTTGAAAAACCCATTTTCCAACTTTTAAGCTATACTTACGTCACCACCAACAAACCAACCCCACTGACTTGCCATTAAAATATTAAATAATTAGTTCCTTATTTTCTGCTTTCATTTCAACCTCTCATAATGCGAGGATCTTCATTTTTTAAAAATATAATCAATGAGTCCACTCTAAGGGCAAATATTCTAAAAAGTACCCATTTGTGACGTAAGTATAGCCTGCTAAATTAGTAGACAATACAGTTTTAAAAAGCCTACCAGACGAGTTTCAATTGATAGGTTGTACTTAAATGCAAAGGTATTCAACACCTGTATCATATGGGCTGTATAAACTTCTCTTATAAAAGCAGTATTTGTAGATATAGAACATCTTTAGTTTGTGACGTAAGTATATCCCTGGTTGGTCTTGGGATCTGACACTTCTATCACACATCAATATTTAGAATGATACAAAATAGTTAGTCAGAGATAGCAAATGGTGTATTGGGTTAATCACCTGAAACTATAACAAGTGGTATTAGGCTTGTATAATCTAACAACCATTGTTTTCACCTTATGTAAGGTATCTTTCTTTAGTGTGTGACGTAAGTATAGCCTTTGGAGGCCTTAAATCTGACTATTTTGCTTTGCGTAAATAGTTTTTAAAATGGTTTGAAATGGATACAAAATATTAAATGGTGCATGAGGTGTAGCCCTTAATGATTTTATCTCGACATAGAATAATTAAATGTGCAATAGTTGGTAAAAACTTCAATTTTTTTTTTGATTTTGATTGGTTTCTAGGTTAAAACTGGTCTTATTTTGACAAATGATTATTTCCAACTGTTTTTTTAGCAGAATCTGTGCTTCAGAGTGTTTTTACTCTGTTGAATATTATAGGAACAGAAATTGGGCTATTATAATGTAACTATCATTGTTTTCAACTCAGCTAAAGTATTTTGACTATTTTGTGACGTAAGTATAGCCCTTAATGGCCAGGAGCTTCATCTCTATCTCTCCTTGAAAATATTTTTCCAACTAAATTAAAATTGTCCCGAACGACTTGAAACATCAAAATCCATAATGCGTACATCTTTTTAATATAGCCCCCCACCCCCAGCCCATTTTTTCCTTATTATGTGACGTAAGTATAGCCCTTGCTGATCACAAGCTCTGACCCTTTTATCAGGAGAAAATAGTTGAAATAATCGTTTCAATGGTATATCTGATGTTAAAGGGTTTAAAGTATGTGCCCCCTCTAGTTTATGTCTAAGTAAAACAAGTTATTTATGCAATTTGATATGAAAACTAAGATTTTTTCCCAAAATTTTTAAATTTTTTTCCCATGATTTTTTGTCTGAAAAGGAGACCAATTGGGACCAAAGTTGGTTTTCCAACTGGCTTTCTGAGCTAGAAACAATCCTCAAACAGTTGTTAATCCACTTAATATCATATAAAGTCGTAATTGGTAATTAAGATCTAAAATACATTAATATTGTATTCACCTTTTGTGAAGTATTTTGTCTTCAGTGTGTGACGTAAGTATAGCCCTTTCTGGCCATGAGATATGACACATTTGTTGTATGTAATTAGGTGTGATAATGATATATAAGCTATTCACTAGTATATTGGCTGTGGCCATAGGGTTTATATTTCGAAAATAATTATCAAATACAGTGATTATTGTTTTTACCTGATGTAAGTTATTGTATTTTTAATGTGTGACGTAAGTATATCACTTAATGGCCTAGAGATCTGGCTATTTTGTCATGTTTAAGTAGTTGAACAATTATTTTCAAATGGAAACATGGCAGTGAATTGTGTATAGGGTGCGTTCTATATTGGTTATACTGTGGAATAAAAATATAATTCATAATTTTTTGTTGAACAGCTGGGATCTTGGTCGAATTTTAATGAAATTCCAGGTTGAAATTGGCCGCCTTGTGACTAAAAATCATTTTTCAAATGGTCTTTTAGATTGTGAAGTTGCTATTTGCAGTTGAAAATTCATTTCTAATGTTACAAAGTTATTTTGAGTTATTTCTATTTCAGAAATTTGAAAATTGGAATTTAAAAGCATATCTGTGACGTAGGTATAGCCTTTTTAGAGGTGTTTAAAAGAAGCCCCCAGAGAAATGTGTTATGTTTGTGGCCTAAATTGCGAACATGCTCTATATAGAAAAATATGCCAGAAAACAATAAATTGAATAACTAAAACGTCAGCTGTTGACTCAGGGAGAATGATGAATTGGAAAGATAATTATTTTTAATATACCAAAAACCCTGCAAAACCACCCAAAATTGATTTAAATCAGTTGAAGGTCACAGTGTACATTTTTATCATCAGATATTGGGACAATCAGTACTTATCATAGATAATCAAAGGAATCTTTGAACAAAATATGGTTCTCATCTGACATTTCCTTAACGGAAATTCAGAGTACTCAATAAATTCCAACAATGAGGGATATACTTACGTCACAGTAATTGAGCAAAAACATTCAAAAGGCCCAAAAAGACAGAATCACTGGTCCGATTTTGTTGGAATAAAGTTTTTTTGAGAGCTCACAGCCCATATAGTACGGCCAGAGTGTAGGAAAACAGTTAGAGATGATTTCAAATTTGACCCCACTTTCACACACCAATGTGGCAAAACAGCACACTGGAAAAAACTGACCCATATATAGCTATCCTTTTTAGTACATTGCATTAGTTCAATGGCATCTACTTCCATCAATTCCCCTGACCTTCGTTGGGCTAGCATGCGTTGGGTGGCGGACCTTAACCGTGTGCACCCTTCTCGTGAGGCATTGTGCACATGTAATGGCGTATCAAATACCTCCATTTCATATAACTGAAGGGGCTCTGAGTCTTTTGCCAAGGAAATTGGCACCAATATTTCGATTGTGTCATTAGCCCCGAATTGCACCCCTACGTTTCTATTCCAGTCGATGTATTCTTCCAAAATTCCCAGAGTGCTGTTACTTCCCAGTACCTGTCTTACTCTTTCCTCCCATTGACTCTTCATAAATACCTTGGCAAGTGACTCATGTAATTTTCCTTCCCTTAATGTTTCTAAAATATCACCTATCACTGTTATATCCTCAATATAATTTCTTATCGTAAGGCATTCCAATATGGAACCTTGGAGTTGTTGTTGAACTCTCCCCTGCGATTCTACATCCCCGTGCATTATGTCTGATAATTGTGCCGTTTTATTCGCAAAACGTAGCCATTTATCCTCTAATTCATCCATGGCGCCAATTGATTCGTTTACATGTGATCTTAGGAATTTAAATATAATGTTGGAATTGGCCACTAATTTCATGAGAGCCTCGTCTCGTAGGTGTGAGTTTCTTATAATCCCTGGTGCAAGCCTATGAATAATATGTCTCTCTACTTTTCTTAAGTCCGAGTTGCTTGGGATATCGAGGACATTGGCAATTATTTGCCCAAACGGGGACAACAGATTTCTCTTAATCCTTTTAGGGCGCTGCAAAATCTCTTTCAAGTGTTTGGCTCGCTCATACTCCCTTTTCGCCCGCGATTGCAACTCCCTGATATATTTCGCTAGAGATTCCCCTACCACCTGATAACCTTCTGGCCAATTCCCCTTAACTATCTGGACAGGCCCTGGAGGCCGAATATTCAGCTCAGAGCGGAAGCCTAAACTCATTGTTTCCACCCCTGCTATAAGTGTACCACGATCAGCAAACACCACTCCATAATTATGTCTCAGGACCGCCGCAGCCATGCAACTACATTGCATGCTCAGGATGATCCTAAAAACAAGAAATTAGCCTATTTGACAAAGGCATATCACCGAGAAAGTCATACTGGCGTTCTATTGGCCCAACTTGGGCAAAATTGAGATGCCCAAAAATTTGTTATCTCAACAAGTCACAAGTCCCAATACTGAAAAGTAACTTACCCTATCACAAAGCCAATCATCCTGCTGATTTTGCCAGTATTTTGTCTATATGCAAGTACGTTCCTGATTCCCCGACAAAAGCGAAGTGATGCTCCCCCTCTGGCTGTGCTGAGCTTATATTTGAAACCAGACCAGTCCAAGACCATTGGGCTTGCTCCTTTCCCCCCTCCCCCTCAAGCATACTGTTCATCCCATTCTCAAGTCAGGGTACGATTGTCCCAGCTCATGACCTGCCCCAACTAAATGAAATTCTGCATAATTATCACCTAGCCCACGTTTGCGCCTGGGGCCTGCCTTGCAATTTTTAGAACAACCCCCCCCCCCCAACCGCTTGCAAGCTCCTTATGGGTGCAGACTGCCTGAGCCCAATTGCTGCGTCTATTTTTATTCAACTGCCTTGCTTCATTAGCTCCACCCTCCAGACATTCCAGGCCTGTCCAATAATATCTTGACTTCCCTTACAATTAATGTCATCGTGTCCTTACATATACGTCTCAAATGAAGCTGAATCATTATTAATTTCCCGGATAACTACTAGCATTTTAACAAACTTCAAGCACCGAACACTAGATCCTACCCCAATTATCACACCATGAGACCTCTTTACCGTTCTCCGCCGTACAGTTATTCCTTCCCACAGCGATATTATTATCTTGATTCTCAACAATCACCCGCATCCCCCATAATGTATCTCGCAAAAACAACCCAAACACCCTTGTTTTGTCTCTCCTCACCTAACCATCACCCACACAATAGCATACCTCGCATCCACTTTCTATCTACACAAACATCTTCATAGGGGGATTGAAACATGAATGTCATGTTCCAAACTGCTTTCTCTGAAAGGCCACCATCATCCAGACAGGGACATAAGTCATCATACAACACCTTTAGATCAGTCATATTCATACTTACTCCCTCACCTCTGATTAGGTATCAGCAAAAGACAATTGAAATACACAATCCACTCACTCAATCTAAATGTTTCCCCTTAAGTACCCAATATCAGCCTTCCCCAAACTGCAATGCTAATATAACATTTAGGAAATTATATCTTTCCCTACCTGAATCACCACCATATTAATAACAACGAATGTCTTACCTTTATACCTGCTGGTACCCAGCTTAAGGGCATTCGTAACTCGATCTGCCAGATATCTACCGGTAGAGACAGGTGATATCTAATAGTTGCCTCAGACATTTCTGTTAGTTTGTCCAAAAATCGCACCGCCTCTTCCAGATTTTCTGGGAATATTCCCCTTATCTTAGGACGAAACATGTTCAATATTTCATAAAGCAGATCTGATATGATGCACACCGTATCCTGTAGTCTTTTTAATGGCGTGAGCGTATGTCTCCGTGATATATCGATCGACAGGGAGCGAATAGGCTCATAACGTAGTCCCCTCAGAAAGTCAAATCCAGCCTTTCTTAAGCGAACAATGTGTGTTTCCTTCTGCAACCTTCTAATGGGTTCAAATTCGGGGTATCTCTCATGGGGCGACAACATGTAAAATTTTAAAACTTCGAGAAGTAGCCAGTTGGCCTTAACTTGTTGATTTAGGATGGCTGCCATCCTTGCGGCCCTGTCTGTTCTTCTAATAATTTCCGCATTTATCATCTCACTTCCTCTCCTCGTATTCATCTTTGCCGAATTGCCTTGTCCAGCTATGTCTATGCGAATCCTATGCAGAAATAAGAACAGGAACGGGAATGCGAATCCTGCTATAGTTCCCCCCTACCATCACATTATATACCTATACTACCCCCTCCCACCCCACATTCCTAATATACCTCCTTGTGTACTTTACATAGGTCTATCCTCACTTGTTCTTTCCAGCTGTGTCTTTTCCATCCCCATAGCAACCGGAGACGCTCTCTAATCGACCATAACAAATATAGACAGTGTGCATTACATGGGAATGTCCCCCCTATCCACGGTCCTGTCAGGCCCCAATAACTTACCTCTCACATTGAAATATTTGGTAGGAACCTGTCCGGCAGCACGTCGTGAATTCTTGCAAAATCAAAATTTAAGTTCATGTTTGAGACAACAATCTTTCACGGCAAGCCTGAGCGTTCTTGCAAATATGGAATTATTTTGTGCCGTCTCTCATCGTCTACACATTCCAACCGAAACTCTTCAGCACAGTATACAGCCAAAATGTCCAATAATACTTCTGCGACTGCCTTAGTTAATTGTGTCAGTCTTTCTGACAAAGTTATCACTTTTTGGGCTTCAAAAATACTTTTCATTCGTCCTCCTCCCCTTGTGAGCCTCTCAATTGGCTGACAACCTCTGCTTTCGGCATAAATCCTGCATCTTTCTTTCAAGATATAAATGTATGTGTCCCTTTCCAATCGCTCCTTAGGAGATAAAATTGTGGGACCACCTCTCTTCATTGGGTTGGTAATAAAATACCTCGTAGCCCTGACCAGCATGATTCACACATTTTTCTTCTGACTTTTCAATCTTTTCATTTTGTTTGTTCCTAAGCTAGCTTTCTCCAAGCGACACTTTTCTCTTCGTCTTAACTCTGCCGCACTCATGTTTGAAAGTTTCCAGAACATTACGTCTGACCAGACACCAATCCCCCAGACCCCCCAGGATCTATGTGTTTTTGTTATTTCTTTTCTCATTATCCTTTATCACCTCATAACTCTTTCGCTAGCCCTTACTACCCTTCTCACTCGACTCCCAATGCTTTTCATAATTATTGTTATGAGTCGCTACATAACAGCGGCATGTCCCCGCCCCTCGCTCTGATCACGTGACCCTTTTATTACAAACCTGCCATGCCAGTTATGTATTTACAATTTTAGCAGTCACACAATTTTTTATACCTAAACCTAAAGGAGAGACCCTCCTTTCATTCTTAAAATCGGGAGAACATCCGGGCGATCTGCATTGAATTTTGCCACTGGAAATCAGAAATCAGAATAGAAACAGAAATACAAATTACCATACGAAATCAGTCCTGTGGGACTGGCGGTGTACATTACCAGCCATAAAGAAACCATCCCCTGCCGTAAACCCCTGGTTTGCATGCCCTTCTAAATACTCCATACTCATGGTCTATCATATCTTAACAAAACTTGTGTGAATTGAACTTGTTTGAAAACTAATTTGAATTACCCAACTATTCGGTGCATGGGTTTTGCAGGAAAGTCATACTTCTTATTACTGTATCATTTATCATTCCTCCCACGATCCCACTTCCAGCCAGTTCGTGACGTCACCCATCGCCCTATCTGATTCAAATGTATCATATTACTTCCCCCAACGTTAGAGCAGTTTGAGTTTCAAAACTTAAAATATTACTTACTGCATTTAAGAGCCAGCTGGCATCTAACCACTGGACCGCTCTTCCAATATTAATTGCCTCTTCCAATGATCCTTCAACTTTCTTTTTAGAGAAACCCGACATCGCCACAATTCGCCTAACATCGCAATCTTGGCGGTTTCTTCTCTGCCAGTAGCGCATCCTCAAGTAATTTGTTGAGTACAGATTGAGCACTATCGTTAAAATCCTATGGATTTGATGCACAATTGCTTTTACTCTTTCCTTATTGTTCATATTCTGCAGACCTCTATTTGAGTACAATTTCCCCGGCTTTTCCCCCAACTGTCGTAGGAATCCGTCACATTTTTCATAAATAGCTAGCAAGTGCCGTTCTACTTCCAAACGATGCTCCGGCAGTTGCTCGGGATATTTAATAGCTGCAGGTAAAAGCATAGATTTATATAATCTTATATATAACACCGATGCACTTCTGATGGTTGTCTTACTGTATGCAACCATTGTCAAAGCCTAGACCCGTCTGCTGGTGTCATCGGACAGCGCCCTGTTAGTTAATATTACTTACTTTTAACCCCCCTACCCCAGGCCTAAACGATCAACCACTCTTACCCCCGTGTTTAGTTGCTAAATTATTCATGGTTGTAATTGGTCGATCCCCCCGCTCCCTCCCCCCTCTCCCTTCCTCTTTTTTCGTTTACCTTGTTGTGTTTTATAATCGTCCAGGCCTTGGTATCGCCATGGAAACGTCTGCTCTGGCAGTCATATTTGGCTCCCTCACTTATCCCTGGAGACACACTGTCATTTACATTCAATCTGTCCCTATGTTTTCTATTCCTACAACTTAGTTTCAAGCAAACTCTAGCTACAAGTGCTTCGTGCCCAACTTGTTATTTTTGCAGATGTGATCTTTTCATTGCGCCCAACAATACCCCTGTTACTTTGCCATAACATTAATTCTCTCAAGATTCCACCATTCCAACTTAACTGAACAACTTCTGCTGACACAGCTTTTTCCAATTATACACATAGAATTTAGACCAGCAAACAGCGAATCTTATCTCACTCAAGTCTTTGTCGCATACATTCCCATGGACCCCGTATCTTACAGCTACATCTCGCCTGTTCACACCAATTCCCTCTCCTTCTCACACTTTTTTATTTTGTTATATGTCACTTTCAGATATGAATTCACTGGCACAAAATACTTTTCTCACCACATCTTTCAAATGACTCATTCATTATTCCTTATTCTAATCTCTACCATTCATATATTTTCTAATTTATGATTTCTGCCAACATTCCTCCCACCGCCCGCGTTATTCTTATCTCATTGTCGTCGCGTGAGGCCTTAGTCTTTTGACCTGGTAATGACTGGCTTTGAGCCCCTCCCACCCGTCTTTTCATTACGTCAATCAATTGTTTTTAGCCAATTGGCATCTCGTTATAACCAAATAGGGCTGGTGTTTTTAATCTCGTCGCCCCATTGCATTAGTTACTACCTACTCTTGCTGTCCACCCCTCCACTCTCATCTCCTCTTATATCTAACCTGTCCCTTCCATATTCCCTTACCTAGCCATGCCTCGGGAGCTTCATCTCCAGATAGATGACCAGGAGGTGGTGGTGGTGCGTGACCACTGGTCACTCACCGACCTTAGCCACCTCCTGGCTCATGGCCTCGTTCTCAAGGCCACACGTTGGTTTTGTCGCCAGGCCCTGGCCTTCGTGCGAAGAAAGCTCTCGCACTTGGGCTGGGCCTGGTGGTAGGCAGGTGGCCAGCGCCCCCCTCATAGTTTAGTAGTTTTTAGTTCATGTAGTTTTTAATTTTATATCCTCTTAGAGTAGGTAGTTGTTATCTTAGTATCTTTATCCCAGACCTGTATTTACACCTATATCTCCTCACCTATACTTGACACCTACACCTACTGTCTACCCGTCTGCTAGCCAATCACCGGTAAGTTCTTTTCCTCTACCTTCCTCTACCTATTTACCCAGTGTCAATCATTCATGCATCTACTAATATGTGGATCCTCATATACCCTGATGATTCATGCAGTATATTGTATGGTATAATCAATTGTGATACTTACAAGAGCGTCGGCACCCTGACACTGGTATCCATTCCTCAAGCTTTTTGATTTTCCAACTCCATCGCTCACACATTAATTCTTCCATCTCCTCGTCGGACATCCCTGTATTACATGCTAACAAATTAATTATTGTATCCCTATGGTAATTACACGGCCTCATTCTGAGCATTGTACCGACGAAAAAGCATGTCATCATCGACAAATATATATGACCCATTCTCACGAAAATGGTGCAGCCCATACTAAAAGGGTAAAAAATATATTTTGTTTGATCAATCTGAAATTTGGTAGGTATGAAGGTAATATATAGGCGGTAATATATCTGAATTTGCCATTAAATTAGACCATTAGTTTTTGTACAGGAGGTTATCAAAGATTGGTGTAGAAAATTTGGTGAAAAAACGTCGCACACCCCTATATCTCTTAGTAAAGATCATTTCTCTTATTTAATTTTTATATCATCAATCATTTCTATCACCATTCCCTAACTAAATGTTTTCCTGATTTAATAGGCAAGAAAGGTTTTTCTTTCTTGTATAAAAACGTTTCAAATTGGGGACAACAAAAAAAGTCAGAAACTGGATTCCCATATTAATCAGATGATGCATCCTATCATTGACTGTATTTTTATTTTTTATTCTCAAATCGTTCTAGTTCTTCTTTTATGATATCATAAAATATCATCTTGAACCCCTGAGTATAAATACTTAGCAAGACTTTTGGTAAAATATTCCCATTTGAGGCTTCAAATTTGGGCGACGTTTTTTCTGAGTGAAAAAACGTCGCCCAATCTATGTCAATTTTAGTCAATTATATAAAGCTTGATTGTTATTTTTGATGTTTTTGATACATAACTCACACCATTTAAGACCACTTTATCATTATTTATTGAAAATTTGTCATTCATGACAATATCCACTCAAGGATGGGGACGTTTTCCTGCAGTAGAGTAATATATGATGTGTCACAGGAAAATGAGTCACAAATCAAAAAGTGATAGTATTCAAAGTGATTAAATCATCAGATATTCTTATTGAAATATTCTCATTTTTGGGGTGCTTATTGCTATTGGTCATAGCAATATTTGTACCAAATTCCAGGACAGTGTATTAGATGTATCCATCAATTCCTAAGATCATCCGGTGGAGTATATTTAGCTACTTTACTGGTAATTTTCCATTTAGAACTTTTTTTCAAACATGAATACATGAATACAACCAACATGAAATTTGGAAACATTTCTTAGATGTCCTCAATGTTTTCATCATTGGAATCCACTTGATCATATCTTTCCAATAATTATGATATCTCAAAATCCATTTTATATGACTTGTGACTCATTTTCCTGTAACACATCAGTCAAGAGAAAAAACGTCGCCCATTAATCAAGAGAAAAAACGTCGCCCAATGTACACAGCCCAGTATTTAAATCAGGAAAGATATTTTGAGATTATTTTGTCAAATAATTCTTAAATCTAACCGTATTTAAAGATTAGGTGGAAAATAATTTAATTTGGCTAATATTTGGAAAAATAATGTGAAAAAACGTCGCCAGGTGGCGACGTTTTTTCCACTAATTATCTGCTGATTATCAGGATTCCTGCTGATTGTAAGTGATAAGTATCTTCCAATGGTGGTATATGTGTGTCTCCAAACCTATAGATATGAAATCAAACTATTTAGAGAAAATTTATTAAATAATTATAAAAAGCACAGCCATTTTGTCTGGCGACGTTTTTTCACCCCAATTTAGCCATTTTCTGAAATATTGAGCTGGGAGCATACATTCTGCCAATATATTTGATCTTAGTATATCATTTTGTTGGGTTTTCATGCCCTATTCTATGCCGTGAATTTTATTCATGTATATCAATTCAATTGGATTTTTTTCTATAATAACTATAAGTTAGATAGTGATTATTTGGGTATTTCTCCTGATTAGATAGTACATAATTAACAAAATATACATTATAGATACACAAAAGCATATATCTTATTGATGCTCATGTAAAGACGGATGCATCTGGCCAATCCATTTGTCTCTCAGATCAGAATCGATCAAGTTTTTGAACAATAAATGGAAAAAATGGGGGGTTGCACCACTTTCGTGAGAATGGGTCATATATTGTTGCGTCCGCGTCCGAACCTCCCATTTCATGTGATTAACAGCTCTTCTAGCCATTCTATCTGGCATTTCTTGTGCCAGAAATCGAGAAGCTTCCCACCATACGTCCCTTAAATGTGATTCCATTTCAATTCTTCTCCTAGCGCTAGCTCCCCTAAATCTCAGGTGTTCTCGCTGCATGTACATCCGTGCCAATCTCACCACTCGTATAATCTCTGTTCTTTCCCTTCGAGTGATTGGGCGCGACATTTCCCTACTGATAACCTATATCCAATGCTGGATTCTACTGAGACCAGTCTGCTTTGTAATTTATTCTTTTCCACACCTCCCCTGACCGAAACGCCACTTTTCTCTCACCCCTTTTACCTTTGAGTGGATCTACTGACCCTCACGATCGCCCATGTATCTGGACACAGCTCCTTAATATCGAGCATATCTAATTCCTCTGTCATAATCATGTGAATAAGGTCTACCGGTATAAAAGTCAGGCCACAAATGTATTGATAGAGAATCATCCTATCGCATCCTGCATATGCCAGCCGTTTCTTTTCCACTTCCAGAGACAAGATGTTAGTTATTAGCCTCGGAATTAACACATGTGCAATATACTTATGCTGTTGGTATTTAGTCCTGGATAGCGGAAATACATTCATAATGAGTTTAAGCTTGTCATCTGTCAATCTTAAATCCGAATACATGTGCCACAGATACCATTCGTTTGCTAGCCTTCTGTCTGGACATTGTCCATATCGCTCGGCTGGAGGCGCGAGAAATATCCTCAGCAATCTGATTATTAAACGTTCTATATTACACATATCCTGCACTCTTCTGGCCGCACTGTGTAGCGTATTCATTGCACCTTCTTACTACCACTTTTCCTTGGGCAACTCCCCTCCAGTCCTTATTTAATTACTCTCCGCCCCATCTCCTTCTGAGCGGCTGACATATTTTGGCTCCTTATTATTTTTTACTCATGGTCTGATTTATTGGTGTAGCCAGTGGTTGTACCCATTCTCAGCTATCCCCACTGAGCTCCTTTCAACTTCGATAGTTTTCACCTCTCCCCGGTCCGCCATGCCCTGGCTTATTCTCCCTAATATATACTCTGACAACATATACTTATATACTAAAGCACGCATTTATAATTAAAATGCCCAGTACCAGCGACCCCTCCTTTCATCTTTATTTTATATTTTTGTTCTGCTGTTCTGCTCCCTCATCTATTTCCCATGTGACATGTCATACCCTCCCTACCTCTTAAGAAAACATTAGGGTGATCTCTTCACCCTTTTTCTCAGATAAGCAAAGCTTCTTTACCTTCCTATGACATGAATCTCTCAACCCGTTTAACTTCTCGTTATTCTAGCCCGAACAGGAGCCCGAACAGGAGCCGTATTTTTTTACCAACATCAATTCCAACCCAACCCCTTTTTTCCATACCCGATTATACCCAAGTTTCATGAGATATTTGCCTCCGGCCAGACGCGGCCCGCCTGTTCTCCATTTACTATATATAGCTAGTTTCATACGAAACCGATCCTGCCCCCACTACTCCGGGTCGTCGCGCCACGACCAGCTTCAAGTCTCATGTATACACACTCTCTCTTTTCTATATATCTTCTCCTACCCCTACTAATTGTCCTCCTCATACCCCATTCCTGACCTTATATCTCTTATTCAACCCATTTTTTCTTTTTAACTTAAATACCGGTCCCATTTTTTCATTCTTATTTTTCCCCGACCAAGCTCTCTCTCTCTCTATAGTCGCTACTCACGCTACTCGCTTGCTTTATGGTTATAGCCATATAACCACAACAGCTGTTTAAGGACTGTAAACATTGGTCTCGCTCAAGCCTGCTACTCATGCTGCTTGTATATTGTTAACGCGCCCTTGCCAAGGCATTATGTACTACACTCATTCCATTATTTTAACATTACAGTGGTACCTTCCCATTACAGCTCTTCCCCTCTTTCACCTTCTGGCCAATTGTGGCCTCTTCTCCTCTTGTGTGCATCTCTTCAGTGCAGGTAATGTCCTGCCATCCTCCCTCTTCCAATGGACCCTCCTCTTCGTATTCATGCATTGGCACCAAATCAGGGGACAAGAGCCTTTCCATAAAGTGACTGGTCTTAGCTATACTTACTGGCTTTATTTGGGAGACATGCACTGGCTTTGGCAGCATTGCTCCAGTGTCCATTCTTCTCAGTTTTGCAGTGCACCCTGTGGGCCTAGCACAAACGACAAAGGGGCCACAGAAATTCTTCTGCAACTTGTATGCAGTGCCAGGCTGGAGGAGGCGATTGACCCTCATGTATACTAAAGAGCCCGACTTCAATTTATGCGCACTTGCCTGCCTGTCATAATATTCCTTCATCTTTGCTTGTGAAGTTAGCAATGCCTCTTGAGCTAGGTCCCCATAGACTTCATGTTTTTCCACGACCTTGCCCAACTGCTCCAAAAGGGGTCTCATTTCTCCCTCGTATTCTTTCAACACATTTTCGTGGGGGAGTCGTGGGAACCTTCCATACATTAGTAGATAAGCTGGATAATTTGTAGTGCTAGAATCCGATGCGTTCATTGCAAAAACTATTGGGGCCACAAAATGGCACCAATTCTTTTGATCCCTGTCCACGTAGGCCCTCAGGGCTGTCTTAAGGCTGCGATTAAATTTTTCTATTTGACCTTGTGTCTGAGGGTAGTAACTTGAACCAAAGACTTGCCTAATCCCCATCACCGTACAGAAATTCCTGAATAATTTGCTCGTAAATGAAGAACCGTTATCGCTGAAAAGAGTACATGGCACGCCCAAGACTGCCACCACATGCTCAAAGAATTCAGGTATCAAGGTTTCTGATTTAATGTCTTTCGGTGGCCAAGCCACACAGAACCTTGTAGCCACGTCACAGACCGTATGCACATATTTATAGCCCCTGTCTGATTCAGGCAGAGGGCCTATAGTGTCAATCTCGATGGCATCCCATGGTACCTGCGACAGCTCCTTCACAGTCATTGGCACCTTGATAGGATTAGGATTTGGTTTCACCTCCAAACACTTCCTACAAGACCCGATATACTCGCTTATGTCTCTAGCCATAGAAGGCCAGTAGTATCTTGGCGAAGCTATGCTAAGCATCTTTTTTACACCCAAATGTGCGCCTAGACTGACGTCATGTATTTGGTGCAATAATTTCTCCACCATTGACTGTGGGACCACTAACTGGGCCCTCTCCTCTATCTGAGCCTTTCTCGTTCTTGGAGGCACCCTGTACAAAATTCCTCCGGACAACAAGAAGCAGTCGTGTTGTAATAACACCCCTCTGGCTCTCGTGTTATCCTTGGGAAGCTTTTCCCTCTCTATGTAGTTTGTTATATCGCTGCAAAATTCGTCAGTGATTTGTTCTTTCTCAAACACTTCCCTTGTCCCTAAGGTCCCATACTCCGTGATAAGCTTCTCATAGAATGCTGTATCAGTGATTTGCACGCGCCCTCACACCTTTTCTTCTTCTCTCCTTCTGATACTTCCCAACCAGTGATGGGACTCCAAGAGTTTTTCTCCTTCTTGAAACTCCTTTGTGGATGAGGGTTGTCTCCTCTGGTGTTTCCTCCTCAGCTTCTGTATCTCTTTCCTGTGTAGGCGCTCCCTGACTATCAGACTGACTATCTTCCTCCCCAGAGTCTTCCTCGCCTAAATTCTTGGCTTTGTTTCTCTCCTCAATCCACAGAGCCATTCTTCTCGTTACAGGTGGGTTTTCCCTAGTAACCATCATTATCTGCTCTCCTGGCGTGCCCAGGCGCATCACCACTGTGCCATCGACTTGTGTGAAGTCATTACCATCATCCTCGCCTGGTGCCGTGTTCCTCTCTGGCTCTGGTGTACTTACCTGAATAATAGGGGTGTCATCCGTTTAGTCTCGCCTTTTATTTCTGAGCCGTCCATTCTTCAAGATAGACGGTCTTCTATATTTTCTGATGGGTGATGCCTCCAGTATCTCATCCTTATCGTAGAATCGGATATGATTTACTGCTTTAAACCTTACCTGTCTCTGTTGTCCCCCCTGCTCCTCTCTAGCTGTTATGCCATCCCCAAAATATGGCATTCTCGATAAAATATCGGCCGTGATGTTGCATTTCCCTTTGATGTGCCTCATTGTGAAATCAAAGTTGCTGAACCAGTCGATCCATCGTGCCATTCTCCCTGTGAGGTCCTGTTTAGCGTTTAAGGCCAGTAGTGCCGCATGATCAGTGTACACATCGAAGTGGCTGCCCAGCACATAGTGTTTAAACTTCTCCAAGCCATATCGGACGGCTGCCAGTTCCTTTTCTGTGGCCGAGAAATTTTGTTCTGCTGATGACAGACTTCTACCTGCAAATGCAACCGGCCTATGGAAACAATTATCGTGCAACTGAGTTAACACAATGCCAATACCTACCCGACTGGCATCACACCATATGGTGAACTCTTTAGCATAATCTGGGTACCTGAGAACGACATCCTCGCACATTGATCGCTTCACTGCCTTGAAAGCTCTATCTGCCTCTGTATTCCACTGAAAACGCTCCCTCCTACCAAGTTTCTTGGTTAATTGATACAAGGGGACCATTTTGTCAGCAAACCCAGGAATAAATGTCCTGTAATAATTTGCTAAGCCGTTGAAGGCCCTCATCTCTCTAACAGTTTTTGGTATTGGGTATGAACGTATTATACGAACCTTCTCTGGGTCCAGTTGTAGCCCATCTTTTGTAACCACAAACCCCAGAAATTGCATAATTTCATATCCGAACGCACATTTCTCGGCCCTGAATTTAAGTTTAGCCCCTTTGAAAGCCTGCAACACTTCCTCCACGTGTCGCAAATGTTCCTCCCATGTTTGTGAAGCAATAATCACATCATCCATGTATGGCAATGCATTTGGGACATATCTCAGCACGCTCTCAATCACCGAATGAAATGCTTTAGGTGAAGTTTTAAGCCCCATCGGCATAACTCTGTACTGGTATACCCCCTTGGGCGTGACAAAACTAGTTTTAGGCTTGTCCTCGGGCCTCAAAGGCACTTGAAAAAATCCCGAATGGCAGTCCAGCTTGGAGAAAAACCTTCCCCCTAGCCCCCCGACGTTCTCCAACGTCTCATCTGCTGAGGGGAAGACCCTACATTCGTTTTTTATACATTTATTGATTTTCCTGTAGTCTATGACAATTCTATATTTTTTGTCCTGTTTTTCAGCTGCCTTCCCCTTTTCCACCAGGAAGCATGGTGCAGCAAACTCAGACTCGCCATTTGTTCGTTCGATAATGCCCAAGCGCATCTGCTCCTCTAGCATCGTCTCCAATACCTTCGTCATATGAGGGTTGGTACGGTATGGGTTTCGGATTGGAGCCACATACTTTTCTTTCAGTTCTATTTTGTGTGCAAATATATCTGTTGTCGAGATCGGCGAATCTTTTGTGGCGAAAACCGCGTGGTAACGCTGCAGCAGGCTTGCCATACTCAGCTTCTGCTCCGTCGTCAGCTTATCGCCTAAAGTATAATCAACCCTCGCCTAATTGCATGCCGCTTTACCTACCTCATTAATCGGCTGCTCTGTTTGACTGGAAACATTCGTCGCCACATAATCATCTTCGTCAACCACAGAAAATGCTGCCAAAACAGAACCTTTTCCCAATTTTATCGGTGTGTTCGCTGCGTTAAATAAGGTAACAGGTACATTGTTCCCCCCTCGCTGGGGCCTTACGAGGGCTCTCTTGACCGCAAATGGGACCTGCACACATCTTTTCAAATTGTCAATTACTCCCACTGCATGATCTAAATTTTGATGGGCTGAAACCACTGCCATGCAAGTAAATTTGGATTTAGGAGGTATTATTTTCGGTTTGGTTAGTCTAACGGTGTAATGGTCAGGGTCCTGCATCTGGAAATCAATCTTGGCCTTTCTTGCTTTCAAGAAATCAACCCCTATGGTACACTGAAGGGAAAGGCCCCTCACAACATAAAACCATGCGTTAGTATGGGCTTTTCCAATGTTAATAGACAATAACACCCTTTCATTCGACTTGTGGCGCCCCCCATCGGCTGTGTAAATAACCAAATATGTCTGTACACGGCGAAGCAGTGCCCCCTTTTGCTGCACTACTTGGTTTAGTGTGTCAGTCGAGATGCAGCTGATACTAGCACCAGTGTCCACCAGGCAATTGATTTTCGCCGAGCCAATTATGCAAATTGTTCTGCAGTTTTCAAGCTGAACTGTCACTCTACCCGCGTCACTATCTTGGAGTACTAGTCGCGAGGAACGATCCTCGCTCTCTTCTGAATTTTCATTTTTATTTTGTGTCACCTCTTCTCGCTTTCTTAAGGACATTAACCCTTCATCTCCTTGCGTCTGAAGTTTCAATTTCTGCGTTGCTTTATCCTTTTCACGCTTCTCCCTTTTCTCTTCCTGTATCTTCCATCTTCGTCTTTTCTGGTTCCATCTCTTTCTTACTGCTCTTGTCACATCTCTTTCCCGGGAGGCCATCTCCTGCACCTCCTGTGTTCCCTTCTCCTCTCTCATACTTGTTTTAGTAGTATTTATTGAAATTGAAATCTTGTTCTCATCCTCTTCAGATTGGTCATCTCCTTCTGCTGGTATGGCTGGCGACATTCCAACCGGCTCTTCTACTGAAAATTCTGCCGATACACTCCGTCTTTGACAACACCAGTTGTTTTTGTTGGCTGTACTTCGGCCTTCTTATTCTTATCTCTCTCCTGGCGTCTCTCCCCTTCTTCTCCCCTTGGAGTCCATTCTCTTTCCCCTGGGGGTAGATGTTCGAGGGCTCTTGGACGTGTGCTAACATTACTGGGAGTAATATCATAACCTTTCATCGCCAGAGAGGCTATCATTGACTGTGTGGATCCCACTAGGTGAAGTCTCAGAGCTTTCTCATTTTGTTCATCCGATATCTCATGTTTCCTGGCCGCTCTTCTAGCTTCCTCGCAGGTACGAGGAGCTTCTGTCAGAACTCTCTCCGCCAACCCATCCTTCAGACCTGCTATGAAAGCTTTCAATTTTTCATCCTCATGCAGCGATGTTCTTGCTAACAATACCAGCATAGCATCTGCATAGGTTTCCACACTTTCACCTGATTCCTGTCGTCGACACGAATAGTCATCCTTTACTTCACTGTATGGCATCTCTTGAAACTTACTCAGGAATTTGGCCTTAATATCTGAGTACGACACTGTACCCCTTTTTCTAGCTGATACTGATGCGACCTGTTGGTAATAAGCTTTTGCTGATCCCTCCAATCTACCTGCTAGCCCCTGGAGCCAGTATGACTCAGGTATGCCCAAGGCACTTGCATAATCTAAGTATTCGGTCAGGAATTCGGACACATTCCTGGTGGCTGTTGAGTGGCAAAAATTCTCTGGTCCTATAATGAAGTGTCGCATTGCTGCCCCTCCCCCTCCATTAGACTTCTCCGACCATTTTTCTGTTTGTGCAGAGGCAAACGTTGGGAGCACATTAGGTAGCCTATACATTTCAGTTATGTCGCCCGAATCCAGGGAGCAAATCGTGCTACCAGCCCCCATCTTTGCTGGCTGCTGGGTTGCTCTGTGTGGTGTACGAGGCATTCTATTTTTAGGCTGCTCATCCCCTCTGACGTTAGTCAGATTCTTGACCAGCTCTGTAAGGTGTTTCCGGTCTTGTTTGTATCGCATAGACGCATCTCTAAATTGTGCACTTTCCTTGTCATGTTCTATTTTCAGCTTATCCATCTCTGACGCCAGCCAGTCTGCTCTTGCTTCCCTCATTTGGTTTTCCTTTTCCATATCCTCGCACCATTCTCTATTTCTAGCCTCTCTCTCCTCTTCCATCTCTTGTCTCGCTATTTCCGCTCTTTCCCACTCCTCCCGGTCACTTTCTTCTTTTCTGTTTGCCCTGGCTCTGGCTCATCTCTCTTCCTCCAGTTCCCTTTTTAGCTCATCCAACTCCTGGTTGTGCTTCTCTCTCTCCTTTACTACAAATTTGTTCCTTTGCTGATCTCTCTTGTCCATGTTTTGCTGCACATTTTTCCAGTCGTTTTGCAATGCAATGATTGTATTTTTGTTCTCTGTTTCTGCAGCTTTTACTCTCTGTCGCGTGCCGTCCTCCCATGCTATTTTTAGTGCATTTATTCTAGCCTCGTATCCATCTTCCGCATCTTTCAACATTTTGTCATTTGTCCGTTCCCAATCACTCCTCATATCCTGAACTGCCCTCAGGGTATCATCTTCCGCCGTTCTAAGAGCAGCTTGTGTTCTTTGTAACTCTTTACTAACTATGTCCACACTTTGCCTGAGCAATTCCTCCTTGGCTCCTTGCGGACTTAAATAGTCAAAGTTAGGATTATAAGGAAGCGGCACCAAGGGATCTGAATAATATGGTGGTTTATCAGGCCCCCACATTACTTCTGGTAATAATGGTGCTCTAGGGTCATCACAAAAATCTGTGGCGAAGGGATTGTTTCGTTTTGGCTTAGCGCCTCCCCCTGCTGTACTTTCAGCACTTAAGTTGGCGTAACTTGGCGGTTCATGAACAGAAGAGTCTGGTGACGAGTCTTCTGTACTTTCCCTTTCCGTTTTCACCTCCCTATTAACATGAACCCCCACACTAGGCTTCGCGGATGCCTTCATTCTCGCCAACCTTTTTTCCATCAATTTCGCAAGATTCTTGATTCCATCTTTAATTATGGATACTTTTTCTCTTTCCACTTTGCCAATTCGCTCTGTTGTTTCAACAAAATTCTTTGCACTTTGCGTTATTCGATCATTGTTTTTCTGTATCTCCTTCACCAAGTCCGCCACAGAAGAAGCTTGTTCCGACATTTAACCAACTTATATCTATACTCACCCCACCCTTCTGCACACTATCTCCAATCCCGTGGTTCTCCAACCAGTGTTGCGCGCATAGCTTCGGATCTTTATGCTATTGGATGGTGCTTCGGGCCAGGGTGAATATATTTAGCTAGTAGTCGTATGCATTCGAATGTAATTGGGCCTCTGGGTCTTGATTCTCATGGTGTTCAATACAGTACAGTATTAAGAGATAGGTGGCTATATTTCATAGAGAGTCATTGTCGTATATAGTAGTTTGTAGGATTCCAGTATGAACAACACAACACGAAGAGTTTTAGTACGCCACTACTTGTGTATTGTATCCTATCCTGTACATAGATGCTAGGTTGATAATCCCTTCCCAGAGTTGTATATAGTGAGCCATTAGAGAGATCTTATGGGGACTCCTTCCCTAGAATATCCCTAGGGTTGATGTTACTTGTTACTGATTGTTACTGATTGTTGTTACTTCCCCTTCTCTACTTGTTACTCGTTGTCTTCTTGTATATATGATCATGTCCCCCGTATATATACCCAGGTGATGAGTGTCGGGTCTCCCCATTGGTGGATCCTTATCCTATTATATCTCCCTTCCCTCTGGCCCCTCCCACCCCCTGGCGCATGCCTTAGTCAAAGTCAAATATCCTACCCTACTACCCATCCCTACTGCCCTCTTGTGTTAACCACGGTTACTACAGTAGTCAGACGATACAGTGTAATTACTAACATGATAATAGCAATACAATCAGTCCCATATGATTTATTATTTTTAAATTGTGATAAAGGGCTGCTATGAGACAGAATAAGAAAAAGTAAAATGAAATAAAATGGAATCAATATTACCGATATACTTGTACGAATATGAGTAAATTTTCAGGTTTTGCACGTTCAATACAGTATGTTGCAATGATATCACTCAGTACAGGGTGATGTGATTTAACATAAATAATTTCAATTGACTGTGTCTGGTTTGATTTATTTTCACTCCAGATCTGATAGCATACTTATAAATGTTATTCAAGTAAATAATAAACATGATACTATACAGTAGGCAACAGTACAAATTAGTTGGCATGTACTTCTTTCCAGATCTGACAATCTAGAAAGTATCCGCTGCAAGATTTTCAAGGTTTTCTATGGTTTCTATTAGGTTAGAATGGTAGGCCTACGTTCTTGGTGACAGTAAATAGAAGAAAAATGGATCGGCACTGGATATCTAGTATATATAATTGTCCCTGCCATCAATATACTTGATGCTATATATAAGTGTCCCTGGGCCATCAATATACTAGATGCTATATATAAGTGTCCCTGGGCCATCAATATACTAGATGCTATATATAAGTGTCCCTGGGCCATCAATATACTAGATGCTGTATATAAGTGTCCTTGGGCCATCAATATACTAGATGCTATATGTAAGTGTCCCTGGGCCATCAATATACTAGATGCTATATATAAGTGTTCCTGGGCCATCAATATACTTGATGCTATATATAAGTGTCCCTGGGCCATCAATATACTTGATGCTATATGTAAGTGTCCCTGGGCCATCAATATACTAGATGCTATATATATAAGTGTTCCTGGGCCATCAATATACTTGATGCTATATATAAGTGTCCCTGGGCCATCAATATACTTGATGCTATATGTAAGTGTCCCTGGGCCATCAATATACTAGATGGTTTATATGTGTGTCCCTGAGCCATCATTATACTAGATGGTATATATGAGCAAATCCACCATTTGGTCGTCATTTGACCCTAAAATCGTCTTTTGCTTATTTGAATAGAAAAAAATGTTTGGAGACATTTTTTAATAGTTTTATTGTGTCCGCCCACCCAAAATACATCGGAAATACCCCCTATTTACATAGTTTTTCCTAAGAATTTAGGCATGGGGTTGAAAAAACTGGATTTTAGGGCCCCAAAAGTGAAGGAAATTCAAGGGTGGCCCTATAAAATGCTGGAAATAAATAAAAATATATAGTCAAACATAGTTTAAACTTATTTTACCATTAAGCCTTGACCCGGACTATTCCATGCTCTCTTTTTTATTCGTTTACTATGGAAATTTGGTACATTAAAAATGAAAAAATATGTTGGGAACTCTAAATGTCAGCGTCACGTGTGGAATATGAAATCCAGGCTAGGAAAAAAAATAAGAAACAGAAGTGAACAATATGTACTAATTTTGTTAATTCTACATAGACTTAAAATATCAAAAATAAATCTGTTCGTATATATGTTCATACTATGGAATACTAGGTACTAAAGTACTTAATTTATAAGTTGGGCAGCTCTACTGTCAGCGTCACGTGAGTATTAATACTCTACCACATTTAATAAATATCAGGAATTAATAATTGATAATATCCATTTAGCTGAGATGCCACACACACTTCATTTCAAAAACCATAAATCCACCCAGGTTCTCCTTTATAGGAAGGTAGGGCAGGAAATGTGTCAGCGTCACGTGTGTTTTCCACACGTGACGCTGACACTGACACTGACGCTGACATTGACACTGACACTGACAATTGTTTTGGGGAAATATAGAGAATCCATATAAATCGCTAAAGATTTTGCCACTAAATACTAAACAGAACTCACATTTACCTTCATGAACAACCAATACAAGTATTCAAGTCAACTTGAAAAGAAAACGAAGGGGAATGAATGTGAGATATTTTTGTATATATTCCAAAAATAGTTATGTTATATATGTATGTGGGCAGAGGGTCAATGACATGTCATCCTTGCCGCTGCCAATATCATTACCATTACTGAATGGTTATTTGGCTATAACTTTTCTTCTAGTTGGAATATTTTCACAAACTAAAAAGTGTTATGACCCTTATGTCGAGACCTATGAAGTACACAATAATTCAAATCATTATGTGCATATTTATTTTTATTATTTCTAATATATTTCCTCATTTATGTAGCAATAAGTACCATTCTCGTGTACCCTTATCAACAGAGTTTCAGTCCAGTCTCTACCAAGCTGCCCTGACTACAATATTCATTATTAACTTTCCCAATTTCGTCTATATTAGCAGCAATATGTCTAGTTTATGGACGAAAAAGAATAAATCAATAGAAGCAATTTTAAAAAATTAGGAATTTTCAGTCCTGGATGGCCAAATGACGACCAATTGGGGGAATTGCTCATATGTAAGTATCCCTGGGCCATCATTATACTAGATGCTGTATGTAAGTGTCCCTGGGCCATCCTTATACTAGATAGTATATGTAAGTGTCCCTGGGCCATCAATATACTAGATGGTATATGTAAGTGTCCCTGGGCCATCATCATACTAGATAGTATATGTAAGTGTCCCTGGGCCATCAATATACTAGATGCTATATGGAAGTGTCCCTGGGCCATCAATATACTAGATGGTATATGGAAGTGTCCCTGGGCCATCAATATACTTGATGGTATATATGTAAGTGTCCCTAGGCCATCATCATACTAGATGGTATATGTAAGTGTCCCTGGGCCATCAATATACTTGATGGTATATATGTAAGTGTCCCTAGGCCATCATTTTACTAGATGGTATATGTAAGTGTCCCTAGGCCATCAATATACTAGATGGTATATGTAAGTGTCCCTGGGCCATCATTATACTTGATACTATATGGAAGTGTCCCTGGGCCATCATTATACTAGATGCTGTATGTAAGTGTCCCTAGGCCATCATTATACGCGATGGTATATGTAAGTGTCCCTAGGCCATCATTATACGAGATGGTCTATGCAAGTGTCCCTGGGCCATCAATATACTTGATGCTATATGTAAGTGTCCCTGGGCCATCAATATACTAGATGGTTTATATGTGTGTCCCTGAGCCATCATTATACAAATGGTATATATGTAAGTATCCCTGGGCCATCATTATACTAGATGCTGTATGTAAGTGTCCCTGGGCCATCCTTATACTAGATAGTATATGTAAGTGTCCCTGGGCCATCAATATACTAGATGGTATATGTAAGTGTCCCTGGGCCATCATTATACTAGATAGTATATGTAAGTGTCCCTGGGCCATCAATATACTAGATGCTATATGGAAGTGTCCCTGGGCCATCAATATACTAGATGGTATATGGAAGTGTCCCTGGGCCATCAATATACTTGATGGTATATATGTAAGTGTCCCTAGGCCATCATCATACTAGATGGTATATGTAAGTGTCCCTGGGCCATCATTATACTAGATGGTATATGTAAGTGTCCCTGGGCCATCATGATACTAGATGGTATATGTAAGTGTCCCTGGGCCATCAATATACTTAATACAATATGGAAGTGTCCCTGGGCCATCAATAAACTAGATGCTATATGGAAGTGTCCCTGGGCCATCATTATACTAGATGGTACATGTAAGTGTCCCTAGGCCATCATTATACTAGATGGTATATGGAAGTGTCCCTTGGCCATCAATATATCTGATGCTGATGTCAGAGTTGATATGATGTTCACTAGTTGACCCAGAACTAGTACAGATGATCAACTCCTTCATACTCCCATTACACCCAAGTGATGCAGATAATTCATTCATTTTACTAGGGCACCGCTTAGAATAGCACTTAGGTCCCTCACAGTATCATGTGTAAGTGTAGTGTAGTTGTGTGTAAGTGTAGTTGTATTCTATACATGTATATATACATGCAGTATTAATGAGGATTAATTTATAGTTTGCAGAATGAACATTAAAAAAGATAAAAAAGGTATATTATAGACCCCCAAGTATCTAACAACGAAGCGTAAGATGCTGGCAGATGCTTAACTGTTGCACGGACCAGGCCAAAAGACCTAGAAAATTGTCTAATTGACTTTTTATGTTTAGTCACACAAACAGCAGGCTGATCTCTACAAGTTCTTTTTAAGACTGAGTAAAAAGGGGGAAAAGCCCAATTTGTATGCAAGTAAGTAAATTACATATTTGAAGAACCACCTCTAATATTAAGTCAGGCAAAGATTCTTTTGTGGTCGTTTCGGTATATAATATTGATGTCTAGTCTTTGTATATTCTCGGAGCGACCACAGGGTCACCCAAACTACCCTAGTGGGCGGTGTGAACCTCTGGAGTGTGTCCAAAGTGACCACTCCATGTTAGTTCATCTTTACCTAATTTGACTTATATCTTTGATCCATGTTCATTCCTTTGTGTTGTGTCTTAAACCTGTATCATCTAAATGTGCAATCTATTGTTCCCTTTTACTATGCTTAAACCTAGAGTCTTTTCTACACGTCTTGATTTATCTTTATTGGTACGTTGTGTGATGACACCTTTTATTCTTGTGACTCTTATGAATAAGGTTGGAGCAGCAGGACTGCTGAGGGTTGGGGTTTATCTCTCTACTGTTTGCAATAAACAGCATACTACAGGTTAATGTGTAGAATATGCACAATCTTCTTTTGTCTGACCATTTGTTTGTTGGGCAAAGGGGAGGGTTGTTATACCTAATTGTGTCATAATGCATTAGCATACCTAAATTTTAATTTGTCTATATTCCTATACCCGAGTGCCTACCTGTATGGAGGCTAGCTTCATAATGATGTATACTTAATTCTGATTGGTCACATTGCACCTGCTAATCAGGTGCAGAGTGTTACCTAATGGTAACCCTGTCTACTATTTAACAGGTGTTCCCACACTAGTTATAACAGGATGTTTGTCAAGAACATGGCCGACCCTATGCTCCAACTGCAGAGTTAGTTGTGTAATACATTATCATTTTCAATCATGAATAATTAATTTATAGGTGTGTCACCTAGCCTGGCACACAATGTACAGAATTATAAAATCATTGGTTGATATATTTTAGCTGAGTGGAAAGTTATTTTTATGAAATATAAACAGAAACCTTGAGAACCTGAGAATATGCTTAAATTTGATGTGGCTGCCATAAAGATTGGTCCTGTTGGAAATCTTCCCCTATGGGAGATTGTATAAAAATGTGATGATTAAATCAAATCGATATTGAGATAGAGGATAAGAATTACTCATTCTTTACAGCAAGATGTAATAATGTTTTTGCAAGAAAAAAATCCTGAATAGAGTTTTCCCAAAAAAAAGTAATATTGTAAAATCAGTAAGATCATGATCAACATAACAACTAGATAATTATATCATTTAATCAAAGAAATCTGCTTCTTATATACCCTATTCTGGCATAAGTTAACAATTATTAGTTTAGGTTACACCAAATTTCAGGAATGGATGATTTATTGCAATAGTGAAGTAATGAAGTGATAAAATATCAAGAAAAATTTTGCCAAAGCCACTCATTTGAATTTTGTCTTAATTTCAATTTATTCGGTTTTCACCCCAAATGTCCAATTGTTCAGTTTTTTGTACCTCTTCATGTGTATGATAACGATAATCCAATTTCATAAAAAAAAAAGTTATGTCAGAAGATATCCCACAAAGCATGTACCTGGGGTAAATCATTTTTTGTTTCAATGAATGATAATATAAAAGTCATTAATTTGTTTCCGTGAAACACATGAAACAAGCTGCACTAATGTTGTAATTTTCTATTTTTATTCTATTTTTTAAATTTATATTGTTGCACTTTTTATTTGTCTCTATCATCTTATACATGGCTATCAATATGAATTGTAAAGCTAGTTGATAAATTTCTGTTGCCAAAATAAAGCCTTTTTATTCAGAAAATGTTTTTGGTCCAGTGTTTAGTTCTTTATGGAGTGCTTTATGGAATGCTATATGTCACATAAAACTGAATTTTACCTATTGTATAGATTATCAGCAGAAAAGTCACCTTCTGAGTAGATAGCTAATTCTCCCAATAGGGTGTCATTTAGTTTTCCAAACTAGGGTGTCTATAACCTATGTTAACCCCAATGATAACCTATGATAACCCCAATGATTACAGTCATTTTAATGGAATTCCTTGACAAAAATAAGGTAGTGGGGACACCACTTTCAAAGGCCTTATGCTAAAATCGTTGCCGCTATTGCGATTAAAATACTTTTTCAGGCTAGAAAGTATGTAAAAATTATGGAATTTGAATATAATCAGGCATATTTAGAAAATATATTACTTCTGCTGAAAAAATTGGGTTATACACATGCACACATGTTCATTATTATAAGAAGAAACAATATTAATGTAATTAATAATATTCAAAATATATAAATAAAGATTTGTTAAATTGAATATGTGTGGTCTTTTGGTTTAGGTTTAATATTATATTATGTGTCCCTTGACGAGTTGTGGCCCTGTGTGAAAACGATTTTTACCAAAAAGAAACATAAGCTTCTTACTACCATGCCTCTGGTTGGGAGTATAGCAATAGACAACGAGGATTTTAGCGTGAGAACTGTCAGGTGGCGCCACTAGACCAAGGCGGTCTGTAGTACCATACATGCACGCAAAATCTGACCCAAAATGGACTAAAACCATATATCCCCGACCCAATTTAACTCCTATCATATAGAAGTGTCCCTGGGCCATCAATATATTCGATTTTATATGGAAGTGTCCCTGGGCCATCATTATAATTATTAGATATCATATAGAAGTGTCCCTGGGCAATCAGGATATTAGATATTATATGGAAGTGTCCCTGGGCCATCAATATATTCGCTATTATATGGAAGTGTCCCTGGGCCATCAATATAGTAGATGTTATATGTAAGTGTCACTAGGCCACCAAGACACTAGATCCTATATTTAAGTGTCCCTAGGCCACCATGACACTTCCTTAAATATATAAGTGTCCCCAGGCCATCATGTTACCCTATCTTATATGTAAGTGTCCCTGGGCCATAATGATACCACCTACAATATGTAAGTGTCCCCAGGCCATCACCCCAATGAAATGGTGAAATTGTTCATACATAGATCGGGTACGCATCATCAGGGTCTCCCTTCAGCAATTCCTCCTCATACGCAGGATCAATTTCCATGTTCTTATCTTCCTCATCAACACCCCGTTCCCAGGTATCGCTACCATGGGGAGAACCAGAAATATCCTGCTTCTCGTTACCAACAGAGATGGTACCCGGGTCTGACTGCGTTTATAATACAACTTCCTTGGTCGGTGTGGGTTGGTCTTCCCCCGAACCAAAAGTCATTGCCCTAGCAATCATATCGCCAATCTTTCTCACAGGGGAGGAGAAAAGAGGAGTCACGGTTGACAGTTGAACTGACCCCTTCTCTCCAATACCCACGGGAGTCACACCAACAATTCCCGGCGGAGCAATGGGAGCGCCACTCGCATCCAAAATACCAGCGGCTGACTGACCATGAACACGAGCGGGAGAGCCCTGTACAGACGGGTTTTCCCCTAACTGCCGCTGCACTCCACCGAACTGGGTCAGAGGCGCAAAGCCCTGCATTAAATAAGGACTATATGGAGGCAAGGACAATTGAGACTGCTGCATATGCTGGCTTTGCTGTTGTTGCAAAGTTTGCTGCAACTGCCGTTGTTGCTGCAACTGTTGCTGCTGCAACTGCTGCTGCTGCAACTGCTGCTGTTGCAAATGCTGTTGTTGTTGCAGAGACTGTTGCAACATATGCTGTTGTAATGGCGATTGAGCAGGCAACTGTACAGTAGTCTGACTCCACCTGGCATCACAACGTTGCAGAGATACCAAATCAATCGATGGGTTCATTACAGACTTCCAACTGTCACCACAAGGTCCTTCCAAAATCTCCTTAACAATAATGGGCTTAACAGGAGTCACAGCCGGAGCTGCTGACACTCTCTGCAAAGTCAATTTCTGTAGAGGCGGGTGAGGTTGCGTGACAACTCGCTGCGGCCGAGGCGACACTTTCAACACTCCCTCAGTAGGCGGTTGTGTCTGCCTTCTCTGTGGGGAAGCAGGCAACTTCGCCAGAGAAGCGGCATGTTGCTGCAACAAATCCGACATAATCTTTTCCAGATCCGATTTTCTCACCACATCAGAGTCAGCCGCTCCCTCCTTCTTCTCAGTTTTCTTCCTTTTCATCTCCGGTTCACCAGACTCATAAGCAGAGAGCTGACACCTCAAATCTAGAATGGTCTCCCTAGAAAGATGGTCCTCCCGCTTATAATACTCCAACTGCCTGGTTAAATCAACGATCCTAGCCCGCATAGCCGGGATCTCTGCCGCAGCTGCTCTCACCTCGCTGATATCAATCATAGGGGCTAAAGCAACTTGCACGGCTAGCTTCACAGCATCTAACGACCGAGTGACAGCTTGGTTGATACCAATTTTAGCATCGGACAAGGTTCTATCAATATCTGTGGCGGCGGAACACAAAGTCTCATCTGTAGGCAAATAAGGAAGCACAGAAGCTGAAGCAACCGGCCTATCACTTTCCTTATTTGTATTTACCATATTGACAGGCATCTCCACCTGAGCAACCACCCGCCTATCAGTTGCTTCATCACCAGGAGCACCAGCGGCAGCCGCAGGCATATTCAATGCAGCCACAGTTGACGTATCCTTCGGGCAAGCACCAGTCAACATGGCAGCAATAGTCGCTTGAGAAGGGCCTTTAGCAGTCCAAACATGCTTAGTAGGCAAAGGAGCATCAGCGAAATTTTTATTCACCGTTCTCCTAGCCTCAGTAGCACTATGCCGGGCCTCGACTAGAGCTCGATGGCGGCCGATGGTCATAACACGATCAAGATCGTATCTGCCCATCCGCGCAAATCTCACACAGCCGAGTTTAGTCGCTTCTTGTTCAACCACTCTGTAGCTGGACGTCCACTCTCGAGATCTGTCAGGTCCATTTCTGTCCACTAGGGCCCTTCATCAAATGTTTAACCAAGTCTGAACGTCTGTCTAACCTTACTCCACACGAATGAGCATGTGGGCAAGTAAGGAGTTGCACAGCCGGGCAGTGCTCCTCACACAAATGTCGATAAAATCGTTCTTTGGTGCGATAGATTTTAATCCCAGAAGGATTAATTTCCTCGCCCAAATAACGACACCAAGTGAATGGACACCTGTACCCTGGTTTCCATAGCAAGGGGGCGCCATTCAACTTATCCATTATCAAGTCAATAATCTGCTGATGTCCATCAGCTTTCCCAGTACGAGATTTCAAGTAATGAAATTTATCCTCGTACGGAGGCATTATTGGAGCTTCCTTCCAATAATTTCCCAACACTTCATCCTCATCATCCGATTCTGGAGCAGTGGTAACTCCATCATTCTTCTTGGGGACAATATTAGCCATATTGGTTGGAGTCAACTCAATTCTCTCAAGCCTATCTTTCAACCACCAACGAGCTTGGTTTCGCACGGGAATAGAGCTGTCAGTCATCTTCTTCGCCGCACCCTTCCAACCTGGCTTTGCCAACGCCTTTACAACATCCTCTACCGTATTTAGGCCGGGACCACCTGTGTGACTGGCACGCGCCTGGTCACCACCATCCACGGAGGAGCCTCGCGAACTACTGCTCGCATTCCTCTGCCTATCACGGGTCTTGCGGGTGTCCTTAGGTGAACTAAATTCTTTCTTCTTCAATTTCAATTTACCACTGTCAGATTTTGTACTATCTGACACGGCACCAGAGTCTATATTCTTTTCGGTCTTCTCATCCAATTTCTTGTCTGTCTTAACATCCGATTTCTTGTCCTTCTTCTTAGGTTTAGGCAAAGAAGCGGCTGTGGTAGTTTCCTCGCCATCACTATCCCCCGCCTCGGCGGCTTTGGAGGCAGAAGCAGTAGCCTTGAGAGGCTTAACTTTCCTCCGCGACCTAAGCTTGGGAATTTGCCACTCAGCCGCAGCCTTGCCCTCCTTCGCCTTCTCCAACTCCATTCTCTTTTTCTCAATCTTCTCATAATCTGCTCGTATCTCAGCCTCCATTTCTTCGGCCGAACTTGCACTAGGCGGCCCCTCTAGTGGGAGAGACTCAACGACCACAGGCGCAGCGTCTTCGGCTGTGGGCTGACTCCCACTAGCTGCTGCATCATCACCAACCACCGCCTCATTCTTCTGATTAATCGCCCGGAGGCGACTCAACGTCCATGGCTGACTCCTCCTTGTCAGACATCCTATCTGCTTGAGAACTCCAGATGGAGTTTCAAGGTTAGGGACACAGACAAAATACAAACTCTGCCAACCAACTCAACAATAATCTAGGAATACAATGATTTATCGGGGGGATAAGCCAAGCAAACCAAGTCACATACAACTGGATAGTGAAACACGTGTGTTGTGTTCACTGCCCGAGCGTACTCTGCAGACAGACGCTCTTGCCAGCTCTCGTGACCTAGTCTCGCGACACCTCCGCCAATCGGAGGTCTTTCTTCCTTCTAAATATAGCATCATAAACCTGTTGCTGAGTCGTTCACGCCAGAGTACACACGGCCTGGATACCGCTGCCTGCCTGCTCACTATAGCAAGCATACACACAGTACCAGGGACCTGGACTCCCGAGCAAAGTCCATCACTCTTCTACTCGCAGTAACCAATATCATTAGAAAAGAAAATCAAGCAGTTTCTCCCTACTTTCCGTGGGGTGTATTGCTTCGGCCCAATCACATTTCCCAGTAGGTGTCAGGACAATGAGAGGCTACATGCCCTGCCAGTCGGCTTCATTTTCCAAATCAATTCAATTACTGAACCACATACAGTAATTATGATGTTTTCTTATAAAATAACTCCCACACACGGAGTAGCTTCACTCCCGCCATGCTCGTGTAAGACATTATTAAACCAGTACTTCTCGTTGTGTCATTTTTTTTCCTTCGCACCTTTCACCCAATTTTTTCACTCGTAGCCTAATCGGTCAGGTGCTTGCCTGTGACGCCTAGGCCGCTCCTCTAAGTAACCTGATCGCAACAAACCATCCATAGTCTTGGCTAGTCGTGAAACTTCTACCTTTTCCTCTGCATCTGAATCACTGGAACTCTCAGATACCACAGCCGCTGTGCCACCTTCCAGCTTCGTTCCCAGGCCCGGCGGCTGGTCAGACAACAAAGCCGGTTTATTGGGCGGACGGCCGCGCCTTTTCACATGTCTAACTATATTAGCTGCAGGCAACACGGCAGGAGCATGCCGCCCGGGTATGACACGACCTTGAGGAGTAATCTTCAAGTAGTCTTTACCCGCTACCTGCTGCTTCTGATACTCAGGTGCTCTATGCAAGTTAGTAACCTGCACTGGAGTCCCATCTGCATCAAAAGCCAATTTCAGTAAATCTCCATTCCATCTGAGAACTCCCTCCTCAGTCCTGAGTTCATAGGTAGAACCCTGCACATGACGTATGACTTCAAAAGGACCATCCCATTTAGGGCCATATTTCTTCTGAGCCATAGGCGTTGCATACCTCCATACAACATCTCCAGATTTGAAAACCTTGGGTCTCGCCCGCCTATCAAAATATCGTTTCTGATACACGGCTGAATGCCCCAAACGCTCCCTAACAAATCTATGTCCTTTCAGCAATAGCGTTTTAATCTCCTCCACAAAGACACTGCGACAAGGGAAATCAACGTCCCCAGTCAGAGTACCATATATAATGTCAGCCGGGACTGTTAATTCCGTACCGAATACCACCAAATTTGGCGTGCACATAGTACTCTTATGCACCGCTCCCCTATAAGCATGTGCAATACAGGGCACCAACAAATCCCAATTCAAGTCCTCAAATTGTGTCAAACATGACAATTGCTCAACAAGAACACGATTCCAACGTTCTACCTGCCCATTTGCCTGGGGTCTATAGGGAAGGGACATCAACTGCTCTATGTCAAGCAAGAGTAATAACTCCTTTAAAAGAGCTGAACGAAATTCTGGCGCTCCATCAGTCTGGAGGGAGACCGGTGGGCCATACCTTAGCACCCACTCAGTAAACAAGGCCATCGCACAGGTAGCGGCTGTGTGATCGGGGAGCGGGTAAGCCTCAGCCCATTTAGAAAAATAATCTGTGACAACCATCACACAACTATTTCCTCTAGGGGTTCTCCTAAATGGACCAATGATATCCAAAGCAATGCGGCTCCAGCGCACACCATGGATTTCCTTCTTCAACGGGGTTATACCTTTTCCAGCTCTACTCTTACAAGAAGCGCAAACTTCACAGCCGCGTACCCAATCGGCGATATCCCTCTTCACCCGGGGCCAAACAAACTTTTGCCTCGCCGCCTGATAAGTTTTGAACTCGCCAAAGTGAGCTGCAAGCTTACTCCCGTGCAAAGTACGGAATAACTCCTTCCTCAGAGCTAGAGGTACCAGAACACGTGTACACACAACTCCGTTGTCGCTTTCCCAATCCATACAAAGCAATTCTTTTTCCACTTTTAAAAATTCTATCTTATTCACATAGTAACAGAACTCTCCCCCCTCAGCCAACAAAGCTTTATTGTCTGGCTTCTGAGTAAGACCCTGTACTATTGATTTGATTCTCGAGAGAACATCATCTTCCTCTTGCGCCACCTTCAACCGATCACCCGCCAATGTTGAAAATATATGGTAGTCCACAGTCATTGTAGCTACTATGGCGTCATGCGCACCACAATCCAAACAATCTTCTCTGGGACATCTTCTCACCGGCAGCCGCGAAAGCGCGTCCGCATTTATGTGTTTGCGGCCCGGCCTATGAACAATCTGATCTTCCCGCAATCCATAATGCTGCAAAGTGGTTAACCACCTTGCTAGCATACCAGAAGGGTCTCTAAAGTTCATTAACCAGCGCAATGAAGCATGATCAGTTCTCAACATAAAGTCATGTTGCCCTATTATATAATGTTGAAACTTAGATAAATAAGTCAAAACAGCTAGCAACTCTCTTTTTGTAGCACAGTAATTCTGTTGCGCCTTAGTCAACGTATTACTGGCATAACTTAAAACCACCTCTCTAGAATTCTGCATCTGAGAGAGGACTCCAGACATACCGAATCCACTCGCGTCAGTATCCAGAATGATAGTTCCAGACGGCTGTGGGTAGCCTAATACAGGAGGAGATGTCAATAAATCTTTCAGGTCTGCAAAGGCCTTATGACAATTATCATCAAAGGTCACACGCCGATTATTCTTCAGCTCCGCCCCGGCCACCAATGCTTGTATAGGGGCTGCAACCTCTGAGAAATTGGGCATAAATTCTCTATAATATGAAGCGAAACCCAGAAACTGACGGACCTGCTTTATAGTAGTCGGAACCGGCCAAGAATGGACTTTCTCCAACTTATCCGGATCAGCGCGAACTCCATCTTGCGAAACAATTCTCCCCAAATACTTCACATTCAGTTTGAAAAATTCACATTTCTTCGGTTTAAGCTTCAACCCATAATCGGCTAGTCTCTGCAAGACTTTTTCCGTATTTGACAATGCTTCATCAAAACTGGAGCCAAAGATGATTACATCGTCCAAATAAACAAGACAGCATTTCCACCTCAATCCAGCCAACATTTGTTCCATCATACGCTCAAATGTGGCAGGCGCATTGCATAGTCCAAAACTCATAACCTTGAATTGGAACAGGCCCATAGTCGAGACAAAAGCCGTCTTCTCCTTACTAGCTTCGTCCATGGCAATTTGCCAGTAACCGCTCTCTAAATCCAAAGTTATAAACCATAAGTTACCACCCAATGCCTCAATGCTTTCATCTATTCTAGGGAGAGGGAAAGAATCCTTCTTTGTGACCGCATTGACTGGACGATAGTCGACACAAAACCTGTCAGTGCCGTCACTTTTCTTCACAATCACAACCGCAGATCCCCAGGGGCTATTACTAGGTTCTATAACACCTTTATCGAGCATGTCTTGAATCTGTTTCTCAGCAGCTTCTCGACGCGCGCGCAGCAGGCGTCTATACACACTTTTAATTGGCACAGCATCACCTGTGTCAACCACATGACGCACTTTGTTAGTGTGTCCCAGTGTTTCACCCGGCAACCTGAAGCAATGTTTATACTGCCAAAGCAGATTCTTTAGTCTAATTATGTCCTCCGCCTTAGACAAATCAGACCCTCTTACCAATTTCGCTAGTGGGCATTCATCCACTGGCGGCATTGGAACCTCAGGTTCCAACATCTCCACATCAACAATAGGAGAATTATCATTCAAGAAATCTTCTCCCCTTGCTGTCTGCAGTTCGATCAGTACGGGAGAGCTAGTGGGATTGCATACAGACAGCGTGCAATTATATCGGTCGCCAGCAACCAATAAACTCCCTGCAACATAACATCCCAACTCCGCCTCATCTGGTTCAAAGAACATGTCCTCATTCGGGGACATTGGGCCAATGCCACTACAAATAGTGGAGAAAGCATCTATGAAAATACTCTCACAGTTGCTCCTTGCCATAGGCCCACTTTGCAATGCCCTGCACATTACCGATTGTTCACCTGCCTCGAGAGTGAATAAACCAGACCAGTCAGAATTACATTTATGGAGATAGATAAAATCCATCCCCAAGATACCAGCTTCCGCTCCAACCAAACCACTTACCACCAGGCAGTTGAGGGCATACCAAGCACCTCCCAACCCCAGCGCGAGTCGCACACACCCATGCGTCTTTAGATTATGACCAGTCCCAGCATAGCACGTCACTCCACATGGCATCAATGACGGCCTGACTGAGAGTTCATCATATACATGCCTTTTTACCAGCGTGCATTGTGCCCCCCAGTCAATAAGGAATTGACCAGTTACATTCACTAAAGTCACATCCGCATACATGCGCTCAGCCACAAGCGGACGATTGCGGTCTGAAACACAAATCTCAAAATCACGCAAGTCACACACCATCACCTTACTCACCACCCAGGCATCTTCCCCCCATTCAACTTTTAGAATTTGCCCAGGCATGCATACATACTCAGGATCTCCTTCATTCACAAACATCACTGAGCATGCGGCGTGCCCAGCCGCGCCACCAACGTTACTCCAGTGCAATCCATTCCCCTCGTCACCATCTCCATAGGCGTCCCCAGGCTGACAAAGGGGCACAAGAGCATCGGGTCCGTCTGGTTTACCAACTTGATCTATCGACGATGCGGTGTGGATGCTATCAGTCACGATCTTCTGTTCACCGCTTAAGAAGATCCGACCCTGTTTAACAGTAAAGCCAATTTTTCCTCCATAGCCGCAGTGCGAGTATGGAACTCATCCATGGATTTGACATGCGCCTTCTGTTTTGTACAGTCAGCCCACATATGTCCCTCCTCCTGTCAATAATAACATTTCCGAGGAGTTCCTGGTGTTCTCCTACTCCTCCTGTCAAAGGGAACGCTCCTACCACCATCGCCAGTCACTTCAGGAGCTGGCAATGATAGCGCATCCGCCTGCGGCCGTGGCTTTTTCTGCCATGCTCTAAAAGCTTGAAACTCAGCCAACTCTTTCTCATCCCAGTCTTGCTCTGATTTAGTCACAGTAGTCACTGTAGCCACACCCGCACCGCTTGAAAAAGAATGTGAGTGTGACGACGTGCGAGAAATACCACTGGTACCAAATACATCTCTATAACGAGTTGCGGCTGCCGAAGCACAAACTATATTGGTTGGCTCCTGCAGCGCAACATAATGAGCCATACCTTCATCCAACAATCCATCAAGAAATATCTTAACCGCCATTTCGTGCAACGTGTCATCCCATTCGCCGAAAGCATGTACTGCCCTCAAGCTAATGCTCTGACTAAAAGCAGCCGGACTCTGCCCCGGATCCTGTCTACAGCTGAAGAATTCCCTCTTCCGCGTCTTATCGGACTTCTCCGCTTGATAGTCATATTCAAGCATCTGCAAAAGGTCATCTACCGAGAAATCATCCGGCTCTAGCATCATAGCCTGCGGCAGCTGCTTACCTACTCCGGTTAACAGTTGTATCTTATAGGTCTCATCGTCCCAATTATTTGAACGTGCTATCATTACCGTGCGTCTCTGATAATCATGCCAATCCTCTCTACCATCCCATTCCGGGAAGTTCACAGTCCTAGGGTAACACATAGGCTTAGTCGGTTTGAATTTAGGTACACCAAATGCAGGGCCTTTAGCCACAGGTATATAACCCGCGGCTGGATCTATAGACCGCCTAATCCTATCTATGTTAGCCGGCAAAGATCGCCTAACAGCACCCATAATCCCATAACCAACTGGATTAGGACTAGAAGCGCGCAAGCCACGCGCAGCTTCCAAAGCACTCCTCCTATCACCCTTAAATGCCCGCCCACCAGTTGGTGCATCTGGCGCGGCTGACATATAATCAGGCTGAATCACTTCATCATTACCAGATTTTTCTTTCCTCTGGTCGAAGTCCGGCAACTCATTCATGATTCGAGTATACGATTCATTCGAGATCCGACCTGGATTCGCCTGAATCGGAGTACTAGCCTTATCCATCTCATCAGCAAAAGCAATTCCCCTAGACCTACCAACTTGTGCCTCAAACTGACTAAACTAGGATGTTACCGGACATTTGTGCTACGTTTACCAACCTGCGGACAATACCTTGCAGTTGGAAACACTGTGAATACTTTTACATACGGACTAAACTTTCTTATGGACTGGAGTGGATACGTCTTCACACTGCGATAGAATTCCTTGTGTGTTTTTACTTCAGCGTTGTTCGTGTATTCTACAAGCCGGTATGGATTCCTGTGTTATCATATTTTTACTCTGTGATGATTTTTATATTGTTTGAGTGTCAAATTTACCTACTATTGTTGCTTGCGTTAAACTTACTTGTAAACCTTATGGTATACAAGTACAATCGATGGGTTCATTACAGACATGATGGCCTAGGGACACTTACATATAGGATGCAGTATCATGATGGCCCAGGGACACTTACATATAGCATCTAGTATCATGATGGCCTAGGATCTTGTATCATGATGGCCTGGGGCCACTTACATATAGCATCTAGTAGCATGATGTCCTGGGGACACTCACATATAGCATCTAGTATCATGATGGGCTGGGGACACTTACATATAGCAACTAGTGTAAGGATGGCCTAGGGACACTTACATATAGCATCTAGTATCATGATGGCCTAGGGACACTTACATATAGCATCTAGTATCATGATGGCCTAGGGACACTTACATGTACCATCTATTATAATGATGGCCCAGGGACACTTCCATATAGCATCTAGTATCATGATGGCCTGGGGACACTCACATATAGCATCTAATATCATGATGGCCTGGGGACACTTACATATAGCATCTAGTATCATGATGTCCTGGGGATACCCACATATAGCATCTAGTATCATGATGGCCTGGGGACACTTACATATAGCAACTAGTATCATGATGGCCTAGGGACACTTACATATAGCAACTAGTATCATGATGGCCAAGGGACACTTACATATAGCATCTAGTATCATGATGGCCTAGGGACACTTACATATAGCATCTAGTATCATGATGGCCTAGGGACACTTACATGTACCATCTATTATCATGATGGCCCAGGGACACTTCCATATAGCATCTAGTATCATGATGGCCTGGGGACACTCACATACAGCAACTAGTGTATGGATGGCCTGGGGACACTCACATATAGCAACTAGTATCATGATGGCCTAGGATCTTGTATCATGATGGCCTGGGGCCACTTACATATAGCATCTAGTAGCATGATGTCCTGGGGACACTTACATATATATAGCATCTAGTATCATGATGTCCTGGGGACACTTCCATATAGCATCTAGTATCATGATGTCCTGGGGACACTCACATATAGCATCTAGTATCATAATGTCCTGGGGACACTCACATATAGCATCTAGTATCATGATGGCCTGGGGACACTCACATATAGCAACTAGTATCATGATGACCTGGGGACACTTACATATAGCAACTAGTATCATGATGGCCTAGGGACACTTACATATAGCATCTAGCATCATGATGGCCTAGGGACACTTACATATAGCATCTAGTATCATGATGGCCTGGGGACACTCACATACAGCAACTAGTGTATGGATGACCTAGGGACACTTACATATAGCATCTAGTATCATGATGGCCTAGGGACACTTACATATAGCATCTAGTATCATGATGGCCTGGGGACACTTGCATATAGCATCTAGTATCATGATGTCCTGGGGACACCCACATATAGCATCTAGTATCATGATGGCCTGGGGACACTTACATATAGCAACTAGTATCATGATGGCCTAGGGACACTTACATATAGCAACTAGTATCATGATGGCCAAGGGACACTTACATATAGCATCTAGTATCATGATGGCCTAGGGACACTTACATATAGCATCTAGTATCATGATGGCCTAGGGACACTTACATGTACCATCTATTATCATGATGGCCCAGGGACACTTCCATATAGCATCTAGTATCATGATGGCCTGGGGACACTCACATACAGCAACTAGTGTATGGATGGCCTGGGGACACTCACATATAGCAACTAGTATCATGATGGCCTAGGATCTTGTATCATGATGGCCTGGGGCCACTTACATATAGCATCTAGTAGCATGATGTCCTGGGGACACTTACATATATATAGCATCTAGTATCATGATGTCCTGGGGACACTTCCATATAGCATCTAGTATCATGATGTCCTGGGGACACTCACATATAGCATCTAGTATCATAATGTCCTGGGGACACTCACATATAGCATCTAGTATCATGATGGCCTGGGGACACTCACATATAGCAACTAGTATCATGATGACCTGGGGACACTTACATATAGCAACTAGTATCATGATGGCCTAGGGACACTTACTCACATATAGCATCTAGTATCATGATGGCCTAGGGACACTTACATATAGCATCTAGTATCATGATGGCCTGGGGACACTCACATACAGCAACTAGTGTATGGATGACCTAGGGACACTTACATATAGCATCTAGTATCATGATGGCCTAGGGACACTTACATATAGCATCTAGTATCATGATGTCCTGGGGACACTTACATATAGCAACTAGTGTATGGATGGCCTAGGGACACTTACATATAGCATCTAGTATCATGATGGCCTAGGGACACTTACATGTACCATCTAGTATAATGATGGCCCAGGGACACTTCCATATAGCATCTAGTATCATGATGGCCTGGGGACACTCACATATAGCATCTAATATCATGATGGCCTGGGGACACTTACATATAGCATCTAGTATCATGATGTCCTGGGGACACTTACATATAGCAACTAGTGTATGGATGGCCTAGGGACACTTACATATAGCATCTAGTATCATGATGGCCTAGGGACACTTACATGTACCATCTAGTATAATGATGGCCTAGGGACACTTACATGTACCATCTATTATAATGATGGCCCAGGGACACTTCCATATAGCATCTAGTATCATGATGGCCTGGGGACACTCACATATAGCATCTAATATCATGATGGCCTGGGGACACTTACATATAGCATCTAGTATCATGATGTCCTGGGGACACTCACATATAGCATCTAGTATCATGATGGCCTGGGGACACTTACATATACCCAGGTAACAAAATGAGGTTTATTCTACGTTGGAATGACGTCTTGGATCAAGAGGAATGACGTCTTTCTCATAACGTTGGGAACACGTCTGGACTCGAACCAACATCAAACCAACCTTACAATCTAACGTTAGTTTGACGTTGGTTTATCGAACGTTGAAACACGTTTGTTGTAACTACGTTGGTTTGACATCTTTTTATCGTACGTTGAAACAGCGTTTGTTCTGCCAACGTCAGAAAAACGTGAAAACAACGTAATGTTGACGTTATTTCATCGTTCTTAATAAAACGTCAATTTGACGTAAATATAATAGGTTTTCCTAACGTTAATGTTAACGTCGAATAAACGTTGAATCGACCTCAAATCAATGTTAAAATCAATTTAATTCAACGTCAATTTAACCTCCAATTAACGTGCGTAATAACGACGGCTACTTAAGGGGCCAATATTTACGTTGAATCAACGGTCGATCAACGTTTAATTGATGTTTAATAATGGTTATATCAACGTTCATTTGACGTTGGACTAACATCAAAATAGGGCGATATTGAGAACGTTTTATTGACGTTGGTGAAACGTAATAAATAGTGACTAAACAAATAACATATATATTTTTAGAATGACTTTATTTGGCAAAAACAAACATAAAATCAATTCACAGCAAACATACATGCACATAATTCATATCATTTCCAATATTTTATATATGAACACACATTTTTTCGTACACATTACTATATCTATACTGCTATTTCAAACGATTCAAATTTTCCGACCATATATCTATCTTATGAAACACATTCATTACTATTCAACATTTTCCCACCAGGCCGATGCAATGCAATCTATGCATCTATTCATACATAGCAAAACCAATGCTATTTTCCATTTTCCACATTATCCCACCAGGCTGAGGCACTGCACTACATGCGTCTATATGTACACATACCAAAATAAATGCTATTTTCCACTTTCCACATTATCCCACCAGGCGGAGGCACTGCAATACATGCGTCTATGTACACATACCAAAATAAATGCTATTTTCGACTGCACACAATACAGGCAGAAAAGTGCAAATCACAAAGTAAATTTTAAGTTTATTACAATAATAGTATTGTCACAAAATAAATCATTTTCCCCTCATTTGGAAATGTCATCGATCACTCTCACTAACATCCATTTTGACACACCATTTTAATTATCTCCAAAACGGACACACTCTTCCGTCTTACACAAATATTATTCAAATATAATATTCTCATTCCATATAATACGCAATCCTAACCATACTGCTGACTACTGTCAAGAAATAAATCATTTGCCACTCATTTCTCATGAATATGCACTTGGACCTTTCATTTTCATCACTAATTAATATAATATAATATAATTCTTTATTGGCCATCTAACTAGTATTGCCTGATGCTTTATTTCTTCATTAATTGTTTATGATTACTTGCATCATTTAGATACGTCATGGACCACTTTCATGAATATGCACTTGGACCGGTCATTTTCATCACTAAGTAGTATTGCCTGATGCTTAATTTTTGTGCGGTCTACTACTTTCATCTGCACTTCCCTTTCATTGCAGGTAACAATGCCTACTTCAATAGAGTCACATGGTTTAACAAAGAGATTGTCATAACGTTCTTTCATATAAACACGACAGCACACTTGGTTCTAATTTTCCATATTCACAGCTTCCGCAAATGACCCATCATCTAGAGCATATATTTTGTTGGGCCGTGCAAATTGCAACTCAACATTAGAAGGCTCTCCACAAGGAAAGCAGCATCTACACTGCTGAAGAAAAAGCACTGCTTAAGGCACTTGAATGGGTACACGTCTCACGGATGAAGAAATTCATCATATTCTCAGACTCGCACCCATGTCTAGAAGCTGTGACCAACCTTTATCCTAAGAACCCAATCATACAAGCAATTCAAGAGACATACACTGAAAACAAAAGACTGGACAAAGAAGTGGTGTTGTGCTGGGTGCCAAGCCACATTGGAATAGAAGGAAATGAGGCAGCAGACATTGCAGCCAAAAATGCATTGAGGCGCCCTGTTGGGGCTGACCAAATGCCATACACAGACATTGTACCTGTGGCGCAGGCACATGTCAAACGTAGCTGGCAGCGCACATGGAATGGTGTTAACAGTAACAAGCTGCGAGCAATCACACCATCAATCACACCAAAATTCAAAGAAGATAACCTGACAAGACCCGAACAGGTGATACTGACCCGTCTTCGTACCGGTCACACCAAACTGACTCACAGGCACCTTCTAAAAGGTGAAGTGGCTCCTGTATGTCAGACATCCAACACTCAACTGAGTGTAGAGCATCTCTTAATACATTGTCAGGCAACCAAGAGAAACAGAATAAAATTCCTGCAAAATCGCAGGACACTGCAGAGTATTTTCCGGGAATCTGGGAACAAAAATATTCTTGATTTCCTACGGGAAACCAAATTGTACGACAAAATTTAGGTAACCTAAATGAAGCCTGACTTCGTCAGGCCAAACCCTGTTTCATGAAATAGGGAATTTCACAGAATAAAATAATAAAACCACAGTATATCTGCTAACTTTTAATTACTATTAGCGGAGGTGAAACTAACCAAACCAAACCAAACCAAACATTGTGTACATATCTTATCCCTTTCACTAAAATGAGTCCTAATTAAGTCTCAAAAAATACATTTTGAGATACCATTATATTTGAAAAGATGAGATCCAGCCTATTCCAATAATAGTAAACAGTCTAATAATTTAATAATAGTTTTATAAAGATAATAATATGTTTTGGGGGGGCCAATTAACACTAAACTAACTAACTATACTCCATATGGAGGCACTGCAATCGATGCGTCTATGTACACATAGCACACTAAATTCTATTTTCGACCTTCCACATTTTCCCACCAGGCGGAGGCACTGCAATACATGCATCTATGTGCACATACCAAAATAAATGCGACGCTCGCTCACTCACATTTTGTTGGGCCGTGCAAATTGCAACTCAACATTATGTACCCACCGAGGTATAGGCAGTGTTGCTTGTCCGTGTCCGCGCCGTACGATTTGTGCCAGGACATTATGACCAGAACGGACACCCTGCTTTATCTGATACAAGTATGACTCAAACATGAATCCAGACCATTCATCTAAACTGCCATGGAAGCTGGCCTCCCGTATAATATGGAGCAGAGAATGAACATTGTAGACCATGAATTTATCCGTGTACAACTCCTCAGCCTTAGACACAAAATACCTCAGTAGATTGTGTACATATGTGTACTGCTCTCTTGACTTTCCCCTACAAGGAAGACAATAGCCGCATTTAGGCAGACAAAATGTTCATACAGCTCGGTGCGTACTATGTCAAGAAGGACTATTTTGCCTGTATAAAGCAAGAAGTGCCGGAGTTCCGTGGCCTTCCAACGGTCTAATTCGCGGCTTAAACTGCCATGGAGGCTGGCCTCCCACGTCATATGGACAAGGGACACCATCAATTTATCCCTCCATAACTGCTCTGCCTTTGACACAAAATACCTCACGACATTGTGTACATATCTTATCCCTTTCACTAAAATGAGTCCTAATTAAGTCTCAAAAAATACATTTTGAGATACCATTATATTTGAAAAGATGAGATCCAGCCTATTCCAATAATAGTAAACAGTCTAATAATTTAATAATAGTTTTATAAAGATAATAATATGTTTTGGGGGGCCAATAAACACTAAACTAACTAACTATACTCCATATGGATAACCTGACAAGACCCGAACAGGTGATACTGACCCGTCTTCGTACCGGTCACACCAAACTGACTCACAGGCACCTTCTAAAAGGTGAAGTGGCTCCTGTATGTCAGACATCCAACACTCAACTGAGTGTAGAGCATCTCTTAATACATTGTCAGGCAACCAAGAGAAACAGAATAAAATTCCTGCAAAATCGCAGGACACTGCAGAGTATTTTCCGGGAATCTGGGAAGAAAAATATTCTTAATTTCCTACGGGAAACCAAATTGTACGACAAAATTTAGGTAACCTTAATGAAGCCTGACTTCGTCAGGCCAAACCCTGTTTCATGAAATAGGGAATTTCACAGAATAAAATAATAAAACCACAGTATATCTGCTAACTTTTAATTACTATTAGCGGAGGTGAAACTAACCAAACCAAACCAAACCAAACATTGTGTACATATCTTATCCCTTTCACTAAAATGAGTCCTAATTAAGTCTCAAAAAATACATTTTGAGATACCATTATATTTGAAAAGATGAGATCCAGCCTATTCCAATAATAGTAAACAGTCTAATAATTTAATAATAGTTTTATAAAGATAATAATATGTTTTGGGGGGTCAATAAACACTAAACTAACTAACTATACTCCATATGGAGGCACTGCAATCGATGCGTCTATGTACACATAGCACACTAAATTCTATTTTCGACCTTCCACATTTTCCCACCAGGCGGAGGCACTGCAATACATGCGTCTATGTGCACATACCAAAATAAATGCGACGCTCGCTCACTCACACTTTCTTTTTGGCTATGATTTGCTCATCTTGACATTGCGCCGGCCATTCAACCAGACAATTTCAAGCGCTTTATGACACCACCTATAACTTAGTGCATTAGTCAATAGCGAACCAGTCAATCATATTGATTTTCAAATCTGTGAACGGCATATTCTTTAAATCGTATATGGCGCATTTCAGTTACTTCTGAACCTCTCATCTGCATGTGCGCAAAACTAAATTGGCAATTTGACAGAAATTTAAGTGACTTTATCATGCCACCTGCATATATGCCCTTCATTTCGCACGTGTCACAGCCAAAATACCCTGAAACCAACTTCACTCCCTTGACCATTGTCCGGGCTGGACCGTCACAAACAATACATCTTATTTTTACATGCAGGTGCAAATTATCTGATATGTCTATGCCATTTTCCCTGATTTCGTCCTTTAGGTCACTGACAGTGTCTTTTAAGAAATCCAAATCACATTGCTTCGACCCTCCATAAGCAAAAGCCACCGGAAAAACACTCTTTTGTTTTATATTGACAATAACTACAAAAATTCGCCAAATAGAATCTTTAATTTAGAACTTTTAAACAATGGCAAACCATCCATCCATGTTTATTGATATTTCAATCTCGCAATACCGTAGGAAATGGCAAGCGATTTGTTTCTGGACGGATATATATGTATATGATAAGCCTGACAGTCCCTTTATTTCATAGTCTGTTGGTTTTTTCAGTAGGGTATGTGTCGTCAATGGCACTTCTGTGCTGTGATACCTTTCGAGCACCACATTTTCAACATGGCCTCTGCAGCATTATGCTTCACATTGTATCCTATAACCCACTTTCGAAATTCATCCTCTACTGACTCAAACTCTCATCGCTAAAATTATTGGCCAAATAGAATAATTTTTAACTAAGACATCAAAAATTGTTTCCTGAATAATGTTTACAGTATTTTCGCTAAAGAAAATTAATGTAACGCAGGCAATTGTTATTGCTGTTGACAGTTTAGATGAGTGCTGTGCATTCATCTGTGAGTCATACTTGTATCAGATCAGATGAGTAAATCGATTGTTTGCCATTGTTTTAAACATCTAAGGTACAAACACAAATAGTCCAAATCACTCCTTATCTTTACTTTCAAATGTTTGTCATTTTGCCACCAGGGAGAGGCACTGCAGCACAATTATAAGTTCTTATGGGTCAACCCACTTTGTGCATGTAGTCAATAGGGAACCAGTCAATCATATTTATTTACAACTTTCCACATGTGAACGGCGTAATTTGTAAATGGTATGTTGCATTTCGCTTACTTCTGATCCTCTGATTCGTGCAAAAAACTAACTAAAAATGATTTATTTCTTGCCAATAGTATTTCCAAACTTTGTAATTTCCCCATGTAGCCTTTTCCCTATCTTATAGTCTAATGTTCATGAACATTACTCACCGAAAAAAGCTATACACAAGACTGACACGTCTTATCTTAAAACGTAAAAACCGAACTAGGCAAAATCACAAATTATAACTTCTAATCTCGTTCGCTCTAATGCCATTTCATAACTTTCTCATATTGCCACCATGCTGATGCACTGCTGCAAACCTCTATAATATTAAAAATCTTTTTTCGCCCACCATTCTATTTCATACACTAATCCTAATCGTCCACTTCTTCCACAGTTCCAACGTCGTCCCCGCCATTACCATTCGCTCCGTCCTCCTCATTATCATTCTGTCCAGTGCCCACTCCAGCATTCCTTTTTTTTTTTTGGGACTCAAATTTGGAGCCACCGGTTTTATATGCAGCACCCTTTAGCAGGTCCTGCAACAGTTTGTATATCAGTGGATCTGTACAGTCAGTATGCATCTTAGCGGTTGTATCTGAAAAAAACATGCAAAATAATTAGATCATAATACACCATAAAACATAAAATAGCAAATTCGCCAATATTATTTTATTCAATGATTTTTTTTTCATTTTAAATCTTTACCTATTATTTATATTCATCGATAGATGATGCCTACCTATTTTTTTTTTAATTGATTCTATTCTACCATTTCATTGACCTGCTTGACGTCTGACGCATTCATATAAAGGAGGACGTCTTTTTACTGACCATCTCAATAAAACCTGCTGCCATACACTGCCAACACCTCATTTGCCCACTATTAGACAAAATGTGAAAAGACTATCAAACATATATACTCACATCTTATTACTTCCAGCACTCTCGGGCACAAATTTTTAAGGATCTTTTTGCCCCCCTTGCCATGTATGCTATAAAACTCCCAAACACCATTGCCTGCCAATCGTGTCAAGCAGTTCGATATTGTTGACCCTGGTTTTACACCTGCACCTGCTCGAAGGTGTTTCATCTATAAACAAAACATATCAATCTCTTTAATTTGGGATATTCTTATATAGGCCTGCCCACACCTCGTATTGATGTGTAGGGTTGCCCACGCTCATTAATTCATTTTCTTCCTTCTTCTCTTCATATTCATATACAATAGCTCTTTATGTCTACATAACAATATTTTTGTTCACGAAAAATGATCATACATAATTGCTATGTTGTTGTTATAATGGTTATAATGATTGACGTCATTACATCTTAAATATGCTTCTATATATAAATTATTTCCATATGAATAATGCTCAAACATACCATGGCCTTTCGGAAATTGGCGTTTGCCAAGTTATTTTCCAATGCCTGCATTTCTAATTCGGTCTCTGCCGGTTTCAATATGAGCGTCTCTTGGTGGGCGGCTGGCGCCGCCGCTCCCTGAGGTTTGGCCGCCTCCTCTGCCCTCTTTGCCGCCATATTCTCAAGCAGTTTGACCACCTTCTCATGATATTCTTCCAATAACGGTTTGATGCGTTCCTCACAGCGGCAATCTTATATAATATAGATAAACTTAACATATGGACACATATGCATGTATATTTCATAAAGTCACTTACACAAACTCCATTACCACTCTCTAACTTATTAAATCATTATTATTCTAAATGTTATTGATATTTATAATACTATATATCAATATTAAACAATCATTTTTAATTGACACTACGCCTAACTTTTTTCTGCAAAATTCAACTAGAGTACATCTAGAGTACATCTTATTCATTTTTTTTTATCCATCATCTTTTCAAATATGATCCCATTTGCAAATTCTCACCTATTGGGTGTTGGAACATGCTTTCGGATGGAGAACGCTGTGACCAACTCATAGGTGAAGAGGCGAAGGATGGTGTCGTCGTCCTACTAGTCGAAGGAAGAGGAGAGAATGGACTATAGCTAGAGTTGGCGGGCGATTGACTCTCTACTCTTGAACCGCTTTGATGCTGACTGTAGTTCATGGAAGTAGATTGTTGCCCGCCCGGAAGCTGACTGTAGTTCATGGAATTAGATTGTTGCCCGCCCGGACTGTAGTTCATGGAATTAGATTGTTGCCCGCCCTGACTGTAGTTCATTGAATTAGATTGTTGCCCACCCGGAAGCTGACTGTAGTTCATGGAAGTAGATTGTTGCCCGCCCGGAAGCTGACTGTAGTTCATGGAATTAAATTGTTGCACGCCCGGATTGTAAAAGTTTTGTCCAAGGTAGCCGGAAGTAGCCTCATAATTCGCTCTGCTGCTTGACGCAGCCAAGTTTGTGGCACTGTACATAATTCCATTATACGACATTGGGGGTGCGCCTCCATTTACGACTCCAACATTGGACGCTTGAAATTGCGCTTCTACCGATGGTGGCGACTGTGCCGCTGGTGGCGAGTCTATTGTGTTCTCGTCCAAATGTGCATCTGATTGTCTATTTTTATTAATACTCTTTATATTGGGCATTGCGATTTTCTCCTTAATATTATTACTATCCTCGTCATGCTCCTCGTCCCCCTCACTGTCCTCATCCGCGTTATCCCCTGCCACTTTTTCTGCCGATTCATCATCTGTAATGATAGATGATGATCATGAGGAGGAGGAGGAGGAGGAGGAGGAGGATGGAGAATTAGAAGAAGCTTGGTTTGTTGAAACCGAAGTGGACGAGAACCGCTCAAAGAAAGTAATGCACCGATACCTTGTGAGGCTGAAGGAGAAATTTGAGGATTACATGAGTGTGTTGCCTGTGTTTGGGTTCAATTCATCGAATTACAACATTAATTTGGTGAAGGAACTATTCTTTAAGCACATGAATTTCAACAATAGGAAAAATTTCGTAGCCAAGCGAAATAACAGCTTGTGGTTCAGAACGAGCGCTTGAAATTTATGGACATTGCCAATTTTCTAGCGCCTGGCTGTTCCTATGCCCAGTTTCTCACGGCGTTTGGGGTGGACGGCGAGCTGTCAAAGAAATACTTTCCATACGAATACCTTACCAGTGCTGATAAATTGAATGACACTCAACTACCGCCGCATGAGGCTTTTTATTCCACCTTGAAAAACTCCAATATTTCCAAAGAAGAATATGAGGAGATGCAACAGGTTTGGAGGGAGAAAGGAATGAAAACACTACGGGATTACCTTGTGTATTATAATAACAACGATACGTTGCCATTTTGTCTGGCCACCTCCAAACTGCAGGATTTTTACCATAGCCGTGGTATTGATGTGTTCAAGAATTCAATCAGTTGTCCTGGAAGCGCACGAAAGATGCTTTACCAATCGGGGAATGAGCATGGAAGCTTTTTCTGCAAGATTTCTCCCGAGCATAGAGACCTGTATGCGGTGATTAGCAGAAATATCATTGGCGGGCCCTCCATTATTTTCAACCGCCGACTGATAGCCGGCGAGACTTTCTTGAGACCCGGCTCGGAATTGAAAGTGGAAAAGATCATGGGGTATGATTGCAATGCCCTGTATTTGTATGCCATCGGACAGGAGATGCCTACGGGATTTTACATTAGACGGGAGAGGGATCGCGACTTTAAGCCTGAGAAGATCCAGAGACATATGTTGATGTATGCCTGGATGGATTGGTTGAATTTTCAGGATCCTTCCTTGGAAATTAAGCACGCGTGCAACTACGGCAAGGAAGTGAGGATAGGGAGCTTTTTAGTGGATGGCATTTCGCGCAACAAACTGGAGAATGGCAAGAACCTTATCATAGAAGTATCGGGGTGCTACTTTCACGGTTGCCCTTGCATGAGCGGTAAGATGGGTGAGAGAGCGAGATTGAAAAAGCTGAAACGGACCATAGAAAGAGAAGAACTCTTGAAAGAATGGGGCTACGAAGTGAGAAACTACTGGGAGTGTCGGATTCGCAAAGAAGTGAAGACAAATCCTAAGTGGAAAGCTTTTTTGAAAAGCTACCTTCCATTGTTTTATTCCAAGCACCCGTCAAAAGTATCCGAAGAGGAGATTTTGAATGCAGTGCAATCCGAGGGGATATTTGGAATGGTAGAGGTCGATATTTCGGTCGATGACTCTGATGAAGCCAGGGCATACTTTGGCGAGATGTGTCCTTTATTTTGCACGACGAAAGTGCCTTACGAAGCGTTTGGCGAGCACATGCAAGCACACTGCGAGCGCTTTGATATTTCAAAGAAACCGCGAAAGTTACTGGTCTCTGGCATCCACGCCAAGCGACTATTGCTAGCCACTCCTTTGCTGAAGTGGTACTTGGATATGGGGTTGAAAGTGACGCATATTTACCAAGTGGTGGAGTTTTGCAAGGCCGCGTGCTTTAGCACGTTTGTGAACGAAGTGACGGAGGCTAGATTAAAAGGAGACAGTGACCCTTCTCAAGCCATTATTGCAGACACAATGAAATTGCTCGGGAATTCTGCCTATGGGGGCTGCATTCTCAACAAGGAGAAACACAAATCTGTGATATATTCCAACAACAAAAACACAGTGATGATGAAAGCGAACAGCCCCCTTTACCGTAAAATGACAGAACTTGGAGAAAATTACTTTGAGATCGAGATGGCGAAACGGCGAATTGTGCTAGATCTTCCCATTTACTTGGGCTTTTTCATTTTGCAATACGCCAAGAAAAGAATGCTGGAATTTTACTACGGCTGTATTGATCATTACCTTGGGAGAGGTAACTTTTCTTTGGGAGAGACAGACACTGACAGTCTCTATTTTGCGATAAGCACCAAAACATTGCAAGAATCTGTTCGCCCAGAGGTGAAAAAACAGTTTTTGGATGAAATATACGATCGATGCTCCGATGATTTGGATCCCGTATGGTTTCCTCGAGAATGTTGCGATACTCACAGGAAAAGAGACAAGAGAAAACCAGGCGCCTTTAAACTGGAAGCTGAGGGTCAGGAGCTGCTTTGCTTATCGAGTAAAACCTACATTTTGAGAAATGAAGACAAGGTCAAGTTTAGCTCGAAGGGGATTAGTAAAAGAGGATTAGATAATGTCTTTGATCTGTACGCTTCGGTGTTACAAACTGGCAAATCGAGATCAGCGGTGAATCGCAGTTTCAGAGCAAGGAATAACACCATTTACACCTACGAGCAAGCCCGCAATGGCTTTAGCTACTTTTACTGTAAACGTGAAGTTTTGCCCGATGGTGTATCGACACGGTGTTTGGACATGGTGCTGTGTCCCTGGGAGGAGGACGGAACTTGCTGGTTTGACTAGTCAGATCCTTTATCTTTGGAGTACCCATGCACCTTGAGGTGGGGGGAGTACATGTTCGCCAACGCAGAGCAGCTGTATTCCTACCTTCTTTGTTTGTTTCACGGCGAAGAGCAAAAATTAAGAAAGGTTCTTTATTACTCCGACGCCGAGTACCTTCGCGCTGTGTTGAAAGACATTCGAGTAAAAAGTGAGTGGTATGAGGAAATGGGGAAAGTAATGCGTCAGATCTGCTTACTTAAACTGAAAACAAACAGGCAAGTAAGAGAATTTCTCCAAAGCACTCAAAAGGCGCCTTTGGTTTACTGCTTGTCAAATGAGCGTATATGGTCATGCGGTTTGACTAAAAAAGTTGCCTCTTTCGTTGAGTCGAAACACCATGTCGGGAACAACTTTCTCGGAGCGATGTGGGAGGCTATAGGAAAAGATTACAACCATTTGCTGAAAATAGATTTGCCGTGATGAAGACTGTAGTGGATGTTCCGCAGGCCTTTTTCCAGACCCCAACAACTGTTTGTTTGAGTGGGTGCACTGGGTGTGGAAAATCCTTTTTTGTTAAAAGACTTTTAAAGAACAGATCGACCATGTTTAGCCAACCGCCTGAAAGAGTGCTTTACTTTTACGGCATTTGGCAAGAGGGGTTTAATGATATGGCCTCCTCCTCCGACGTGGAATTTATTCAGGGTCTGCCCAATGACCTAATGAGCTATGCGGGTGGAAAGCCTGCTGTTTGGGTGATAGATGATTTGATGCATGACGTAGTGAACAACAAGGAGGCAGAGCGATTGTTTACTCAAGGGAGCCACCACAAAAACCTGACTGTGATTTACTTGAGTCAAAATGTATTCTGCCAAGGAAAATCGAGCAGAACTATCAATCTAAACACGCATTACAACGTGCTGTTTAAAAACCCTAGAGATGTGTTACAAATATCGCGACTGGATGCTCAAATGGGTATGGGAGGACTTCTCCGCCAAGCGTACAAAGACGCGACCAGCAAGCCTTGGGGTTATTTAATCGTTGATCTGTCACCACGAAATCATTCCGACTTGAAACTTTGGACTAGCGTGTTCCCTGAAGAGAACCCTGTGGTTTACATTGAATAATAATAATAATAATAATAATACCAATTAGCGCAACATGGCTCCCTTACACCCATCCATGGCTGACTATGAGAGCCGATTGGATAGTTTTAGGCATTGGATTCATCCTTTCCTATCCAAGTTTGCCTGTTGCAGGAACGGGTTCTTTTACACAGGCGTTGGAGATTGGGTGCAGTGCTTCCATTGCGGGATCAAAATACACTCTTGGCGTGAGGACGTGATCCCTGCCGTAGAGCACGCCTTCCATTCGCCTAAATGCTACCTGGCTAATAGAAAACTTTTGGACGTTACTTACTCAGTGGAGACCATACTAAAGCTTGTTGGAAAAGTGAGCGAGTACAAGGCTCAAGTATCCCAACTTACGTCACGTGTAGAGGGCCTACAAAGAAGCGTAAACTTATCCCGACGCCATCACATTCACTGGGCACATGAACCAAACAGCTTTGCTGCCTTTTCGCTAGATGAGTGTGACGGACCCGGTGGGAGGAAAATAGACGACGACGACGACGACGAGCTGGGCTTTAACTTGAGTCATGTCACTATCTAAGGAAGGAGCATTTTTATCATTGTTTCTTTCGACGCAAAATTCAGGCTGAGACATTCCACCGCCACAAATGAGCAAGTAAAAATGATAAGTGAAATAGCATGGAACCTACTCCATTTACCCTTGAGTCCAAAAGCTAAAAGGGAAGTACAAAAAAACAAAAGGCTACTCCAAAAAATTGGTGATAAAAATAAAAGCGTAAAGGTGAGAGCCCAATTGATCGACAAGAACCAAGGAAGGATAATTGACACTTTTCACTTGGTAAAAGAGCAACTTTTAAGCCTTACTACATGATGAGGAAAATGGTCCTTATCCCATTTGAGTGCTACACTTCCATTCAGAATGGTATGGGGGAAGGAGCTGCTGCTGCCGCTGCTGCGACACTTACCCCTTCCGGCAGTGATCATGGCGCCTTTCCTAGTTTCAACGCTTCTGAGCCCGGCAATGATGCTCCTGCTCCTGCTCTTGCTGCTCCTTCTTCTAAGCCTGATGATGCTCCTTTTCCTAAGCCTGCTCCTTCTCCTAAGCCGGCTCCCCCCGCTCCTTCTCCCGAGACTACAAATGCACGAGCTGCGCCTAAAACCTCACAAAAAAAAAACAAAAAAAGACTTGAACGCAGTGGGAGCAAGCGAGTTCCACCACCACCAGGCATTCCTGTCCAAGGTCAAAAGAGAAAAATCGAGCCTGATTGGAAAGCATTATGGCAACCGAGAGGTTTCTGAAAAAGATTTACTATGATCCTTCTCACCCAGCTGGATTTGGAACGGCGCGGCAATTGTACAAAGAAGCCAAAACTAAAGGAATAAAGTTTGATGATGTGGAAAAATTTTTGGAGGGTGAGGAAACGTATACTATATACAACGAATCCCCTGCACCCAAGCGCAAATTACGCGTTGTAGCAGCCAAAAAAAAATATCAGTTCGATGCTGATAGCGCCCATTTGGTCAAACTGCGTGATAGCAACGATTCCTACCGATATTTTCTTGTAGCCATCAATGTCTTTACAAGGTATGGCTACACTCACCCTTTAAAAACCCTAAAGGGGGTGGAAATGGTCGCAGCATTGAGAACCATATTTAGAAAAGGAAAACCTGATGTGTTTCGCTCCGATGGAGGCCCGGAATTTGACAATAAATGGGTGCACAATTACTTTAAGGAAGTGGGTGTAAAACAGGTGATTACTCGCAACAAGACCCAAGCATCGCTAGCAGAAAGGCTTATAGCTACGATTAAGCACAAATTGACAAAATATATGTATCACAAGCAAACCCACCGTTGGATCAACGTATTACCTCTAGCCACGAAAGCTTACAATCTATCGAGACACCGGATAATTAAGCGCTCTCCCAGCGATGCCTTAACAAGTTCAAACATTGATTTATGGGATGCTCAGTACGGTCCGAGAAAGAAAAAGAGAAGGAAAGTGAGTAAATACGCGCCTCCGTTTAAATCCATATTTAAATTTGAGGTGGGGGACACGGTGAGAATTTCAAAATGGAGGCACGCCTTTAGTCGAAAATACGACGAAAAATACACCCATGAGCTCTTTATAATCACATCCCGTCAAGCAAAGCAGGCCATTCCTCAATACACCTTAAAGGATTGGAACAACAAGGAAATAGACGGGCGTTTTTTCGAGCATGAGCTTCAGAAAGTCCGTGTGAGTCAAGACACACTCTATAAAGTGGAGAAGGTCATTCAAAAGAAGAAACTCAAGGGAAAGGCAGGTTTCATAGTGAAGTGGCATCACTGGCCGTCCTCCTTCAATAGCTGGGTGTCTGAAAAGGACTTGAAAAATATCAACGAGGGGCAATAATGTATTTATTTTTGTCCTCAAACGACTCAAAAAATGAAGTTCCAGGTAACTCGATCTGGGACTTTACAGTAGAACTTAGGAGTACAACCAATTTCCAGGAGAAAGCATGGGAGTGTGCGTTGATGGAATTGTACATAAAGGGAGTGGAAACATTAAAAGAAGAGCTATTTGTATACTGCAGCCGGTTGGAGTACAGCTCATTGTCTCAGGACCGCTTTCGAAACCTGCTCAAAATCGTTAATACCCCCGGTGAAATAGCTTTACCCTTTTACATGCCCGTTAAACCTGAGAGCATGTGCGATAAGATTCGGATATATATAAAAACAGCAAGTGGAGCAGTTCCCTCATTTGATACGGATGAAGTGAGGTGCACGCTTGAATTGAAAGTGTTAGAATGAGCTTTGTGAGCTACCTACCCGAAAAAGACAAGTGGGAAAATATTAGCAAAACAAAAAAGTCATTTGGAAAAGGAGCAGGAGGCATTGTAGAGGTTAATTCATCGGAGCAGGAAGTTTTGGAGCGAGCCAAAGCGGCTTTATTAGAGGAGAAGAAAAACATGAAGCCTCATTCATCACATAGAAGGGGTACTGTTCGCAAGACAAAAAAGCAACCTCGTAAAAGAACGAAGGGCATCCAAAAAAAGAGAAAAAAGATCCCGAAAAAACGAGTAACCAAAAAAAGAGCAACCAAAAAAACTTCTGGGAAACGAAAATTTAGACGATAATATTAATAATAATATTAATAATAATAATGTCGGCCTCCACATACATATTGAGCAATGCTGATGAGGGAATGACTAAGCGCATGGATATTTTTAATCTGCCTGAGGTCGACACTTCTGTTAGAGAGGTGGACATAGTTGAATTTAAACCCACGAGCGTCATATCGGGAGACTCACCCATTTCCTTCCATGTTCCAAACACCTCTGGTGACTCAATAGACCTACAAAAAATAAGGATAGCTGCAACGTTGGAAATTCACGACTCCGCAGGCAATGTCATAAAACCAACCGTTGACGATGTTACCTTGGTCAACAATGCTTCGGTGTCCATGTTTTCTAGACTGGACATTGCTCTCCAGCAAACTCAAGTCAACTCATCCCTTTCGACTAACTGGGCCTATAAATCTTACATTGACAGGCTTTTGAGCTATGGCCTTTCGGATACTATGAACTGGTTCTCGGCCACTGGCTTCACAAAAGATTTAGCAGGGAGCTTGGATGAGCATGTATCATTAGAAGCTCTGAATTCGGGTTTGAGCAAGCGCCACTCTTGGACGGCCGGGGGAAAATCGGTTCAATTGCTCACGTCCCTATGCAGTGACATTACTGAGCAGGAAAGATTGCTCGTCAACGGTGTTCCTATCAATATTACTCTGTATCAATCGACAGACGCCTTTAGGTTGCTTTACGATCCCAGCGCTCAAACGTATTCACTGACTCCTAAAAAGGCTCCTGCTCAAAAGTCAAAAAAGACCAAGACGGGTGAGAGTGGAGGAGGAGGGGATGGTTCTACTTCTCCCACAACACCTACTTCTCCCACAACACCTCCACCCCCAGCAAAACCCAAAAGCTATTCGCTTCACATCAAGGACATTACTCTCCTTGTGCCTTTTGTTAAAGTCAACGAGGGTCTATTGCAAGTCCAAAGTAAGCGCATTGAAAAGTCACCTGCTCTCTACCCCATCAATCGCTCCGAGATCCGAACATTCAACATCCCAGCTGGTAACCTGTCCTTTTCTGAAAGTCACTTCTTTGGTGATTTGGTACCCGGAGAGTTGATTGTGGGATTTGTGTCTGGAAAGGCATTTTACGGAGACCCAACACGAAACCCGTTTAATTTCCAATCATTTAATTTATCTCGCATCAGTTTCGAGGTGAATGGTAAATCGGTGCCGGGACAGCCACTGGAGTTGGACTTTAAGAACAAACAAGTGACACGGGCCTACGCGCAAATTTTTGAGAGTCGCGATCCCTCTCAACACGAGAAGCCTAATCTGACCTTGTCCGATTTCTTAGGAGGCTATACTCTTTATGTGTTTAATATAAAACACTTTAGAGGAGAGCCTCTCCTTTCCACAATTAACCGAGGCAACACACGCTTGGCGGTGTCCTTCTCGGAGAAGCTAACAGAACCAGTCTCGTGCATTGTCTATGGAAAGTCGCCAGCTCTGGTCAAAATCGACTCGACTCAACAGGTCTATTACGAAAGCTAAAACATGGACCAAAGCAAGGGAATGAGTTCTTTAGACATAGATCAATGTTTAAAATCAGTCAAAGGCTACCAAGGCGCAATGTCTTTTGAGGAGTTACCATTTGGAAAAATGCTAACCGGAGAAAGGTTTTATGTTGTTAATACAGCTAGACTGTCATTGTCACAAAATGTTATTGGACACTGGACTGTTATATATATTTCAAAGAATAATACTTTTGTAGAGTTTTTTGACTCGATGGGTAAAGATCCGAGTTATTACCACCGGGAAATGTTACAATTCTGTATAGACAATGGCGAGAAATACAAGTACAGCTCTAAAAAGCTTCAATGTAGTGATTCTGCCCTTTGTGGACAGTTTTCGACGGTGTACTGCTTTTTAAAAAGCAAAGAAAATATGTCAATTGAAAACTTTATCGCATTGTTTACTGAAGACTGTAAACAGAATGAAAAAAAGATTGAATTTTGGAATAAATGCAGTATAACCTTTTGTTTTCGTTGTTACTTACCCTTGTTACAAAGACGTTTCGTTGTCTTTTTCATACAAGACAACCTCCTCGGAAGGGGAGTATCGGACGTTAAAAAAAAGGGGGGTGGAAGGGATATTGCTATTTATAGATCTTCTTTTTTTCCTCCAAATTAAAACGCCTGCGATAATTATAATGATAATGATAATGATTAAAATAGAGCCAGAGGTCATTCCCACAATAAAATTGGTATTATTAGGTAATGGTTTGTCGTGAGGGAGTGGAGTTGTAATATTTTCTGAGGAATTGGTGGGTGTTACAGTTGATGAAGGGAAAATGGCGGTGGAGGAGGAGGAGGAGGAGGAGGAGGGGGAGGAGGAGGGGGATTGCTCAGCTGTGGTTGATGGTCTTGTCCATGGTGGCGTGGTTAATGGACTGGTTGTAGAAGGTTCAGTGGGCGGAAGGCTGGTGGTAGTTGTTGTTGTTGTTGTTGCCCTTGTCGTTGTTGTTGTTGCCCTTGTCGTTGTTGTTGCCCTTGTTGTTGTCGTTGCAGGCACAGAAGAAGAAGAAGAAGAAGAAGAAGAGGAGGAGGAGGAGGAGGAGGATGACGAAGGAGGAGGAGGAGGAGAAGGAGATATAATAATACAATCAGTTATAATTTCATAATCCGTCGGTGGTGGTGGGAGAGAAGAACAATTAAAGTCTATTGTAGACTCGCTGAGATCCAAAATTCTTATATTTTTGTAATCACTGGCAAATTTCTCTTCAAAATTTATAATGCGGCATTTGCGGAATATAAACTCCTCCATCCCACCTGCAAATTTACATTCTGCGAGTGGGTTTATATCCCTACTACACTCAACTCTCCTTTCTTCGTTGAAACACTTGCAAAAGCGCCCAAGTTGACAGCGCTCAGTGACACCACAATAATAGAATGTGTCAACGCAATGGAGAAATAAAAACAGATATATGATGCAACGTGCCGTCTTCATGGTTATTTTTCTGATTTGATGTTGTTGTTCGTGTTGTTCTTATTATTCAATAGACTTTCAAAACACTCGTACTAAGATTTTATATGGCAATGCAGTCCTACACAATCCACTTATCGATCGATAGTTTAAACTTGCCCTTACATCAGCTAAGAACTACTCCATCAAACCCATTTTGAATCTTTCTATTGTCTAAGACATTTAACGTCAATCAATCCTAATCAATCCTAATCAATGAAACAAAGCAAAAATACTTGACCGATATCAAAAGGTTCCTTCTACGCTGGGCAAAGGGTAGTCGTCACGACCGCTGCCACCACCACCACCACCACCACCGAGGCGCCGCCATTTTGTTAGACCCCACACGGTAGTCCACATCGAGTCCTTTGTCGCGGTGAAAATAAGCTTAAGCCGACATCCTTTCCCTCTCCTTTGAAGGCTATTTGCTGTGATATTGACTCACAAGAGATAATCTGTGCTCTTGTTTAACTTTGGGGGAAAGCAACAAACAAAATTCCTTGTTACAACGTCCCACATGCTGTAATGGCCACCGAGATGAAAGCTGATACGGGGCGAAAGGTGTTTATAAATGGCTATTTTCATATTTAGACCCCTCATCGGAGGGAAAAGACGCGGACAAATACATATTGATTTTATAAGACGACATAAAGCCCTTATTTAATACGTATTAAGTCTTTAGTTAAATCAAATCTATTTGGTCGTTACTGCGTAGCAGCTCCCCTGTGGTTCCCTGGTGGCGCTTTTTGTAACAACTATCCCTCCCGCGCTACACTGTGGCTTTTCATTTCTACCATTGCGTAGGGTCATAGACTGTCTATACAAGCAAAATACACGTCTGAAATGCACCCTTTTATAAAGCAGATTGGTAGAAAATAGGTATTGATAAATGAAAAGCATTTAAAAGAAATAAATAAAGACGCAATGGACTTTGTTATCCGTCTCGGTATAAATCCGGTAATCAGCCATGACCTCGTATGGTGCGATTTGCTTGAATGCAAGTTTAAACGTCTTGAGATAAAAAATCACGATAGCATTATGAAAAATCAATAAGGTTGTCAATCAAATAGATTTAGGCTCAAACGTAAAATTATGACTACGATGACTACAATGTTTACATATCGAGGTCAGTGTTGTGCAGGACTGCATACCTCCCTTAGCGCCAAAATACCATATCGCACCATCGCCATATACCACCTTCGCCTCATCATCACCATAGATCACCACCATTTATCGCCATTATTCTTTTTCTTGGCTCATCAGCTCATCAGCTTGAGGAATGAGGATCATCCTCCTTCTCCCCATCACGATCATCATCATCATCAACATGATTATCCTTCATCTTCCCCTTTCGTTGGCAACTAATATATGCTCGCCCTGCACTTGCCACCTGTTGAGGAGCGAAGTTAGATGTGACAAAGTGAATGTCGGAACGATAGTCAGAGAAAGCACCGACCTTTTGTGGGTAAAAAGCCTTATAATAGGAAGAGTTACTGGAGCTACCTTAGACAGAGAAACCTTTAAGGACATAAACATCAAGTTTCCTAACCTGTCTAAGGTAGCTTTTACCCACATTAGGTCGGTGGTTTGCTCTGACTTGGGCTACATCAGATCACGACGTATTATTTCTTCATGCCCTAAGGTAATTATAATTTAATTATTTTATTTATCGATATTGATATTGTACATAAAATATCAATGGGGGGAAACTACATTAAACTAGGGGTATGTAGCTACATGTTGACATAGTATCAGTTGCTCCTGCAGCAGCAGCAGCAGCAGCAGCAGGAGGAGGTATATTTGTGTGTGTGTGTGTGTGTGTCTGTGTGTGTGTGTGTGTGTGTGTGTCTGTGTGTGGCTATCAACATGCTTTTGTACAGGGGGAGAGTTATTTATTTATTTATTTATTTATTTATTTTTTAACAGATCGCACCAACTCCCACTACCACTACCACCACCACCACTACCACTACCACCACCACCACCTCCCAGGACGAACAGCTGACAACGTCGACCCCCACCCCCACCGACCAATCTCCAGACACTACCACCACCGCCCAGGAAACTACATTAGAAGAAGAGACCTCTACCCAGGACGAACAGCTGACAACGTCGATCTCCACCCCCACCGACCAATCTCCAGTCACCACCTCCTCTGTCAAACCTCCTCTGTCACCACCCAGGAGGAGGAGGAGGAGGACGAACAGGAAAACAGGACCCAGGACGAACAGCTGACAACGACGACCCCCACCCCCGCCGACCAATCTCCAGACACCACCACCACCACCACCACCACCAACGAGGACGACTACCAAGAGGAGCTAACTACTGAGCTAATCGACGAATCGACCACAAAAGATGGAGGGAACAATAACGATGGAGGAACAGGCGCCATTCCTGAGGATAGACATCAACATTCACTTTCCTCAGGAATGTCATCTGTTCCTCCGGACGGACTTTCGGGGGGAAGTGATGAGGGAAGTAAGGCAAGGGACGATGGGGGCCTTCGTCGACCAGAGGGGAGGGGTGCTGCGCCTCATCATAGCGGGGGGAGGGCAGCACCTCTTTCTCCAGTGGACAAGATTACAAAATTGGTGAGAAAAAAAAACTTATTTTTAATTTTTTCCAACATTATTTGCAATTTTCATGCTGTTTTTTTTTTTTTTTTTTTTTTTTTTTTGGTATTCATTCCAAATAAACTTGTATATAAACTCGTATTTTAAGTCATGTATTATATATGGATTATTTTTTTATTTTTTCAGACCAAGAAAGTGGATCGTTTCATCCTAAGCGGCAAGAAGATCGCCACGAAAACAGCCAATGTTCTAACTAAGGTAAGCTATTCTCACCACCACCACCACCACCACAGTCATGCTTTAGTGCACACGACCCCCCAACATAAAAGGACCACTTTTCACTATGTATAAGCGGGAGATATTCGTGGCCGAGTTGGTTTGGGCGCTGGGTAAAAGCTTAGGAAAACACTTAGTCTCAGGGTCGGCGGTTCGCAGCCCCCATCTTCCCCCTTCAAAAGCGGGGTTGCTTGCTCCGTCGGGAGGTATCGCATGAGTTGGTGAAAAATTCTACTTATAACTGAACGGGCACAGTTCGCACTGGAACTTCCCACCCTCAGTGAGGTTGGCTCACATTGGAACCAGCGACGACCAGAGGTATTATCTGGATGCTCGCATTGGAACCGACGATCAGAGGTATTATAGGGGCAGTTACCACTACCAGAGGTATTATCTGGCTTGATGCAATTGGCTGTTCTGTAGTTTGTAAGAATTCTCCCCCATCAGCTCACCTCATTGGGACTGTATCGAAAAATTAGTGTGGCTTACCGCCAAATTCCATATACAGCATTGAAATTAATAGACTTTGTCAATGCGCTGGTTGTGGGTTCATCTAGTGTGAGGATACCGCAGTTGATAAAACTTCATAAAGTTCATAGAAGTTCATAGTTAAGAAAAGGATCCAGATTCCTAACAGTTCCTACCCCAAAACAACTAGGTCACGAAAATCTCCTTTTGAGTTTGTTTAAACAAGGCTTAGTATAAAGCCAACTTTTAACGCAGACTAAGAAGGGAGAATTGTATGGCTTAGTCAGTAAGGCGTAGCACCTAGGTCAGGTAGGCACGAGAAAGTCCTCCTCCTCCTCCTCCTCCTCACTGTCGTGGGTTCGCGCCCCGTCTCTCTCTCTCCCCTAAAAAAAAAAAGCGGGCACAAACCGCTGCATTCGCATTGTGTTGATAAGGGCGTAAAGCAACTAAGGTCACTCACCGCTGCATTCACCTTCACCCACTATCAGATTGAAAGATAGAAATGGGGAGTCGGTGATTGTTAGAGTGGTGGTGGAGGACGAGACCCTTAATGTGCTTCATCAGTGATTATAATAAAGAGTGAAAATATGAAAATCACACTTTCAGAAGTACCTACGCAGTCGTTCCAATCCTCTGGTTCTCACACTCTCTCTCTCTCTCTCTCTCTCCTGTATGAATTGCACTGTGATACAAGCACTTCGAATCAATCAAAGCCAATCAATCTTAATAATTGATGCAATTAAAAAAATTGTTCACTTGTTCACTTGGCAATATGTGCAACGTTCTACCATCAAGTCTTAATTAAATTAATTAGCCATAGAGTAGGCCAAAAAATTGTCCACTTCATTGCTTCATTGCAGACAAAATTCGGTATGATGAGCCCCTTTGGCGGCTTCCTCGACTTGCCTTGGCAAAGAAGCGTCAGAAATAATACTAAGCCATACAAATCTCCCTTTTATTTAACGCTGACCTATTCTTATATTCTATAATTTCAGAAAGACGGACCTAGCCTCGCGGACATTAAAAACTTACTGGGCGAAGTGAAGGGGGAAATCGAAGACGTCAAGGACGAGGTCGAGGAAGTAAAAGAGGAGGTCGAAGAGGAGGACTCCTCATGGTCTCTCTTCACATCTACCGGATCCTTTCTTACTTCTCTTTTTGGTATATTTTTTTACTTTTTCGGCGTTTTTCTATACTACAAAAAAAAACTTCAAAAAGCTAAAAAACAAAAAGAATCTAAAACAATAGAAATGGAAAATTACGTTCATTCTAATTTACGGCGCACCCTTTCGGACCCAACCCTCTGCTCTCCCTTATTGAATGAACAAAATGAAAATATTTTTAAAGAATTAGCCTATTCGACCATTCGTAAAAGTATCCATAATAGAATATTTCCCGGTGGACGCACCTCATTAACCACCCCTTATAATCCTAAAGTCGCCCGCTCTCGCCCTATTTTAGACCACGGTGCGTCCTTCATCGACACATTTACAAACTCGCGAACAGACCTTTATGAACACCCCATGCCATCCTTCTCCGCTCCCCGTTTAGACCAAAAGCAGCTTAGAAAAATGATCCCCAAATTGACCGATTTGACCCCCTCACCACCACACGAGCAAGAAACATCCTTTATCACCGCCCCCGAAATTCACTCCACCGCGCACCTATATGATGACGTTGCTGCTCCCCTAACATACGTTACCCCTCCTCCTACAACTCCTGTCCCTTCCACCTCAACCCCTTTTGGACAAAATTATAAAAAAAAAAAAGTTCCTCCCCCCAAAAAATATTATCCCGCCGGTGAGGATACACCCAAAACATGTATAAACAAATTTGTATCCTCAGCCTCTTTCCAAATTTCACCCCCAAAATAAAAGGTTCATAAAGGTCTGTTCTCGAGTTTGTGCGCAATATACACATAACACAATAATTCTTTTTTCAAAATTTTATTCAACAAGCATAACCATTCCAACAGCATTCTTTTTGTTCCTTAGCTTTTTGTCATATTACAAAATTCAAAATTATCATAAGTTATCACTCGACCTCGTCCTTCTACTGTTCTACAATTCAATTTTTCAATTTTTCACGGAGTGCCGACCTCCCAGGTCAATTATAGTTAGACTCAGCATATAACTAGCATAAGATATTTATTCTTACAGTTTTACAACTTGTATTTTGCAGTACATATATTTATTCTGCAGCAGTATATATATATTATTCTAAGTATTCTAAGTATTCTAAGTATTATCAATGTTATTCATGTGATATTTTGTTACTTGTTGCGCATACAGTGTTATAGCCAACTTATTAGTCTACTTACACATTTATATATATATATATAATAATTATATAGGAGTGACAACCTCCCAGGTTATAAAAATATACAATTTCTTTTACGTATAGAGTGCTATACAGTGCTTATACCAACTTTTTAGTCTACAGTCTTACAGTTTTACAGTCTATAGTAAGGTAGCTATGGCAGTATATATTTATGCCATTTTGGAGTGACGACCTCCCAGGTCATGGATAGTTTAACAAGCAGGACTTTGTCTCAAGCTCTCCATCTCATAAATAAAAGTTCATTATCAAAATATATATATATTGGTGTTTAATTCCCTTATTTCAAGTCACTTTTTACTTCTTCTGGAATAGCACTAATATCCGAAAAGGATGCCATGTCTGGTATTTCAGCCCATTTTACCTTGAGCACATGCTCCACAGCACTCAAAGTAATGTCGTCTAAGGCGTGTAATCCGTAGTGAGAGTAGGTAGTAATAATCTTTTGTGTGGTCTCTATCAAGTCATTTGAATCTAATGCCAAATGAGCGCAAGATATATCTCGCTTGCTCACACTTCCCAAAAGCACTCCCATTAGCAACGAGAATAGAAATTTTTTATTCTGTTCAAATCTTTTTATATTATGCCTATTGGTTGCGCCCTTCGAGGAGAAATAAAACACTGCTTAAATCAAAAGAAAAGTCTAATTATTGGCTGAGATACATAGAGAAAACCTAAATTTATTTTGTATAGGATGTGACCAAATTAGGGCTATTCTTGTATGTATAAAACAATGGTGGTAGGCAGCTCGTGATGGTCCTCCATAATGAGAGTTTTTGAACATATTTAACTGCTATTTATTAAATATTTGATATATATTCTTAAGATTTGGTACATGGGGGGTTTGAAGTAAGGGAAAAATAATGGTGGTATTATTTTTCATGTATCATGAATATTTATACCTTATTTGCATATTAATTAGGTTAATTAACCAGATTATCAGAAGTTTACTGCAATTTTAGGAAAAATATTAGATATATATAATCATGGTATTTGGCACAAGGGGTTCCCATGCCTTTTTATACTCAAGGCAGTATGTATTATTAATGTATTATGAAAATTATATCTAATTTGCATATAAATTAATTTAATTTAGTAAAAAAAAAATAAAAAAAAAAAAATACTTATTTTTTAGTTGTCCATAAACATATTTCAAACATGTTTGTTACCTTGTATATAAAATCTAAAGCATATCTTTATGAATTAATTAGCTAATTAGCATAATCTGTGCCAAGTGGAACAATCCACCTCATTTGCATATCGTAATCACAGGGATTTCATTGCTTATTCAAGGTTACATATCGTTTAGCTCTCCGACCGGCATGCTGGCCATAACATTAGACAAAGTATGACTTACTTGATAATTCTTGACACTGGACAAGAAACCACCTAGGTTTAACATCTAAAAGTTGATTGTCTTAAATTTCTGGAACAGGTCATTCATATATCCAAGTTGAATACTATCAAAAGTCCATGATCTGCCTCGGCCAACTGATACTGGTTCTAAATTGACAGCTAGAAGATACATAGGTATGACAGTCTGCACATCCTTCCCATTTGGTGATTTGAAGTGAGATGGGTTTGATGTGCGTTTCATAAAATCAACAGTAAATAACTGTCTTTGTGGTGATGCCTTCACTATTCCTGGATACCAGTTGTCCTGGTAGGCAACTGCCACCCATTGACCTTCTGTAAGATCAGTCTCCCCAGGAAGTGCTTTTTTAAGCTCTTCTTCCCTGGCTGACATGTGATCTAAATGCTGGTTTAGGTCGTGTTCACCTTCATCTGTTTGTCTCATTTGCTGTTGAGACTTCTTTGCACCTTTCTCCATGACAGTTGAATATAATAAATTCCTCTGCCACATTTCTTCATCCTTATGATTCTTCCTTAAATCTTTAGCACACTTTCGCGCCTTCTCCCATAGTTCAACCCTTGCATCAGGAGGCAAACTTGCATACCACTTCTTCATGGCATCCCTATTTCGTTTTAGAAGATGCACTGTACTATGGTGGTGCATACTACAGTTTGGCCTCCTCCTTTGACTGCTATCTAAGTCACCAAAATTGTGCTCAGATACAAGATTATGTTTGGGAAGGAAGGAAGTTGACTGGAGCAATTCCGCATCTGCAGGCATGCTATATTCTCCACCAGGAAGAAAATCAGTTAGCTGCTTTTTTATGGTCTTAGACAACCCTTCTGCAGCTGCTTTTAGCACACTCTCCAAAAGCTCAATATGCTCTTGAGATGGTGGTGTAAGAATACCATTGAATTGTTGAATGTTTCTATTCTTAAACCTTCTAAGCGAAGCAGGACCCTCATATAAAAGTTCAGTGGGATCATTGATGTATGACTCAATATCAAGAAGGAGTGGTTGTATGACTGTGCATAGGTTCATGTATGGCACATCATAGGTCTCAATCCTGTTCCAATAAGGACCAGTTATTTGGACAAAGAGAATGGCCATGGCCTGGACAAACACCATGACCTTTTGATCCTCGAGATCAGCTTTGAGAGACTGAAGGAGTTTATTTGAATTCCTTGCTCCGAGCACATAAAGAAAGTCTTCTCTATGATGCATTACCTGGGCACATGTTTCAAACAGGCCATTAAACCTGTTGTCTTTATAATTTGATATGCGTGACTTGATTCCATGTAAAGAACAGTGACCTTCCCATATATCCCTTGCTCCTTTGTAATCACCAACTGGACCAAATATATTGGAGGCTGTGTAGGCAATTCTCTCAGGGATGGACTGTTGTTTCCAAGTTGAAAAACACGGCAAGGAATCACGGCCAAGATTCTCTTTTCTTCTAGTGTCTTCTGAATGATTTGGGCCTCATTTGTCACATTCTTATGGAAACCAAGCAAGACATGCATCATGCAATAGCAGTGGTGTACTTTAGTTTTCTCGGAAACCGATACCCCTGCATCCCTTAAAATACCATCACGCCAAGAGTCTAATATTCTGTTGCTCTTTTTCTCATTAGCAGCTCTGTCGTTCATATATGCAGTTAGAGTTGATAATGTTCCTGCCAAGTATTGCGTTTCATCTTTTCCAGATATTTCTGCAAGTTCTGTCAGGTGTTCCTTGGCAGTTGAAGCAATGGTTTCCCCAGTCTCACTCGCAACAATACAAAACCCTAAAGACATTGGCAGTTTGGCATTGGCAGAAACAACAGATGTTTCTAAAATCTTTTGCTTCCTTCTTGTTGTGCCATCTTTATGAAGAGACCAGTGATCACTTTCTTCTAGGAGGATGGAAATAAATCGCTTTGCAATGTAGTGTCCTTCATCGTTCATGTTCTGAACAGACTTTCGATCAGGCAACTTTAAAATTTTGGTGTCAAATAAGTGATGAGATACTGCATCGATGACAGGTGACACCTTACTTTGAGAAACTTCAAGAGCAGTAAGTTCATTGACAAGCATTCTAAGAGGAACTGAATATGAACCTCCTTCTTTCAAATCAAGAACATTCTCTTTCTCTTGTTTAAGAGAATCTAGCTTTGTTTCAAGGTTGCATATCTCTGCATTCTTTTCTCTTAACTGCTTTTTAAGATCAATAACATTTTTCTTCACAACACAATCCTTATGCCTATCTAGCTGGACCTTCAATTTGCTCTTGTTTTTTGGGGCATTGGCTGTCTTAAGCCGACAAATCTTGACCTTACAATTCAGAGAGATATTCTTTTTCAACAACTGAATGTTAGCCGACTTTAGCTGCTCAAGCTCCTCCCTTAATGACAGATTTTCCCTGTCTTTCAAGATCGATGCCTGCTTTACATGTAGAAGTTCCTTCATCTTTTCATTTGTTCGTTTTTGTCTCCTATCTACATTCTTTTTCTTGTAATAGCCAGCCAACGTCAATTCCCTTTTCATTTTTGTGATCTTTGTAGTGAGAGATGCAAGTAGTTTTTGACTTTTTTTGATTTTGAACAGTAATAACTTATGAGACTTTGTGGTTTGTGGTCTCACAAGTTGTCGGTAGACATTTTGCAGGCTTTAATTTTGTTCTATCCTCATGACTTATCCCTGCATGTGGAGCCACTGTTAGGTCACCAATCATTGAAACATTACTTACTGCATTATTAGTTACATGCGGACGCCCTTTGCAGAGATCAAATATTGTATTCATAAACTCTACAGATGTTTTGGATCCTTTTTTATATCTTTTCTTCTTTTCCCTCATAGTGGCGAGTCTTTTCTTGACAGTCTCCACAGGAATTGAAGACCTCATGCAATCACTTTCACTTATAGTATACAATATGTCAATGATGGTGTTAACTGTCCAATGGTATTTCCTACCGAAATTGTCTATCTCCAGTACGAATCCGTTAGTGTAGACATCAGAAGAAATAGAAGGCAGTTCTCTTCTATTAAGCATATTGAGAGAGATCTTGGCTGCCTGACAAAATGGCCCATAGAAGGACGAGCTGAAAATAAAAATGACAGGATTGATTAAATTTATAACATCTTATTTAATAGTATTATTTGACAAAAAACATGATCCGTATTATAAGGGCAATATATCTATAGCCAAAAATGGGTGTGCTTCCTATTTACCCCTCCCCAACACATCCCCCTAATTAGTTATGAATATAACTCAATTGTGTTCTTGAAAATAAAGTTGAAAGATTTCGAGCAAACCCCTCCCCCTACTTTTGAAAAATTCAGTACACTCCTGAGGAAAACCTCCGATATGCATAGATATACTCAATACAATATCTTGGAATTCAGTGCATGTATTCATGCCATAAGCAGCGTTGAGCGTCCCAAAAACTTTAAAAAATATCAATTTCTTAGACCTGTGAATCTTTTTCCTGTGACACATCATAAATCGCTTCAGTAATGAATGTATTGTAAGTAAACAGCACCAGCATGAAGCTACATGGCAGTGAGTCTACACAGCGATCCTATAGCTATAGGATCGGGGGTCTGCCCCTCCACCCCATCTCTCCATGCATGCTAACCATGCTCTAAAATATTCCATGGGCTGGGCTGGGTATTTAATTAAATACAGCATATTATACATCATTCTATTCACATAACTCTCTTCCTTAATAATTTGCTTGCCTTACCTGTTCTCCGACGACATGGTGTAAACTGCAGCTGATCAAAACTTTGTCCAGGAAATCTGAATGACTTAAAATTCCTGCTCGGTGACGGGGCAAAGTTCAAACTAAAGCTTGGGATGAGTACAAACGAGCCAAACTAAAACTAGGCCAGTGTACTGGAAGCGTGAGCCGGCCAGAGAGGTTGTTGCCATGGTGATCTGCCTCCGTAGGGACGGCAGTCCAACCCAGCGGCGCCTGGTTTTGTGGCCAAGCGGCGGCCTAATTCTTCTTAAAACGGCGACGGAAAAAGGACTGACCAATACTTTTGAACTGGGAATACAAATCTATAACGTTTTCCCGACACTGTAAGCTTTATTTCATGTAATTCCAGTCATTATTAGTAACACTATAAGGCTTTTAAGATAGAGCGTTGCAAGTGATGCAGGGAGTGCTGTGAGTGAATGTAAAGTGTTCGCTATACCCACGCTGGCCCTGCTCGCGTTGCTACTCCCATACATCCCCCTTCATGAGCTGCTTGTCCGCCGCTGCCTTGCACGCATCCGATACAATTTGCTGCACGAATTTCATTGTAGTCCCTCCTTAGCATAAAGTCATACACAATTCCAATAAGCTCTTCACAGGAGGGGTAAGAAAATTCCTCTGATTTTGTCTTTGTCCATGCGTCGGGAAAGTAAGGCTTAACACCCCGCAAAAAATCCTCAGAAGCGTTAATGCAGTTTTGCTCACTCAAATATTTGCTATTGTCAGATGAGTTTAAAATGTCTTTCTCACCATCGTACATATCCCAACTAAAGAGGCGAAATGTTTTAACTCCTCCTGCTGCTGCTGCTGCTGCTGTAGCTGTTGGCTCCCAAATATTTTTCTTTTTGCTAGGGGGTGAAAATGAAAATGTACTCCCCCCTCTCTTAGGTGCGCAGGCTGCTCCAAATATCCCCCCTGATGTACCCGCAACTCGCCTAGGAGAGGATGGAGCGGGAGAGGCAGAAAAAGCCTTAAATGATCTCGCCAGCTCTCTTGCTTCGTCCAAAGACAAGTTAAACCATGACCAGCCATAAAAGCAATCGCCTTGTTCTTTTTTCTTAGAAATGGTCAGGTAATCTTTTCCTTGAAAGTCCTTTTTAATGCACGTCCAGCCATTTCCACAGTCCGCTTCTTTCCCACCTAGGATTTGAGTCATAAAGCCAACAATAAGTTCCACTACCGCGAAAGGCATAAATAAATTCCGCGTGGAGCCATCAGCTTTGGTTCTGGAAAGTTTAACGTTTTTGGTGCTCTCCCTTTTAAGGGTGACTTTCTCGCTTAGTAAAAGCTCCATGTTTGACGTGTGTTGCGTTCCAAGGTTGATAGTAAACTAATCCTTTTTGATAAAGGTAACACCTATTTATAGGCAACTATATAGGGTCTGAAACAAACTTAACTGCTCGACCAAATCCTGGCGTTTTATGAGGCCCAATGCAAGGTTTAATTCTTCCATCATTTGCTCGCATGATTTTAACTCAAAAAAACACTTGGAGCACCATGCTTGGAGTAATTCATTCGCAGGGCGTGCAGACATTGCTCTTATCGATATTTCTTGCTGAATCTCCTCCATTTTATAAAATGGCACTCCCAAATGTATACCCACAATTTTCCAGTTGCCGTAAATTCTGGAGGCGATTTGACTCATAATGTCCGGGCACACGGATCCTTTGACTGCGTAATGAGCCATCAAAATCTCACACAGATCACGGCGTTCACTCTTCTTAAGTGCAAAGTAAAGCTGCTCATATGCTTGCCTCTCAATATTGACGCCTTGGCGCCACAATAAAATCATTCTCAATGGCGCATCATTTTTAAACATTCCACGTATAATTTCATTACACCTCAAAAAGGGTGCCAAAGTAAGCCAGTCAGCGCCCAACTGGTCGAATATAAACTTTAATTCAGTCTCAAAAGTTAGATTAGAACTATCTGCTCGATCGAATGCTTCAACCACACATTGCGATTCAGTACTTGAACTAGAACTTGAACTAGCCATCTTTTCTTCTTTTAAAAGTCCAAAAACCGAGCTACAGGTTTTCCGTAACAGCAGAAACACCGGCTACAGCGAACTGAATTAGGAGGCGTCAAACGATTAGTTAATTCAGCTTTAATGGCAAACAGGTGATGAAGACCACGGTTATAACAGCAGCGCGAGGGGTAGGAGGAAAAAACACCTTTCGCAGACTTCAGCATGGACCCACACAAGCATTCGATCCACTGTCTGTCGGGCTCACCAGGTACCAAAGTTAAGTCTTTTCTCCAACTAGCATTGAACCAATCAGTCTCATTCCACGATGAGTAATTATTCAAATAGATAGCCAAGCTTGTGTGTCTGCATTGAAGACCGGTCTCATCAAAAATAAGAAGCGGAGCTAATTTCATATAGCTCCCTGCTATTACAGATTCCTTGGGTATGTCTTCATTAAAATAGAAAAATGCTCTGTAGCAAATTTCTTCATTTAAAAAGTTCATACACTCAAAAATATATCCCGAGGGTAAATCCACGACGCCGGCAGTTTTTTCAATAATTCTCTCAGCAAACTGATGAGCCAAATGCGTTTTTACCCTGTGTCTAACATTCACAGGAAAAGCCTGCTTAAACAAAAGGTTTACGCCAAGCCAGGGATAAGGAAAAATCCATCGAGTCGAATCAGGTCTTTGTTCAGCTTTTTCCTTGCTCATGGAAGAAATAGAAATATAAAATTTCTTAAATCGAGCCACATTCAGAAAGTTGCTAACCCCTTCAGAAGGCTTTTCAACGACTCTGCACGATGACAAATAGGGTTTGTCGCCCGCCGAAACTTGAGTGGCCATGTCTTTGCCCATGCCTAGGTCTTTCGGTCAGAGTTTAAGTGCGGAATTTCTTATGTCACGGCCGGACAGCGCACAGACAATGTCAATGAACAAAATTCTTAACTGTCGGCTATGGTATTTATACGTACCCTAAGACCACACCCTAGCTCGACATTTTGTCAAGGGTTCTGTCAACAAAAAACGTCTCTTCATTCTCCCCATCGTCATTAGCATATTCAGCCAAAAGGGTGAAACCGTCTAAAAGTAATTCACTTTGAATTAGCCTTCGTCTGCTGTCAGTTCGCGAGGTATTTAGTCCAAAAATTTTATATCCATATCGTGGCATTATGTGTTTCTTCGAGCGGATTCTATATATAGAGGATTTATCACCAGTTCCATTTCCACTGCGCCTCATTGTTAATATTCAAATGGATTATATTTATTCTTTGCATTTTATATACTTGTCATGAGGCTTGCCGTGTGGGAATTTGGGGATTTTAATTTGTGTTACATTACACTCAGCACTTTGGATTACGCTCTGGGCTTTGGACTAAGTTTGGATTGTGGACTGTGTTTCATGGACTGTACCCTTACTGTGGATTACGCTCAGCACCAAATTGAATTTGTTTGTTGTTTTTTCAATTTTCAGATTATTCAAAGCCTTTATCCAACCAACCAACCACTCACTCACTCACTCACTCACTCACTCACTCACTCACTCAATCACTCAGTCACTCAACCAGCACCACCACCACCAGCACCACCACCACCAGCACCAATTACCCACCACCACCACCAATAACAACAAGAATTATGGCTGCCAACCGTCACGTTTCCGTTAATATAAGTGTGTCTGAGGGAGCACAAATGCTCCTGAGCCTCAGGGGGGAGGAGTATGTGGAGACCCCCACCTCCCCCGACTCCACCGATCGCCACATGCCTCCTCTGGAGGCTGCCAACTCCCCAACTCCCCAACTCAGGTGGGACGAGGAGGAGGAGCGGGAGTGGCAAAGGTGGGAGGAGAGGCAGGAGCAGGAGCAGGAAAAGGAAAAGGAAAAGGAGGAGGGGGAGATAACAGACGAAGAGGAGCAGGAGAAGGAGAAGGAGGAGGAGGAAAACGTGCAAAGTCAGAAAGAGCAGGAGGAAACATCGGAGTCATCGGAGGGGGAAATGGAGGTTGAAAGCTTCTTACCCCCCTCACCTGCTAGCGAACGACGCAACCCAAGCCCCAGACCATCTACATCTTTTAGTCCCCCACCTCTCGACTGCACCCGTGACCCATCTCATCCATTTTATGATTATCCTTTCGACCCTAACAATGAAGAAATTATCCGCGAATTGCTTGGGCATACGGGTGCTGGGGAGGAAGCTAGGTCTGGGGCTGAAGGGGAAGCCCCAGCTTCAGCTAGGGCTGAACAAGACGAAACTAGAAATGGAGCTGGGGCTGAACCTAACATCCCCCCGATCAACTTCGTTCGAGAAGTCACCATGCACGATGAGGCTGGGCCCCTGGTAAAGGCAAGGCCAGGCTATTTCGTAAAGATACATGTGTTCCCCACCGGTGAGCTAAACAAGTTCACCATGACCTTCGAAATAACACCCGAGGCGTCCTTCCAAATTACAGCCTCACCGGTGGGAAATTCAATTTGCATCATTACTAAGCCTGGCAGTCACATCACACAAACCAGGAAAATCTCAGCAACAGAGTGGCGAATGTGGATGAGGGCTCCCTTCTTCCAAACGGAAGACAGGAATAGGGAGTTGGGGGTGTTTTACATGCACATCCACCCGATCAAATTTACCTGGTATCCAGAAAGCAAAATGTGGTGTATCGCTGACAAAAGTCCAATGTCAGAACGCAAGTTTGTCCTGGATACCTGCACACGTAAGTTCGGCTCGTGCTTCGAGTGGAAGAAGGGGGCCATGGACCTCATCATGGAAAAACGGTGGCCGTAAGTTTTTGTTTTACTCATTTTATTTTTTTACTTTATTATCTACTCATTTACACGTCCCGCCCATATCAATTTTACGCAACATATTTTAATAAATACAAATTATAAATACTTTATACGTAGCTAATTCACATCCTTTTTTTTCTAGGGAAATCATCCGATATTTTCACCGGTAAATGGTCCCCTTCCTCCACTCGAAGATCTTCATTCGCCTCTCTCTCTTGCAGCATGGTGACTTTTTCGTATTTCATATTTCATACACATTTTCATATCATATCATTCCATATCATTCCATATCATTCCACTAAAATAAATAAAACAAATTAAACAACAGGTAAAGTTAAAAGTTTATGTTTCATTATTATTATGTTTAAGTTATTGAGTTTTCTATTAGACTTATCGCCATATATAATATGACGAGCGAGCAACATGTACATATATGCCATATATAATATGACAAAAGGTTATATAGCACCACAAAAGCAACAAGGCATGATAATAATCAAGGTATAATCAGGATATAATAATCATATAGGAAGGTATAAAAAAGATATATAGGGTATATAGTCCGGGTACATAACAAAATATATATATGGTATAATCCGGGTTTGTCTTTGATAGACCTCATCTCAAGTCCAAGTCCAGGTGAACTAAACTTCGCACAAACACAAGCCACAAGGCAAGTCAATGAGACCTCATCTCAAGTCCAAGTCCAGGTGGACTAAACTTCGCACAAACACAAGCTACAAGGCAAGTCACAGCATCCTGCTCCAGCACACAGTGTCCTGAGTGTCCTAAGTGTCCTTACCCTGTTAAAAAATTTTGTAAATACAACTTGCGGTCAATATTATCTATGCTATCTATACGCTATGCGTTATGCCAATGCAATCTGAAGTCAAGTGTTATAACAATACAATATCAAGTAACAAAGTCTCAACTCACACTCGGGTCTCAAAAGGACTCTGTGGTTAAAGACCCCATCGTTTCGCCTCTCGCAGAATACTATGCCTCCAGCGTTTCTAAAACCAAAGAGCCAAGTTGTTGGGCCATGGTGGATACCATGCGTCCACCCCAAGACATAAGGGACTTGGGTGTGTCCAATTATAGCGCCTAAATGATATACCTGCACATTCAGGATCATCCCATCGAAGGTAGGACTAATGTCGTACCGCATATTCACTCTGTAACCATCTTCGGTGATGTGAATCATTAAGACCATTCTGCAAAAAAATAAATTCAATAGGCATCAATAGGTATCAACCAGCGACCAACGCTATCTCACCGAGCCAGCCCCCCGCCGGCGGCCATAGCTCGATTTCAAAACCATATCTCACGCGGATCTCACAAATATTTCACATGAATCTCAGCTCAAATCAAGCGCATACCAGCCACTAAAGCAACTCCCTTAGTATTCTTGGTATATTCATAAACATGTATCAACACAAATTAAACATGCTAATCAACACTTACTTGAGTTTGTTCGGTTTTTTCTTTCGTCGAAGATAATAGTCTGCCTGTTGATTTAGAAAAAGTCCAAAGATGGCGGACCTAAGCTATTTTTAGCTTTCAAATGCAGCAATATCTGCCTCCAAGTTAATTTCCTCTCTCAATCGCACCCCAAAAGATAAGGCTCGAGCCGGCAAAGGTAGCGCCCAAGCGCCCTCGGACGGTGTCAACGCGAGCAACGACTCCAACACGGGAGAACAGGCCACCACCTCATCAGGTCAAGGCAGTGGAAATGAAACAGCTGGATCACCCCAGTGCACCGACCTAGGAACTTTCCCACACCACCCCAGTCCATCTTTTCTCCTCCCCCTCTATCCCATATAAATAATCCCCCTCTAAATTATTGTTCATGCTTTTTTTCAAACCATCTCTCGGATCCCCCTTATATCATCGCGACTCAAGATAGTGTAAGTAGTATAGGGAAATGGGGAACCAGCGGATAACCGCTATACACAGCTCTATACACAGCTCTATACACAGCTCTATACAGCGCAACTCCCTCCTCTCTCCCTCCCTCTCTCTCTCTCTCTCTCTCCTCACCCTCTCTTTCTCCACCCCTCTCCTCTCCACACCCCCACTACCACCACCACCACCACCACCCTCTCTCTCTCTCCCCCACCCATATCCCCCTACCAACGCTCTACGCGCGCGCGCACGTCTCTACTGCGTCTACCGCGCGCCGTCTCACCGCGTCTACCGCACGCTGCCTGCCGCGCCGCGCTGCGCGCGAGAAAATGAGTAAAAATGAGTAACCTGTCAATCAAATCGTCCAAAATCTCTACCATTTCCTACCATTACTCACAAAAGGTCATTTCGCCGGTGGTGACTATTACTACTTCTGAAATTTGGGTTATTTGAGAGGATTGGTGAATTGTACATTTTCTGGTGACTTCACCCATATGGGCATATTGTTTTTATTATATATGCGCATTGCTCTGTGAACAGCGTATGTAGAGTGAGTTATGCACAGTGCATATGTTATATGTGAGTTATGGGGAGTAGTCATGGCAACCAATGCGGTTTTACCAAGTTTAGGGCCGAAATTTAATTTTAAGACTAAAAAATGTTTTCTATGTATCTCATTAAAAACAAATGTGCTCCGTTTTAGGAAAATGAGTCATAAGTCGCAAAATATGGATTTTGAGATATCACAATATTTGGAAAGATGAGATCAAGGTGATTCCAATGATAGTATAAACACTAGGAACCTAACCTAAAATTTCTGTATTTTAAGTTTTATATTTTTATTTTTGAAAAAAAAAGAAGTTTGCAATGTTTCTGGCTTGGTAAACCAGTAAAGTAACTAAATATACTCGATACGAAGGTCTTCAAAACGCAATCGTATATTTAATACAATGTCCTGAAATTTGTTACATGGATGTAAGTGATGACTACTAGTGCTAAACCCTCTGAGAACATTTCAATAAAGAGATCGTGTGGAAAAAACACTCTAAAAAATATCTATTTAGCGACTTGGGACTCATTTTCCTGGAACACACCACATATATAATAAAAATATAAACTAACTCGTTGGTTTCATTCACTTAGAATATTGCACGAGTTGCATAGCAAATATTCACGCTCCTTCAACCAACTCGTTACCTACCCTGTATATATATATTTCTCGCATATTATTCTGTAAATTTGTTAACTTTTCATCTTATCAATCGACAAATGATTTTCGTAAAAACTAATGCGCTATCCAAAAGCAAATAATATATATATATATATTAGAATTAAGAAATTTGAAACTTCTTGGGCATGTTAGGTATCACTATGGGCTATAACCGTTGGGAGGTATGCTTCCGTAGGCTAATTCTTTTTAGCTGTTTCTCTCGGAAATCGCTTTAATCACGCGTTTTAAAAACTCATTTCTAATTCACCGTTCATCATTTGGTAGGAAATTGATGTAATTGACACATTTGTGATTTGTTTCAGGGAAATGAGTCACAAGTCGCTAAAATGCTATTTTCCAAAGTTGTTTTTTCACAAGATGTATTTGTGCGAATGTTTTCATGTTTGGGTTGCCTCACGTTTATCGTAGCATAAATACATGCACCAAATATCAAGACAAAATATCAAATGTATCCATGCATTCTTAAGGTCATCTTATAGAGTAAATTTAGTTACTATATCCACCAAGAAATATTGCAAACCTTTTTTTCATTAATACAAATATCAAACTTAAAATACAGAAGTACTTATTCAATGTTACTATTTACCACCATTGGAATCGGCCTGATCTTATCTTTTCAAATATGATATCTCAAAATCGACTTGTGAAAAATCGACTGGAAATCGACTTTTGCGACTTGTGACTCATTTTCCTGGAACACATCACATTTGGTGGGAAGTTGATGTAATGGACACACATTTGGTGATTGAAGAACAGACAGATTCTGGCCTTGATTCTGGCCGTAACAATGTGTTTCATTAATTTATCTCGGCAATAAGTTCGGCAATAAGTACATGTACGCTTTCTTCTGCTTTTACAGTTGCTTTAATACACCAACTGGCGCTGACAGGCCTTACTGGAACGAAAGCAATAGTAGTGCTTAAATGGTGGCCGTTGTTATTGAAGATATTAACAATAATTATGGGTAAAATAGCCAGAAAATGTACAATTCGCCTTCCCCAATCTTCTCAAATAACCCAAATTTAAGACAAAAATGAGGTTCAAAATTCCAATGACCAAACAGATAGTTTGAATCAAGGCTATATCAAATATAGTTTGAATCAAGGCTATATCAAATATGTTCAGATGTACCTAGACTAGTATTTATCATTCTAGAGCCTAATTATGCAGAATTTACTAAATGTCCAGAAGTATCAAAACCGCTAGGTGGCCCATCGGGATGATTTATTTTTGTGCCAGTGTACTACCGTATACCCTTATTGTTTTGGTTGCCAACAAACTCCCCTCCACCCAGCCACCGACCCAGCCATCCCCTTCCCACCCCCCAAGCTACCCCACCCCCACCCCCACCCCAACCCCACCCGTGGGGTAGCTATCCATTTCGAATATATCCCATTTTCCGGTTACGTTTATTAGCGTAAACGTGACTTCCGGGAACAGGTGCAGTAAGCACAGTGGTTCCCTTAGGGCTCCAATGTGGTAGCGCAAACGTGCCAACGCATCCCCATAGGATTAGTATAGAAATATCGAAAATCTATTTTACAGCCTAGATTGATTAGTTCTTCGGACAGAACTTGCAGAGGAAGTCATATCGTTGCGATTTCTGTGTAAGGTTGTCAGCTATCGGTATGTTTAATAGGAAAACGACACGGCCAGGTTGAGTTGTGGAAGGTATTGAGCCATGGCTGTGAAGGCCCGGGCGACAGAAGGGTTCGAAATATGCCTGCTTGCGCACCGCCTTCTTAAGGCGGTTATTGGTCGCCTCTCGTCCAGAGTATTACCGCGAGATTAATTTGGTTGTGGTGTCTTAGGCTATATACATGTATCATATAAGTATGGAATCTTTTTGTCATTTTCAATGCTTCCCACCACCCCACCCCTGGCTGCCCCCCGTGTCCCATACACACATCGCCACTGGCGTCGTGTATATGGGACATTCATGCCTGCGTGCAGCTTGATGTAAACACGGACATATGGTAGCGCCAGAGCGGCTTGTGTCGGAACTAAAATGCGGCAATGGGGATCGATTCAAATCATATTTCATGACTTGGTGGTGGTAAATGGGCTTATATCTTCTTTTCTAGACAATATTGTTCCAGTAATCACTAGCTAATATCGTTGCTTACTAATGTACGGTCAGAGTGAGCGTGGATACTAAGCTGAATAAGCATGTATTTGTTTGGCAGAGACAGCAGCAATTCCCTTTTCTTCTACTATGTGCGTAGGACCGTGATAACGGGTACGCCTGGTCTAATTTTAGTGAGTAGCCGGTGGCGGCTTTTTTAAAAAAAAGCGGTGGTCGTGGGAGAGTCTAGATCTGAAGATTGTGCATTTTATGAAAATCTGACCCTTATACTGCTGGGTTGGCAGCATGTACATTATTCTCATTTTTCGCTGATGCCATTTAAGTTAAGAAAAGAGAAATTGTATATAATCATCAATCTTACTCTGGCACATAAAACACCACAGCGGTGAAATTGATAATCTTTAGACATGGATAAAAACACATCAAACATGGTAAAGGTTTATGAGAATTAGACAGAGGGTTTGATACTATTTCAGATATCAAAACATGCCCTTTATTCATTTATAATCCAATTCAACATTTATTGATGAACATGTTTTATACAACTTTTCAAAGAAATTTTGGAAAAAAAATTCAAATTTCAAAATTTATACTTAACTAACCAGATTAACCATCAATTGACACAGCCAACCCTGTATAAAGTTACCAAACTAATAATTAACTGCTAACTCTGTATATATTGCTAATTTCCTAACATAACACTCCATGGTACCATAATGTAACCACCTGCTGATGAAGCCTATAGGTGAAACACGTAAGGGGTCACTAAATTAAATAAAAATGCTACAACGAATCTCCTGTGAGGTGTTTTTTAAAATTGAGTTGATTACATTCCTCCATTTTTAATTCATTAATTAAGGAAAATATGTCAAAATGATTGAATGTTGTCTAAATCTGTTGCTAGGTTACCACTGTAACTACAATGCATCTAATGCTACTGTATTGACTATTTGACAGGTTACCACTGTAACTACAATGCATCTAATGCTACTGTATTGACTGTATTTGACAGGTTACCACTGTAACTACAATGCATCTAATGCTACTGTATTGACTGTATTTGACAGGTTACCACTGTAACTACAATGCATCTAATGCTACTGTATTGACTGTATTTGACAGGTTACCATTGTAACTACAATGCATCTAATGCTACTGTATTGACTGTATTTGACAGGTTACCACTGTAACTACAATGCATCTAATGCTACTGTATTGACTGTATTTGACAGGTTACCACTGTAACTACAATGCATCTAATGCTACTGTATTGACTGTATTTGACAGGTTACCACTGTAACTACAATGCATCTAATGCTACTGTATTGACTGTATTTGACAGGTTACCACTGTAACTACAATGCATCTAATGCTACTGTATTGACTGTATTTGACAGGTTACCATTGTAACTACAATGCATCTAATGCTACTGTATTGACTGTATTTGACAGGTTACCACTGTAACTACAATGCATCTAATGCTACTGTATTGACTGTATTTGACAGGTTACCACTGTAACTACAATGCATCTAATGCTACTGTATTGACTGTATTTGACAGGTTACCACTGTAACTACAATGCATCTAATGCTACTGTATTGACTGTATTTGACAGGTTACCACTGTAACTACAATGCATCTAATGCTACTGGACCCATCCAGGCTATCCGGCCCGAGGTGGGACAAGTGGGGCTCATAGTGTCGGTCAACTACCCTGGTGCCTACGGCCTCTACCAGAGCTTCTGTGAAGTGAAGATAGAGGCATGCTATGGCTGCACCATACAGGTAGGATTTTGTAAAAATTTTCTTTTTAAAGATTATATTTATGCTGAGTGATTGAGTCCCATATCAGGGTTTTTCACTTGCCCCAGGTATATACAGACAGTCTTAGCACTAGTGTCATTTTCACGGCCAAATGGGCCTTTTGATAAGTGAGGGGTATCAACATGACCGAGTGAACTGTTGGGTCTAACTACAAACATGTGTTTCATCAGTGAGGCCTCCGAAGATGTGCCACACTTTTCAGCACATACATTAGTTTGTGTCTGATTCTCCTATGTCTCAGAGACCCCCATACAACAGCTAAACTTTGGGAGCCTCTTTCTTGGATACTGATACCACTTGCAGTTGGGGACGAATTGATTTATAACTATGTTAGGGTTTAGAGTCGAGGACCGCTTCGCCATACCGATAAGCCCATTGGCGCTAGACCCTAGACTTCAGGGATACAGTATCCAAGAAGTTGCATATATATAGTCAGGCAAGTACATAACCTATATCTCAGAACAAGCTGATTTAATGATACAAAAAGATTAAGTAAAATTATATTTGAAGAAAGAATAGACGAAAATCATAATCATACAGATACAAATAACATGGCACATGTCGATAAAACCAAAAACGGGCTGTGTCACTAAGTAAACATACCAATTAACAAGGTTGATAAGGTCTTGAGAGATGTATAAGTACTGTATAGTGTTACAAGTCGTATAAGGATGGATCATTTTCTAACTCTATGCATTCTAATTAACAAAACAATTTATAAAAGTAAAGATAAATAAATAAAAAAAAAAAAAAAGTAAAGATAAAAAAATGAGCTGATATTAGAGGCACCTGACAACACCTGGTCAAACCTCAGGCTGTTCATATGTTATTAGTCTTAGTACTACTAGGCTAATTAAATCTTACATAAAAAGGTACTGTAAGCTTGTCCACCCTTTTGTCACATTTATTTCGTAATTATGTATCTTAAGGCTGCGTTTCCACTGGCTCGCTCTTTTGGTCTGCTCATGGCCTGCCCTTTTTATTTCCCTGAGCGTATAACAAGCAAAGACAGAACAAACCCAGAGCGGTCCAGTAGAATCGGTTATTGCGCTTTCTAGGCGCTCTTAAAATTTGAAGATGGCACTTCTTTTTGACACTGCGCTAATATCTGACGTGTTTAATTTGAGCGCAGCAACATGATGCTCTTTCCATTTCTTTTAATCTTTCATTTCTTTTAAGCGGTCTAAGAGCGCAGTGAGAGCGGACCAACGCACTTGCTATAGATTTCATAAGGAAACAAGCGCACCAGTAGAATCGCTCTGCGCTTGTCTTGCGCTAAAAATATTAGCAGATGAAGAGCGAATGATTAGCGCACTATAAACAAGCGCAGCAAGAGCGAGCCATCAGCACATATATAAGCAATCCAGTGGAATCGCACCTTTAGTGATAAATAAACAATTTTCAAATCAAATCAAGTCACATGTCCCCTGCAGAAGGCCACTGGGCGACACTTATTAATAAGGATGAAATGTCTGAATCAACTTATTGTTTGGCTGACAATAGAGGAGTTGCATAGCCGCCATTTTTTTTTTTTTTTTTAAGTTTTATTGAGTCCAGTTTCATACAATGGTAATCTCATGGAACCCAGTAAAAAATAGTTGTCAGTTAGTCCTTTTTGATTTTTTTACGATTTAACTTATACGTCAAAGTACAAAACATTTTGAATCTTGATTTGAATGGAATTATGGGAGTAGGTCTTATGGTACAGTATGAAATCTATAGAAAATATGTTATCTATAGCATGGACTGTTTATCAATGGTCCAATATCAATATCCATGTGTTTTAGATGGTTCTATAACACACAACTTCATCTTTCCCATCATGCATTTGGTTTCTGTAGATCATTTACTCAAATATGATATCGTTGAAAACATTCTTGAAATTTTCCATAAGATTGTTGCTAAATATTTGAGTGCCAGATTTGAACTGAATCTATTCCAGGATGCACTGTTATAGACATGCGCAGTGAGGCATGCAACTCCCCTATTGTTAACACAATAGGTTGCCCCGCCCTATATACCTTCAAAGAAAGCACCGCCTTCAGTATAATGATAGCCCTATCCCTACTTCTTGAGGTAAAATCAATGTCAGCTAGGTTCGAACATAAATATGGTGAATAATAAGAGTCCTGGAGGGATTTCAATCTTGGATTATGATGTTTAATGTTGGCAGACATCTTCGGAGGACTCATGACGTCACTCATGATGGAATCCTGCCTCTATGCTAGCATAGTGAGTGCAACGTGGTCATGCTTTTCCTCCTACTGGCATTTTGGCAATGATATAAAGCAGAAGTAGGCATATTCTCATTAGATCTGAATCTTTACATGCTATTCCTGGCCAGATTTCACTTTTTGAAATGTGATTTTAAGAAAGAGAAGGTGTTTTGTAAGGAGTAAACAAGTCTTACTAAAACCGGAACTGACAAACTTCTTGTCGTCCCCCCATTATCGCTCACAATAACAAAAACCTTTCGGGACTGTACAGGGTTCATTTCAAACCATCTAAGTTCAAACAAACCCATACTAGTCTAGTTATAGCCTCTCTCAATCATTAATAGCAAAGAAAATGGCTTAATAGGTATCTGAAGGGAGGGAAACCTGATTCAAACTTCAACCCAACCACGCCCTCAGCTCATGTGGCCGGTGCGGAGCCGTGACTGGCTCAGCCTTCATGACGTCAAAATCAAGAAGGATTGTGGGTAATGTTCCCCAAAATGGCGGCAGTCATGAACTTTGCATTAAGCCTATTTCGGACATTTCAAATGCTTCCATCAAGGTTGTAATAGATACTAGGGATATTTCTGAACTATAGGTACGTTTTTATTTAATAAAATAACCCATTGCGGTACCATTGTACTGAGTGCGGTATGTTCTTTTCAGTCAATTACAACTAGTCTAAATGTAACCTGCCACTTCCGTCCTGCACGTCCTATAGGTCGTCCATGGAATATGCATTTACGGTCTGTTTTGTTTCTCTTTATGAATTGAACTGAACATATCACATATTTGCTCCTAAAGATGTACAAAAAGGAGACATACCTGGACTAGACTACTAAGACCTATACAGTCTAGGCCCAAAGTTGAGAAAGTCCCTTCCAGTGAAGGGAAAGCCTCTCGCCTCAAACCGCAATGTACCATTATAATTCCATTAAGAATACAAAATGTCATTATATTCCCATTAAAACGCCGAGTTCTAGGCAGGGTTACCGATCAGCGAAGTAGGCTGACATACCATTCTTATCTGATCTGAGGGTTTGGACCTAGAATGTATATTAAGATAAGAGAAATTAAAAAATGAGAACAAGAAAGTCATCACATTTTATAGTATTCATAATGACTCCCACTCTCTTTATGTACTTGTCAATTGCCTATGAAGAACAACACTAACTATAACACCCTGGTTCTGTCAGTAATTGAGGTTCTAACAAATCATTGATATCGGCCTTCAAAATAGAAGTTCACTAAAATAGTGAAAGGCCTTGAAAAGCCCTGGAATTTCTTCAGTCTAAAAGCGCGGGACCATGTCCAAGCATTTTTTTTTTTTTATTTCATTCTGGCCAATGTTATATTTGATATGGTTACAAAAACGCACTGTCCTTCGAGGATGGTCCCAGGCGTTACCTTTTAAAAAAAGTATATGATTTATAAAATGAATTCTTGTCTTATCTTTGCATATTCATCTTATATGAACCAATTTAAATTATTCAATTCCATTTGATGAAGTAAATGATATTTTAATATATATTTAAATTTCATTTTCAGTTGTCAAAGACTCACTTAAGGAGCTACCAAATCCAATACATCAAAGTAAGCAAACATGTGTTTGTGTTTGTGCTGTTTTACACACCTTCATCCACGTTCATAACTATAGATAGTATACATAGAACTCCCTCTTATTCTAAAGTCCACATAAGCAGTTAAAACTCGTCTAATTAAAGCTGCATTCCCAGCTAAACCGACCCAATAAAGTTTTTCTCAGTTTTTTCTTTCTTTTATCTAGAGTACTGTAGAATGGAAGATTAAGATATAAAAAAATGAAGAAAAACTTATATTGATTTGAATTCGAGTTTTTCAAGAATTCATGGCTTTTTCTAGAATATTTTTATGATTTTGATTTTTGCTGATCTACAGTGGCAACCTGGATCAAATGGGATTAATAGTGCAATTAGTTGGCTTCTTCATATACCTATCTAGCCAGTGTTATCCTTACATTTTCATTTCGAAAAGGATTCCCATTGAAAAAAGAGAGATTTCGGCGGGTCCTCTAAATAATTAGTCTCAAATTGTTGGGATCTTGGGGTTTGTTGTGTGTGTGTGGAGTAACGTGTGCGTTCCGTGCGGCTGAACAGTGAACGGGGGTTGTGGCTTGCTCACAGGTTTAGCCGAGTCCATTTTGGTGGTGACAGAGGGGTGGCTGTTGTCAGTTCTATGCAGGGAGTAATACCCTTTGCGTGACATCCATTGCATTATCCAGTTTTATTATTGTTTTGTGGTGATTCCTAAGTGAGGGAGGATCCCAACAATGTGAGACTAAAGCAATTAGATCCTGAAGTTGTTGGGGGATCCGGTTGTCTACTTGCCCGGGACAAACCGAGGCGGAACGCCGAGGTTTGTCCCTAAGCAAGCAGACAACCGACCCCCCTACAACTTCAGGTTCTAATCGCCCATTAGTCTCAAATTCTTGGGATCTTTGGTATGGTTATTGGGCCGCGGACATCCGCTGTAACGAGTGAAATTTGTGCGGCCGACCGTGACGGTCAAGTATTTCTGGCCTACCGGTTCCCGTATGGGTCATAGGTCTGTATATGGCAATCTAGGTCGGGCAAGCAGTGCGAGCGTAGGCCTACTCTTCTAATAACATAGTTATTTAAAAATCTGAATCGGGCAAACCTTTTGTTTTTTAATTTTAGCAAGTCTGTGAAGTTGTTTTGACTCACAATGAAGCTATATTGGCCCTACAAGCCTTCAGCTGTAAGATATGTTTCTCTACCCATCCCATGTTTTGATTTCCCTGCAACCCAGACAGCCTCAGACCCTGCTCCCCGGCCCACCCGCTCTGCCTGCACCCACCTGCCCTGACTGGTTGTGTTTGTATACCAGCACTTCCTGAAGGACATTAAATAATTTGTTTCCATCCTTATTTTAGCATTTCATCAATAAATAGAAACTAGAAGGGAACATGTCTGACATTAAATTCAAGATCAAACAAATTGAATTTGTCAGCAAATAACCATATTTAAAATTAATAACTGAGCATCTCTTGAACTCACATGCAGTTCCAAACACAACCAATTGTAAGTGGCTCTTGAGCATGTGTTATGTTGGGCGGACCATTCATTATGTGTCAGCTCGACGAGACTGAAGCCATACATGAAGTAGAATTATTGGGAAAAGGCTTTTAAAAAGATTATAGGGAAAAATCCATGAAAAAAGCTTTTGTAACTTACTAAACTATCAACTAAATCATGGTGTACTCCATGTTAAGGGGATATAATTTATACTGTATTTACACTGTTTTCACCCTTTATTGAGTCACCTCTTCACCTTGTTTGTCAATTTGTTTTTAGTAACTAAAGATTTAAATTTATAGAACATTGACTTTCACATTGTGCCCACAATACATAAATCGATTATTTTCAGAACTAAACCTTCTACATACATACAAGTCATACATGCCTGAATTGAACGTTTTTCTATTGTCAATAATTTGTAAGATAAATCATCAACAATGTACAGGTTATAAAGTATAATAAGAAGTATTAAAATGAATCGTTGAAGAGTGAGGAGGCATAACCTAGTGCAAACATAAAATTAGCCCTCCCCTCCCTATACATGATGACCAGCATGGAGAGCGCGCGGCGTGACGGGTGTGTGGGGGTTTAGCCCAGTCCATTTTGGATGGTGATGAGGGGTGGGCATTGTACCAGGAATTGGAGGGTATCTCACGCAGCGAACTGATAGTGAATTGTTATTGTTGTGTGTTAAATTGGAAGTGATGGAGGATCCCAACAATTCGAGACTAAAGCAATTAGACCCTTCAGTTGTAGGGTGGGTTTGTTGTCTGTTTGCCCGGGACCCCACCTCGGCTATCGCCTTGGTGGGGGTCCCTAAGCAAACAGACAACGAACCCCCCTACAACTTCAGGGACTAATAGCCCATCATACATTCACGGCCACTGCGCCCCCGCCTTATGAAGAGATAGCGACCACCACCCAGACCCCTCAACTACCCTGCAGCAGACAACCCGAGGAGCACGAGGTAGAGTAGTTGTATTCTGGGACAGGATGTCTAAACAGTTCTAAACACAATCCTACATCCAACCTTTGTGATGTTAACTGGTGCAATATATTCTGTATGGTGTCAGGACAGGTACCCACCAGACATCTACCCACCGCACATTTACCGCCAGACTTTTACCTGCTGGACATTTGCAGTTTTAACTGTATATTATTCATGCATATTTTTATTTATTATACACGCATTGCTCTGAAAACAACGTATCTAGAGTGATTTACGCAAACTGCTTATTTCACTAGTGATTTACGTGGGGTTGTTATGGCAACCAATCTGGTTTTTTTGCTAAGATTGCCGGTAAAATTCAAATTTATGACTTACTTTTTTCTATTTTCCTGATTGAAAGCATCCCCTATGGGCATTTGAGTCCAATCAGTGCACTCACTATTGCGTTCACATAGCGCAATGATTGTGCAATGTGACCGCAATGGGTGTAACCACTTATTGCGCTATGTGACCGCAATAGCCATTGCGCAATGAAAACACTATGTGACTGCAATAGAACAGGCTTTTTTTGCACTCAGAAATCTATTTTTAGCGCAGAGGGAGCGTCGTGGGCCGGGCTTCAGGGGGGGATGGGGGTGGTCAATTTCGCGGGGGGACGGGGATATTATAATATTATAATGTAATTACTGTACTGTACTGTACCATGCTGTATGAACAAGAGATGAGTTATTATCGGCGAAATTGAAGAGAAGACAAGACAATGGTTACATTATATACAGTTTACTCCTTTATTATTCAATTCGAAGAGGAAAAGTGGCATCATTTGAAAACTAATAACAACTAAGATAACATTAAATTCAGTGATTCAGTGACTTCATTATCATGTACAAATCTAATCTGAAACTAACATATAAGAGGATAATTATTCCTGTTAATCTGCTGTACCAATATACAGCTATAAAATACAAAATTCAACCATTTCTCATTTCTCAGCTTTGGATGACACATATTTGTCAAGAATCATGGATAAGATAAGATAAGATAAGATAAGAAGTCTTTTATTTGATAATAATAATAGATAATAACAGCATGCAAACTTGGATAATAAATACAATTCCATAACATTGATAGTACATTTATTTAAGTTATACCATACACAGCATGGTATTACACAATATACCATAGTTATACATAACATCATGAAATTTAAGATATTCCAATCGTTGATAGCAGAAATCCATTGCATCATAGGCATTGACAGCTGATGTCAATGCTTAACAACCACAGAGAATATAAATATTATTAGAAGAATAGGATCATAAATATTTCTACCTATAATATTGAAATATGCTAAGGTCTGGGCCTTATTCAATGAAAACAAAGTCAATATTGCAGGTCGGCAACATGGCAGCCTGAATGCATTGAAACTAAATTTTGCCTAACTCTCCTCTCCTCTTTGAGCCTAATATAAACTCGATAGCAAAATACCTAAACCTTGTACCAAAACCAAGCAGAAATCATTATTAGTTTAGACCTATAGCTGAGTTTGTCATCCAATTAAACTTTAAAATCGATTAGACCTAAGAAATAAAATATTTAATACATTATAAATATAAAATATTTTAACCTTGGAGCCTATGGAGAACTCAGAATTCACTAAACAATTTAATACGGTAAGTACACAAATTCATCCCCATCGGACTTCACAACAAGCTAAACAGACCTATATTTAATAATATCTAACCATTTTGAAACGTCAAGGGAACATATGCTCGTCATGCTGTTCCAGCAATATAATATTCCATTTGTTTTAATTGATGCATAGAAGGTCCTGACATCAGATGCCAAGGCCAAATAGAGAATAATTTCAACCAAATTTCAATTTTAAAATCGCCTAAATCTTGATAAAATCAAAATATTAAGTAATATCTCCGAATTATCTAGTTAAATACAACCTTTGTCCAACCTAAAGAAACCATTTTGAAAGATATATGTCCCCTGTTTGGCTGTAAAACAGTAAACATTTTCTTGTAAAACAAAATGCTGCGGAATTTAGATAAAAATGACAATTTTGAATCGTTAGAAGTCTAAATTACCTTTAAAACGTTACCCAGAGTGATGTTATTACCCTTGCCATATTTTAATTCAAGAGAAAACGGGCATTTAGGGGGTGAAAGGGGGTGAGTGGAGGAGAGGGGGGGAGCGAGATAGGGTGAGGGTATGAGAGAAGGTGAGTGGAGGAGAGGGAGGGGCGAGATAGGATGAGTTTAGGGTACGATATTTAGGGTACGGTATCAAATAGTTATATGAGGTTGGAGTCTGTCATATGGAATCCATTTTTAGTAATATCAGCCCCCCCCCCCTCCTCCTTTTGCTCATAAAGACTGACTAATTTCCGAAAAAAATCAAACGACAATTGTTACCAAACTGCAAAATGTCATTGCTGAATAAAAATCTTAGAAGAAACAACCCTGGGGAGTGTTTCATAAAAATGTAATATATTCTTTGAATGTATATATAATTGGCTGTTCAAATCGTTTTTTCGCATCGTATTGGTATTTTGTTACCCCCTTATAGTGTGGCTGATTATCAACAATCTTCTTGTTTTCATTATGTTCTGGTTTCCTTCATAAAACATGGTTATCTCAGGGGATATTTATATGTCCTAAAGTTTAAGATAAAATCGTATGTAAGAGGAATTTGTACAAAAAATAAGTTTAGGATATAAGACACATTTAAATGGTCTTACTCCTAGCATTGTTGCATTTACCATAGTTTATCGAGAAAATTAACATCAAATTTGGACCAGCTATAAACATCCTCTTAAATCTGAGATATTTGTAATGTACATTATCCTGTAGAGGGAGTCATTTTACCAAAATACTATATGATATATGAACTCTAACAGCCTACAACAACCAGGGATGCCAGTCAAGGTCGAACAAAATTATGGAACAACTTTGGATGGAGAGCATATATGAGTAGGGTTTGGGGAAGGGGTGCCGTGAGGGGGGTCTTCTATTCCTTAATACTAGTTCGGTAAACATATATAATATCAGAGCTCGCAAAACGCATTTCGAAAGTGTCAATGCTATGGGCCTTATTATGTGTCTAGATGTATAGCCCCTTAGAGAGTTGGGTTCATCCCATGTCCACCTCCCTGCTCCACCTCCCTGCTAACCATGGTTTTATGGAGGAAGCCCTGCCCACTATATACCAAACAACTGACGGGGACAGGATGACCAAAAGCAGCCGCACATGCTCCCTGGTTTGGCGCTACTCAGGCTGGGTAGATACTCAGCAATGCTAAAGGACTTTTGTATTATAATATACCGTAATTAAAGTGACAAAATGGGGTCTAAAGGAGAAGAAAATTTGAAAATATTATGGCGTTTCTGAATATTTTTTGGAAGCATGGACATTATGGATATTCATTAATTCATGGAAGACTGGCATGCCTGAACAACTAGATGATCAATCACAACTCCATCATGACAAGTTTGATTGACCTAATGCTGGTAGTACAATGTCTCAAGACATATACATATATGATTTTCCATATGAGGTGTCTCAGAAATGAGAGGATATCTTAAATAACAACTGACTGTAAGATACACAGTGAAAACGCTTGCAAGATAAGTTCTTAAATAGTGTACAGGGATCGAGTGTTGTGTTGTTTACTTGCCCGGGGCAAGTAAAATATGGCTCTGGGCATGCAAAATTAAATGTTACTTGCCCAAGTGGGCAAGTGGAAATCTCTACGGCCCCAATTTCAAACCCCTGTTGTGATGTCTACTTACAATGAAACAAGGCAATTATAATTCTGCAAATAAATTTGGGCAAGTGAAAAAGGATGTTGGGCAAGTAAATCTTGGCTGCCGTAATCTGGTAGGTTTTTTTCGAGCCCTGGTGTACTTCATTGATTAAGAGCCATAGCAAACATTATTATTTTGTTAATGACAATCTCTGAGGAAATAATGTTATAAATATATCAACATTATTTCATACATTCAGTAATTGATTCAGACAGTAATTACCAGTTTTATAAAGACAATCGTAAGTATAGTAGTACTATACTTAAAAGGTCTTAAATTTAAGGTTTATTGTAAATGTTTATGATATCTAAATCCATATATGACGCTCTTATATTTATGATGAGGTTGTACAATCTTTTTATGAATTACCTGCCTGATTATTACTATAATACAATCTCATAAACATTTCACATGATACGTGACATTAGCTATACATGCTTAGCATATACCTTATACCCCACATTTTGAGAGTACAAGTCACGTTTGACGTTGATTATGATGTTTAAAGGAGAAAGGGCAGCATCGGTACACTGAAGTCTTTTTTCTGGTAGTTTGCCTTTGATCTGGTTGTTGCAGATGGCTCTCTGGATAACTGAATCAATATAGTGCTTTTCCATTGGTCTGGTAGTCTTGACTGCCTCTGTAATAGGACAAACAGGAAAAGTTTTAATTACAAGATGCACGGCTATGACTAACGTCATATAGAATTGCAATGGGCTACATGTATACATAAATAAGTACATGTACACATACATACATACATGTACACATACATACATACATACATACATACATACATACATAGAAGAACCATTCTAAATTTCAAGTAAGCATGTGAATGTTGAGGAATTCTCCCAATGACACCAAGTAAACCCCACCAGAATACCTTAAAACAGCATATATTTAGAAAAAAAAATTATTCAAATTATACATTTGTTAAAACAGATGCAAACTTTTCATGTTTAAATGATTGTAACCATACTACATACTAGGTCACCACAATATTAATAGCTGCTCAGAAATGTAGTTGTAAGGTGTAATTATGTTTGCATGTACATGTGCATTCACACCTACATTAGTACATACACCCACTGTCACTGCCACCACTGCTGACGACCACTGCTACCAATACCACCACTAACATTGAGTTCCCACACACTTCACTAGCACTGGCCACCACCACCACCACCTGGCCAACCAAGCATGACCAAGCACTGCCCCACTCACTCCCACTGAGTATGCCCACCACCACCACTGCTTTACTGCCAGAGTGGTGCTACCGCTACCGCGATCAGACGAAAGTGCGAAAGTGGTGGTCACGACGACGATTTTCTTCACAAATGTAGAATCACAATGGTACATTATACTTAAACACATTTAAGTGCCCATTGCAATTAAAAATGAACTTATTGTTACACATTTCGGGTATAAGACCACATTCTAATCTAAAGGGTACCACCTGTTTTTTACCTATAGTTTCTTGGCAGAGTGTATAATCATTTGTAGGAATTATTATACTATTAATTTAATAACCATTCAGCTTGGCACTCATATTACATTATAGACATATTGTTAAGGTGTGAGGAAGGAACACTGAGGCATGTGTGGTCTTTGTGAGAAGAGCGAACCAACTAGTTTCAATGGTCTAAGTAAAGTACAGATTCTCCTCCAAGGTCTGGCTAATGAGTAGGTGGCCGGAGCCCTTACGTAATATCCATGGCCTAGCATGAATAAGTAGACTTACAAAGTACTGGGTAGCTAAGCATAATCAGCGATTTAAGTAATGAGATAATATAATAAATGGGTGATAATTAATAATTAATAGAAATATATGTGACAAAGCTAAACACCTCTGCTCCCTTCGGTACTGCTACCATGTAATGAGAGAAGGAACTCTCACTTGGCGACGGTCTCTTTTACCTCGCTATGGCCTATGACGTCATAGACTGGTGCACTCGTTGCCAGGTGTGACATCAGAACACACCTGGAAATTACACCCAAATTATTTTATATGAATAAATAATGGATGTAGGACCCTTTCTCCCAACTATAATTAATAAATGGTTCAATAATAAAAATTGTCTTATCACTTAATTGAGTTCTGGTGCCTAGTTACATTGCTAAGCATCCAACTTTTTGGGGGGTCCCCTCCACCATCACTGATGGTGTTTGGCACTACATGGTTTCGCCCCTTTGATGGACTCATCAGGCAGATCAGGGATCTAAGGGGGAGAAAATTATTTCTTCCAATTTGTTTAATTTATGTAACAGAAAATAATTAAATATATCTAGTTTCACAATGGTCCATTGGATATCAGATATATAGTGATTATGACCTGTTGGTAATAATCTGATGGTCATGGAGTCTGTTCAGAGCTTGATTCCATGGCATTATGCTGCTTATTATTGTATATATATGAAGGCATGGACGTTCACTTGTGAGACATTCATGTTAAATACAGGAGCATTTTTGTCTCAATAAACAGGAAAACCCCGGAAAAAAAGTGTGTGCAGTGGGGTCTCACTCTGTGGGGTTTATTCCGTAGGCTGTCAATAGGTGATAAAAAAATTAATAGAAATATAATGAGGTTATAAATGTTATGTAATGTTACATAACAATATATTGCAAATAGTAGGCCTACTTACATTACATCTTACATTATTACATTATATTGGTAACTTCATTTGCAAATGTAGGGAATTATATATTGATTTATTCTGAAATCCAGATAAACATTTAGCATAGTGACAACTTACCGAAACTTGCACCATCTTAAAAGATAACTTCCTGTCTGCTGAAGTTGAAAGCTATCCTGGCTGTACAATCCATGAGCTTGTTCATAATGCTTGTGTCTGCATTTGCATTGGTACCAGCAACTTGTGCCCAGAACTCTGCCTGAAATCCCAAGTAGAACATCAGTATTTAGTATACATTTTATTAGTATTTAGTATCCATACATATAATGTCACGGCCAGATCTAGGGTCCGAACTGAGGGGGGGGAGGACAGCAGGGGAGGGGGTGTCCACCAACTTTTAGCCATTGGTTCTAAAGATCATCTCATGGCTGTCTGTAATAATGTACTAATTTATGTCTAATCAGATCACATCATATTCAATATTATATATGAGATACTGTACTGGTATCATAATGGCTGAAGTTAGATCACAATACAATAGGCCTCTATTTACAAACATTAGTTGGCTGTCTGGCACCTTGGATATTACAATGAGACGTTTCACCACATTATGAACATGATATAAATTGAAACATCTTGAAGACATTGAAAAAAGTAAGTTACAGGAGTACACCGTCACGCACCATACATCTGTGGTTGGTCGGTATGGGTGTAATAGTCAATTGTGATTATAAGTAATTGAAAATAATGAAATATTTAAATACATTAATGTTCAAGAGTAAAATTCAAAAACGCTGCTTGCCCCAATTTTGTATGAATCGACCATACACATAAAGTGGAAAATTAATGAATACAATTTGAACACTGAAATCTCTATGAAACTATGCTAGAAATACACCAGAAGCCACAATGCTTTGTGCAAAATTCAAAACCTCCCGCACCCTCCCCTACACTGCGCTTGGATAAAATTTGAGCACCAGAAGTACCCCCCCCCCCTCCCATTATTCATGCAAAAATCTAAAATTTTCTGGGGTACATCCCCCCCAGATAGCCCCCGCACCCAGTCCTGTGCTGGGCAGTCTCAGTTTCAGAAAATGTTATCCCCCTACTTCCACACAAATACCCCCTAATCAAAACCTTAACAAAAGCCCTGCTGGCCTTATAGTGTGAGTGGAATGCGGTTGGAATGGGTCAAGCCGACGAATCAAAGTTGTATTAACTGTTAAACTTTATAAGCATAATTATATAGGAGGCAGAGTATGGGCATGTGTAGAAACCATTTTTTCTAGAAGTAATCTTTTTTCTAAATCCGCCTGTGTATTATATTCGTACTCCATACCTATTACTTATTTTCTAGCCTGAAATAGCCCTTTTATCACAGTAGCGGCGAGGATTTAGGTATAAGAACTTTGAAAATGGGGGTTCCCACAGCCTTATCTTTGCCAAGGAATTGAAATAAAATGTTTATGAACATGCGCGATCATCCTAAATTCAATTTGTAGACCCTAGACTGGAAAACTAAATGATGCCCTATTGGGAGAATTACTCATAATTATACTGTATTATATATCAGATAATTTTGTAAGGGCTCCCAGATTTCTATAGGCTAAGGACTAGTATGTTTTATAGCCTGCTAGTACTAGGCGAGTGCATAATTTCAGTATTAGGGGAGATGTGTAATTTAGAACGTAGCCCTAGCCTTTCCCACGCCCACAGAAACCCAAGCATTTTAAAAGTTGTTCTGTGTCTCACGCATTTTGCGTGAGACACAAGAATTTAGCCAATATCTCACGCTCACACGCTAAAGCTTCAAATCTCACACATAAAATTAAATCTGGATAAAAAAATTAGTTGCGTGTTTTTTCGTTGCAAATTCATTTAAATGACATGGTGAATTTACTCATTACTCCACACTCCAGTGACATAATATAATGTGGAATTGCATGGTTAAATGTTGGCCCTAGAATAGCCCTTCATTGATTAAATTCCATTTTTTTCGGGGGGCTTACAGCCCACCCTTACAAGGATCCCGCCCACTCTTACATCGCCGCCTCCCTTCAAAAGGAGGCGGTGTCACGGTACAGGATTGCGATCGGTATGAATAGTCCCGGTAGCGGGTACTGCGCATGCGCAACTATTTAGGCCACGCCCCAGACTAACCAGACTGCGGTACGGTACGGTTTGGCTAGCAGTATGGTTTGGTCAATATGAAACGGCCGGTAATACCCTAGGCCTAATATCATAATTATTATTTTTTTAATATTCCCTGTTCCTTTCCTATCGGAAACGTTATTTAGATAGGCCTACGTCAGGAGACCCAACTTTCACATTTATCTTTATAACTCAATAAATATATTTTCCACAGCTTAACTATTACATTAAAGCAATACAACTAAACACGATTTCCTATTTTATTAGCTATAGAACATGCATATCCGCTGATAATTTCCAAAGATACATTTCCCTAAACCACATCACATTTATAAGAGTACAGAATTCTTTTTATATAGCCTAAGACATTTTTAGGTACTTTTTGCTTTGGGAAACATGCCTCACCATTGCAATTGAAAGGGTCAACTATACACACTATTTAGATACATATAAGGACTATTGATGTATGTAAATAATCGATTCTGTATGTGTACCCATGCATATGCAAAAAAAAGATTACCTCTCTTCTGCAAAATTGAGTTCATTATAATTTAAATTTGATTTTGTATTAGTAGGCCTATTAATTATAATATAATTATATCCATTTGCCAAGTGGTCATAATCATAATGACATAGGGCCTACCCAATAAGTCATTATTTTTCTGTTTGTGACTGCTCATTAAACGTTTCGATTCCTGTTATGGGTGATTTTGTTTTGCTTACTTCAATAAATCGATCCTATAGATATAGGGGCTTAACATAATAGCTTAAATAGATCTAATGAAGCTATGTTCATTGGGAGAGGGAGGGTGGGGAGTAGGTAGAGGTAGGTAGGCTATATATAGGCATATACTCTTAAAATGGGACCTCTGCTATATCTTTGCGATCTAAATCCAAATTATAACTAGCCTATCTGTATTAATCTAATCCGTCATAGGAAAACTTTAGTTGACAAGTATAGGGGTAGTCACAGCTACTAGGTCTCTTCTGAATCTCAGTCCATAAAGAAGTGTTCTTCATTATCACTTACTCACTAATTGTGTGGCACAGGAAAGAATGCCCAATTAGGCTAGCAATTTTATGCAAATATTAAAATACCGTAGCTGACCGATTTTCATGACTGGAAGGCATTTGGGTTTTTGAGCAATAACATGTTTTAAATTATGACAGACTTAATGGTTGCCTGGGTTAAACTTATCAAAATCTGTACTGGGAACCCTACTTTTATGGGTCTATGATTAAAAATGAAGAAGTTATGGGCAGTAAAACCACTGTTTTCTTTAATAATATCCCTACAAAATATAAAATTATAACTTCAAGCTGTAATAATTAAAAAAAGTAATACTTTGCCCATCCGTTTCTTTCATGAATATTGAGCTTAAGAACTTGCCAATGTATTCTAGTCATTTTGATGGTTTTGCTTCCAATATTTCTCTGTAGGCTCGAATTAGGGGAAGCCTATATAGGGGTATATAGGGGGAAATGTGTGCGTCACAGTACGTCACGTTTATTATGAGCCTCTATCAACAATAAATATAAAGCATATATAGCTAAATTATGATCAGTTAGTATTTTTTACATAGTTAAATGCATCACCATACGTCACGCCAATAACCTATCCTATCAATTTAGAAGCTAAAGAATAACAGTATTGTTCTGATATTCAGTAGAAATATAGGTTAGGTTGCACACTGATGCCCTACTGGCCTCTGCTTTAGGCATATGTGTCCTAGGCGAGAGACCGGCCTCAAGGTAGATTAGTGACGGCTTTGCCTCGCTCCTCCTCCCGTGAGTACATACCGCGACCATAGCCCCCTGTACAGAATACGCAATGTTACGAATGTAAATTGTACCGTGACAGCGGCAGGAGTTGCAGGGATATGTCCCTACACTAAGGGTTCACGGGAAACATTTAGGCCTATAAGAATTTAAGAAAGGACTAGTGAAGTTTTACAAAATAGTGGACGTTAATTTTCTGAATAAAAAATACATGAAGGAAATTAATTCCTTCGATGGTCATTCCTTCAATATCTTCCTTCCCCTCCTCTCCACTGCTGACGGCAGAAATAACTGGCAGCCCTCCTTCAACAGTTGTGGAAGGCCTACGGTACTGTTTATGCCGCCATGTTGGTTGTGTAGCCTACCATAACCGTTTGTTGCGGGAGATTTAGATTTAAACAAGAAACTAGCTTTAATACCAATCAGTATGTGTTTTTGACGATCGCTGTTCTATTAGCTTAAATGGTAATATAATAATGCTTACCTGGGTGGATTTGATGAGTCCAACATAATAAAGTGCAGCAGTGAGGACGGTGCTCGACGAAATAACGTTAGCTTGTTTAAGAGCATTTACCGTTTGCATTGCTCCTGTGGTGACTGTATTCCACACCAGAGGGTAGCAGGGGACGGTAGTAGTATATAAAATCGCTGCAATAGTACTGTAGGGATGCTTGATTCCAACATATTCCCACTTCTAGGGACATATCATAGACTACTTCTACTATAAGCTGAATATTCACACAACTCTAACAAACTCCTCAATCGATACACCTAGGGGAGACCATTCACCACAAGATACATATATCCAATATACATACATCTACCGAACTGATACTACTCCAGGGAATGAACTGATACCTTCTCTACAATTGATCTACAGGACCTACATCTACTTGCAATCTCTACTCCGATATTCTATAACATCTACCTATTACTATTTACTCTATACCTGAATCACCGCCAATCATAAGACCCATAAGATCACTTCGTAACACTGGTTGGAGAACCTTGGGATTGGGTGTAGCTGAGGAAGGATAGAAGCGAAGGTATAGTAAAAGGAATAAATGACGGAGAGAAAACCAACGGTAGCAGAACTAGTTGGTGAGATACAAGAGAACAACGCTAGGATAGCCAGATCAGCTAGAGAATTTGTAGAAACAACTGGGAGAATACACCAAGCAGAGAGGCAGAAAGTAATAATATTCAGAGAAGGGGTAAAGAAGATCGCCAAATTATTGGAAAAAAGACTAGCAGTAATGAGTGCCTCGGTGAAGCCTAGTGTAGGAGTTCACGTAAATAGGAACGTGAAGAAGGAAGATGGCTCAGGCTCAGACACCAGCGAGAAGGGAAAAGAGAAAGAGAAGCCACCCACGAAACATAAAACAGTATCACCACCTGTATACTCACCCATGGGAGCCGAGGGCGGAGTGGGAACGGAGAAGAAACGGGACTCTCTAAATCCATTTGAGCAGTTCGATGAGGTAGACCTTCAGCCAATGTTACCGCACCGGAGCTATATAGATGAAAAACCTCCATACTATACCCTAGAGATGGGAGCGCAACTTCCATACAATCCAAACTTTGATTATTTTAGTTCACCAACCGCAAGAGAGGACTTACTACAAAATAACATTGATGTTATTAACAGAGAATTACAGAGAACGAAAGATGCGTTGAAAACAGCCGAGGGCGACACCCAACGAACAATGCAAGACATGAGGAACGATAGGGAACGAACAAACAGAAAAATGCTGAAGGATACAGAGGAGAAATATGAAGCGAAAATAGATTACCTAAGAGGCTATTGGGAGACCGGCACCCGAAAGGCAGTGGAAGCGATAGAGATCGAGAATAATAAAACAATAGCAGGCCTACAAAAAGACTGGCAGGAGGTGAGACAAGCATTGGAGGATAGGGAAAAGTCAAGCAGTTTTAGAGCAAGGAAGGAATGGGAAGGACATGTGAAGACAATGGGAGAGCTGCGGGAAGAATTGCGGGTCGAAAGAGCAGAAAGACTGAGGATGGCGAACAAAGAAGAGAGCGACAGGGAAATGTGGGAGCAAAAGGAGCAAACAAGGAGAGCATGTGAACAAGATAAAGAGGCCCGCAACAGAGAATGGTGCGAGAATATGGAACGAGATAGGGAAGCAAGGGAAAACAGAGCACAATGGTTGGCCTCCGAATTAGACAACTTGAAAAAAGAAAATGCAGAGAAGGAACAACGATTTAGATCAACCACAGACAGATACAAGAAAGATCAACGGGAGTTAGGGGATATGATTAGAGATCTGAGAAACATGAACCTGGGATACTCCGCTCCAGAAGGGTCACCCATAATACCAAGAAGACAAGGCCCACCCAGAAAAGAGGGACGCTACACCGGCAGCACCAGCATGAGCGAACCAAGTGATTGTGAAGAAGTATATCGTCTACCCGACACCTTGGCTCCAATAAGAACAGGACCAAACGGAGGGCAGGGAAGAGGAGGAGGACCAGCAATGCGCCACTTCATCGTAAAACCAGAAAACTTTAAACACAGCACAGCCACGAGGTCAGTCCAAGAGTTCTTTGTAGAATACCAGGACTATGCCGAAGCTCTAGGAATTGCTGAAGAGTACTGGTTGCAGGGCCTATCAGGAAGATTGGAGGGATCAGCGAAAGCATTTTACAAGCAAATAACCTCCATATCAGCAAGAAGAGGGGGCACGGTGACTTATGCAGAAGTGAAAGCTAAGTTCATGGACAAATTCCGGGAAATGCCTTACAGTGAGGTGAAAGATGACTACTCACGCCGCCGCCAAGGACCAGGGGAATCGGTAGAAACGTACTCAGACTCGATGCTGGTGCTTCTAGCAAGGACATCTTTGGAAGAGGGCGAGAAGCTAAAGGCATTCATTGCAGGGTTAAAGGATGGCCTGGCAGAGAGGGTACTAACTGAAGCGCCTAGGACATGTGAAGAGGCTAGAAGGGCAGCAACAAAGCACGAATTGCTAGACAGTCAGAATGAAAAGGCCTTGAAGAAACACATGAGCAACTCGACCTCAGAGATGATCGCTTCATTGGCCCTGAAAGGCTACAGCATGTCAGCAGGAGCCAGAAGAGAGGGTGGACAGCTCCGAGAAGAGGAAGAGAAGAGACGGGGATGGGATCAAGAGAAAGAGCGAACAAAAGGGCCACGAGGGGCAATGGGGAAGGTGACGGATGGTGTCTACCGCTCAAGCCAGGATTTTCAGTAAGCAGACCGGCTGGACCACCACCAACCAGTTCGGTGATAGAGGGGAGAGCACCTGACAAAGAAGAAAATGTGGTAAAAGCTATACACGAAGGTACTGTAAAATATTTGAGTAAAGAGGGACGAGAGACAGCGAGGTATTTAAAGAAAAGATGGAATCAGAGGGAAAGAAGACGTAAAATACAGAGTGAAAAAGTGAAAGAAAGAGAGTTAAGTCAGGCTCTCTCCAAAGAAAACGCTATGTCAATTGGTGGCAGTAAAATAGTGGCTATAGACTCCGATGAATGTAAGGAGGAATTGTCAGAACAAAATGTGAAATTGACACTTAGGGAAAGGGAGGGTGGGGAAGGAAAGGTGACCATCAAGCTCAATAATTGTAGAACAGGGTGTAAGATCGGAACCATGAGTATATCTTGTCTGGTGGATACGGGGGCTAGTATAAGCTGCATGTCCACTAACATGTTCAATCGGATAATGTGGGAAAAGGGCACCCTGATAGAAAAAGCAAAAGTACACCTAATGGTGTACACAGCCGACGGAGGGCGCCACTTAGCACAAGAAAGGGCCAAAATTAGAATGGAAATAGGGGGCATTGAAATGGAGGTATGGTTTTACATACTAAGGGATTTATCTCTGCAATGCATTATAGGGGTAGATTTCTTGAAGCAGAGAAAGGCCGTTATTGACTTCGACCTGGGGGAGACAAGTTGCTATGCGGTCAGATTGTCAAGACCAAAAGTGGTGCCACCAAGAGCGGAGTTTTCATGCATGGCGGTGGTCTCGAGCCACACGGATCTCTCCTCTCAGGTGGGTATAGTGGATAATTTGCGTAGGATAGAACAAGTCCCATTTGCAGTAAAGAGAGCACTGGTAAGGCCACACAAGGGCGCCAACCATGTCCCGGTAACAATCTATAATGCGGGGCAAACAGCAATGAAGCTGCCGAAAGGTTTCATCGTTGGGGTCTTTTCAGTAGCTGACGAAACAGACTTTAGCCCAGCGAGTGCGCAGGCGTCCACTAGCAAACAGGAAGTAGCATGATTGAGGAGAAAGTAGGACACGGCGCCGCTGTGGGTTATACGCTAGGCGAACAGCTGACTGCTGAGCAGAAACGTTCTATGGCAAGCTTGTTGAAACATTATGAGAGCACGTTCGCGTCAAAGGACTCGCCCATCTCCGTAACGAGCCGTTTCGCCCACAAGATCGAGTTGCGGGAGAAATATGTGGCTCCAATTAGGAACCCATACAGGATGAACCCGCATATGTCAGAGAAGCTGGGCGAGTTACTCGACGAACAAGAGCGATTGGGTATTATAGAAAAGAGCAATGGGGAGTCCGAATTCTCAGCGCCATGTTTTCTGGTGGAAAAAGGGAAAGCAGCACAAGGTCATGCAAAGAAGTTCAGGTTAGTGATAGACTATCGAGAAATCAACAGAGCCATCCGGGACCAGTGTCGCGTCTTTCCATCGGCGGACCAGACTCTACAGAGCGTGGGAAGCCTAGGAGGTAGGTACTTTTCAAAATTGGACTGTCACTCTGGCTTTTTTCAGGTGCCCCTGAGACCAGAAGACAAGCCAAAAACCAGCTTTGTGACACCTAGAGGTGTCTACCAGTACAAGGTAATGCCAATGGGACTTAAGACCTCGCCAAAAGCCTTCCACTCTGTTATAGAGGGCGTATTAAAATATGTCCCCAATGCATTGCCCTACATGGATGATGTGATAATTGCATCACCAACATGGGAAGAGCACTTACAACACGTGGAAGATGTCCTCTGCGCCTTTAAAAACGCTAACTTGAAGTTTAAGTCAGAAAAATGTGCCTTTGGTTACGAGGTAATGCAATTCCTGGGCTTCGTGGTGACGAAAGAAGGGCTGCAGCCGGACCCGGAAAAAGTGGAAATTATTAGAACATATCCACAACCAAAGAGCGTGAAAGAAATGAGAGCCTTCAATGGGCTTGCTAATTACTACCGGATATTCATACCAAATTTTTCGGAGAGAATGCACCCGTTGTACCAGCTGACAAAGAAATTAGGCAAGAGGGAGAAGTTTCAATGGAACGAGGAGGCGGGGCGCTCTTTTAAAGCGATCAAGCGGTCCCTCTGTGAAGACGTAGTGCTGCTATACCCAGACTATGAAAAAGAATTCACAATATGGTGCGACGCCTCCCGAGTGGGAGTGGGATCGTGCTTGACCCAAGAGGATCCACAGGGCTTTCATCGCCCGGTGGCCTTTGCTGGTCATAGCCTGACCTCAGCAGAGCAGAATTTCTCGGCTACAGAGAAGGAGTTGGTCGCTGTGAGGTATGGGATAGACAAATTCAAGCACTATGTGATGGGTACACACTTCAGTGTGTACACGGATCATGCGGCGCTACTGGCGATGAACTCTAAACAGGACCTGACGGGTAGGATGGCGAGGTGGGTTGATTGGTTCGGTAATTACCACTTCATGCTCAAACATATAAAAGGTAGATGCAACATCACAGCGGACACGCTATCGAGACTCCCATACTTTGGCGAAGGGATCACGGCTGCCAGTGGAGTAGTGCAGAAAGAGAGGACGGTCAGATTCAAGGAAGTGAATTATATCAGGTACTACGACACCAATGACATTATAGGCACCTCACCGATTAGAAAGTATAGAAGGCCTTCCATTCTGAAGAATGGGAAATTGAGAAATAAAAGAAGGGACGAGGATAGAGGCCAGACGGCCATTGGGTTTTGTAAACCTAGCAAGAGCAATGCCGAGAAGCCCGCACCCGACTTGCCATACTCTGAGACGGAGGGCGAGAGCGAGCCCGTGGTACTGGAACTGGAACAACCAGGCGCCCAGCTAATGGCTGTCACAACGAGGGAGGATCGGCAACCTACAGAAAAAATGGCCCAGCTGATGGAGGAGCGTGCAGCCAAGGAGGCGAGAAGGGGAAAACCCAAAGTCAAAGTCCCTAAACGAGGGAAGGCTAGTAAGACTAACCACGAGAAAAAGGGTGCAGACAGACCGGCAGATCAGAAAGAGAAAGAAGAGGTTGAGCTGATGGAGAAAGGGACCCCAAGAAAAAGAAAAACACTGGGAGTGCCCTCGATTGCGGGTAAATACCATAAAGAAAGGAGGAGAAAAGGTGTGAGAGCCAAACCTGTAGGGGTGAGCGAAGGGGCCTTCTATGAAAAGATCATAAAGGAGTATGGGTCTCTGGGCTCACGAGAGGTGTTCGAAAAAGAACAAATAACTGATGAGTTCTGTAGCGACATGGTCAGATATATAGAGCAAGAAAAGCTGCCAAGAGACAATGCCAGAGCGAGGGGAATCCTGTTGCAACATGATTGCTTCCTCGTGTCAGGGGGGATACTCTATAGGGTACCACCAAGAACGAGAAAAGAACATATAGAGGAGAGATCGCAATTGGTGGTGCCGAGATCGATGGTGGAAAAACTGATGAGCCAGATACATGATGCGAGCCTGGGGGGACACTTTGGGGTAAGGAAGATGATAAGCGTAGCAGCACCTAGATACTTCTGGCCATCCATGTCTAGAGACATACTGGAATACGTGGGGACGTGTAGGAAGTGCCTGGAGGTAAAACCCAATCAGAACCCGATCAAGGTGCCCTTGACAGTGAAAGAAATAGCTCCAGCACCCTGGTATGGAGTGGAAATCGATATGATAGGCCCACTACCAGAATCAGAAAGAGGGTTCAAATATGTGCACACAGTATGCGACGTAGGTACAAGGTTCTGTCTGGCTTGGCCAACCAAAAACATAAGATCAGAGACCTTGATAACTGAATTTTTTGAGAAGGTGGTGGCGGTGATGGGAACGCCATGCACTCTATTCAGTGACAACGGAAGCTCATTTACGAGCAAATTATTTAGGAATTTCTGCACGGTCATGGGGATAAAACAGGTGTTTGGATCGCCCTACAGACCCCAATCGCAAGGCCAGGTAGAAAAAATGAATAGATCTCTGAAAACAGCCCTGAGAGCATACGTAGAGAAGTCTCAGAAGAACTGGTGCCATTTTGTGGCCCCAATAGTATTTGCAATGAACGCCTCAGAATCCCATACAATGAACTACCCAAGTTACTTGTTGATGTACGGCCGCTTCCCCAGGTTGCCACATGAGAACGTCCTAAAAAGCTACGAAGGCGAGATGAAGCCCTTGATACAGCAATTGGGAGAAATCGTGGAAAAACAGGAAATATATGGGGACTTAGCGAGAGAACACCTGTTGCAATCACAAGCAAAAATGAAAAATTATTATGACCAACAGGCGAAAGCACACAAGTTGAGAACTGGCTCTCTTGTATATATGAAGGTTAATCGCTTACTCGAGCCAGGAACGGCATACAAGTTGCAGAAAAATTTCTGTGGACCATTTGTGATCTGTGCAACCCCAACTGGTTGCACAGCCAAGCTGCGTCGACTGGACACGGGAGGTACCCTCCCCCGCCCGGTTCATGTGTCGCACCTAAAGTCAGTTTCGGTCGCAAGAAGCAGTCACTTCATAGAAAGGCTGCTGTCACCTGACCTAGTACCCCTGATTGGTTATGAAGAGGAATACACCAACCCAGGCGAACGAGAGGAGGGTGAAGGATGGCAGGATGTGACCTGCACAGAGGAAATAGGCCTTGAATGGCCTGAAACAGAGAAAGAATCAGAGGAGGAGGATTAGAAAGGGGGACACGGGGGAAGCCAGCTTATTTTAGACCAAAAAAAAAAAAAAAAAGAACATAGAAATGAGCATAAAAATGTCTGGGGGCGGCTGGGGCTCCTTAAGTCCTCCTCGAGGAGGCAGGAAACGCGACAATGCTGTGTTTTCGTTCAAATGACAGGGCGAGGGATGTAATCTCTGATATAGCACTACATGTAGGGGTTGGGATACTGAATTATAGGGAAAAAAAACAAAAAAAAACAAGACTGGTGGCGACAGACTATAGACAGAAAAGCTAGGGGTAGGCGGCGAGATAGGCTGGTCTGTCATAATGAAGAAGGAGACGGCCGTTCTCGTAGCCAGGCAGGTACGTCGCCATGAGGGAGAGTGGGAAGTTTGCAAGGGTCTGGCCGTTTGTGTTTTCTCTCAAAAGAGAACTGGCAGGCTTTGCTAGGTCCCAGAAGGAGACGATCTGCTTTTCTGCAGGATCTATGAGGAGGGGGATCATTCGAGAAAAGGGAGATGTGAAGGAAATGGCGTGTCCCACAATGGTTGTGAGGGACCATACCCTCGTGGGCAGCGGTGGGCACACGCTGGTGACTGGGAGCAGGCGATCAGCTGAGCCGTGCGTGTGGGGGCCAAACAAGTGCATATGGGTGACAAGGGGTCGAAAGATGGTAGAGAGTATAGGGCGCAACGTGTGATAAGATGAAGGTACACTGTAAAAAGCAAATGTAATTTACCTGAACAAATTGATGGTGCCCCGGCACAAAAAGCTTATGTGCCATTTTTTAACGGCACAAACTACCCCTCCTCTCATTTTCCCCACCACCTTCACCCCACCGATTAATTACGGAACAGCGATCGCTCAAGTGTGTTAAAACTATTATGTAATAGCTCTGAGTATGCACCAGTAAATTTCTAGGTCAACGCAACATTAGCCTCGTTCTGGTCAGCTGCACAGTTGACCCAGTAGGTTTGAAAAACTGCAATGGAGAAATATATGCTGCAGGTAGCGGGAATTCTGAATTGCTATGCATCTATTTCCAAGACAATATGCTGTGATTTGAAGGATGAAAATGTGTGATTATCAAAGAGAAATGGGCAATGTGGCTGACAGATACCTCCAGAGATTAGAATCAGGGCACTTCTCCATTGGAACATCAATTTACCTGAGAGAGTAATGGCCGGAGTAATGACAACACACCTCACAAGCCAATTAAGGCAAGGGAACGTTATGTAAATAGTCATTCAAGATTTATGCTGATGCTTTCCAAATCAAAAGCATATAGGTAAGTAAATATTTAATATGAATAGATATAACAAGCATAACCTTTAGAATCAGTATCCTTGTAAGCAGGATTATATTGATGAAGCTATCCAGAAGTTTGTTTTACGCACGGGGAGAGTTAGAGCTTTAGCCACAACATAGAGCCTTAACACTGATAGCCTCACACCTACCAGTTGCGTGAGAGAAAAAGGGTGGCTTATGGTTTGGTTGGATCTCTGACTGTGGGTGGTACCTTGACTGCCAACCGTTAAAAGATATGTAATACCACCGCTCTCTTAAGCTGGATGTAGGGGGCGGGGGATGTACACCCATACACATGTATAGTTTGTAATGAGACAACATGCAATAAGATCAATATTCTTAGTTTTACCTTACAATAATTAATGATCAACAGTTTCAAATAGTAGGTTATCAATGATTCATATCCCACCACTATCTATCATATGACCATATTTCATATTCATAAATATTATTCTTCATTTAGCGTGAATGGAGGTGACGAAGTGCTATATATAGGTTACCTCACCAGGTGTCAGCTAGCTTCCCCTTAATCCTCCTCCCCCATCGTCGCCAACAGTAGCGTTCACGCCCGGGGAGCGTTCGCACATAGGGTCCCATAAGACCGATCCCAATAGACCTTGGCCCCAAAAGAATAGATGTAATACCAGCGCCGCAACTTATTAATGAATTATTCTTTCACAAACAAATTATATTCATTTCATTATGCAGAACTAAAGTTGAATCTATACAAATCTGGGACTAATGGGACCTGTACATATAAATACATAACTGGATGAGAGGTACTGACTTTTCCCACGCAGGTGCTGGGAGGGGGGCTAAATGAGTGGTAGACAATTTGCAGTTATGTAATCAGGGAATATGAATAATTCATTAATGAATTGGGTTCAAATATTTCTACTCAAATCGTAATCATGTTATCATGTGTTACTTCAGGTTCAGCCGCATTTCCAGGTCTTTGGAACCACTGCAAAGTGGCTCACACTTTATATAATTATACAATTAAACGATTGGAGCTGGCTGTCAAATAGGATCACCAAATACATGGACCAATTCCAGGACTACCAGCTGTATAACATCATACTGGGTGGGTGTATTGAATGTTCAATAGAAATAGTTGAATATTTTTTTAAAAAAGTGATAATGATGATTTCGAAGAGGTGTTATCTAAATATCAGTTCATATTCTGCTCTTCTAGGACAGTGCAAGTCCGGTGGTTATTAGCATCATCAATAATTTCTTAATGTACAATAATTATGATGAATATTATGTATGGAATGATGTATGATATATCAGTCAGCAAGGCAACAATTAGTTCAACTTTTTATATCGTATCTGATGGCATTGAATGATAAATCGCCAAAACATTTATTTTATTCATGAAATGAGATTAAGCAGATTTCAATGATGGTTAACATTATCACATCTAATAAGTATACTTATTAAATACTTGGAATAGTATGTTCACCGACTGATAGTTCCACTTCTAAATATGTACATGTTATGTGAAATAATGTAACATGATTAAGTAAATTTGGTATTATTTCAGAGACTTCGGCACAAACAACACACGATTGAAGATGACAGAGGATGGTATCGTGATAAGCTGAGCCGTTACATCATTCCTCAGTGCACCTGCCATGCTGAAGTCTCTAATCTAAACACTTTATATATGGCGTGAAATATTAAGAACAAAACTAAAGTGTCTTTGTTTGGAATAAGAAGTGTTGCGAGATAAGTATTCATAATCTAACCTAAAGGGTCAGGGCGCACATGTCACACATATAAATATGTGACATTTCGTTATACTCATTGTGTCATATTCTTGTTATTACACCTACATTTCGCTCACCCATGGCAGTGGGAGTGTGACTTCATTTAGCATGTTTTAAAACTAATGGGAAACTCCAAACAGAGGTTAGTGGATTCCCGATGCACAGGTTACAAGGTGAGTCTGTTATTGTTAAAAATTAGGTTAGACATATAGGATGTTATGTTGTCAGGAATTTCTTTAGGAATCATAGAAGGCATAACATTCGTGTGTGGTAGGTAACTGAAGAACAAATTGAACATCACCTTCTAGTAAAGTTATTCAGCGTTGACTAGACCGAGCGATCGTAAGTTAGGGTTGCCGTGTGTGCTGCCTCGCTCTAAGGGAACATTAAAGGTCACCAGGCTTGTCGCATTGCTTCTGAGTATTATAAGCTAAAAGCGCGGACGTCAAAGTGAGCAGTTGTGCGAGTCATGCAACACTGAACTCTATGAGGCGAACTATAATATTTCTCAAACAAGATCTGGGTATATCCAGAAGCTTGGACGTCGGAGTAGACAGGTGTCTGAATCATAATTGAACTGTAATGATCTATCCCGGTGATCTATGCACCTGTATATCGCCATGTATGAGACAACTGGGATTCATTCATATTGCAATGACAATGCAGCACCATGCTTTTACTGATTTTCTTGATGTTCTCAGGGTAATGAAATTAAAAGTTATTTGTTAATCATGAAAACAACTGATCTTTTGTTATGTTAGACCCCTAATAAATTATAATATGTGTGCCCCTTATAAGGGGTAGGGGTATTTTAAAAAAACATATCTGTATTGTGTGTGTACTTATTCAGCATATTTCAACATATTTCAGCAGATGTAATGTGTTTTTATTATTATGTTATATTTCTGTATTTCAATTATCCATCTTATACTTGAGACATATGTAAAATGTATATGTTAAAATTAGGCTATAAAAGCTCATGTGAATGTGGATAGAGAAAGATTCTTGCCTTGCTCTACTATTGTACCAACATCATGGCTGAATACAACTATATTGAAAGCAAGAAAATGTCTTTATTCTTCATTTATTCCTTACCAAATGATTGCTGAAAATGACTATTAGAATAGAGAAACCTATTCTAAAATATTTAACCCCCGCCCCCCCCCCCTGCCGCGCACACCCCCCGCCCCCACATAAAGCCTTCATAAACCGGCACAGTGACGTCATTTACCTGCACCCAGCACCCGCCCAAAGCTACTGTAGAACCGGCACAGTGCCGCGTGCTACCTGGACGCGGCAACGGCACAAATATGTGTATTACCTGAACGCACATACCGGAACAATAGGACGGAACAGTGCAGGCATATATGCGTCCGGTACTGTTCCGGTATTGTGCGGATCACCACCGGCCACATCGTTACAGTGTATGGAAGAGTGCATAAAAGTATGTAGGACTGTATGGTCCGCTTGGAAAGAGTGTCTGGAAGTAAGAGAGAGGATGCAAGGTGAGTGAAATGAGGCCGTGGGAGAGATGATACAAAAAGGATGAGTCAAATAACTAGGCAAAGAATAGGAGGGATAGGAAGAGAGGGAGAGAGAGAGAGGGGGAGAAAAAAGAAGGAGAAAGAGGAGAGAGAACAGGGAGAGAGATGCTGGTATTTTTTTTATTTTTTTTGGTTTTCTGGTACATGATATTCAAAATTTTTTTTTTTGAAGGTTTTTTTTTATCTCTCTCATCGAAGAAAAAGGGTGATAGTAATCACCCCAGTACCTAAAAACAGGGAGAGAGAGGCTGGTACTTTATATTTTCTGGTACATGGATATTCAAAATTTTTTTTTTGAAGGTTTTTTTTATCTCTCTCATCGAAGAAAAAGGGTGATAGTAATCACCCCAGTACCTAAAAACAGGGAGAGAGAGGCTGGTACTTTATATTTTCTGGTACATGGATATTCAAAATTTTTTTGAAGGTTTTTTTTATCTCTCTCATGAAGAAAAAGGGTGATGGTGGTCACCCTAGTACCTAGAAACGGGGAGAGAGACGCTGGTATTTTTCTCTTTTGGTACATGGATATTCAGAAACTTTCCTAGGAGGTTTTTTTTTATCTTTCTCATCGGGGAGAGAGGGAACAGGTTTCCAGCTATTAGAACATTTGGTCGAGGTGGTATTTTCTCGGTCGAAAGTAAAACAAGATGACGGTGTAGCGAGGGGAGAGCGAGATGTCCAATGCAGGCCCATTCGAGCTACAAGCTCTGAGACGAACATGCATAGATGGGGAACTGGCGGGTGGGTGTTGGAAAGACCGCAGATGGGAGCGGCCTCGCAGTAGACAGCTGCTGCAAAGCAGCTGGAGAGCGCCAGCTAAGCAGGAGGAGAAGCGCAAGGATGGGAGCGCAAAAGTGGTGTGTACAAATATGGAGAGCAGGGCTAAGACGAGAAGAGGGAATGCTAGGGGGTCCATAGGACTGGGAGGGAAGAGAGGGGAGCCTGGTATGGGAATTTGCTAAAAGAACACTAAGGGTGCAACACGCGAATTTAGCTGGAAATATATAGGCAGACTTAGATTTTCTTCTAGCTACCCGAAATTATAAGATGGGTCTATGGACAGTCGTTCACAACGCAGCTTATAGGACATTCATGGTCGAGAGGCTGATAATTAGACTGGTTAAACTATTTATGATAGAACCAAAACAGAGATATGGCAAGTGCCCAGACACAAGGCTCCGTTATGAGACGCATTTGTACTCAATCGCCCAGAAAATGGCTCTCACGAAGGAAGAGCATGAGAAACTGGCGGATAGCCTGCCATTAGCCAGGTCACAGAAAATGCAGCACAATTTTCTGGCACATGTATTGGTGCTGCGGATGGTCATGAGTATATTGTCCCTGGAGATGGAGGAAACCCGGAGAAGCTATTGTGATTGTGAACGAGTCAAGCTAGTAAGATACTTGTCAGGCCTAACCCTGATGGCAGGGGAAATGGTCCAGCTCCTCCTGAGTGAGGTGGTGGACATGACAGACGTGATATCGGTTATACCAGAAGAATGGGCAACAACTTATGTGAGTATGAACTCTACCAGATTAACTAGTAAGACAATAGTGAACTATATAGAAAATGTTTAAGGTATATATGACAGAAAATGTTTAGAACATATAAGATAGAAAATGTGTAGGATGTATAGGATATCAAATGTTTAGAACGTATAATATAGAAAATGTTTAGGGCATTTAGGACACAAAATGTTTAGAACGTATAAAAAAAGAAGAAGATGTTTAGAGCAGATAAAATAGAAGAGGTGTAAGGAATATAATGTATCTGAAGAGGAAGAAGGTTTGAGGAATATAACGTATCTAAAGAGGAGGAAAGTTTGAGTAATATAAAATAAAAGGATGGAGAAAAGAGGACGAGAATTCAGATGTATATCCATAGGGGAAACAAATATAACAAAGAGGGTATCACATCATACGCTACAACAAAATCTTATCAGACAGAAAAGGGAAACCAAAAAAGGCTAGTTGGGATGAAAGGGGGAGGGAAGGGAGGGTAGGGGGCAGGAGGAAAGTTGTGTTTGACTAGGGCCTGGCAGCCATTCGGTCCTGAGCAATCGAGTATCGAACAAGAGCACTAAGAAATCGCAAGGGAAAGCTTGTGGAGAGATAGATATCAAGAAATGGAGCACAAATGCGATGGCCATGGGGGAAACGAGAAAAAAGAAAGATACTCGACAATAGTAGAAAAAGGACTCACTTGGCTAATGAGCAAGTGCGCCAGGCTGTATATGGCGAAGCCGTCAATACGCTTCAGGATGGCAGGTCCACCAAGAAGGAGGATTTTGGAAAGGCACATAAGAAAGTTATTGAGAGAGGCAAGGCGCTGGCTGAAAAAACATGCACCCAACAGAGAACTAGTAAGGAAGGCCACCACAACGGCCTGGGTGGATAGGACTCAGCTTCAACAATTAATCTGGCTAATGACCAGAGTAGAGTTCTACCTGAAGCAAGTTTTAAGGCCACAATGCTACGCTAAGAGCCTTAGGGATAAAGGCAATATACCAGCATTTTTTGAGAAAATTAGTAATGAAACATATCTTAATCCAACGGGGGTGAGATTAATGATGGAAAGACGTTGGAGATGGGTGGACCAACCGATGGAGGAATGGATGCCAATCGGAAGCATAAGATTTTTGAGTAAGTATTTGTTGCTCTGTACCAGTGACACATGATATGGTTGCGACAGCAAGGAAGAAGGTGAGGGAGGGGGCAGAGGGCAGGCGCGCCAAGGCCCATGAAATGGGAAGGGAGATAAAACCAGCAAGGGGAGGGAGGGACATACATCTCAAGTTATGAAACATAAGGGGAGTGGGTTACAGTAGGTACCAGACGGTGAAAGTGAATATATGGGATTTAGCCCACTCAAGTAACAATGGAGGTAAAGGGACGATATCTGGCAAAGATTGAAAGAGTACACACTAGACTCATGGTTAAATGTCTGAGGTTGTATATGACGCGAGCAGAGTACAGATTCAGAGACCTGGGTATTAAACAAAGGATAAATTGCGAGATTCATTTAAGAGACTTGCTTAAGGGTGGGAGGAATTTCGTTGTAAGGCATGCACCAACCCTGAGAGCCCAAAGACTAATTATGGCAAAGGACTGGCAACATCGCACTCAGGTAGAACAACTGATATGGCTGGCAGCAAATACCTGTACCTATTTGACCAGAATGCTTAAGCCTTTCACTCACCTGCGCCTGGCCGAGGCAGAACACCAGGCAATGTTTGAACGACTGGCTGAGGGCACAGGCTACACTGTTAAAAGACTAATGAAGTTGTTTAATAAAGAATGGAGTTGGAAGGAGAACACAATGGAGGAATGGATGCCACTGAGGCGATTTAACAACCTGAGTAAGTATGTGCTTGTTGTTCTGATTCAGATGACATATAGCCTAGTAAAAGGAGCACAAGAATAGGGGGGTTAGAGCGCTACAGTAAGGAAGCAGGTGAGGGAGGGGGAAGGAGAGAGAGCACACAAAACTGGTGGCCCGCATTACACTGCTCGGATAGTTAGCGGGGAAGTAACACACCGATAAATAGAGAGAATTTACTATGGATGTTGAATGTAAATTAGTGCTTATGCTAGTAAGAATTATCGGACTATACAGACGGGGCCCAAGGAAGAGATATGCGGGTCTCACCCCGGTGCAACGAATAACCATAGAATGGCACTTGGTCAGACTGAAACGGAGGAGCCGCTCTTCCCTGGTTAAAGAAGTTAAAAATCAGGGGGAGCATGACAAGATTATGGGAGAGAATAGAGCAGGGCGTAGCCTCCAGCAACAAAGGGTGTATATGTTGACGACAATGGTGGTGTACCTACGCCTCATATTGAAGCCATTTCATCAAGATAGGAAGATACTGTGGGATGCTAAATACAGAAGAAGGCAAAATGCACTATTGGCCTCTCAGGTGGGACTCTCAGTGACAGGGGTGGAGGAAATGCTGTCCAGAGAATGGCTGGTAACTAAGATAGGAGAACACCTGCCGATAGAATGGTTACCCAAGATACGTGAGTAAAAGGCCCTGTATTTATTTTTGAAAGAAAGTATGTATGTATGTGTGTATATATGAATGTATATATGTATGTAGGGATGTATGTGCGTATGTGTTTATATATGTATGTATGTATGAAAATATGTATGTTGTTTGTACAAGGAGTAATTAAGAAGTAATTATTGTCAAGCTAATAATGTGGGAGAAAATAAGATACGAATATAGGAGAATGAAGGAAGGAGAATAGGGGGAGGGGGTTGAGAAGCGGAGCCCCACGGCCCCATAATAACCTGAGTAGGGAGAGGAGAAGGTTCAGACAAACACAAGCGCACAAGACAAGTAATGGATGGTGTATTTGATTTGGGGGAGGGAGAGGCTACCAGGGGAGCGGTCAAGGACGCCTCCATATTGTACATTAGGGTATACAACCTTATGTTGCTACCACCTAACATCAGGTATCCAAGGGAGGAGGCATACTATAGACTAAAAGCCGAATGTCTCCTACTGGCGATGTACGAGATATGTGGAGCTTTGATAGCTAGATCAGGTGAGAGGCCAGGGAAATTATACAGAACCAGAAAATTTAGGCAAATGACGGATAAAAAGAGGCTGCTAGCAATATTGCACCAGATCTATAGGGTACTAGAGACTATCCTGGAAATATATAGTAGGGAGCACATCAGGAGGAGATGCTGGATGAGAAGAGATAGAAGGGATGAAGAGGTAACTCGAACAATGGCAATGACAGGATTCTCCAAGGAGAAAACCACGGCCTTGTTGTGGCAGCCAGTACAAATCCACAAATTAAACGAATGGATAGGAGTAGATTTACTGCCTGAGGAGGATCAGATAGGTAAGCTCTCTATGTTTGGGGGGGGGAGGAAAGCCAATTGTCTTTGAAATATATTGTACTGTCCAGAAGAGCCATGCGGCAGCTGCAACACGTTGTCAAACGTTTAAGGGGCTGCACCCACGGCGGTGGAATTGTTTGTGATTTGTGTACTTTGAGGGTATGTCTTTCTTACAAAGTAATAAGAGAAAGAGAGGAGAGGGAGGGAGGGAAATAGGGCTATCAGATCTAAATCCGCTTACATGAACTAAGTAATAAAATAGGGGTGCGATGGTACAGGCGATTTGTACAGGGACCTGCGGCTTGTGTTGGCCGTGTCCCTGATGGTTGGATTTGTATATTATTTTTTTTTAGAAAATGGAAGAAAGAGAGGAGGGAGGAAAGAACAAAAAAGGAAAGGTATATAGGGACTTGGTTCGAAAATGGAGGGATGTGAAGGGAAAAGAGCATGGACGTGTTGGGGGAAGTTGGGTTGCGATGCAGAAGTAAGGAATGATGCTCTGGTCATAAAAGTAACGAAATCGGTCGGAATTTGGGGTCCCAGTGAAAATGAAAATGATAAGGGCAACGGGATAAAGTCGTAAAAAACCCCGACGCGTGTATGACTGTCAGAGGGGCACTAAAACAGCGGACGTGTGAGGAACAACTGGGGTCATATGAGAAGGGTATCGTATGGAGTTATGGGTTGCATCATGACATCGGGTATCGATGTTTACGAGTTGAAGCCATGGATCTGTGCCCCATAAAACAGCCAGACGAAGGGAGATGTAGGAGAAGGGAATGTCTAATAAAATATCCCTTCTACGTGCAGATATGTATGGGAAATGCGGCTTGAGGTAGGTAGACGCTAGCCATAAACGGAAATGTAAGCGCCATGTTGGGAGGAGTGAGGGAGGGGGGGAGATAACAACCATACATACAAGGGACCAACAGATATTTCGCAAGCTAAGAAGTTAGGAAACGTTTGGCAAATTCAGACCCCAACATTCAGAGAAACAGCAGCATGGATGCCAATAAGAAGAAAGAATTGAGATTAATTAGAAGGAAAGTGGGACGACTCTATATTAGAACATTTAAATTAAGTCTAGCCAGCCCGACAAGGCGATATCCAGGGGGATGTGCGCTCCAGAGGATTCAGGCAGAATCATATCTGGTTGATATGAGAACAACATGCATAGAGCTATTAAAGGGAAAGGGAGAACATCCAGGGACTCTTTTCAGGTTTAGAAACGAATATAAACGACTGAGCTTGGAACAAAGGTTTGTGGCAGCAATACATGGCGTGGTTAGATTGTTGGGCCTCATATCAGGAATGCATCATCAGGAAGAAAGAAGACTGACTTATCTGGCTAAAATATCTAGTAACAAAGAGACAGAGGACATGATGCAAATGATCACAGGATTTAATATAAAAACTGTCAGAACATGGGCCAGAGAGACAGAAAGTTTTGAGGATATGAGGACATGGCTACCAAGGAATTGGGTACCGACTGGCCTCTGAGAACCAGGTAGGAAACAGGCTTTTGATATCCATATACAGTAATGGGGCGCAGGGAGGAGGGGGAGGGAGGGAACGCGAAGTGGGAAAGCACATGCCTCGGCAGTGGAGCAATGGTGTGCAGTCCAGCTTCGCTTGGGGAAGTAGTAGGTGAAAGTTGTTCTTTGCATAGGCTTGGAGAGGATGGAAACTCAAACCGTCATGCAGGGGAAGTCCAATTATCAGAGGTTTATGGAACATTCAAGGAGAGGAATAGGGGGGATGAAATTATTGCGACTGCAGAAGAAAAATGCAGGCACGCTATTGATTAGAACCATGGCTTATTTTATGCGGGACCCTAAAAAGAGAGGCACGCAGGATCCTGTGCACCCTGGCCAATGACTTAGTAACGACTTATATATCTGGAAGATAAAAGGACAATGCAAAGCCTTCGCAGAAGGAATGGGATGTCCACCCATTAATAGAATAACAACTTATGCAGGATATCAGAAAGCACGAAATGAAGCAAAAAATGCAATAGCTATGGAAGATAAGGTAATTCAATTGGTAAAATCAACAGCAGAGGCAACAGTTAGTGTGATGGACATTTTGGCTACATATGATGCAGAAGAATTTAGAATGGTAATAGCAGCAGATAAACCAGAAACGGCTAAATATCTGAGTCAAAGGACGGGGGTCCCTGCAAGGACGGTGGAAGAAATGCTTAATGAGGAAATGAATTTTGAAGAAATAGAGACGATATTCCAGGAAAATCTTATTCCAAAAGAACCATGGGCCTAGCGTGAGTATATCTTTAGAATAAATATGCTGAGACAACCTGGGGGGTGGGTTTTAATGAGGGGAGCTTTTTGCTTAAGTTTGGGTGAAGTGAGAGAGTGGGATCAGTTCAAAGATAGATAGCAAACGGCAGACATGGCACAGACAGCACAGGTACAGAGAGGAGGGAGGGGGCCACAGAATCGGTTGGCAACTATAACAGTGAGCCAAATAAGAGCAAATTGGATGCTGACTGGCTTGCTGAGATTCTCAACTCTGAAAGGAAAAGAGAGATATCCGGAAGCCGAGCCAGAAAGAAGGCTACAGAAGGAGATGCATTTAGCAAAAATTAGACATAACGGGGGCATGTTCTTAAAATATTATTACGCCGATTACGAGCCAGTAGCAGCTCTAAGACAGAGAGATCGCAATAGCTTGTCACCATTAGAGAAGCTGCAGGCAACAGTTGCAGCAATCACTGAACTGATCTATGAGATATTGGACGTCTACAGCGAACATGGAATCACACTGTTCCCGAGGGATTTAACTGAGGGGATGGTATGGCTAAGATATATGACAGAAATTAGTGAAGAATGTCTAAGAGATACGCTCAATGAAACATTGGACGTTCACGACTTGGAGCGCATGATCCCACTTAGGTGGATGCCAATGATTATCTGAGGTAAGTGGAATACAGAGCGAGGAATAACTGTGATAGGAGAGTGAATCTAAAAATATGAATGTATGGAAGTGAGGAAATAACTGTAATATAGAGATGAATATAAAATATGACTATCTGGGAACGAAGGAAATAACTGTGAATATAGGGACGGATCTAATTATATGAAAGAGGATAAACTCGATAATGATAGTTGTCACTGAATCTAGAAAAAGCTGGTAAGTATCAGTGTGTGGGTAACTGTCAAGCTGGGGAGTTTAAGAAGGAGAGAGGGGAAGGGTGAATGAAAGCCATAGGTAAAAGAACAGCTGTAAAACAGCTGTAGGTATATGAACGAATACGAATACGCATGAAAATATGATACGATATGTGAATAAGTCTGAATATAAGGGTGAGTAGGAAGGAGTAGAATGAAAGGTGTATGATACCCAAGCAGAAGGGAGGACGCAAAATAAAAGAACAAGAAAGGAAGTGTACAAGAATCCAATAGGAGAGGAACAGGATATAGAAAGTCAGTGGATGGGGTTGATTGGAAACCCAGACATAACAGGACGGGAGAGCGGGGATAGCACGGCGGTGGATCGCGACCACATAACCGTGCCTGAACCGAGGGGTAGGTCGGTGTGTATGGCTGGGGGAGATGGGAGAAAATGAAGACAAGAAAAGAGAGGGGACAGGGAAACATTGGGTGTACTTGTTGGCTATTAAAACACGCGGGGATGAAATGGAATGATAAATAATTGAGTATTCCCTTCTGTATAGTTACTCTGACATCCATTGAGGAAGAGCATCTAGATGCAGATCTATATCGACTCAATGAGAATATAAGTCAAGGATTTTTATTTATTTTTTTTGGAAAAAGGGGATAGAAACTGTCAATGAAAAAGGGATCTTGGCATTATTAATAAGTGGTAGCATCTATCAGGGAAATACATACCAGCGGCAGGGCAGATAGGATAGGGCCAGAACACATGGGTTAGTCAGTTGTACCCCAAATGAAACCCACAAGCCAGAGACTCCATTAGCAGGTCAGAATCCTAAAAAGGAATAGAGCCTAGGTGGGAATTATGCAGAATTCCCTCTAGGAGGATTCAAGGGCCAAGAGCAGGAGCCCAGTGCCTAAAAAGGTATGGAATTTTTTATTTTCTCTTTTTCTGACTACCTATAACTTGGAGGGGTAGCAATGACTAGGAGGGTGGGATAAGCTGCAGGCAGCGAGGAACCCATAGGGCCCGCGCTGGCTACTGGCCACGGGAGCAGGGGCATTCAGCAAATCTAAGGTAGTATGCTAGCCACGAGGGTGAGACAGAGACGAGGCACAATCAGTTGCGCTCTGACACTGAACAGGATAGGTTGTTCTGGGATAGAAAAGTTATTGCGAGATTTTCCTTCTTCTCTTCTGTGTGTTACCAAGATGACAAGGACGGGAAACCTTCTGGTCTGGTAGGTAGTTTTACAGAGAGCGCTCTTAGAGTTGCAGTTACTTCAAACATTGCTTGGGAACATTTAGTATTGATTATACATGTTAGTGCTTAAGAGAGACATCGCCTGATCGCACCATTGTTGTAACGCTTTTACAGTTAAGACTTCTTTGTCCTAGGATGGTCTGGATGATGGTGTGGAAACCTGGAGTCGAAGGAGGAATGAATCCACTATTAAGACACAATTTTGGGGTGATTTTCGTCCCAAGAGGGCATATGCTGGCAGGGGTTGAAACATTAAGGATAGGATTCGAAACTAGTCTGGTTATTCAGCCACCACCAGAATCGGAACTCTCTGGTATGGTTTGGGCCCAAGCTTACCAGGAGATGGGCCAATTGCTATCAGGATTCGAAAGCACGTTGCTAGAAGGCGCTGAAAGGGAACATAACAGAGTCCTGGGACTCAGGGGTGCCCTTGGAAGAACCAGGAAGATCAATAAAAGATCAATAGGAGATCCTTTTGGCCGCCTGTTTGGCGACGTGTTCGGTTTGGCGACGAAAGACGAATTACAAAACTTGGAGCGACATGTAATGCACATGGTGTCCAGAGCAGCAATTATAGACGCAACCAGGGTGGGAGGGGCTTTGGTTAAACTAGCGCACAATTCCAACACAGTATATAAATTCTTGAAAACTCACGTTAATGATACAACTAGAGTGCTTGCCACTATAGAGGATAAGTGGATGGAATATGCAAATAGGTCATCCCAGTTGTCTGATAAATTACACCAAGACGTCCAGGTACAAAGTGACGTACAAAATAAGTTGGTAAAATCACTTATGAAATGCCTAGCTATAGAAAGCTATATAGGGGTTATGTCAAAATTGGGGGACGTCTTGGAGACATTAAGAGAGGGTAAAGTGCATGCTTCACTTTCAAAGGTCTTTAGAGAAAGCAACTGGAGGGACAGAGTGTTGGTGGCCCTGGGAAATGCGACTGGGGTGGGGATTTTGGATGACTACATTAACTGGGAGTCAAGTGCAGGGGTAAGACTAACAAATAACTCGATAGAGGTTTACATACCAATTTTTCTTTCAACTAATACAGAGGTATACCAGTTGTTCGAGATGGAGGTATTCTTCACACCACTGCATGTACATAACGAAATGAGACAAGGCTGTACAAAGCTAAGATCAGCAACAGAACGCATGTTGGCTCAGGAGGCGACCTCTGGTGCCCTAATGGAAATTGACACAATAGGCCTAGGCCAATGTATCAAAGAAGGAACCTATTTATGTCCTTTTGACTTGATCGATAGTAGAGGTCCTACAGAAGATTGCATGATAGCACTTTTTGAAGATCGCACTAACCTAATCATGAAACATTGCATGTTTGATACTTATCCAGATAAGACGGCTCCCACGATTATGAGGAATATAATCGACTCAGCCTATTTGCTTATCAATGCAGGACCTGGGGGGGGAGATGATGTGTGGTAACAAGACAACTACTGTGGATGTAGTAGGAGTCTCTGTGTATGAGATCTCCTGCGATTGTGTATTGTCGGTAGGAGGACATACTTTGCGCCCCAAAATTCTAGAATGTAAGCAACTGTCTGACGTGGAAGTTTCAGTAGCACATGGGTTTAATTTGGCATATGCCCTGGCGTTTAAAATCCCAGTAGGAAATTTTTCGGGGGAAAGCTTAATGAACTTCCTGGTGCACCTGAACCTGCCAACAGGGGAGGATTTAGCCAGGATGTTCACAACTCTGACCCCAGAGCAACTTAGAGAAGGCATGGAAATAAACAGCTTGGCTAAGGCTATACAAAAGGAGGGGATTTCAGGAAATGCATGGGGACAACAAGCATGGCAATATTTGACAGACTTAACAGACGTTCCCAAGGTATCATTGATTTTTTGGCTGGTGCAAATTGTGCATATTATGGCTACCATATATATTTCATATAGGATGTTTGGAATGGCAGGGGTGCTGGCCACACTAAGAGGCACTCTAGCCGCGCCGGCGTTGGGGTCAACGCTGGAACTCTTCCCCGATGATGAGTGGGAGGAGGTGCAGCTCGGAACGCCGCCACCACCGGTACAAATCCCCTTCCCGGTACACGTGTGGCCAACGTTCAGCTATGGGTCCCTGTTTGCAGGCATGGCAGCAGTCTACCTGATATGCAAGGCTTGCAGGTGGGCCTGAGGCAAGTGTGGCTGTGGGTCGGCTGGAGGCCACAACACCAGAGGCCATACCATCCTCAGCCTCAGAGTCCAGGAGGGCCAGGACAGGTACGCTCTGTTTTTATGTAAGCTGGTGTACCCAGTGGAGGTGCTCAAGAGCACAAGGCCTCCAGTGGTAGCTGGGATAACCGCGGTAAACAGCAGATTCTCGCTCAAAACCACGGTATCAATCGCATGGCAGGGTGGCCTAGAAGTAACAAACGCGGGCCTAAACGAGATGGTGGAGCTCCCCGATGTAATCACCTTCTGGTCCCTGCGACCAGGAGGAAAGGTGCAGCTAATCAACTCCACCAGCAACAGCAGATTGCTGGTGGTAACTGACTTAAAAGGAGTCGAGGCTGCCGTGGGCTCGGCCACTTGAAGTAAGTAATGCACCATAGGATCGGGGAAATAAGAGGAACCTATGGGAAGAGAGTAATAGGAGGGGACCGACTTTCTCGCACTATCCTACAACCACAAACAAAAATTTAACTACCCTACAATTAACCGGTGTGTGTGGTGTGATTTGACTATGCAAGTTTTACTAAAATTTTTTATTAATTGTTATTCTCTCCTCTGAAGTAAAGAGGTAGTGTGGTGATAGTATTTCGTAAACTAGGATCGGACAAGGTGATAGATAACGACACCTACCGGAGCAAAATTTAGAACCATAGAAACTACCCAATGAGGTGAATTAATGTGTGTACTGCATACATAGCGTGTGAACTGTATTTTAAGCAATTTTGCAATGATCGTACAAAGGGTTTCTTTAGAAATACTTAGCCCTATAAGGGAAACATTGTTCTTGTTTGTTGCTTCTTCTTTGCGATTATGATGTGTTATTCTTGTTCATAACAATGTTCTTTAGGTGACTACGTCGCTAGACCTCCGCCTCAACCTAGGCAGGGAGGAATGGACCCCGGGTGACAAGAATTGGAGAAAATGCGAGGCTCGAGCGCAGATATGGGAAGCCAGAGATCAATAGGCCAGGGGTGGTGAAGCATGTAGACTCTCCGGTGAGACACGCGGGCGAGGGAGGGAACACTAAAGGTTTAGTGTTTACGGAGCGTATCTACCCAAAGAAGAGAGATATTTTTTTTTTTTTTTAAAAATTAAATACGAAAGACGCCCTAAGACTATAAATAATCAGACAGAGACAATAAGCTGCAGCACACAGACTTAAGGCGGGAGATAACTATCACACAAAGTTACAGACAAACTAGAGATGCAGATTCCAGACTGGGTAAGACGGTTGAACTAAATAAACCTAATAAAAGAGGCACCAGTAAACCTGGGCGAGATAGAGTCAGAAGAAGAAGACAGTGAGGAAGAGTATGATTGGGAGTCAGATTCAGGGGAGGAAGATTGGTGGTACATAGCGACACCAATCCCCCAGCTCCAGGTCGAAGAAGACTGGGAATTGGAGCTGGGTACAAATTTAGAACCCATGACCATAGACGGAACAGAAGTGGAGACTGAAGGGGTTGTTCAACATGAAGCGGCATCATTTTTGGTTGATTTAGAAGAACCAACGGTAAGAGAAAATGCTAGGGGAGAGGGTAGTATAGTGTATTTCGAATGCAAGGAATTCTATTTACATGAGGACAGGTACCAATAGTTAAGATGCAAATTTAATAAAATTCTACTAAAATAAACAAGAACGGAAACAACCTTTTCTACTACCACTACTATAACAAAAAAAAAAAAGAAGAAACAAATCCTGGGGATGCTAAAGCGAGTTCAGGCGACAGATTCGGTAATTGACCTTATCAAGGGTGCTTCATGAAATAACATGGGAGTTTAATATGACGACAATTTCGACTGAATGACATGAGGAAGTGAGATATGTGAGGGAATGAATGAAGCTGAGTCGCTCGTCCCAATTGGAATATCAATTACTGGGGATAATGGGACGAGGATGAAAGGCAAATAGTAGAGACAAATTAGAATATTAGGAACAATGTAACACCGGCGCAAGGCCCCAGGACCCCAGGGAGATGAGGCGCCAACGCTGGGTCGAGCGCCCGGTGGTTAAAACCAGGGAGACCCGACAAGCGTGGCTGCGAGCCGGCCTCCCAGGAGCTGCGCTTGAGAAAATATCCATCGGTCGCCAGGGGACCAGAACTCCTGATAAAAACACTTTGACAACAATCTCAAAGGGAGTGTGCATGAAAAACTCGATTTGAGTAATATTTTAGATAGTGTGTGACCTACGGGTATGATTCTCGCTTAAACAGGTAGAAATAATTAAGACTATTTTCTTAGTATATTAGGTAGGAGGTATTTCAGGGCTTGACGGAAATTTTGGGGAAAGGAAGAGGGAGGAAGCATGACGGGAAGAACCAACATATTTACACATTTGGCGTTAATTTCTCATGTCTGTGTATTCATATTTCCAGAGGGAGGAGGATACGAGGGAATACCTTAATAGACCCGGACCTCCTTTAGGCCCGAGCCTGCCGACATAGTCTTTTGTAGGAATTTTTGGGTTATAGGTCAGAGTCAGGGGAATAACCCAGTAGTGCGTTAAAATTTGTATTTCTCATACTCTCATGTGTATTTAGCCAGTAGTTTAGTAGTTTTCCGGTAACTATATTATAAAAACCGTTCGTCTCCCGTATTTATTAAAGTCGTTCGACAAATGAGACGGCTCGAGCGTCGTATATATTCTTTTGTGTGATTGCCAATTCTAGATATTGCTACTGCTTAACTTGTTCCTTACCCTGTGTTTTTCTTTTTTTTCCTCTCTGACCCCGTGGTGGGTCCTAAGGTTTTTTCTTTTCTTTTCTTTCCTTCTCCATGACCCCCATTGTTGGGGAGGGAGGGAGATTTTCGGTCCCCATACACTCCGCATGGCGGTGTGTCTCTGCCGCCCCCTACAAGGGAGCCTCCTTAAGGAACAAGATTTTTCTTTCTCTACTGGATATCATTTCGCTTGTGTTATTACTGTTGTTTAAAAACCTTATAATATATCACCGTCCATCATTATGTATATGTGTGTGCGCGCGTAAGCGATTGGATTTGTTAAGTTGAAGATTAAAAAATATAATGACTATGTGCATCGCTGGATTGAGATTTGTGAAGGCTGAACGACCAAGACCATGTTCATCGCTGGATTCAAAAATGTCGGGGTTCTATTTATTTGACCTTTTTGGGAAATTTTTTTTACTTATAGTTTTATCTCTCCAAGGGATTTGTTTGTAGACTTTCTTCTAAATTGATTTGATGTTTCTTTTAAGGTTTTCTTTTAAGCTCTCTCAGCAAGTAAAAGGGTAGTGTGGTGACTGTATTCCACACCAGAGGGTAGCAGGGGACGGTAGTAGTATATAAAATCGCTGACCAAGCACATGGCAAGGGAGGGGGCAGGGTAAGACTAATATTAAGGGTAGAAGGCATGGGAGAGCCCACTAAATCGCTGACTAAGCATACTACAAGGGAGGGGGTAGGGAGGGACCAACACTAAGGGTAGAAGGGTAGGGAGAGTCCACAACAGGCCCCGACATTCATATATAAGCTTGTGACTTTGGATATAATATAGACTTGGATATATACTAAGTGACTGAGTTGTGTCTTTCTTGACTTGTCTCTATAGCTGCAATAGTACTGTAGGGATGCTTGATTCCAACATATTCCCACTTCTAGGGACATATCATAGACTACTTCTACTATAAGCTGAATATTCACACAACTCTAACAAACTCCTCAATCGATACACCTAGGGGAGACCATTCACCACAAGATACATATATCCAATATACATACATCTACCGAACTGATACTACTCCAGGGAATGAACTGATACCTTCTCTACAATTGATCTACAGGACCTACATCTACTTGCAATCTCTACTCCGATATTCTATAACATCTACCTATTACTATTTACTCTATACCTGAATCACCGCCAATCATAAGACCCATAAGATCGCTTCGTAACACTCCACGCTAGGTGGCGCTGTGAGAGCGTATAATCAATTAGCGCAGACCTATGACGGCGATAACACATCTCAAACAGGCGCGGAAAATTAGAATGTAACCTAGGCTAGGCTATATCTATTAACATGGGATAAGAATAAACCTATCGGAAAATAAAACCTGTGAGTTTTTTTTATTCTGTTTGCCTTCCTAGGCCTATCTTATTTTTAAAATGTACAAGCGATATCATCATGTAGACCTAAGGCTTATGATCTTCATAATAGCCTAGGCCTAGGTATAGACTAGTAGAATCTACAATATACCTACAAAATGTTACAAATAAACTCAAGGTTGATCCTGATCGATCCTCTTTATGCAGAGAGAATTTTTTCTTCACATGTTCCACCATTTAGGTTTGAGAATACATACGACAATACCCAACTAAGGACACAAGGATCTTACTAGCTGCAGCTTCATTTCATTAGCCTATATTTTATTTTCAATTTTAGATTTTACTTCGAAAGATTAAAGTAACATTGGGGAACTCTCTGAACTCACATTGAACCAATATTTTTTCCATGAATTCACACAAGTAGTCCTAGCCTTTTTGCAGATTATTTCAGATATTATTTCGGTGACAAATGGGTTCTTTCAGACCTAGCCTACAGGTCTATCGAAATAAACCTTACTAGCTACAAAAACAAGAAGAGGTAGAAACAATAGCTCTTTATAAACCTGATTATAATACCGAAAAGAGAATTTTAAATGAAAAGAAAGCTTTAAATCCACACTTAAAATGGTCCGATCTGAATAAATCTAGATTTTAATCAAAAGAGAGAACCTCCATGCCATGTCTATGTATGATGGCACACTGCCCCACCCTGAGGATGGTAATCAAGGGCAACACATGGGTGATAAGTTTTAGAACAATACACGGCTTGCAATTGCTTGAATATATGATTATTTATTTGATGTTTTTTCATAATCTAATCAGGGCCTAACTCAAAAAATGTCGTGTTCAATATGTTAGCTTCTAATGTTTCCTACATTGTCAACCTGGTTGTTTTAAGGTATTCTAGAAAATGGAATTTATATGAATTCTTTTGGAAAAAAATAGAACATACTGCTGGTCAACTGTAATGACTTGTTCTAATATCATTATGCATATATATGAATTGCTTCTTGTGTGTGTGTTGGCAGGTGGGGAGGGGGTCATAGGAGCCTAACGGAAATAATGCAGCAGTTCAGCCTAGAAGCTATACAGCCATGTTGCCTATTGTTAGTATGTGAAACAATTGTATATATTTATATTGATATCCTTACATGATGGCCCCACCCCCTGCACCTTTACATCATATATCAGCAGAAACGGCAATCTATAGAACCGGGCCTATATCTTGTAATTGGGACTGGAATTCATGTTAATGTAGGCCTATTGTATGAGATTTATTTCCAATAAGACAGGTAGTAAATTAGCGGATAAATGTATATTTTTCTTCCTGGTACTGAGGTAAATTACTAAAGTGAATAATAGTAACATTTTAGATGAGAGGATTCAATAATTAAGTAAATAAAAAATTTCCCGATTTAGGCTAGCCCTAATAACACAATGATTTGGCCCACTGTGTAGATTATTACGCATAAATCACATTGAGCCTCCCCCCACTCGATTTAATGACCAAAAATGATAAAAATATCAATATGAAGTATTATCCGACATATTAAACCATGATAATTTTTAACGTTCAAGTCTCAAGTTCAGAAATATTATAATAATTCTTCTCACAGGTCCTTCCCAATAATTATATTTAACACATTCAGAACAGGTCCTTTTTAGAACCATTGCATGGCTTACAATTGCTATGACTGAAATGACCATGATATGAAAATCTGATTGAATTCATGCAGTGACTTATTTTTTCATGATTTCAACTTAACATTGTAATATTTTTGCGAGCCAAAGATCAGGCTTTTGTGAATACACTATCCTAGTATAACAGCAATGTCACACATTTAACACTTGTGAATGCTACATTTCGCTCCCCCATGCTCATGGGGGTGTGGCATCATTTTCACACCTTTGAAAGCTTCGGCGAATTCTTAAACATAGGTTATAATCTTATTTAGACAAATTGTTTATAACAAATAATTAAGTAATAATAGTTAGGGAGGAATGAAGGGTGTTTTTAAGGAAAGTATATTGGCCGATTAGTCCTGTGATTTAACACAAGATCAGTGAGGCTAATATTTGATGTTTTTTTTAATTGTGTATACTAGGTAGATACCGATCTAAAGTTGTGCTAATATTAAATCAAGTTAGATGGACATATTTAACAATGTTATCAAACGAATCGCTGAAATGGAGCATAGAGGATAGGCCTAGAGTGTGTACCTCAGGTGACGAGGGGTGTCAGACTAGGGAGTGCGTTGTTTGTTTGCCCTTGAGCCTCACCGGCCCTCTGTGTCACCAAAAGCCGTGAATGCTCCTAGACGGCCGCGCGGTCTCCCAGTCGGCAGGTTAAGGAAATAAACCTGATTCATCGCAGCTGTTTAGCAGAGGTTAGAAACAAGGTATTGGTCGTTTCGGTGGGATTTAGCTAATCCATTGAAAACCATATCACTGGGTCCACACAAGAACATTTTACATGCGAATAAATAAGGAATAGAAACAATAAAAATAGAAACATGATCTTTGCTGTTACAAATCAGCTTATGACAGGCCTTTTAGGTAGAAATAAAGTCATATTAATTCTCCAAGAGCCTCTTAAGGAAATAAGGATTTATAATTCCAGTTCACCAGCCTGAGGAACCGAACATGGACAGGTCTTGAAACAATCAAATTAATAAATTCAAGTTCATTTAAGTATTAACACTTGTCAATGCTCCATTTCGCTCATCCACACTCATGGGGGTGTGGAATCGTTTTCACACGTTTGAAGGCTAAGGTGAAACTTAAACACAGGTTAAACGATTAAGACCAAAAATGGTCACTACATTATTGCAATAGATATGCAATGGCCATTGCGCAATGGTAGCGCAATAGAAATACACTGGCATTGCAGTCGGAATTCTTGTATAAAAAAAATCTGCAATAATTCAATGGGAAAAAAAAAAAAAAAAAAAAAAAAAATTCAATGGGAAAAGATCCTTTAGTTATCTAAATAATAAAATGTAACTTGATGATTGTTGTAGAATGTAATATAGCAAAGGAATAAGATGCTGCAATGCCAGTGCAATAGAATTACACTCCTATTGCACTCAACTAGAGACTTGAGTGCAATAGGAGTGTAATTCTATTGCACTGGCATTGCATTGCACTCCATTGCACTCCATTGCACTCGTATTGCAGTCGCCATTGCACTCCATTGCACTCCATTGCACTCAGTGCCCATAGGGTCTATAATAAATCTGTTAACTAACTCGTTGGTTTCAGTCGCTAAGAATATTGCACTCGTTGCTATGCAACTCGTGCAATATTCACACTCCTTCAACCACTTGTTAGTTAACCTGTATATATGAAGATTTAAAACTGCATATAAGGCGGGTGAATGTCCTAGGCGGGGCAATGTCCAGGATAGTAAATGTCCAGCTGGTTACTGGGCGATTAGAACCTGAAGTTGGAGGGGGGGTTGGTTGTCTGTTTGCTTAGGGACCCGGGCAAACAGACAACCAACCCCCCCTACAACTGAAGGATCTAATTGCTTTAGTCTCGAATTCTTGGGATCCTCCATCACTTCCAATTTAACACAAAACAATAACGTTGCGATCCCTAGGGCAACTTCTAAAGCATAAAGACTACCAACACTTCAACAACATAGGCAACGGCCACCCCTTTGTCACCACCATAATGGACTGGGCTAAACCAACTTGGACAATCTTTGGTGGACGTCGCGTGACTCCAAGCGCACGCTCTCTATGCTGGTCATCATGTATAGGGAGGGGAGGGCTAATTTTATGTTTGGACGTTCTCTGTATGTCTACACAATACATATGTATACTAAATAATGTCACACATCCCTATGTTCAGGCGTGGTGGGTGTTGCTCACAACTGTATCATAAAATTAACTCATAACCACATCCCACCCGCACCCCATAATCCAACGATTAGAACTTGGCATCTCCCCATCCCACACATAATGTTCCAGCTGTGTTCAACAGACCGGAACCATCACGTTGCTAAACAAGGACCGTGGTCACCGGCCCGGAACCATCTAGTTGTCCGCTCTCACGTAGTTTACCAGTAAATACCCCGAAATCCCAAGAAATCCCAAGAATTCGAGACTAAATGCAGATAGATGTCCGGTAGATAGATGTCCGGCAGATAGATGTCCGGCAGGTAGATGTCCGGCAGGTGCCTGTCCTAAAACCATTCTGTATGTATACACATAATTCCATTTAAGTTTTGGTTGCCCAGGGACATTTATTTGGGAGAACAAGGAATATTATGTTTCCAATTTATTCCAGGACATAAAAGGCTACTAGGGCAAGGGAAGGGAGTCTAGTATAATATTACCCTACAGCTAAGAAGGTGTCCAAGTCACTTAAATGTGTATAAATTAGTGAGCTTTCGTTCCACTTTTCGAAACACTTCAAACTTGTTTGTGTGAATCGATGGTTTTATTTTCACACTCCTTTTCAGACACTGATGGAGTCTGATACAGAGAGTGAGGTTACCAACACCTCAGATAAGGGTGAATAAGAGCTATGAGGCATGGGGTGGATGATGACTGTAGAGGGTAGTACACTAATCATGGCTGCCACCAAATATAATTATTCCATTACAGGCTAAATTCATTAACAAACAATTCCCCTGAATAGTGAGACTAACCATGCTGTGCAGGACATTACTATCGACATCTATCCTCCGCTATCTATCCTTCAATCTATCTATCATCTGTACCTATCTCTCCATTGTCTATATCTGTCCTTCTATCTATCAATCATCCTTCTATATCCATCCTACTATCTATCTTGTCTATATCTATCCATCCTTCTATCTATCTATCGTCTATATCCACCCTCTATCTATCTATTGTCGATATCTATTCATCCTTCTATCTATCTATCTATCTATCACCTATATCTATCTATCCTTCTATCTATCTATCATCTATATCTATTGCTATATCTAATCAATATATCTATTGCTATGTCTATATCTATTTATCATCTATATCTATCAATCCTTCTATCTATCTATCATCTATATCTATTGCTATATCTAAAGTCTATATCTATCATCTATATCTGTTCTTCTATCTATCCTTCTATCTATCTTCTATATCTATCCTTCTATCTATCGTCTTTATCTAATGTCTATATATATCCTTCTATTTCTATATCTATCCTTCTATCTATCATCTATATCTATCCTTCCATCTATCTCTGTCTGTCATGCTATCTAGCTGTCTATGGGGCAGTCCGTCCATCTATCTCATATTTCTGTTTCTTTTCTTTTTCTCTCTCGATTTCACTGTCCTTTTTCTCTCTTTCACTTTGCTAGTCTCCTCTTTCAGCTCCAAATGAGGAAACCAGCTCTTTTTTATTTTGTTCTGATAGAAGGCCTAATTTCAAAAGGCTTACATTCACATTAATCCAACATGTTTAATGATAATATAATATAGTATAATTCCAACAAATTATTGAATGTATTATACCACTGCTTGTTACAATGAACATCTACTGTATAGGGCTTTTGATATGGCTTTCAGGGAAATGAGTCACAAGTCGCAAAATTAATATTTTTCAAAGTGACTTGTTCACAAGTTGTCCTTGTAGGAATGTTTTCATTTTTGGGGTATCTAATGCTTCATGTCGTATAAATACGACTGTCAAATTTCAAGTTATACCTACCACTTCTCCCTGAAATCACATACGTATGTAATAATATATTAAATATATCCATGTACTTTGAAGCGCTCATCCTATGGAGTATATACACTCTAAGAAAAAAGGGTTCTTTTGGGTTCTAGATAGAACCCCATGGTTCTACCAAGAACCCTAGGGTTCTTCGACACCTAAAAGGGTTCTTCGGGACCACCGGGGGTTCCATCTAGAACCATAGGGGTTCTTCAGCGATTTAAGGGTTCTTTGTGCACTTGAAGGGTTCTTTAACTCAAAGCGGTTCTACATAGAACCCCCTTTTTCTCCTTAGGGGTTCCGTCTAGAACCATAGGGGCTTTTGCCTGATTTTAGGGTTCTTCCTGAACTTTAAGGGTTCTTTAGCTCAAAGCAGTTCTACAAAGAATCTCCTTTTCTGATATTGAGCCGATATCATACCAATACTATTTCTGATATCAGTTTCTGATATTGAGCCGATATCATACCAATACTATTTCTGATATCAGTTCTGATATCAAAGAATCCCCCATACAACAATTCATGCTCTCCTTTAAAGAAAATCAAGATAATGCTATACAAAAGATTGTCGGCCAAACATCATAACCCAATATTGGCTCAACTTCACTACTGGGAAATTATATTTTTTGGTCAATTTTTGTAGAAATATAATAATTCTCACATGCATGGTCCCTAGTGGCCGATAGCAGAATAAGGCCTTTTTGTTTTATCAAACTAAACCTTATGTCAATATTCCCATTCCGCTCAGGTATTGTATAGGGTTTCAAAAATCTAGGACCCCATTAAAAGTGTTACTAATGATTAAAGACCAATTCTTCTCACAGTTTGGTTAATAATTGTTATCAAAATCATGAGTTTTTCCAACATAAAGAGGGTTTGGGGGGCTGGTGCCGAAAAATAGATAATACAAAAATAACAAAAAAGTCATATTTAAATATATAAAATAAAATCAGCAAAACAGATCTTTGCAAATTTTGGATATATTATGCTACTCAGAATTCCGCTTCATTTGACACCAAAACCGTCTTTCTCTGAATTTTGTCAGGGTAGGTGCACTGCAAATAACATGTATAGTCTATATTGAAATAACTATTTAAAAACATTTAAACGTATGTTTTTCTACACAGAAATACGCTTCATTTGACACCAAGATAATCTCTATCCCATTTTAAGGGGGGTGGGTGCCGAAAAAGAAATAATAAAAAAATAATAAAAAGACCATTCAAATGTAGCCTATGTAAAATCAAATCAGCAAAACAGATCTTTGCAAATTTCCATAGTACATAGGTTAACAGTAGAGGGCGTCACCGGCAGCTCTGTTTACATCCGGGTCCCATCAACCATCTTTAAACGGCAGAAGATTTGAAGCTTGATTTGGAAATTATGGACGGAAATCATCATAAAAACAACTGAGAATTAGCTGCTACTTGCGTGTATAGCTGCAGCAAACGGGTAAGGAAAGTTTGTATTCTAAAATTATAAACAATGTCGTATAGGTGAACTCTTCACGCCAAAACGGACCCGTCAAAACGGCCCCAGCTAGCCTTTAGTCACAAATCATGTTTTGTAACGATCATTTAAGCAGCCTATTCATAACACAAGTTTTTTCGTCTAGGCCTAGTCTAATAGTAATAAGGGATGCCCCCTTGATATCGCATCAGTCATGTAGATGAAAAGTACCCAAATTGAAGGCATACATGGGGGCTATACATGAACATGAAAGTTGGATGGGAGATTTGGAGAAAATGAGTTGGGTTCGTAGCTGGGTGTGACCCGGCTCGGACACACGTCCACCTACGGCACCCCTTCGGGGGGACCCAAGCCAAACCAAAGTCGTTCCACCCGGTCTCCTGCCCAATCAGTGATAACTCCTATGTTTCTTGGAGGAATTATTTCTTACTTGCGATATGGATTTTAAATGAAGTGTTGCTTTAAACTCCAATGTTTTTTGGTATTTCTCCAAGAGGATTTGGCTAGTACTTACCATGTGCTATTGACTTGGCTTCATGCGTAAGCTCCGCCGAAATGTAGGCCTAGGCCTAAACAAAGTGTGTGGCTATGGTAATTCAGTTATTTCTACCAAATTATATTTATAAGAGTGCAAGTACCAAATATGGTGGTGTATGCAGGTAGCTAAGAACAACGCCATGATTTCTTTCTATAAAGCAGGGTTGAATCACAGATATTAACCATTGTCCATTAACACGTTGCGAATGGACAAATGGGGAATTTGAAAATTAAAGGCAAGAACGTTAACAATTTCGGAAATGAACGGCAGCATTTTCGTTTTAATTTCAACCATGTCATAGAACTAGAAACTTCTATGACCATGTCAACCACTGGTAAAGTTCGAAGTATCTCATCTCTAGGCCTATATCTCCCGCTCTCCCCCTCTTCTCTCTCTCTCTCTCTCTCTCTCTCTACTAGAATAACGAAATTAATATGTCTGATTTTACAACCATATGGGAGAAACTCATCATGATACAAGATCAGCTGAAAATTTTTTTTAGTTCAATGACCCCCATATTCTTTTTAATTGGGAGGGTAGAATAACATGTCAGTTATGTATATCTCATCTGTATTATTCTAAAGGTTTGATTTTGATTCAACAGGAACCAGGGCAGGCCACACCCACGCTTAGGATGAGCACCGAGGGCAACGACGCCAACGTCCTAAATGCTGATGATTTGTGGTGCACATGTAGAAGAGACCAATTACATACTGCTGTTGAGGGCAGTCGAGGGTGATCATGCCCACTACGGTGCCCGCCATAAGGTCCGTGCCCAGAGACACCACGACACACAAACACACAACTATAGCCCACACCCGCGACTTGAGTTTCTTCTGCATTCTTCCAGCGCTCCTGTAGTGGTCGTAATCGGTTTATTCTTTATAATTTAAATCATTAGCTATTTCAATCAACTTCCTACACGGGAAAGGACATCAGTTTGCGAAAACATTAGCCCTATGTATTTCATTCACGTAGATAACATCTTTACAATTATATACCTTTAAGGATCAAATGAGACTTACTAGTACACATCGTTATATTGTTTTTTAAGAAAATGAAAATAGTTAGGCCACATAAAATATACGCCCCTTTAAATGCGTAATGCATTTGTTTGTAAAACCGTTTATCAGACGTTAAATATAATAGAGATGAGATCAGTTTATGCAGACAGTTTATGACTCAAAGGCTGAATCTTTGAATAGGGGACTTGCATGTTCGGTATTTAGAATATTTTATAAATTTGGGAATTGTATGTTGGTCAAACACCACATGTCATATAATCATACATATTTCAATGATGATATCTAATTGTTATTATCTATTATTGAGTGGTAGTAGTTTAATTACCTTATTGACATGTCTGTTTACTGTTCGATATGTGTTGGATATGTGATAATAAAAATCAATAACAATATATTTCTGATGTTCAATTGAATTATTATAATTTTTTTAATAGGACAAAATTTTAATCGTTTTTTTAATAGGCGACAAATCTATCAACCTTCGCTCCCTTCAATACGGCAAAAGATTTATCACTAAGTTAAGGAAAGAATATTTAAAAAATATGTGAAGCAAAACCGAAATAAACGCATACCATACATTTTCAGGGTTCTTCAAATCAGGGTTCTATGTAGAACCCTACCTATTTTGGCCAGAGGGTTCTTCAAAGGGTTCTTCAAATCGAGGGTTCTATGGAGAACCCTGCCTATTCCCGAAACGGGGGTTCTACTTAGAACCCTCAAAAAAGGGTTCTAAGTAGAACCTTTCTTCTTAGAGTGTATAGTTACTTTACTAGTAACTGTCCACCCAGAGATATCGCAACCGTTTTTTTTGTTTCAAAAATAAAAATATCAAACATAAGAAATAGAAACACATAATTAATAGCTGTCCTAATGTTTACCATCATTGGGATCGGCATGATCTCACCTTTTCAAATATGCTTATAATTATCTGAAAAATGTGACTTGAAATGTTTTTTGTGACTTGCGATTCATTTCGATTTTTTTCATTCACAATGACCATACAGAGGTACTCAGACGTTACTGGAGCGGCTGCCTCCTCCTCATCCCCTGTAACAGTCAACATCTCCCGGTGGGAGGAAGGCGCTGCTGCTGCTGCGGCCGCAGCTGGAGGCACTGAAGGGGGCGGGGCTGATGTGAATGTCTCACATGTGTAACAATTGTAACTGTTAGCGTCATATCAGAACATCCCCTGTAGTCTCTTCCCTGCTCTTGCTTTTTACCCTCTTCTTTCTCCTCTTCCTCTTTGCCTGATTGGCCTTCTCCTTCTCCTCTTCCTCCCCTCCTCCTCCCCTTCCATCCTTCCCTCCTCCCCAGCCTCTGCCTCCTCCCCGTACTGCTGGTCCTCCCCCTCCTCTTCCTCCCCCTTCTCCTGCTCTCCCTCCTCTCTCTCCCCCTCCTCCTCCTCCTGCTCCCTCTCTCCTCCTGCTCCCCCTCCTCCTGCTCCTCCATCCTCTCTTTCACCTCCCCCTCCTCCCTTTGTCCCCCTCCTCCCTTTCTCCTGCTCCTGCTCTCCCTCCTCCTGCTCCCCCTGCTCCTCCTGCTCCTCCATCCTCCCTTTCACCTCCTCCTACTCCTGCTCCCCCGCCCCTGCTCCCCCTCCTGTTCCCCTTCCTCCCTAACTCCTCCCTCCTCCTCTTTCCTCAAGTTCTACATAGACTCTGCTATCATAACATAGCTTGCAGCATTTCTCACTGTCAATATAACTTACAATATAACAAAATTACATCTATCCTCTGGAGTCACAGTTGTTATTGCTGCCTTGGCGTGATGACAAATGTATTATAGTTCATAAACTGGCAATTAGATGGAAAATGGACACCTTTCTTTTTTCCGAATAGGAAGTTTCCTTCTTAACAGTAGTGTAGAGCGTACGATTATGTTCCCCCACGAATGGTAGTAAATTTTGAAAATCCTTTGATGTTTCCTGTACAATCTAATGCGGCATTTGGCGGCCATTACGATCCAGTCCAGAGGGCATTTGTGAAAATTTACTACCCTATTGTGTTCTATTGTTGTGTGATTGACAGGTGAACAATGGATGAGCGGGGAATTGTATTGTGTGTGAGTTTGACCGGTTAGGGAAATTATTTTGGACAATGATGATTATATGTTTAGCAGCAGTTGGGTGAGATATGGTTAGGTGAGTTGAAAATGTTAATGAGCACTGGTTGACGGGCCAATGAATGAGGATTAAAAAGGTGGTTATGTATTTTTAGGGTATTGATTGGGGTATTACCCAATAAGTTTGAGTTGTGTTTGACTGAGTCCCAATAGGATTGGTGTTGAGTGTTTGGTATTGGGGAGGGTGATTTATGTGGTGTGATATATTAGCCAATGGAGTTGAATAGTGTTTGAATAGTTGTTTTAAAATCCTCCAATAGGAATTAGTTTGTTGTGTGTATATAATGAGCTGATGATGTTAGTTAGGCGTATTCGTTAGGTATGCGTTGCTTAATATTACGATGGAGCCGGATTGGTTGGATAAGAATATTGTAGAGGTGACATCTTCCTTTGGTGATGATATAGAGGGTTTGAAACAATGGGCTGAATTATTGGGGTGTTCAGAACATCCGGCTATTGCTAGTCGGTTATCTGCATTGGATTTACAAGGAGAAATATCTTGTTTTTCGGATCCTGTGGAGCTGATGACTTGGAGTACTAAAAATGGAATAGAGAACAATGTATTCGTTCAAGAGAAACTAAAGGATCTGTATGGTGTGAGTACTTTTTATTTGATTTTGATATTTCGTTATTATGGGTTGAGTATTTTGTTGTGTTATTATCATATTATTATTATTACGCGATGATATTTGACATGTTGTTTTTTGGTTTGTTTAGATTGTGAGTTTGCTTGAAGAGTCAAATGAAGGAGTCGCTACTGCCACTGCTGATGCTTCGAGTTTATTGACTGAGGAAGATTTAGATGTTTGGTGCGAGTTTTTTAAGTCGGCGCCCCTGTGTCAATTACCTTATTTATTGCCGAGTGATTTATCCTGTGATGTGTCAACTCCCACCCATCAACAGGACTTTCCTAGCGTGTCGTTAGACGTTGGATTACCGCAACCCTCGAGGAGTGGTGTCGGCGGCAGGATTATTGACACAAGAGATGAAAGGGATAAATGTCTTTCTAATGGGGGTGTATCTCGATTAGACGACTTGTATTGTTCCGAATGTGACAGCAAATTTAAAACGCGGAACGCTTTGACACGACATAGAAAGAAAAGCTGCACTGGAAAAGTTTGCAAGTTTTGTAGACAGGTGTTTAAATTTGCGTCTGGTCGTTTTAGACACGAAAGAACATGCCCAGCTAAATTGGGGCAAGTGAGTGAGAGAGAGGATGCGGAGGCTGGAGATAAAATGTGTCAATTTTGCAAAAAGGTGTTTAGATTTGTATCAGGGAAAATTAAACACATGCCCCTATGTAGAGTTAGAGCGACAAACAAACTAGACTCAAAAAAAACATCAAAACCGACTTCGCGATACAAGTGCTCGTGCTGTAGTGCCACCTTTGAGTGCAGATCAACATTATTTGGTCACAACCAAAATCAGCACGGGTATGGGGAGATACAGACGACACCATGGGGAGAGGGGGACCCGCCTTTTGATACAGAAACTGAAGACGGTGCTGAGGCTTTGAGAATATACTCTCGTAATAAGCGAATAATATTGATGTCGAATAAGTTTGGAGATATTCAGGATAAAATTAATTTTCCGACCGCAGATTTGTCGGGTGGTATGGATGAATTTGCGAAGCATTTGGAGTCGGTTTATTTGACTCAGACAAGTTTGTTTAAATTGGACGTTTCTATGGGTGTTATTCTGAAACATGTTACAACGGGAGAGATGAGATATTTTGCTCCCTATAGCATTAGTACCCGTTGGTTGGTCTGAGGTGGCCCATTATAGACGCACAGAGTGTCCAGCGGGACCGGTAGTGGCCACTGGACTCGCCCTCTATGCCTAGAGAACGTCCGGTAAGCCCCATATAGGTCAGGGTTTTACACTGCTAAAATAATGGGTATAGCATTGAGTATAGACACAATGCGCTCGCATTTCACTGCCTCTCCCGCACACAAACAAAACAATTACACGCTCCATTGCACTCACCCACTCACTCCCCTCTTGCACCACTCATTACACATGCACACACTCACACAACCGATCTCTCACTTTCAAACACTCCATGCAGTGTTCACTTTCTCCCATTATTATCGCATATATTTCATATTACAATAGATATCCTACAAAGCCTACAAATTTGCGTCTGGTCGTTTTAGACATGAAAGAACATGCCCAGCTAAATTGGGGCAAGTGAGTGAGAGAGAGGATGCGGAGGCTGGAGATAAAATGTGTCAATTTTGCAAAAAGGTGTTTAGATTTGTATCAGGGAAAATTAAACACATGCCCCTATGTAGAGTTAGAGCGACAAACAAACTAGACTCAAAAAAAACATCAAAACCGACTTCGCGATACAAGTGCTCGTGCTGTAGTGCCACCTTTGAGTGCAGATCAACATTATTTGGTCACAACCAAAATCAGCACGGGTATGGGGAGATACAGACGACACCATGGGGAGAGGGGGACCCGCCTTTTGATACAGAAACTGAAGACGGTGCTGAGGCTTTGAGAATATACTCTCGTAATAAGCGTATAATATTGATGTCGAATAAGTTTGGAGATATTCAGGATAAAATTAATTTTCCGACCGCAGATTTGTCGGGTGGTATGGATGAATTTGCGAAGCATTTGGAGTCGGTTTATTTGACTCAGACAAGTTTGTTTAAATTGGACGTTTCTATGGGTGTTATTCTGAAACATGTTACAACGGGAGAGATGAGATATTTTGCTCCCTATAGCATTAGTACCCGTTGGTTGGTCTGAGGTGGCCCATTATAGACGCACAGAGTGTCCAGCGGGACCGGTAGTGGCCACTGGACTCGCCCTCTATGCCTAGAGAACGTCCGGTAAGCCCCATATAGGTCAGGGTTTTACACTGCTAAAATAATGGGTATAGCATTGAGTATAGACACAATGCGCTCGCATTTCACTGCCTCTCCCGCACACAAACAAAACAATTACACGCTCCATTGCACTCACCCACTCACTCCCCTCTTGCACCACTCATTACACATGCACACACTCACACACCCGATCTCTCACTTTCAAACACTCCATGCAGTGTTCACTTTCACGCATGCGCATTCACTATTTTCGCATCACCAGAACGTAAACAACTTTCCATGCTGCCTCTTGCTGAAGGAATCAACTGAAAACATGGTATTATGACAGAACTACTGTCCCCCGCAATTAGATAATATGCCTGTGCATCAAATTAGTCCTATAAGATACTACATGTAAAGTTTCCCTGCTCAACTCTGTGCATATCTCATGTTCAGTGGAGAGCGTGTGTGGATGTAAACAAACCAGGTCACGTTTGGGGTTGCGGGGACTGGTCATTCCCACTAGCCTGGGGAGATGCCAACCAAATATTCCAATACTTTTCTATTTCTAAAGAAGGGTACATGCGGGGAAAACTACTATGAAAACACTACATAAACCCAGGGTTCCCTTGATCTGTGGCATTTTATGCAACAAACAGAAACCCTGCTTCTGCCTGTGTATAACCATAACCCACCCCTAGTTATAGGGACTGGATGGTCCGAAGAATGCAACTTAACTAAACTGTAAGTAAATGCTTTCTGACAATGTTGGAGGTTCAGGAGAAGTGATAGTAATGGAAGTAGTTGATAATAACAGCCCAACCAACGGGTACTAAAGCCATTAGAGCCTTCGTTTATTGTCCTCGCTGGCCCTCTATGCCTGACGGGAACCATGAGCCTTGGCCTCCGGCCTCGGCTCATGGTTCCCGTCAGGCATAGAGGGCCAGCTCGGACAATAAACTTAGGCTCTAATTGCCCAATGTGTCCCTATTTTCCGAGCCTTTGTACATTTCTAAGAGATCGGATATTGTAGAGGCCTTGGAGCTATTGAAGAATATTGACTTGGCAGAATATATGCTACACGTTCGACCCGATACCAAATGGAGACCGTTCTACTTTACGAATGTGTTGTATTTGGTCTCAAAAACGCAATACCCTCTGGGGAAAGGTGTTGTTTCTGACTTTATACGTGGCAAGAGATGCATTGTTTCTCTGGATATCAATCCTAAGAAGGGGAAAAGATATAGCGACAATTTGTGTGTTTTTAGATGCTACATGATGCACAAAAATTTACGAGAGACAGACATTGGTAAATTATACCAAAAATGGCGCACTTATCTTATTGCAAATGGTGTGACAACTCCTCCGTCGTCTAGATCTAAATATAAAGGAATTACCCTTGCCGACCTTCCAGCCTTTGAAGACTGTTTTGGGGTCTCGATAGATGTGTACGAGATGTTTCCCGACTCTAGCGTGGTTTTACGCTATAGCCACCAGTCCAAGAATGGTGACAAAATGTATTTAAACATTTATGAGGGGCATTTATTGTACATAAACAATTTTTCTCTTTACGCCCAGAAATATATGTGTCCAACGTGCTGCATGCATTTTAAAGTTTTGGGTGCCTATAGACGTCACATTAGGTCTTGTGTTTCGAGAACTACCTATGCATACCCGGGTGGGGTTCATTCGCAAACAAAGACAATATTTGACGAGCTTCAGGAATTGGGGATAGTTGTTGATAAAGAAAAAAGACAATATGCCTTTTTCTCGGTTTTTGATTTTGAAGCTATTTTAGAGAAAAAAATGGGAGATTGTTCAAAGAAAGTTGAATGGTCGCACAGAGCACAGAGCCGTTTCTGTCTCTGTATGTTCCAACATTCCTGGCTTTACCGAGCCTCAATGCTTTTTTTCGGAGGAGCTAGACGATTTATTATCCCAAATGATGTCATACATCGCTCAAATCCAGACAACGGCTATGGCCTTGTCTTTGGAGAAATGGTCGGGGGTTGTAGAGTCATTGAAAGGTCTTCTCGATACATGGAGCGCATTATCCGGAGAGACTGAGAATAGTCCAGATAAACATCAAAGCGTTGATAACGACCTTGTGCTTGCCGCCAAACAGCAAACAACGGAGGAGGAGGAGGAGGAGGAAGAGGAGGAGGAGGAGGAGGAGGGGGAGGGGGAGGAGGAGGAGGAGGAGGAGGAGGAGGCAAAGAAAAAGAAAGGGAAAAAGTCGAATAAATCTAAACACACAGGAAGCTATAACATGTATAAGCACGTTCAAAGAATACATGGAAAATTTATGACATATGTAGTCCAACTCCCTGTTATAGGGTTTAATTCGGCAAACTATGATCTTAACTTGATAAAGTCAAGAATATTCGACCATTTGGCTGTGACAGACCCGGACAGTAAATCATTCGTGATAAAGAGGAACAATTCTTATTTGTCCATAACAACACCCACTCTGAAATTCCTTGACATATCCCAGTATTTTGCGCCCAGGAGTTCGTATTCCAACTTTTTAAAATCTTTTGGAGTTGCAGAGCAAAAATTTTGGTTTCCCTATGAATACTTGGACTCATATTCCAGACTAGAGGAGACGGTTTTACCTTCTCACGACAAGTTTTATTCCATGCTTAAGGGAAAAAACATATCCGACGAGGAATATGCCACAGTTGCTCGGGTTTGGGAGAGAGAGGGCATGAGAAATCTAAAAGATTTGCTAATTTACTACAACAACCTGGACGTGAAACCCATGGTTTGCGCCATAGAGGAGCTGCAAAAATTCTACTTTCTAAAAGATTTAGATGTGTTTAAACTGTCTGTATCTGTTCCGGGGATGGCTAGATGCATGTTGTTCTCCAGCATGCCTGATTCAACATATTTTTCGCTGATAGGTGAAAAGGATGAAGACTTGTACACAACTGTAAAAAAGAACATTATTGGGGGACCGTCAGTGATATTTCACAGACACCATAAAGTCGGAGAAACCCTCATCCGCGGTGGTAATAAAGTATGTCAGAATATCGTTGGATATGACGCCAATGCTTTATATCATTGGAGTTTGGGGCAGGAATTGCCCACAGGCTCATATATACGCAGGCTTAAGAAGAATGATTTCTATCCGGAGAAGCACACAAAGCATTTGCTTATGTTTGTGTGGTTAGAATGGTTAAATGACAACAGCGAGCATGTCATATTACACCGGCTGAATAGTGGGAACGAGATTCGGCTCTCGTCATACCTCGTTGATGGCTATCACTGGACGAAAAAGCCACTTTACACTTAGCGTATAACAGGTCCTTTTAGCAGCTTGTAACACAATATAGCAAAGCCCATGGATAGTAGCTGCTATTCGCTTCACATACTATCCGCTAGCGAATTGCCACTCCTTCCCTAATCACTATCAAAACAACTGTCCATAAACCAATTACACTCCTGTGGATAGAAATGACGACGACCAAGCTGACCCTGAATGCTATGCAAATAGAGTGGTAGAGGGAGAATGGTTGCTTTATATATAGGGTGGGCCAGTGTTTCCCTAAGGTAGAAAAATAAAAATTGTTGATGTTAAAAAATCTCAATAACTAATAAACCCAGTAGGAATGGGATAATACATTTTCAAGCTAAATCAATATTGGTTCTTCATTTGCCGTGTTTTGTTATTCTTTGGGTTATTTTTATTTCATTGTTGTATAAACATAGTCCTAAATAGTGGAAACGTTAACATTAGATGTCACTATAATTCATAATTTTTTAAGAGGGAGAAGGATACAAATCCGTACTAAAACGTTATTAAAAAATGTTTATATTTATTCTTTAATGTTAGCACAGTTACACACACATCAACAAGGTGATTGGAGCATATTCAGCAGATATCTTTTATTCATTCGTCTCATGTAGATGGAAACAATATAACAATGTATCAAGATGAATAAACAAACAGTTATTAGTATGCCACAAACAAAAGTGTTTTATGAAATTTTATACATATTGATGCAGTGTTTTTACTATAATTTGTCCGTAATGCATCTACATCACAAAACGTAATAAATGGTTAAAATGCGTTTTTTTTTGCAAAATGTTCTGACATGCGGTGTCATGCAAAAATAAATTCCTAGGGATATCAAGAAAACAGGTATCTTAACAAAATCATCAATTACTGTAAATATATATACACGGCCTATGTTCACACCAGTAACTCTTTCATTAACACCAAACAAAACAAGAGCCGCTTGAGTGGTTCCCTTTGTTGTTGTTGTCTGTGCGAACCTATAATTAGTGTATAAACAAGGTGTGAGGCTCCCTTGCTGTGTACATTTAAACCAGCGCAAAAAAGGTGTACCATTAAAGCTAATATAGGATTTATATCAGTTTCTGACATGCGGTGACTAAAACAGCATAGATTCTCCCATTATTATCGCATATATTTCATATTACAATAGATATCCTACAAAGCCTCTTTCAATTATAACGGGAAAGCATAACTATAAAAACGTTTGCCTTGGAATTGGCGCAATCAAAATGGCTTTTTCTTCTTGGAAACTGACATATGCAAATCTTGATAATATTCTTTGCACTGGTATGAAGCAAGTTGGTCCTGGAACGACATGTTTAGCTATATTCCAAGCTGTTAGGGGAGGTCTGTATCCTAGGTTTTCAGGGATTGATGTAAACCACTGGACGACTGCAAGCACATGCCATTTTATTTCTCCATCCACATAGATACTATGCTTTAGAAAGTACCTAATCCTCCCAGGCCTCAGGGAATATTCGTCCACATCACCATCCTCTCCACACCAGTATGCAAGTATCAAGCTGTTACCCCTTGTTCTCACATTTCTATAACTTGAGAAGTGCTCACACCCATAGTCCAGTCAGTCATATTCAATGGCTGTTGTTGAACATGTACTTACATGCTTTCCCAAGTATAACACTCTGTACATTAATGTAAGTAAGGAAATGTCATCCTGATCTAAACATTTGTATTTATAGAGGGATGGAAAACACATGTTGTCTAAAACTGACCAGAATCTGGTGTTCAACTCAATAGGTGCGTCAGGAAATATCAATTTGTTTTGAATAACATTATCTTTACTCTGTACCTGACCAACCTCTGTAAACCTACCTAAATCGTTTGAGAATTCCTCAGGTAGTTCATGCTTAAGACCTAAGAGAATATCATAATTGACAAAATTCCGCATTATCTGTACCTCTATATTCTTATTATTTTTATTGATTGAACCAAGCATCCCATTAAATCTTTCAAAAGCAAAGAGCCAAAACCCATATATACTACCATAATCCCTAATACAATCAATCAAGTGGCAGTGAAGGTGCATATTTGGTGTTATAGACTCCTTTCCATACAGATTCTCCATCGATTTCCCAAAATTAGTGAACAATATGTCAGCTTGTTTTGCCTCCACACTTTGAATTAGAGGTTTAGAGATGAAGCAACAGGCTTTCACAAAACGCTCCCAACACAATAAGTGAGGTTTGGGTAAAATATCATGAAGGCAATACATTGAGTAGATGAGTATCCATCCTTTCCATTCTTGGGCTGTCCAGGCACCCCAATTTGAACTAATACATTTCGGTACCCATCCAGAATCACCCCAAACATTCATATGCTCTAAGCGCTTGTCAATCGAAGAAATCTGGTTCCTAGTTATTATGCCTCTATCTGTCCAAATCTTCCACATATGTTTTGCGGTGCCCAGATACAGATTATGCATCGGATCGATGACACAAAATCTTACTGAGTCATAGTACGGTAGGTCATAGAGTGGCGTGTACTGCAGACCGTACAAGCTCTCTAATTGTTTCATGCTTCCCTTTGTCTTCGCCTCTTGAATTTTCTTAATGTAGCCCCTGTTTTCTTCATGTGTTCTCTTTGGCCATTCGGTGGAGGTTCTATCAAACCCACTGTAGTCTTTCTTCTCAGCAAATCCTCCCTTAAATGCACGCATGCATCTTGAACATCCCAGCCTTGCACTATGCCCTAAATATCCACATAGCTTCCTTGCCGCAGGGATATCCGAAGCTGCGCACAAAAGGGCTGCTCTCACAATAACACCACCTGGATAGTTGTAAGTGTTCATTTTCACTCCTGGGTGCCACAAAGATTTCAGTTCATCGATAGCAGGCTTTAGAAATGTAGCTAGCTTTGGTTCCTTGCAAAGAGATGGTAAAATACCTACTAAAATTACATTATCTCTTTTAAACCTTTGTTCTCTAGGGAGATTCATCAGTGACATGTAGATCACTCCTACAGATATGTTTGATCGGCGTTTGTAAGGCTGGAACCAATCTATATTCATCATTAGGCCATATGTATTTTCTCTGTTAAGGAAGTTCTTTGTGTTTGGATTTGCAAAATCTTTCCAAACATCCCCGTCATAAACATCAGCAAGATAACCTTCAGGAACCTCACATTCTTTCCATTCATTGCACCGATTTTCATTGTTTTCCTTTTGGAGAATCCTCTCTATGCTGTCAGAAATAGGGCGATAGCAATACAATTTCCTTGGGCTATAAATCTTACGGCCATTCTTAGCAGCTATGACATCAAAGAGTATGTTTGAACATTGCTTCCTTTTCCTCCTGTACATAATGTGATTTGTACATTTACGAGCCCTTTGTTTGCCACCCTCCATATATAACATACTCGCTATTGGGTAAATGGCTAGGCAATAGTCACACACAACAAATCTCTCAAAACTGTTTTTGTCTACACCAAGGTAATTTCGCAATTTGTATATGCTTGCTGGAAAGACAAATGCAACAGATGCTATGAATCTATCTGTAGTTCCCATTAGCCGGAATATCTGGGCAAGAAATTTAAGGAGTGTATCCAGGGCCGAATCGGATATGATATTCACTGCTTGCCACCAGCACAAAAAGAACAGAATCCAAGTGATGAAGTCTCTCACTTTAGAAGGTGGGCCTCTAAGTCGGGGACATTCCTGAGCTTCTCTTTTTGCTGATGAGTAAATATCATATTGTAATTGTTCAAAATCTTCATCATCCATCAATTCCTCTGCATCGTTCAACTCATCTGATGGATTCCCGTGTCCAGCCTGTTCAAAGATCTCATCTTCATCACTGTCATGATCCATTGACGAGGGTGACTTGTCATGTTTGGTAGACGTCTGGAATATGATAAATATTGTTATTATTATGACAGAGACTTTTTTTATTCATTAATTCTAAAAATCAAATCTTTTCATTATGTCGGAATTGTAATCATAGGATTTAAAATTTAGTTTTTAATCAATTTTTTAAAGTCAACCATGTATAGTAATATATCTTTATCAATGTAATAAATTCATTGAAATAAAAATTAATTCTAATGAATATTTCGGGACAGAATATCCTAGATCCGAACTATGATATATTCTAGAAGAAGGCACAGGATTCCCTAGCTGTGTTGTGTGTGTAAGCTAACACTTCAGTGCGACTTATTGTCTCTTTCATTGAGGGGATGTGTGGAGAGCAAGATTGGTTATGTAATAGGTGCGAGGATTTATGTGGGAAAAAAAGCTGTGAATAAACAATGCTGCTCGGTTGGTACAAGTGGAGAAAAGTGCCTGAACCAAGAACTAAGTGATGTGTCAGAAAAATGAGTCACAAGTCGCAAAAAAGTCATTTTGAGATATCATCATATTTAATATTAATATTTATACATTTTAACTTGATATTAATTTTGACAGGAAAAATCCGCAATATTTCATGGATATATTTAATACCCTGCCTTGAAATGTGGTAGGCTAAATACATACAAATAACCAAAAGTGGAGAATCTCACAAAATGAGAACGTTCCTACAAAGAGATGTGAATGAATCACTTTGATATCAATTTTGTGACGTGCGACTCATTCATCTCTAACACATCATAATCTTTTTATACTCCAGGAACTTACCTCCTCAATCTTTTCAATCAGGGAAATGATGAAGTCATATGTTTTCGATTTCCTTTGTACCACATCCTCGGTTTCAGTCTTTATCCAATCAAGATCCAAGCAGCAGTCCATAAGCTTAATGACAGCCTCTTCAGAATCCAGTCGTTTCTGATGAGTTGACTCAGCTATTTCTTTGGCCCTCTCAGCAACAGAATCTATTGAGCGTATCATCTCAGCCTACAATACAATTAATATGCATCATTAGTCATTGTCATAAAGTCATGCCATTTAGACGCCCTAGAAAACTTTGTACAGTCAATCCTCCCTTACTGTATATGTACTGGGGGATTATAAAATAAACTCTGGCTGACACTAATCTCTGTCCCTACCCCGCTCTCTCACACCCATTCTCTGCATCCCCCCCCGCCACCACACCCTCCACTTAGCCGTGTGCTGTTGCCACTCTACCGCGTTCATTGCTTCAACCCCCGTCAGTGCTAACCATTGTTTCGCGAAAATAATTGGTCTACATGATTTGGCTTCTATCTCAAAAAGTATTCAAGATATTTTCAAAATGTAAATTGTATTACATAGCTGCATATATCTACTAAATTTGTGAGGGTAACATTATTGTAGGCTTAATTCTTCTACCTTTTTCTTGATCATCGCATGATACTATATAACATGTTTCAACAGCCCTAAACACCTTCCACGCAAATAATCAGGGTAGGGTAGAATTCTGTAGGTTTCCAATTGCAATCCCGTTTTTCTATTTGCAATCCCTACCTGGAAAAATTAAATCTGGATCTGAACCCCTTTCCCGAATCCCGTAGGCCCTTTTAAATCCCAAATCCCGGCCTAAAATAGGCCCCAATCCCAATTCCCGAATAGGTATTCCCTACCCTGAATAATAGGTCCACGAAAACTGGACACGGAAACTGGCTTGTATCTCAAAAACTATTCAAGATTTTTAAAAAATCTAAATTGTATTAAATAGCCACACATATCTACTCAGACGTGTGACGGCTATATTATTATAGATTGAATTCTTCTACCTTTTCTCTTGATTATCGCATGGACAGTATATAACAACAGTGCTAAACACCTTCCACAGAAGTAATTTGTCTATCCATACTTTGAAATGTATAATATTCTTAATACTTACATTCTTGCCGTCTTGTTCCAAAATGGTGTCATTGGCAATGGTAATATCCTCCTTTTGGCATGTCTCCTTCTTCCAGATTCCTGTTGTTTTATCCAAGAATTTCTGGTGACAGTAATACTGCCACCTGTTAATATGACATTCACAATGAGGGCAGTAGTACTTAACTGATCTACCCATTGCAAAGTGTGCACTCTACACAATAAACAAAAAATAATGAACTTGGCTATGTCCAATCATGTAGAATGATGGGGTTTTCAAGTACAACCCAACTCCTGGGTTGAATGCACTATACTGGCTTTAGTTTGTTTTGCATGGGTATTTATGATGTATATAATGGTAGAACTACATACAATGTCCAATCACAATCGATGATAATTAATTATACATAATCTGACCAATAGTATGAAGGTCAGTCACATGACGATGGGTCACCAAAAGAGCATTGACCAATGAAATTAAAATACAGGTATGAATAATTTTTAGAGTTTGCATAGTATTAGATTGACTGTGTCATAGGCTAGGGGTAGACATGCTGGCGACATGCTGGGGTTAGTTATGTCCATCCATGGTGGCCTATGCAGTAGCATGTCTAGACCTAGCCTCTTTCATCTCTTAATCTAATGGATATCAGACCTACCAAACCCTTTGCATCCTGCGGGAGGCTCTTGCATTTGTGCAATTTCTCCCACTGACCCGCATTGAGCAGGGGTTCACATCACTTAATACGATTTGATAAATTCAAAACAAAACCTGCATATCTCTTTGTAGTTGTCTGCGGTAACCTCTAGTTATAGCATAAACATGATACAAGGTAATTGCTGCACTGAGAACACAGTGTGTGAAGCTGGTTGTCATTAATTAGTGGGGCTTTTTTCTGCTCGCCTGGCGGACTAGTGACTTGGTAACTTTTACTCGCCCAGAAATCTAGCAAGTCTTAGTCTGAACCCCTGTTGAGGCAGATAGCACTATAATTACTGAAAATAAACAACTGTGCTCTGTTCATAACGATTAAAACAGATACCAGGAAACACCAATCACTCTAATATATTGTAATACGACCTATATATTTTAGTATAAATGTTTTGATATAAAAGTACTTGTTAGACCTGGTAAAGATTAGCATTGTTGGAATCTTAGGAAATATGATGAACTGTGACACATCTATTTATACACTCTCCCATTCTCTTCCATTCTGCCCTCCCTCATCCTCCCTTCCCCACCCTCTATCGCCACCATCGAGCAAATCTACTTTTAAACGTCCTTGTGTCTGCCAAAGGTCAATGTCTCCCACAACAAAATCAAATCGAAATCTTGTCCGGCACACAAGCCGGCTACTATTGCTTAGATCAGTTAAAACTTTTTTCTATTTAAAACTTCGGGAAAATAGGACAGGTGTCTCAAATTTCAAGCACAAGAGCTTTATAACAATGATTACCTCCGTCTTTTCGTCATCTCCTATTATGTCAGTTTCACAATGAGTGTGGCACAATACCTCATTCGAACTTGTACATTACAAACAATCAATTCATTGTCATCAGACAATCATATATGGGTGTCCTCTATTACAAGTATATTGTTAACTTCCTTCACCGCCTTGTATATATATATACATTTATGTACATTACCTAATCCATTCCGTCTCATTTCTTAAAGATACAGTTTTTTTCTTTACCTAAATAATGCATAGATTATCCAAGAACCGCTCCCCCTCTGGAAGTCTCTTTTAAAAGATTCCTTATGATGCAAAGATCTCTCATCACTTTCTATGGTTAAGGGATTCTCCTGATGGAGCTCTGAATAAAAAGAATGGCTAGACTTAATTACAGCCTTAAACTTCCACTTCTAAGTAAGTCTCAGTTAACCTGTTTCCTTTGAGTCTGAGAGCATAATGCCTATGATAACTTAACTTTACTTTTGTATGAGCGCGGGCCCTAAACCTGTTTGATCAATGAAGGACTAAAACAGCTTTGATTCCTGGTTTAAAACCATTAAAATGACATAATAACAAAGTCATTCGTGACAAGCTATGTGCAGAAATATTGCACAAACATACAAGATATATATTTCGGCTATTGGAAGCTAGAATGCTCACTTCCGAAATGGATTCACCAGTGGCAAGATCCCAATACGATTTTGAACAAAGTTTTGAAGTTATACCGGCTACACCAGAGAATGAACTACCACAAGGCGGAATAACCTTGAGGGTTGAAAACTACCGTCTTCAGAGAAGTCTAGCCTATTGGAAAGACAGGTCGGAGGCCCTGGAGAAAGAGAACCAGACTCTCAAAACAACGAGACATTCCCTTTCTGCAAAATGCAGGGTATGTACATTTTTATTTTTTTATCTTGAAGAGTTTCATTCAGGTATTGATTGTACCAAAACACTCTCATTCCAGAATAGGTGTAACACGCTGATTAGAAACAAATGAAGTAGTATTTTCAGGAAAAAGAAGAACAATTTTAAAAGACTATGAATATAATTTTCAGTTGGATGGTGGATAGAATGTTGAAATTGTTTTATTTGTTCATTTACAACCATTATTTTATACGGTTAGCAAAAGATTGAGAGTATAACTATAATCAAAGTATCACTAGATCATGTGAGTTATTTGATCATATTCATCTCATATTCATCTCCCTAATATTGTCTTCAGCGGAAAGTACGAGACTTGTACAATACACTGCTGAAAAATAAGGACGACTTTGCTGGGTTTCAGGTCGGAAAAGGGTGAGATATCTTTCATATACTGTTACAAAATTGAAGGCACTTCAGTGTTTGTATTGTGAAGCTTAGTCCAAGCTGAGCCAACATTGGCGGAGTGGGGCAAGGGGGATGGGGGAGGGGGTGACTAACACAGGGAATTAGTCTAATCCAATAAAGGGGCTCAATGCTCAACTAGAGAGAGAGTATTACTGACGGATTAATGATTAATGAAATAGATTATGGTGATAGTTGTAAACAAGCATTTCCTTATTTCCTGTAGTATTCTCCCCAACTAATTTTATACATTGGTTTTTAATGTCTTCAGACATCTGTTCACATCACGTCACAACCAGTCAATATATGAAGAGGTATGGAGGCAGATATGTTCGACAGATGCAGAGCAAGAGATGACAAAGGAAGGCGTAAGAGGTATATATATATGTTCAATTCTATAATGGGGGTTATGGTAAAACTGGATCATGTATTAGGGTAATGGTGTCTAAAATTCTGAAGAACCTAACAGCTGATAACGTAAACTGGAAACCCTTACTTACAGTGAAGAGAGGACGGGAATGTAAACACTGTCGGCAGTCACTAGTCAAATGCAGCCCAAGATTGATTTGAATGCAGTCATAACATACAAGGGGATGGCGGGTGGGGGTAAAGCAGCAGACACAATCTTGTGCAATCATATTTACCACTAAATTTATAATCCACACTATTATGTTTCTTTAACAGAAGCCTGCAGAACCTATCACAAGACATTAGCAGATAAAGAACGTCGGGCAAGTGTTGGTATGACTGATCACTTCAAGAAAACGAGCCGAATTAGCCACTACAGGAGAAAGGTGTGTTTAAAATATATAGCATAGGAAAATATGTATTTATTTATACAGACGCATACTGTGTACTGGCATACAGTAAGTAATCATGGTTTGGATACGTTTTTATTTATACTTTTCATACACTATAAATAAAAACGTATCCAAACCAAGATTACTTACTGTATGCCACAGAAATGTTTCATAGAATCCACTTCATGTCATCCATTACTCATCCTCTAGAATTTTGGTATATCCCTATTCTATAACAATAGTATGAGGCCGATTTCCTAGCTGAGTGCTGAAAATACATAGCAATTACCGTTCCTTTTATTATATGAAACGCATGTCTCTATTTCCTCATTTATGTAATTGTTTATTCATTGTAGAAACTCAAACGTCGGACTAGGGCTATGAACGAAATGGACTGGACTCTGGAAAAAAAGGAAAGGGTCTCCTCTATTCTCAACTTCGATTATATGAGTAGTGAAGAGGACGACGTGTCTGTCCCTGATCGAGAGATGCCAACAGGAAGGATAGCCAGGACCCTGCCTTGGGAGAGTACAGAACTTTCCTCGGTGAAAAGAGGCCTTGACGCAATGTTCTTGGAAAGAGTTGCTTCTACCAAGGAAATACAAAGCTACATAGCTATTCGACACCCTAGGGACCAAAAGTCCCACCGTGCTCCCCCGCCTACTGCCCCAGCTTGGGTTCTAAATACATAGAGTGAAGCGTTCTAAATACATAAATAAAGTGATGTGTAATCACAATAGCCGGGTTGAGCTGTTTGACTTCATTGTAAAGAGACTCAGACATAGTTCATAGCTCATCTTATTACTATCATTATATTTTCACATAAATTGAATCTTATTTCTGGTTACAGTATAGTATGTTTATGTTCTTAGTAGTCTATGGTATGTACATTTATGAGGATTTATGACGATTACATTGACACCAAGCCTTTAATACCTTTTGTAGTGATTTAGTATTTTATATATGAATGCATATGAGTGACGGATGGCAGCCTATGACAACTACCTTTTTTATATTGATAGTTGTATTATTTCTCCCCCAATCTTTTTTCGATATATGTTTGTAATTACATGTAAAGTATCATTCCAGAATAAAGATTTGTTACAAATAAAGTACTTTTATTTATTTTTTCCTAATATCCCTAGTACAGTACATATATTTTGCTTAACGCTATGTTACCCTCAATGAAATTGGCCATTACATTGATCGATTGAAAAGATGCAAAGAGTACTAATATACTGAGTCTTTTTTAGAATTTAATAGTATGCAACCACGATCATTTAAAAAACTTATGCTAGATCGAAGAGTTACAATTCAATCAATATCATCTATCCATGTGTGAACGATCAATAGTAATGAAGTTTATGTTATAAAATTGATAAAGTTTATGTCATAAAATGGGTAGGCCGTGTCCATTTTTATGAAGTTATAAGTTGTCCTTTCTACAAGAATATAGACATCTATAGCTATACATCAGTTTAACTGCAGTAAAAAATTAGTCTCCATCCATTTTATATAATACGTTCCGTCAAGTTTCTAGGAAATGGATTATAGATCAATGGTCAATCCCCACGCACAAGCAGAGCATCGGTATTGTTTGTTCTAGAATCACATGGTTGTATACTTAGTAATACAACACCATGCGCATGAAGTTACTGCTTTAAGCTTAAGGATAATGGTAGCGAATAGCAGCTACTATCCATGTACTTTGCTATTGTATGTTACAAGCTGCTAATAGGACCTGTTATACGCTAAGTGTAAAGCGGATTTTTCGTCCAGTGTATTGTCCCGCAACCAACACAATTTACGAGGTGAGGATAACTAAGTATATGTATAGCAATCAGTCTTTGAGATAATGAATCGTGTCTATCAGTGGGCACGTAACTTTCTATTCATGCTTTTATGCGTTGGCCGTATGAAGCCAGCGCATTTAATGTCTGTTCGTTGATGATGGATTTCTATTGAATTGTTAGACACTGTCGTCGGGGCGGTAGTGTCTTTGATATAGACACAGACAGCTGCCGAGCGTAGGGAGAATGTCTTTGACAACAGAGACGAGGCCGCGTAACTCGAGCAATTACGAAAGATGGACACTTTTTCCCGAGCGATATTTGCTAATAACATATATATTTGATTTATTTTTCTAGTTCAATGGGTGCTACTTTCACGGGCATGGCTGTATGAAGAATAAAATGAGTGAACAAGAGTGGGAGAGTAGACGTGATCGGACTCGGATAAAAAGAGAATTTCCCAATTAGGGTTTTCTTTTGTGACAATGTGGGAATGTGAGTTTAATCATCTGATTAAAGACAACACAGTCATTATGGAAAAAAGGGAGGCTTTATTCCCCTGTTTTTATAAGAAGAATCCAAAGCGAGTGACGGAAGAAAAGATTTTAGAAGGTGTGGCTAGCGGCGATCTATACCCGATGTGCAATAGACCAGTTCTAACATGATTTTTACCTGGACATTTACACCTGATTCTGACCTGGTGCTTTACTAGTGGAAATCGTAAACGGTTGTGAGGCTCAAACTTGATTTACAAATGCTCTATGGACCCGATTTATAAATGCGGTTATGATACTCTCAACGATGCACTATTAAGCAGGTGTATTCAACACACTTATGATGCACTCCACAATGCACTATTAACCAGATGTATTTAATGCAGTTATGATACTCTCAGCCTGTCCTTTCATTTATTTTCGAAGGCGATGAAGAAATGTTGTTCTAAAGGTAAAGGCAATAGGCCTAAATTATTGCATTTATCCTATTGGAAAATCATCCTTTTTACCATCCACATTAACCCCAATCAACCTATGGAGACCCACGGCAGTCAGCGCTGAGTGTGGCAGCGCTGGGCATAGCAGAGATGGCCGCTGCGCCCCTGGGGGAGTTTTATTGTAGTTGAGTTGGTGACTTGTGTCACCAAGGTGACTCAAATCCTATATACAGGGATGGGAGTGTTTCAAGTACAAGATCGTCAACATTAAACCAATATAAATAATACACAAATAAACTAATGAAAGATATCATCTATAACATTCCTAAGTACATGACGGGAAATATTTATAGTGTTTAAATGCAACATAAGTGTACTAGTGGTGCTTTCATCTTAATATAAATTGTAAATGTTGGTTGTTTAACAGTAGCGCCACCTGGTGCAAACCTGTGGCATAATGGTAAGAGATACACTATGTAGTGAGAGTGATTGGTGGTATAATGGTTAAGTCTTGAGAAGCAAATAGGTTATTGGTTATGTCTGAATTCTGTATGATAATTATGCTACAAAAGACTGGTTGACGCAAGAATGGAGCCTTCCTTATACTCCACACAGAAAATATACTATTCCCTTCCTACATACATCACACAACTGTTTTTCTAATGCTAATGCTATTTTTTGTTGCTGAGAATGATTATTCTTGAATGTGCTCTCATATCTCAGCGATTTGGTTAACTCCCACAAACTTTATATCAGAGAAAGCAGAGAGAATAGGAAATCTAACCACAGACACCATTTTCAGCTCACTACAACGACTATAGAGCGTTACCGCCGTGCGTATTTGTTACGCCTGCTCAACATAATTGATGAGCGGTGATTAGAATTATCAAAGAAATTAGGGCTCATTTGTCTGGGTTTGTACAATTGTTTGATTGTGGATTGCGAGTATTTATCATAAAGTATTATATCAGTAACTATGAAGTATAGATTGATGTATATTTGATTTAGGAGATTGTTGCAAAGAGGAGAGGTAATTGCTTTCATATTTATATCCATCATATATCATGTTAAATTTCGTAGAATCTAATTAAGATGTAACTTAGAAATATAATTTCTTGTGACTTTGTCGTACATGCATTGTTTAATAAGAATGTACACTAAAATATAGTTCTTCTCAGTGGAGCTGGCTTTTGGGTAAAGGGACGGGTTTCTTTAGTGTACAAGCTTGTGTGTCAGCATTTGCGTCTCAGGAAGGGTTAGCTAGAGTGAGGGTTGTGGATTCGCGCTCAGGTTGACATCCCCTCCTCTCCTCCCTACACCTACCTCCCACACATGCCAGAGACGTTAAAGTAATATATTTACAGAATGTTGGTACTAGTATTTCATTAAATAGTCTCATATTCTCAGTTTATTTGCAGATATGCAGTTATTGTTTAGTTACTTACATTCTATTACACACTTTATACTGATCACATATACATGAAGTAAATAAAGCCTATCATCATCAAATATTACTAAATGTATTGATATATGATAATTTCAACGCTATGTGCCCATTAATAGGTTTATGAATTTTGCCCGACTTTATATGATATGACTTTTGAAATATTTCCCAATTAAAGGTTAATATTCTTATAATTTGCTGACAAGTATGTTCTTGAATAAGAATGAAGCACATGTACAATTCGTCCCTCTGTACCTGACTTTCCAAAGTGATGACTGCTTTTAGGTGCAAAAAGCTGAACTCTATTTCACACTTACTCACCATATTGTATAGGCCTAGTAAAGGCTGAAATATTCAGCTTCAATCCAAATCTTAGTATGTTTATTAATCGTTAAAATAATTTAACTACATGTAACATGTGCAGTAAGACCCGATTAAGATACATAACTTTGGTAAGCATTTTGAAGTGCATCACATGATGCACTTTTCACCAGGTGCAGAACCAGGTGCAGAACTCGTTTATTGAGCCAATTGTAGCAGATTTACAAATGCACATCAGGGAATTAGGCGTGTTATATTGATATCATTTATTTGGTTCAACTATCTTCTTTATATAATTGATCTTCTTTAAACTTTAAGCATTATGCATGTGTGTGATTGTTACCCTGGGAGGGGATTCGTACTAGATTGACACCCTAACCGCTTCTTCCTCCATCTTCCCGCATGCCACCACTACCCATACACTGAGGTCAGGCATATAAGTTGGTAAAAGCAGGAGACTGTTGGTAATTCGATTTAGAATAGTCTCAAACATACTGGCCATATATATGACGGGCAATATGTCACAAGTCGTCCAAAGATTTTAATTATTTCGAGATATCATCATATTTGTAATGATGAGATCTAGTGGATTCTAACGATGGTAAAAATGAATGCATCTGCGATAGGTGGTAGACCTATTTATGATATGTATGAAAAGTTAACTATTTTTCTTGACTGTTAATTACTATAATAAAGTAGTTAAATAAAGTTGAATATACTCTTTAGGATAACCTCAGAAACGTATAGATATATTTAATATAACGTCTTGAATTTTGACAGATCTATTCATACTACTACCAGTGCTAAACACCGTAAAAATGAAAAGATTTCAACCTAGAAATCTTGTTAATAGACCCGTTTGAAAAATATGGGTTTACCGACTTGTGACTCATTTTCCTGTGACACATAACATATTGGATATGCAATAAAGGTCCAAATATCAATCAACAGTACAAATATTTACATGTCTATCAATTATACAAGATTTCAGCTACATGCAGCTAGAGCATATACACCCGATTTAGATACATAACTTTGATATGCATTTTGTAGTGCATCACATGATGCACATTTCATCAGGTTCGAAACCAGGTGCAAAACTGCTTTTTTGAGCGGATTGCACTTCTGTGACTGCTCAGATGCACTTCTGCATGCAGTGGCAGATTTTTGAATGCACATCGGGTACGGCGCGGTGGAACTTGATTTGGAGATTCCATCTCGATGGTCTGCTTTTTTTTCTAGGGACATTCCTCCGGCTGAATATTTTGCGGAAATGTCACCCATATTCTGTACGACTGATGTTTCTCCAGAACATGTGGGTTCTCACATGCAAGAACATATCAGGGAACAGGGTTTATCCACCAAGCCTCGAAAGCTTTTGGTGAGCGGAGGACGCGCCAGAAAGATACTGGTAGCTACGCCTCTTTTGAAATGGTACCTCGAGCATGGCTTAATTGTCACCAGAATATACCAGGTAGTGGAATTTATTCCAAAAGCCTGTTTTAAATTGTTTCAAGAGGTTTCCAACGCGAGAAGAGAGGGTGATGCTAATGGCTCGACTGTCACTGTCACTGCCAACACCATGAAACTGATCGGTGAGTAGCGAGCTTGAAAATTGGTCCTTTTTCGCGGCGATTGGCTTGTTTTTGACCTGAGGACTTTTTCTATCATTAATTGATGTTAATTTATCTATTTAATTAAGGGAATTCGGGCTATGGAGGGTTGATCATGTCAAAGGAAAAACACGGCACTGTAAAGTATACATCGTCAAGACAGGCGGCTCAGCTTTTAGTGAACAGACCAGCTTTCAGAAAATTGACAACATTGGACAATGACAATACGAAATTGAGATGGTCAAGTCCAAAATCCGTCTAGCTCTCCCCATCTACGTGGGCTACTTTGTGCTTCAATACGCCAAGCTGAGAATGCTACAGTTTTACTATAACTGCCTAGATCGCTATGTCGACAGAAGCAATTTCGAATATATGGAGATGGACACTGGTGAGTTACTGGGGGGACGAGACATAGGAACGTCTATTTGCTGTTGAATTTATTTGCGGGTCTAAATATAAATATGCAATATGCACTGCTCATAAAAACAGGTGTTTTATATGATAGTTTGTTTTGTTTTGTTTTTTTTATTTCTTATTTAAACAGATAGCGCATACTTTGCTCTGGGTGCAATGAATCTGGAGGCGGTCATTCGAGAGGACCTGAAGAAAGAGTACCAAGACCTGATAGTCAACATGTGCGGTCAGCATATGGATGCTATGTGGTTTCCTAAAAAATGCTGCAATTCCTGCGCAAAATACTCCAAAAGAACTCCGGGGTTATTCAAGCTGGAGGCGGAGGATGAAGAAATGATTGCTTTAACTAGCAAAACGTATATTCTAAAAGAGAATACATCCTCATTTAAAATTAGCTGTAAGGGTGTGAGTAAAAAGGCATTACAAGACCTGCTGGCCATATACTCTGGTGTTTTGGGGAGCAAGAGAAGCTTTGACGGTAGACTCATCGGGTTCAGACAGAGAAACAATACCGTTTTCACATATAAACAGGACAGATGCAGTTTCTCGTATCTGTATATGAAGAGAAAGGTGCTTTCTGATGGGAAAACTACGAGCCTTTGGATATTATCTTAAGCCCGTGGCCCAAAACTGACTATCACATTATCGACAATGACGGTCATCCTTTGTCTCTGGGCTATAAATGCTCAATCGAGTTTGAGTCGATTTGCTTCACAGACTGTGAGCGATTGTTTTACTACATGATGGTGAGTCGATTAGGAGAGAAAGCAGCCTACTTTTGCCCTCTAAAAAAAATTAAAAAAAAAAAAATAAAACGGATTTGGAACAACTTTTGAAAGATGTTGTTGTCCACAAGTGTCTAGCAACGACGAGAAAGCGTCTGCAGAAAAGCCCCCTCATGCGTTCTAGCAAATGGCTAGAGATTAGAGAGGAGGTGATGGGAGACGTTCTTGACTTGAAGCTGAACTCAGATTTTCAGGCGGAATTATGTCTGTGTCTAACCGGTGCTAGCAGCGTTATTTACGCGACCTCTAGAAACAAATACTGGAGTGTCGGTATGTCGGCTGCAGCGGCTGAATTGTGTACGAGTGATGCTTTTAAAGGAGCAAATATGATAGGAAAAATGTATGAAAATATAAGAAGTAGTCCAGGGCTCACCGGCTTATTCTGAAGCCAGCCAGCCAGCGTTACAGACGGTCAGCCAGCAACTGCAGCCGGTCGGACAATGACAATGATGATGCCTGAGTGCACTGCTGACATATCTAACCACATATTTACCAGTCCCGCTAGTTGTACTGTTTACAGTTCGAGCGGTGCTGGTAAAACTCAGCTCATTAAGAGAATAATTAGCAATAGAAGCTATATGTTTGACATACCTCCGAAAAAGGTATATTATTTTTACGGTGTTTGGCAGCCCGTTTTCGCCGACATAAAAAAGTCTGAAGATAATGTATATTTCTTTGAGGGTTTGCCGCCTGATTTAGACTTTATAGAAGAGAACGAATCTGTACATAAACTCATTGTGATAGATGATCTTATGAGTGACGTTGTGAAATCTAGTGAAATGGAAAAGCTGTTTACAAGAGAGAGCCACACTAAAAATATAAGTGTGTTGTTTATATCTCAAAATATTTTTTGTCAAGGAAAACACGCTCGAAATATTGCTTTAAATTGTCATTATATCATACTTATGAGAAACCCTCGAGATGTGCAGCAAATAGCTCATTTGGGTCAGCAGATGGGTATAAAGAACCAGTTGACGCAGGCCTTTAGGGACGCCACGAACAGAGCATACGGCTATCTTTTGGTGGACATTTCTCCGCACAAGGGTGTGCAAGAGAGTGACTTTGTGTTAAAAACAGACATTTTCCCAGGAGAAAATCAGATTGTGTATGCATAAACGTGTATGGTATTGTGTATGTATGTATGTGTGTATGTATGTATGTATAAGCGTCGTGTAAATGACCAATTAAAAAAAATATATATAACCATGACCAGAGATTATGTTATTCATAATGCGATTCTATATTCTAATGACTCGAAATTGGCAACATGAGGCCTTTGTAATTTCGTCTGATGACTCTCGTTCCCCTAAATAACGACTAGCGATATATCCACTCGAAAAACGCCATAGAATCCTATGCATTAAGTCTTGACCAGTCAGAACCGGTTATTGCTCGAGTTGAGTTTCTATTTTTATGACCTTAAACGACCCCAATACGCGAAATGAACTTTTCCTTTTGCGACTTTGGTGATTCGCAGTGGGAAAACGAACCATCATATATGTATATATGTAGTGGATATGAGGATCAGCGCAAGTCTAGTATAGCTTGCTGTTGTTTTAACTCTTATATAACCGGGTCGGCCTTCAAGGTCAAGGTTGGAGCTCCGCTCGCTCAGCCTTTCAAGCCTTTCGGATCTGTTCCGTTTTTACCTTGAATGAAATGTTAAGCTTTACCCTAGTTACAGATTACCTTTCATCTTTCTGCATTGACCAGAATACGTACTGTATTGCATAACTGTGATGTATTGTGTATCTCCTGTATCACTTATTCCTGTACGAAGAACATCTTGCCATTTACTTGTACACACCTTGTTATTGTACGGATTGTATTTGTGACTATTCCGGAAATCCTTTCCGTCAGATGTCTTGGTTAGCCCGGCTGACCATGTACCTTGTGATTGCACTGTGGGGGAAATAAAGCTACGGAAACAGAGATCGTTGTCCATGTTTTACTTTCCCTTAGTCGAGAGGAGAATCGAACCTGGGTTGTCTAAGTAATAGCACGAAGGTTATCGCGGGCTGGATAACTAGTGTCACCATTTACTGATAAACTACCTGTAGGAGAGCCTACAGCCCCGGATTGGTAATCGAGATATCCGGGGGTTCACTACAATTGGTGCCGTGCCAGTTCTCGACCTCAGTGCTTTCAGTCCGTTGGTTGTCCCAAATTTCTTCCCGGAAGAAATTGAGACTGCGGTGGCAGTCCGTGACGTCTACGAAAGATGTCGTATTCTGATTCTGCGGCGCAGACGGAAGGAGGTCGTTATGGAACGAAATCGAGGAGACAAGATTTCGTGGGTAGAGACCCGGGGCCGGCAACCCCGAGGAGTCTCCCCGCGGATTTCGAGTCACCTTCCTCTGACCGTGGTGCCAGAGGCGGAGCGAGACCAAAATATTCCGGAGGGAATTTCGCACAGTGGAGAGGCCCGCCGAACGACACGGAAGATTCTGACCTTCGTGAGAAATTCCGGCAGTCGATCGCGGAAGAGCTCCAAACCCAAGTCCGCGAGCTGATGGATGAGAATTTTGAGCTCCGTAAGAGAATAAATACGGAATCCGTGGACAATGGTCCGGACGGGCGTTTACTTGAAGATCATGTAAAGCCCTCCCTAGAGACGGGGACCCCGCAGAGACGTGAGATGACAGCTCTGGAGTCGGAGTTGCTTGAGATGATCCAGGGGATTGGGAAGCAGAATCCTACCAGAGGTCCCGTGACATCCACGTTTATGGACCAAAAACCGGCTAGTGAGCCTACTGCAAATGATCCGTCGATTGTGTCCGATCAGGGCGGAAGAGACCGAGATCACCGCGGTGTGACGTTCTCTCGGCATACAATGATGACATCATCTCCGAGGCGAACACGTAAAAGACATGATGACTCTCAGTGGAGAGAACCTGATCGCAAACGACAGGGAAATCATGGCAGAGAGCATGGCCGAGGGAATAGTCCTTCTCGTCATATAAGTCCTGCCGGAGGGCATGCGCGTTCAGCGTATGTTACCGCATCCCCGTTGTTTCCGCAGAGGCGTTCTCAGGGGGACTCAGACAGTTCTGACGAGGATCGACGACAGAGGTCGCCTTCCCATAGATCCCGTAGAACCAACCGGTCCCTAGTCCCTGGTCTTGAGTATGACGGACCAGAGGAATCTGATGAGGAGTTCACGTTTGTTCACCGTGAGGAAGTTGAGAATCACCCGCCGAAGGTCCCGCCGGTGAAGATGTGGGATGGCAAAACCGCGTGGCGGACCTACCTCATGGAGGTAAAGGTGATCGCTGAGTCGCACAATTGGACATCTGCTCAGTTGCTTCGACAATTGAGGTGCGGCACACGCAAACAGCTGGCAGAAATGGGTGACCTGCCAGTGGACATCAATCTCCGGCAGTTCGTTGAACACATGGATGCGAACTACGGAGAAAGGTCCAAGTTCCGGTTGCAGGCTGAGTTCTACAACTGTAGACAGACCCCAGGACAAGCCGTTCGCTTGTTCGCCAATGAGGTGGCACGGAAGGGCCGAAAGTCGTTCGGTCGCATGGACAACACATTGAGAGCTGTGTCCCTGCGCATTTTTTTGCAAGGGGTCACAAACGCTGAGATGTCCGCGTGGGTGCGTCTAAAGCAACCACGGGACTTGCAAAGCGCTGTAGATTGGGCGGAGGTATGGGAATCTTGTCAATTGGATTCTCGCTCAGTTACGACCATCAATGCAGCGGAGGCTGCCCTGGTTGTTCCGGAGATCCCTGCACCCAATAGCAGACCTTCGCGAAGAGCATCGCGGAGAGTGATTGTCCAGGCCACAAGCGCAGCGAGTGCTTCAGATTCGTCAGATGATGGTCTGCAAGCCGCTGTGATCCAGGTCTTGCAAACTTGGAAGGGCGGACAGGGACGCAACGGGAGCGGAAGGACTTCCGGTAGTACTTCTCAGTGGAGAGGGAAATCGGAGAGGCCCCGCGGAAGGTGCTATGCTTGCGGACAGGAAGGGCATTACATCGCCAACTGTCCCAAGAAAGCAAAGAAGGGAGATTCCGGACTCAAGGCGATTACCGATGGGAAAACCTCTGAGTCGGAAAACTCCAACCGGACCGCATAGAGCGCGAAGTGCGATCCGGGGAGTCGATGGCGCTCCGCAGTACTACAATTCGTGTGGTATCTGCACAACACGCGGAAGATGGGAGTGAGGCTCTGACGCCCGTGTGTAGGGAAGCGGGTAGAGTAATACAAGATAGCTGCCCGTTACCGAAAACGGATACTAGTTGGTCGTCTGATGAGACTACTCATCCAGGGATCGGAGTTGATCCAGTGGATAGTTTTGCAGATAGCGATCCTGACGTGCTATGGGGTCGTGCAGAACTCCGAGCTGTTGTCGGTCAAGTGTTAGTCGTGGAGGAAGGTCCCGACAACCTTGCCGTCGTTCAGCAGGTTTCCGGTGATGAGCAGAGAACGCTGAAGATCCGTGATGCATGCATTGCGGAGAGATGGTACGCGACTGTATCTGTGAACGGAGATATCGGTGAATTTCTGTGGGACCAAGGTGCGACGACTAGCCTTGTGACAAAGAGATTCTACGATTCCCTGCATCAACAGCCGCCGATGGCTCCGTCCCGGCTGGCGTGCATGATGGGAGGTGGTTCGCAGATAACTGTTCACGGATGTGCCTTGATTCCCGTGACGTTAGGGAAACGGACATATATGATTACGTGTCTGGTAGTAACGGGTCTTGCCAGCCCCGAATCCGGGATCCTAGCTCAGGATTTTGCTTTGTTGCACTCATGTAATACATACTGTTCAGGGAAGCTTGCGTTGAGCAATGGCGCTGATGCTGTGAAAATGCACCATTGGCGCGGATCTCGACCGTTGCGGATGAGTCCCTCTGTGAAAACGATCGAAGCTAAGGAGACTGAGGATGGGTATGAAGTAACACTCCGGGAAGCGGTGGTTATCCTTCCTCGATCAGTCACACTTGCTAAGATTGACGTTCGCAGGTGCTCTGACACATCAACAGGTTTGATGTTCGAGCCCGATCAGAGACTGCTGAAGGAATATTCACTGGGATGCCTTAACACTTATGTGACGGCGGATGAAAAAGCAGTGATAGCCTTCAGTAATCCGTCCGGAGAGTCCCTACGTCTAGAGACTGATGTGGTGGTCGGAAAAGTGAGTGAGGTGACGCTGCAATCGTCCCCTGCCACTTGTCCGGAGGGGGTAGATCCGGGGATTAGAAGAGCTATCATTAACTCGATACAGATGGTGGAGTTGCCGTCCGTAGTCGATGATGACCTGATTGCCCCTGACATTCCGGTGCCACCGAGTACGGAATGCCCGCTAGCGAAACTAGTGAGAGAGACGCACTTGACTGATCAGAGTGAAAAGTTGCAAGTTGCGGAGCTCCTGACTGAGTTCCGTGAGTGTTTCGCGTTACCTGGCGATGAGCCGGGCCACACTCACGTTGTCAGACATGTGATTGACACTGGTAATTCCAGACCTATAAAACTCTGCTATAGGCGGATTCCAGTGGCCAAGCGTGACCTAGCGGAGGCTGAGATCTGGCGGATGTACGAGCAGGGACGCATAGAGCATTCTAACAGTCCGTGGGGAGCACCCATCGTGATGGTTGGTAAAAAGGATGGCTCACAGCGTTTCTGTGTCGATTACCGCCAGTTAAATTCCGTGACTGTGAAGGATAGCTTCCCACTCCCTCGTATTGACGAATGCGTCGAGGCGTTAGGCGGAAACCAGTGGTTCTGCACCCTCGACCTGGAGTGTGGGTATTGGCAGATCGCGATGGACGAAGAGAGCAAGCAGAAAACTGCTTTCCTGTCTAGCGCAGGGCTGTTCCAATTCAAAGTAATGAGCTTTGGATTGTGCAACGCCCCTGCCACTTTTCAACGTATGATAGATCGTATGCTAGGCGATCTCCGTTGGAAAGCGTGTCTGGTATATCTGGACGATGTAGTAGTATTTGGGGAAGCCTTTGCGGAGTGCCTCCTAAATCTACGCCAAGTGCTCGAGAAGATCCGGGAGTTCGGATTGAAATTGAAACCCAAGAAATGCGAACTATTCCGCAGAGAAGTGGAATACTTGGGTCGGATTGTGTCACACAAAGGCATCTGTGCAGACCCAAAGAAAGTACAGAAAGTCCGCGAGTGGCCAATTCCGAAAAATGCTAAGGAGATTCGGCAGTTTTTGGGATTCGCATCCTACTACCGTGAGTTCCAGCCGAACTTTTCGATAGTTGCCGCTCCTTTGCAAGAAGTTGTGAACTCCGCCGGGAGGGAGAAGAGATATTCTAAGCCCATAGAATGGTCTCCGGAATGTGATGTGGCCTTCCAGGGCATAAAAGAGTTGCTAACCTCTGCTCCGGTGCTGGGATATCCCCAAAAGGAAGGGAAATTCATCCTAGACACGGATGCTAGCGGGTTCGGCATGGCGGGTGTGCTTTCGCAGATACAAGATGAGAAGGAGGTAGTCCTTGGGTATGCCAGCAACAGCTTGGATAAAGCCCAACGGAATTACTGCGCCACGAAGAGAGAGCTCTTAGCAGTACTAACCTACCTGAAGAAGTTCCGGCATTACTTGTTAGGAAACCGAAACTTCATTGTGCGAACTGACCACGCCTCCCTGCGTTGGCTATTGAACTTTAAAGATCCGACGGACATGCTTGCACGCTGGTTGACTCAGATGCAGGAGTTCGGTCTGGATCAGAGCATGATTCTCCATCGAGCCGGAAAGAAACATGTGAATGCTGACGCCCTTTCTAGAGTTCCGACTCGGAAGTGTGTCCGCGTTGACTGTGCAGACTGCGGAGCGCATGATGCAGTTGTCGCAACAGCAACAGTCAGTCTAGCGCCGCAGGAAGATGTGATCCAGAAAGCCCAGCAGAGCGACCCCACGATCCGGAGAGTTATCGATGTATTGGAAGGTACTAAACCGGTCCCGGACAAGCAGTCCCTGTCCGCGGAGTCCGATGAATACTGTACCTACATCCATAACAGGGGGAGTTTGGTGATGAGAAACGGTGTCTTGTGCTATGAATGGGTTCGGCCAAGCACCGGAAGAACGTACTTGCGGAAGATAATTCCTACTGCGCTCCGCTCAGAGGTGTTTCATGCTATGCATGGACCTAAGACTGCAGGGCACTTTGGGTTCCTCAAAACGAGCTGGGCCGCGAAGATGAAATACTTCTGGCCAGGTATGAGGGGAGACCTGAAGCGCTGGCTGAGAGCCTGCCCGGAATGCAGTATGCGGAAGACGAGAGGTGGTGGCGGAATCACCCCCTTGAAAAAGGAATTACACGGAGAACGGTGGAGCCGAGTGTGTTTGGACATCATAGGACCATTCCGTCCATCCCCGCGTGGCAATAACTACGTGATGGTGGTGACGGATCACTTTTCGAAGTGGGCGGAGGCCTACCCTATGCCAGACCACACGGCCGAGAGGTGTGCGGAAGTGCTGTTCCGTGAGTGGATCCTGCGTTTTGGTTGTCCCGTGTCGTTACAAACGGACGGAGCGCCGGAATTCAGATCTGCCTTGTTGAGAAGCATGTTTGAAATGCTGGGCATCGAGAAGCTGTTGACCCTTCCGTATAGACCCCAGTCTAACGGACAAGCGGAACGCTTTAATCGAGTATTAGTCGAGCAGCTATCCTGTCTAACGGACTACAGTGCCACGGATTGGGATATGCTTGCCCCATGTGTTGCCCATGCATACCGTGGAAGTGTCCACGCGAGTACTTTATGTACACCTAACGCCGTGGTCTTTGGCGCTGAGCTGGTGACCCCAATGGATCTGATCTATGGAGTGGAACCAGGAGGCCTGGACTTTCCGTGCCGAGTAGCGTTCGTAGAGAACCTGAAGCATTGGTTGAGGTTGGGCCATCAGTTCGTTCGTGAGAATCTGGGCGTATCCGCTATACACCAGAAGAGAGACTATGATCGAAAGTCCAACCCAAAGCGCTTTGAAGTGGGTGCTGTTGTATATCGCTACAACCATCCGCAGGCCAGTAAGAAGATCGGTCCCAAGTGGGATGGGCCCTTCAAAGTGAAGAGATTCATAGGTGGCACAACCTATGAACTAGAAACAGCTCAAGGTATTGTGAGGTGTCACGTCGACTACCTTAAGCGAGCTTTCGATGAGAACGGACCCATCCAGGTGGTGAACTTGGATAGGGCACCAGAGTTCCGTGCATTGCAGGAAGCTGGTCGCGATATCTTGAGGCTGGAGAGAGGCAAAGTCTTGCCCGGGACGGAGTGTCCGACGCGGAGAGAGAAAGAAAAAGTTTCCATAGGCGTTAAGCCACGGGGAAGGCCGAGGAAGGAACAGAATAAGGAGTGCAATGCTACGGCAACCAAGGGAATGGTCCTTTCGGTAGCTCCGGATCCCCCGGATTCGCCCCAACCTGTAGCTGCGCCACGGAAAGTCGGTAGACCCCGGAAAACTGTGGCGGAGGCCCAGTCGTACCAGTTCCGTGTCCTCCGACTCGAAAGAGAGGGAGACCTCCGAAAACTGCAGCGAAAGCTAAAGCTCCTCGGACGCCACCTGCCGTCTACTCTACTGTCAAACGTAGAGGGAGGCCGAAGAAGGCTGAGGCTGCCGCTAAAGTCGGAAGAGGGTTGAGAAAGAGACGCGATGAGTCCCCGGCGGAAGTTGTAACAAGGACACGAGTGCGTCATCCTCCAGATCGGTTACAACCGGGATCCTAGCCTTGTTGTGTGCAAACCGGGGGGATTTTGATCTGATCCCTCCACCCTAAAAACACAACGAGAAGTCGACTAAGGTTGCAAGACGGAGAAATGCACCTAAGTCCCATTCGGTGCATGAGGCTACCTCGTCTCATGTAGCCGGGAAAGAACCAACAACATCAATTTCGGAGATGAGTAACCCAGAAATATAGATGAGAGCTGTGAGTGGCTTGAAGTTAGACCTATGTTGAGGGAATGGTCCCACTCCGTAGTGTACTGGCTCTGAATCTTGGTTTGGATACCTTGAAATTGCTGCTAGTAACAGTGTCATTGTTGGGTGAATTCACTGGAATTCCCCTCCACCCTGTCTCAGTGGAGAAGTAGTCAGTTTACGTACAGTCAAAAACCTCAGTCACGGGGAGCGTAACTGATCTAAGCATGCAAAACCGGGTAACATTATCCGTCAGGCAGTGGCGGGAGCATGGCGCTGTAGTAGCGTGGCGGTTAAGTGAACTAGCGTTGCATCAGGGTGCCGCTAGAGGTGGCTGCATCCGGGTTCACCAGTTCGCTCCGCCTCGTGGCTCACTTTGCTCCTGGACTCTGACCTGTAAGTACGCTTTCTACTGTGATCGTTCTATGAGTTGAAACTTGTATGAAACTTGCATGAAACTTGTATGAATTGATTCTGTATGATTGCTAGGAAGGAAGAGAGGTATTTTAACATGATACCGATGGTTGTCACAGAGGTGTGCGTCTAGTATAAGACGTAAGTTTTGGTGTTTCTAGTGTGGGGAGATAGAGCACCGAAGCTACGACCCAACCGCCATCTTGGATGTGGACATGAATCGGGCCACGCTACGATGATTTTTCGATTATCTAGCTTGTTTGGTACATTCTATGTTCTCAGGCTTGTGTATTTTATAACTAGAATACTCGGAGAGATCATACTAGTTGTATCCGTTGTCTTTTTGGGCAACTTTTTACCTAAGTTATGTGTAAATAGATGTTCCGGCTGCATCCGCTCCCGTGACTAGAACTTTAATGTTTATGTTATAGGATCGGAGAACTAAAAAGCTGCCAACTTAACCCCTGAGAGTGCCTGAGAGAATCCCGTGTGATTTCCGTGTGATTTCCGTGAGATTTCCGTATGACCCAAGATGAGCCGGACCGAGAGCCGACATGAAGACGATGAGAGTCTGAGCGGAGAGACCACCGAGGGAGAGATTCCGGTGGAAGTGGAGGCGAAACTCCTAGAGCAGGAGGGTGAAGATGAGGTCGCCCCCTTCCAGGCTTTGAGTGAGGCAGAGTTCGCTCAGGCCTTGTCAGACGCCGCTCAGGAAGACCCGGACTCCGTGAAGATTGAGCCCACGGAGAAGAGAACTTCCCCCCGCAAATCTCCGCGCAGAGGCCGGAGTAATGCCACCGAGAGGACTGCTGGACGTGGTCAGTCCAGGTCCCCCGGCAGAGGCCGGGTTGGCAGAGAGCGAGGGCGGAGTGCGGACAAGAAGCATGGGCTGCGCCCCTTGTCCGTGAACGTAGAGCGAATGGATATCGATTCGCCTGGTGTGGCCGGAGCCTCCGCAGTGACTAAGCCTAAGGGCGCGGAAGGCAAACCCGTGGCCAAAACCCCCAAGAAGAGAGTGATGAAAGTTCACCGAGAGAGACTGAGTGTGAGAAGCGCTCGGTTCCGTGATGTGGAGAAGGTAGCCAACCTCCGTACCCTGTATGAGGAAGGCACGGAGTTGTACCCTATTGATCCCTCCACAGACGTCCCCGGGAAGTTTGTCCCGATCGATGATGAGAGTGCCCCAGTAGCACACAACATTTGGGGAACATTGGGATCGTGTTCCTCCTGTGTTTGTTTGTAGGAAACACATAGAAAACATAGAGCAAATGTTTTTTACCAAACGTCCTAGGAATGTTAGGATTTAATGTTCCTGGAATGTTATTGGCTAACATTCAGCTAATGTTCTGAAAGAAATGTTTAAGGAACAATAATTTCCACACATTAAATGAACGTTTCAAAAAATAATGTTCCCCAAACATTTATCTTTGAACATTAACATAACATTGGGTATTTATGTTCCTGGAGCACATATTTGCTAACTTTCTGCTAACGTTGTCAGTTGTATGTTCTGCAAACAATCATACCCAAACATTGAAGAAACATTAAATTTATGTTCTCAAATTGTTATCGCTCCAATGAAAACTGACATAACTAGAGTTACATCGGATAAAATTAAGTTCTTTCAATCTCCTAGACATAATGTATGTGATGTGTCACAGAAAAATGAGTCACATAATCACTGGAATCGGCTTGAGCTCATCATTTTAAATGTGATGCGTGGTGATCCATTGACAATATTCAAGAAGAGTATAGGGTAACACCTGTTAGCATTTTTCCTCTCAACAATATGCGATGTGTTTCAGGAAAATGAGTCATAAGTCGCAAAAAATTAATTTTGAGATATCATCATTTTTTTGATAAGATGAGATCAAGGGGATTCCAATGAAAGTAAACACTGGGACACTTAATATGTATTTCTATATTTGTGATGTGTTTCAGGAAAATGAGTCATAAGTTGCAAAATTGATATTTTTTAAAGTTTTTTTTTCACAAGATCACATTGGAATGTTCTATTTCTTGGAGGGTTTATCACTTATACTTATAGCTATATCAATCGATGTATCAAATTTCAAGACATTCTATGTAACATATCCTTTCGTTTTAAAGGTCCTCATATGGACTACATTTAGTTACTTTACTGTTTATTCTTTTTTTAAAAACGAAAATATCAAACTTAAAATCTAGAAATACTTATTAGATTATTAGACTGTTTACTATCATTGAAATCGGCATGATCTCCTCTTTTCAAATATAATGATATCTCAAAATCTATTTTTTGCGACTTATGACTCATTTTCCTGAAACACATCACATTTTAAGTTTGATATTTTTATTTTTGAAAAATCAAGTTTGTAATGTTTCTGGGTGGACAATTACCAGTAAAGTAACTAAATATCATCAATATGAAGGCCTTCGAAATGCAAGATATATTTAATACTATGTTCTGAAATTTGGTACATAGGTTCATATGACTATGTGTACTAGACCCTTGCGAAATCAGAACATTCCATTAAAGGAAGAAAAAGGCAAAACATCAATTTTGCGACTTGTGACTAATTTTCTTAAAACCCATTACATATATATACTACCCTGGGAGTTAGGGGGCGCCACCAGTGGGGATTTTCCGCTTGTTTACCATGGGATTACACCACTGGTTTTGAACCACTAAGCCACTGGACTATCTCAGTCACAGACTAACCATCAAGGAGGGAGGACTTCAAATTGACTGCTAGAGTAAGTTACCTTTTATTCATTTCTCTAAGCCTTTATATCGATATTCAATAGTATGCTTTTGTTAATATCATGCTGAAGTTCAGTCTCTCACTAAGCTCCCTAAATAGCACAAGTTGCATTGATAAGATAATATTTGAACTATAGACAACTCACAAGCATTTATATCTTGGTTTAATTTTCTCTGCTAGATGTTTGTACCAGATGCTATATAATCAATAATTTTCCTTTTATTCACAGGATATACATCACTGTAGCCATGGGGCGATGCTGTTCCAAAGAGTTGGAGCCATAAATATCAATGATATTTAATTTCTTTCCTTAGTTCTTGGAGTGAGTATATTTTGCAGAGCTGTCAAATAAGTTTGATGTAGTATAAGACTTATATTAAATCCCTATGGCTCTCTATGTGTAATATTGTAATTGCATCTGTATACATGACTCAATATTCGATTTCCTGGGTCCTTATAGCTTCAGTCCACCATTATATTTACTTTCCATGAATTTACTTTCCAATCCATACCCTTGACCCCTAAACCCTTTGTTTCATTTCCTTAGTACAGAAAACGGTTACAGATGAGGATGCTACAGGCGGGAAAATACAGGAAGGTATTAATTACATGTAAGACACAAGGCCAAGCTATCTGATGGTAGTACCCACTGTAAGTCTGTGGCAGTTGGTGGCAGTAATCCCTTAAATAAACATTCACATGACTACAGGCCAGCTTGGCCCAGCAAAGCTCCAAATGTCAATTTATAAGCTATTGCATACCCAAGGAAAAGGATAGGAAGAAAATGATGAACCAAAATGATGAAATGATGATTTTTTGAGTCAATAAAAGAAAAGGTTTGAGGGAAATTATTCGAGAGAAATGTTTTTTAAATATTGGGGGAATTATAGTTAAAAACGTTAATTCTATGTTAAATGGGAATGTTCTCCTAACATCTTTTTCCACTATTAGGATAATGTTACAAAAGTATGTTCTAGTATAGTTATAAAAAAACAGTGGAAGAACGTTTGGTAATCAACATAAGCAAAACATAAATGATAAACGTTTTACTAATGTTAGGTAGGAACGTTCCCCTAACACATGTTCCGGGAACATCCAACAAATTTTCACTTTCAAACATTAAGCTAACAAACAACCAAACATTGAGGGAACGTTCTAGGAATAAAAGTGTGCTACTGGGGTGAGGATGAGTCTGCCGAGTTTACGGACAACCTCATGGAGAGGTATGAAACTCGGCTGTGGCCAAGCCTGTTCCGTAAAGAGCAAACGGATGCAGGCACGTACCAGAAGGTGGCTTATGCTGCGGAACTGTAGAAACCCGGTTTCCGTTGCCCCTTCGCGGTGTGTAGGTGTCCACGAATGAACACTTCTGGCGTCAAGACCTACGCCACTAGAGAGCGCCTGTTCCGCCACTTCTGTGAGGAACATGGTACCCGGAGAGAGGTGTGGACTTGCCCGTCCTCCTCCTGTTTGCAAAGACTAGACAGACGTATCGAGCTGGTACGACACCTTCAGTACGGTGAGAAGGTGGCTCACAAGTCTAGCCGTGACAAAGCCGTGGAGAAAGCCCAAACCATCACGCCGACCAGGGAGGTGAATACGCTGTTCATGCGGACAACGTATCTTACGAATGCTGATTTGCATCTAGTCCGGCGGAAGGCAACGAAAGCTGCTTCCAAGGACACTGGATTTGCAAGGCCAGCTGCCAGTGCCGCTGCCAGAGCTCCGAGCTCTTCTAAAGCTCAGTCCGGCAAGAAAGGCAAGAAGAGAGATCGATCCCGATCTAATTCCAGAAGCAGTAGCTATGGAATTCTGCCTACCCCTAAGAGGATAGCGACGTGTGCTCAGCAAGCAGCTGAAGGGTTGGTAGCGCAACTACCCCCTCCTGTCCCGACTGCTGAGCTGTTGGCAACCGGAGACACCGCGGTGAGGGAAGTTTTAGAGCAAGCCTCTGAAGCAGTCCTGACCGTTGAGACCAGAGTCAATGAGGTGCTCCATACGCTAGCGGAGCCCCTGCGTCAGCTGCAAACGGTCCGTGACCAAGTGCAGGAGCTTGCAACACTCAGAGAGGAGAACCGTTGCAACGCTCGTCTGATCCGAGACCAGCGACGTGGACTAAAAGAGAGAGACGACAAGATCCGCGTCCAAGAGGAGATTATTGGAAATCTCCGGGCAGAGTTGGAAGACGCCGGGAGAGAACCCCGTCTCCAGCCTCAGTCCCAAGTGCCCCGAAGTGTCCCGAGTAGTACTGTGACTAGTGCCACTCAGAGTCAGCGACCTGACCTAGCGACGGAAGAAGTGCCTATGCCTTCTCCGTTCCCCGCAACCCCTGCTCCTATGCTAATGGACCAACATAGCATGCAGCGGTTCCTTATGTTTGGTCGCCTCATGAATGAGTTCATGGGTGCCCAACCCGTGAGCGGTGGTTTGGTGCCAAACCCCACCATGCCCGTGTCATTCCAGATGATGCCACCAATGCCAGTGACCCCTGGAAGAGACAGGCCTACAACTCCTGCAGTGATTGATCCTGCCGATATTCCGGAGCACGGAATGGAGGACACTGAGCAGAAGGAGAAGTAGGTCCAGCTACTGTGTGCTGGGCGTGCAAACCGGGACGAAATGCCCACGGATGTGACTTACGGACTGAGATTTTGATGACGACGAATGGCCGGACGGACTTGATGATGACTTGATTCCTTGACGAACGGAAATGGGGACCCCTGATGTCACTGATGTAACCGACTCTTGATGAATACGGATGCCGGACTTGTCACGGATGCTCTGATGCTAACTGCTTACCGACCCCAGACCCCCCGGAAAGAATATTTTTTTTCCGTGCGGAAAGTGAGAAGTTTTTCCAGCCTAAAGGTTATTACTTTACTTGACATATTGTACATATAGCTGTAGCAGGTCTACTGAAGCTCCTTCTTGTCAAAGGCTGTTTGAGTATGTTGAATCCGAATGATTCTCATGCTGTAATTAGAGATGTCGCGATTATTGTATAACGTGCGCGGGTCACTATATTGCTCCTGCCTGTACTTTTGAATTCGCATTGTTAATTCTCTATTGGTGCTTTACTTCTTACTTATTTGATATCCACATTGCCTTATAATAATTTACATATTGTAGATTGTGTTACTCCGTTGGGTTAAAAATCTATAAATTATGGAGGGGGTATTGTAGTGGATATGAGGATCAGCGCAAGTCTAGTATAGCTTGCTGTTGTTTTAACTCTTATATAACCGGGTCGGCCTTCAAGGTCAAGGTTGGAGCTCCGCTCGCTCAGCCTTTCAAGCCTTTCGGATCTGTTCCGTTTTTACCTTGAATGAAATGTTAAGCTTTACCCTAGTTACAGATTACCTTTCATCTTTCTGCATTGACCAGAATACGTACTGTATTGCATAACTGTGATGTATTGTGTATCTCCTGTATCACTTATTCCTGTACGAAGAACATCTTGCCATTTACTTGTACACACCTTGTTATTGTACGGATTGTATTTGTGACTATTCCGGAAATCCTTTCCGTCAGATGTCTTGGTTAGCCCGGCTGACCATGTACCTTGTGATTGCACTGTGGGGGAAATAAAGCTACGGAAACAGAGATCGTTGTCCATGTTTTACTTTCCCTTAGTCGAGAGGAGAATCGAACCTGGGTTGTCTAAGTAATAGCACGAAGGTTATCGCGGGCTGGATAACTAGTGTCACCATTTACTGATAAACTACCTGTAGGAGAGCCTACAGCCCCGGATTGGTAATCGAGATATCCGGGGGTTCACTACATATATATATATATATATATATATGGCCCATTCTCACGAAAAACAGTAAAACAGTAAAAATTAAATTTAGCTTGATTGATCTGAGACTTGGTAGGTTTCAATGTAATATATAAGCGGTAATATATCTGAGTTTGCCATTAAATTAGACCATTATTTTTTGTACAGGAGGTTATCAAAGATTAGTGTTGAAAAGTTGGTGAAAAAACGTCGCCCACCCCTATATATCTTTGTAATGAATATTTCTCTCATTTCATTTGTATATCATCATTATTTCTATTACAATTCTCTTACTAAATGTTTTATTGATTTAATAGCCAAGAAAAAATTTTCTTTCCTGTATGACAAATTTTCAATTTGGGGACAATAAAAAAAAGACAGAAACTGGATTCCCATATCAATCAGATGAAACATCCTATCATTGACAGTATTTTTATTTATTATTCTCAAACCGTTCTATTTTTTCTGTTATAATATAATCAAATACCAGCTTTTACCACTGAATATGATTAGTAACCCTGATTTTTTTTAATTATCCACATTTTAAGGCTTTAAATATGGGCGACGTTTTTTCTGAGTGAAAAAACGTCGCCCAATCTATGTCATATTTAGTCAATTATATAAAGTTTGATTGTTTTTTTTGTTGTTTTTAATACATGACTGACCCCGTTTTATACCGTTTTAGCATTATTTTTTGAAAATTTGTCATTCATGACAATATTGACTCAAGGATGGTGACGTTTTCATGCAGTAGAGTCATATAGGATGTGTCACAGAAAAATGAGTCACAAATGACAAAAGTGATATTATTCAAAGTGATTAAATCATCGGATTTCTTGCTTGGTATATTCTTATGTTTGGGGTGCTTAGTGCTATTGAACATAGCAATACCTGTACCAAATGCCAGGACAGTGTATTAAATATATCCTTTAATTTCTAACATCATCCTATGGAGTATATTGAGGTACTTAGCTGGTAATTACCCATTCAGAAATATTGCAAACTTTTTTTCAAACATGAATACACAAATACATCAAACATAAAATATGGAAACATTTCTTAGATGTCCTTATTATTATTATTATAGAATTTTTATTTCTCATCATCAATGGTACAGTTACATAAAGGAGAAAAAGGGAATGTATATAATAGATAATATACAATATGTAATCTGTCATCACACACTATTTGGTATGTTGATCTTCCCAGATTTCCTGATAATTTAGACTACTACATTGTTTTAGATTTACTGTTATACATTTGTGGAAAATTTAACGACTATCTGATATATATATGCAGTTGTACATAAGTTTACAATATATTTTGACAATATTATATTTAGTGGAAAGTTTTAATTGTTAATGTTTGACAGGTGTTTGATTCAGATGTGTTATGTTAATAATACTTATACAAGATTTGACGGAAATTCTACATCATATAACAATTAATAGTCGACATGCCTGCATTTTTGATTTACACAGTATTTAGACATCAATGAAATACATATCATGTTATAACAACAACAATTTTCATATATACAGTTTGGACGGATTCTAACCTATACTGGTTTACAATTTTTGTGACTGGAGTACTGGAGTACTTTTCTTGTCCTTTCTTTAATAAGGACAAATATATGTAACAACTAAATGTTGTCAATTATATCGTTTCTTATAGCACGTCGTTGACGTTACTATTTATATTATCCTTTGTTGGACTATATTTACTCTTTAGAAAAGTTTTAAATTCTTCAAGGGTTTTATATAGCTGATGTTTAGGGGCCAAGTTATTCCATAGTTCTGGAATTTGATATATGAATGCCTTTTTTATTTTTTCAGTTTGAGGTCTTATTGTTTTCATTTTTTTTCCTTTTGCAAGTGACCTAAGATTTATTGGTCTTTTGTCTAGATTTATGTTTATTTGGGCTGCCTTAAAACCCATTTCCAGGAGGTGAGCCTCACGTCTGTGCTCAAGTTTTTCCAGACCTAAGTCAATATGAGCTTGGTCAGTATTTGACCTCTTCTCCATATTATGTATAATTCTTATAGCCGAATTTTGCGCTACTTGCAACTTTTTTAGTTCAGATTTGTTTCCACCACTGTATAATAAATCCCCAAATTCTAATAATGGTCTAATGGCAACCTTATATACTGTCAATAGAGTGCTCTTTCCAGCTGCTTGTTTTAACTTAGCAAGACTGAAAATTTTATTTCTAGCAGTCGCTAGACGTTTAATCATGTGTTGCTTGAAGTTCAAATTTTCATCTACTATGACACCCAAATATTTATATTTAGATGTGTTTTCAATCTCCACATCTCCAATATAAAAACCTGGATCCTGTAGTTCGTTCTGAGAGGGTTTCTTTCTATTTACCTCCATGACTTTACTTTTTTTTATGTTTAGAGATATCATATTTTCTCTGCACCATAAATTCACCCTATTAAGATCAAATTGTAATTCTTTTTGCAATATTTTCGTGTCACTATTTGAATTATATAAGACGGTATCGTCTGCAAATAAGATTACACTTGAATATTTGATCCACTTTTGTAGGTCGTTTATGTAAATTTGAAACAACAGTGGCCCCAAGGCAGTTCCTTGAGGAACACCACAAGTGACTTTTTCTTTTTTGGAGGTGCTATTATTTACAACTACCGCTTGACTTCGATTTGATAAATAATCTTTGAACCAATTCAAAGCGTATTCATCAAGTCCTATTTGCCCTAATTTTATATATAGCCTGCTATGGTTCACCGTGTCAAAGGCTTTTTTAAAATCTAAAAAAGCCAATAACGACGATTGCCTATTATTTAGGTTGTTATACACATCTGTAAAAAGTTTATAGTGGGCATCTGTTAAAGATAAATTTTGTCTGAAACCGTATTGATTTTCATACAATAAACTGTTCTCCTCCATATAATTGTAAAGTTGCTTCTGTACACATTTTTCCATAATTTTTGCTGGCAGGCTTATTACTGATATGGGACGATAATTCCCTGGTTCTAGTTTACTCCCGTCCTTATAGAGGGGTGTAACTAATGCACTCTTAAAAGCAGTAGGTACAATTCCAGTGTCTAATGATAAATTGATTAAATATGTAAACTGCGTTCCCAATTTCCTGAGTATTGGTTTTAGGACTTTAGTAGAGAGATATGGTATACCTGACGCTTTGGTGTTTCCTATTTTTTTGATGCAGTGTAAAACTTCATTTTCTACAACTGGCTCAAATGTGAATTTTGGTCCCATATCATCACAGTCATTATTCGCTGCCTTTATATAATCGTGATACAGTGTTTCCTTTCTGAGATCACTGACTTCTATATCTATTTCGTTTTCGCTTACTGCCTTTATGTTTTTCTCTAACTTTCGACCAATAGTGGAAAAATACTTATTAATAATATCTGGTACTTCCTTATCTTGTGCAAGTTGTCCATTTTCACCCTTCATCTGAACTTTTGTACTGGTTTTAACTTTTTCTGGGGCTATAACATTGTTTATTACTTCCCAAAACTTTTTGGGATTATTTCTATTTTCATCAAGTTGCGATCTGAGATACCTATTTTTTAGTTTTATAATTTCAGAGTTCGCCTTATTTCTAAATGTTTTCGCTTTGTTCCAGTCATCGACCTTTTTTGATTTCTTTGCTTTAATGAAAAGCTTATCTCTTTGTTTAGTGAGTCTGGTTAGATCCTTAGTAAACCATGGAGGCTTTACCTTTACATTTTTCAGAGTTTTTATAGGGCACATTCTATCAAGAAACTTAACTATTTTGTTATAGAATATGTCCCAACATTCATTTACATTTCTTGATTCATAAAACTGAGTCCAATCTTCAGTAAACAGAATCTCATTTAAAATTTTTACGTCATAACATTTCATATCACGAGCATTAAATGTAGCTTTCTTATACCTGGTTCTCGCTTTCTTTAAAGATATATATACTGGCATATGATCACTTAGGTTGTTCTCAATTACCCCAACTTGACCAATTTTTAGGCTATTACTGAAAATCATATCTATCAACCTAGATGATTTATGAGTTATCCTAGTTTCTTCCTTGATAACTTGTCTTAAATTATGGCACATGAGGACTGCATTTAGTTCACCGATTTCAGAAGATTTTCCTGCTTTTTGCATTTCGTTGTAATCAATATTAAAATCTCCTACAATTACAATTTCACAATTTTTTTCTATACTTCTTAGTGTTGTTTGCAGTTCAACCTTACAATTTGCAACAGATCCATTTGGAGGTCTGTAAAGGTTTAGTAGTACAACTTGTTTACTCTTTCCTTTTGTTATACATATTACCTGTAATTCAATATCAGGTTTTGAAGTGTTTAAACTGCTATATTTTTGTTCATCTACTTCTAAGTCTTCATGTATGTAAGTAACTAGTCCTCCTCCCCTTTTTGTACCAGGTCTATCGTTTCTAACTAAATGATATCCTTTGATATCAATTTGTGAATTTATTACACTTGGTTTTAGCCATGTTTCTTGTAGTGATAATATACCTGGGTCTATCTCGCACATCATGGAAGTCACCTCATCTAATTTTGGTTTTAGACTCCTGATATTCCATGAAATGACAGACAGACCTTTTAAGTTTTTCACTTTTTCGTACATAGCGTAGTGTTTCTAAAGAAACATGATTCAACATCAAAAAATTCTAACCATAAAAGAGCTATTATGAACCTGTACCCCCTCAACTCATGGAATATAAGAGGATACACGGATCACTAACAAATTCGTATTAATATAGCACATTCTATAATGTTGCCCATTCCTGCATAATCTCGTTCATTAGAAACTTGATTATTACAGAATAGGTCAATCCATAAGTGAAAATAGGTTTAAATCACTTTCAATCCTGCATAATCTCGTTCATTAGAAACTCGAATTATTTCAGATTTAAGGTGATTCAAGGAGAAATCCAGACCATATATTATTATTATTATTATTCTTTTGCTAATTTTGATCTTTATGAACTTTTCAGCTCACTTTTCTGGTTCGAACTAGTATGCATATATGCATAAATATATAGTTTATATAGAAATAGATTTCCCCTTTTATATATATGTAAAGCACAAACATATTCCATAACGTATTAGCTATTACCTCTAATCCTTCTGATACCTCGTTCAATAGAAACTCGGTTTCATTCAGATATTTGGTGTAGGTATATATGAGTTTTTTGTTTTTTCTACCCCATATTCAATCGATAATGTTTTTATAAGCAAGTTTATGTTTTTCGTTTCTAGATATAACACCAAGTCTTTTCATAACTTCCATTGTTTGGTTGCTTGTAAGTGTCTGTTTGGATTTTAGTGACGACACTTGCACATGTAATTCAGCCGGATCAATATAGGTGTAAAGTATATGTATATAATTATATGACATAAGATATTGTCCGTACCTGTGACTTGGAGACTTGCTTGTTCAAGACATGACCCTCTCCCATAGTTTGTGTAAATAACCGTTTTTAACCTCGTTCAGTAGAAACTTGGTTAATCTGGGTTAATACATCAAATCTCTGGGAGTGGTATTATTTCCATTTCCAATGGATATACGTATGCATTAAATTTTTCACCATTCTGTGATTGAGAGATATTATTGGACAGGTAAAGATTTTCTACACGTTCATTAGAAACATGTCTTAAAAATTACCTTCCATATTGAATATAATTTTCCTTTACTTTCAGATTGTGGCCTATTTACTGTTGAGACTTTTCATAGGCCAAAGACAGTTGTCGAACAAACTCTGCCTTTAATTCCTCCGTTAGGTGGCACCCATCTGTTGCTAATCTGTGGTAGGAGGCTGCATATTTCGTGACACCAGATTTACGTTTTCTTTTCCCAGCTTTACATCTATGGATGGTCTGTGCGACAAATGGGGTGGCTGATTCTTCCCTTGCATTTGTGCTTCTGGCTATAATGCTAAAAATGGCAACTCTTTCGTTAATTCGTTCTTGTATTGGTTCATAGTGGTCTTGTTTTGGGTACAGAATACCTTTCTTTTCAGCTAAATAAGCATTGTACCTTCTGATGTCAATACCGACCATGGTAGCAATTGATATTTTAGGATGGTAATTCTCAATTGGAGCAGCTGATTTTAGAGTAGCGAGTGCCTGTTCTATCGTTGTCCTAATGGAGTCTTCAAAAATGATATTAGAATTATGTTGGAGTTTTATTTGTTCTCCAAAGTCCTCGTGGTCTCTGTACGTTATGTTGCACAGTCCTGCAACCAAGAATATTAGTCTTGGTCTGTGTAACCGTACAAAAGGTTTAGCTTCGTTTACAAGTCTCTCGATTGTGCCACCTCTTATAGTAATGACCTTGATCGTCACATTTGACAGCTTCCTACGTAACTTACTTTCGATTCCTCCACCCCTTGAATCCATTAGGATGAGTAAATCCATAGTAGTGAAGTGTTATTATTGTTCAGAATTAATCATAAGACAATCTGTCTCTGACGCTTTCTAATATTTGGCCAAAAAGGTTGTTACCTACAAGACACGCCGGGTCGACTTGTTTACGTCCGCCATTTTGTAACTGGACTTCTGGGTGCTGAATGCCCGCTCCCCATTTTTTTGAAAGAGTTAGTTCAAACAGCCTTTTCCCTTTAGTTGCTTTTAATTTCTCCTTTAAGGTTCTGCTCTGATCAAACTTTTGAAAAACCATGTTTTCTAATACTGTGGATTCATTCGATTTCCAATCTGGTGACGTCACAAACGAATCTCCCCTCTGCTTAGCAACCGCTGCGCTTGACTCCCGCGCAATACTTTCCGCTAGCTTGACTTTCCCTGATCGAGCCGCCTTTGTAGATTGAAAACAATGCTCGATCGATGCAAATTGTCTTCCCTCATATTCCACCTGTACTGGGTAGAAGTTAGAGAGGAAACTGTGTTCCCCCTTAAACCCAATACCGTTGTTTCCCACCTCAACATGGAATATATTTTCCGGTTTGCAACCGGGTGGCAATTTATGAAGATCGTGTACAGAAAATGACTCGCTACCGATAGTAATGTGATTTACGACCAGTTTGGAATCGATGTTTTGGATTTTGAGTAGTTTTAGAGAGTTTTCAAGCAAATTAACCTGATATCTATTGGTTACTTTGTTGAATTTGTTCATCCAAACACTACTGAATCTCCTTTGTTCCCTGATTTTACGACTTGCCTTGATGATGCGCATTTTAATATTTTCTGAGGCAAAGACTACGTAAATGGCCCTCCTACGGCCTATGGTTGCTTTTCCAATTCTATATGCTACCGTTATATCCCTCTCTACTAGTTTGTAGTCGGCTATTTTTACAATCTCAAGAACTTTTGTCTTCAACTTTTCATTTTTGTCGCTTGCATCTACAATTTTATTTAACTCAGCTTGCGATTTTATTCCCAAACTAAGCCAATTTTCCTCCACTCCTTCGAGAATTACGTACTGAGGTTCCCTATTTGCGGGCTTTCTTGCAACGTTCGCCCAACTCTCATGATTTTCGGTCTCAAATCGTTGAAAATTTCTGTTTTCGAAATCGTTATTTTTGTTCAGTTTAGCACTATCACTTCCAGGCTGAGGTTTTTCGCTGGACTTTTCTAGGGCCCTAACTTTATCTTCTAGAGATTTGTTATACGACTTCACTGTTGTGAGAGAACTTTCTAGATTTTTCACACGTCGACATAAGCCTTGCATAGTATTTGAGTTCTCCCATGCGTAGTGGGCGAAATCATTCTCCATGATGCCTATATCATGCTTTACTTTTCCGATAAATGATCCAAAGCTTTTTTCGATTAAATCAACTGACTCTCTCAGGTTGATCAACTCATCGTTTTCTTGTATTTTAATACAATTTTCACCCACCTCTTTTTTCTCTGGTTCTTGATATGCTGATGTCGGTGTCGGCATCATTTTCGTAGTCGTCATTTTAGCCTTGATAGTGCTGGGGCTTGATGGGGCTTCCTGGTCACTATCTAGATCCCCGAAAAGTACTTTTTTAATACTTCCGTATTTTTGCTCTAACTTTTCAGCGAAATCTTTTTTGAAGATAATAGTTTCCTCTTCAGTTTCCTCTACGTTTTCTATTTGATCTTCACAAGGTTTTTCTTCAATTTCAGGATTTTTGGCCATTGTATCCAATTCGATCATCTTGTTTTCCACGACATCGCGGACACGAGTGTCATGGCCCCCGCTCGTCGCAACGGTTTTCTCTCTACTTGAAAACACTTTCTTCAAGGAACCGCCTAAAACCGCCGTTTTCATTCTGGAAAATAATCCAGGTGTTTCCATGTTGCTTGTTTGTTCTTTCTGTGCTTTTTTTCTTTTGTCTGCGAGATGTTATGCTCTTTTATGGTTAGTTTGATGTCACAGGCTTTCACACGCGCATGTTAGGCCTTCGAACACTTTCCCGCTCCTAGAGTGTCCTTAATGTTTTCATCATTGCAATCCAATTGATCATAATCAGGAAAGATATTTTGAGATTATTTTGTCAATTAATTCTTAAAGCTAAGCCATATTTAAACATAAGGTGAAAAATAACTTAATTTGGCTGATATTTGGAAAAATATGTGAAAAAATATTTTTCCACTGATAAAATGCTGATTATCAGGATTTCTGCTGATTGTAAGTAATAAGTATATTCCAATGGTGGTATATGTGTGTCTCTAGACCTACAGTTATGAAATCAGACTATTTAGAGAAAATTTATTTAATAATTTTAAAAAGCACAGCCATTTTGTCTGGCGACGTTTTTTCACCCCAATTTAGCCATTTTCTTATAGTAGGGTCATCTGTAGCACTTCTGTGACCGTTGAGAGTAGAGGTTGGTTTCTCAGTGGATTTGACATCTGCAAAGGGTAAATAAAAAATTGAGCGGGGGCGACCCTCGCGAAAGTGCGGGGAAAACCTGTGAGAGCCCCAAATCCAAAATGGCCGCCATCAACCATTATGAGAATTAATATTTCAATGGTTTGGCCTACCATGCAGTCCAGTATATGGTGATTAGGGTTTTGGGGGTTGAGGAATTCATATCTGATATCAGTTTGATGATTTGACCTTGCTTTGACCTTCAAATCCAAGATGGCTGACAATTTTCAGCTCAAAAGGGTCAGATTTTCAAAATCATCATAGAACCTTCCTAATAGGCTCTTATGAAAGCTCTTATCATGCTGAATTGACTTATGGAAAGTGAAACAAAAATCAGGACAACCATCGTTAGCACTGTGCATGGGAAGCTCACCCTCAAAGCCCCCTGGGGGTACTAGAACAAACCCCTTTCAGACTAATGACCTTTCTGGTTTAGTTTAGGAGAAATTAAACCAGGGACAAATAGCAAACGACAGTTTCTGAACTGTCTTGTGTATTATTAATATCCCACATTAATATACTTAAAGGCCCAGAAAATCTAGGTCAAGAAACATGCCCCAAATCACAATAATATACAAAATGGCTGCCACTAAAACTTTGGAACACCATAACTCAGGATATAATCAAGATATAGTCAAGTGTGAATACACTTTTTCTATGTTTTTAGACATGGGGAATCCAGTGCAATATAAATAAAGTCAATATAATCAAAATTTAGTAGGTTAGTATACTGATACTGGGAAATATCAAGTAAAACTTCCTTAAATGCATCAAGTAAACTCAAAAAATACCATAACTCAGGGTATAATCAACATATATATATTCAAGTGTGAATATACTTTTTCTATGTTTTTTATACATGGGGAATCCAGATCAATATGAATGAAGTCAATCTAATCAATATTTAGCAATTTATTTAGTTAGTATATGTGCTATGCTGAACCGACTACTTGGATGGTGAGGAAAAAAGTAAAAAAGTAAAATTTATCCAATAAACTCAAGAAATCTATTGCGATTGTATTGTATGAAAGCATTCATGACCAAGCACAATTGGAATCATATTCCTGTAGTCCTAACTGTTAAACCATTATAATGGCCAAAAGCTTTAGTACATTCCTAGTTATTTTTTCTGCAAGAACAAACTCGTTCCCTTATGTAGTGAATAACATTAAAGTAGTTAACCAGGATTGTGTTAGGATACTGATCGGAATTGACCATCTATGAACTTCCATCCCCAGTACTTTACTCCTCGGACCTTCTCTGAATCTATAGCTTCCTGTAACTGACCATCATCATTGATACTACTGTCATCACTGCTATTGTCTGAGCAGTCATGAGCTGTAAACTGGTAGGGCGATGGTGGCAGACCTCGAAATGCTTGTTAGCATTTCCCAATCATGATTTTCCAACCATGGGCCGTTTCTGCCTCTGCCTGCAAGTAACATCTGCCCTCTTGGTACACTCTTTGACATGAACAAATAAATTCATACCAGCTCTGGTTTCAAACTCACACCCATTCATACCTGAAAGTTTTTCCTGAAGAGATAGATTGATATTTGCAACAACTTTGGAGAAATTGATTCATTCATGCTTGAATTGACAAATACTTCCTCAGCTGTGAAGATACCTTAATTATAATTACTTACTTCAAGATAACCATTCTAAAGTCACCCTCCCTTTAGGAGATCCTTAGCTAGCATTAGACACGGTGTGACATCGTGATAATGCAGATCCTATCCAAGTAGTCTTTCCAGGGGTTCTCACAGCTATTAGTGTGTATATCTGTTCTAGCAATGCCTCATCTCTGTGTAGAAACATTGGAGGTACATATTTTATTGCTAGGATTGTCCTCTGCTGATGATTTAATAATGGTTATAACCTTCCACCAAAGAGGTTGTCCATGATAGCAAAATGTGTTTAGATTTAGGAAAAGGCATACTTTTAACCCTTTAAGGACGGGAGGCTGCATTAATGCAGTATTTGTATGGAATATCAATACCTCCCGTCCTTAAAGGGTTAAGGATGTTTGCCAATTAGCCAGTGTTTCAAAACAAGTGTGTTCAATAACAAAGCTTCTCAAGATGATATAGAGAAAGCTGGAGAATAGGATACTGTTTACAATTTGAATTACATCCTCTATAATAAAGAAAAATTGAGGAAAACTTTCTGTCCACAAAACATATATTAATCTACAGATTCTACTACCAAGTTCTACTGCTAGTATCACAGAGTGTACTACCAGATTTAAACAACAAAGTGTGTTCACCTTCCTCCAGAGTACTCAGGATGGAAGTTCACAGATGAAATAATTCCAAACTTTACTTTTGAACCTGCTTCCGGCTTCTGACCAACTACTACAAAATTTGTTGCTGCAGCTGCAAGTGTGACAGCAGCAGTCAACGGCGACTATATTACCAGTACAGGAGCTAATGGTTAAAGCCAGGTGCCTTAATCACTAGGCATACTGATTGTTCCTGTTGTGTTTTATTTCAAATCAAAAACTAACTAATAATCAAAAGAGATTCCTTTGACAGTTAGGTCTACAGGAATATGATATCAATTGTGCTTGGTCATGAATGCTTTTTATACAATACAATCCCAATCGATTTCTTGAGTTTACTGGATAAAGTTGACTTTTTTTCTTTATTCCCTCACCATCCAAGTAGTCGGTTCAGCATAACACATATACTAACTAAATAAATTGCTAAATATTGATTAGATTGACTTTATTCATATTGATCTGGATTCCCCATGTATAAAAAACATAGAAAAAGTATATTCACACTTAAATATATATGTTGATTATACCCTGAGTTAGGTGTTTTTTGAGTTTACTTGATGCATTTAAGGAAGTTTTTACTTTTATTTCTCAGTATCAGTATACTAACTTACTAAATTTTGATTATATTGACTTTATTTATATTGCACTGGATTCCCCATGTCTAAAAACATACAAAAAGTGTATTCACACTTGAATATATGTTGATTATAATCTGAGTTATGGTGTTCCAAAGTTTTAGTGGCAGCCATTTTGTATTTTATTTGTCATTTGTCATTTATTGGGCATGTTTCTTGATCTAGATTTTCTGGGCCTTTAAGTATATCAATAAGGGATATTAATGATACCCAAGACAGTTCAGAAACTTGTCTTTTGCTATTTGTCCCTGGTTTAATTTCTCCTAAACTAAATCTGAAAGGTCATTAGTCTGAAAGGGGTTTGTTCTATTACACCCAGGGGGCTTTGAGGGTGAGCTTCCCATGCTCAGTGTTAATTATGGTTGTCCTGATTTTTGTTTCACTTTCCATAAGTCAATTCAGTATGATAAGAGCTTTCATAAGAGCCTATTAGGAAGGTTCTATGATGATTTTGAAAATCTGACCCTTTTGACCTGAAAATTGTCAGCCATCTTGGATTTGAAGGTCAAAGTAAGGTCAAATCATCAAACTGATATCAGATATGAATTCCTCAACCGCCAAAACCCTAATAACCATATACTGGACTGTATGGTAGGCCAAACCATTGAAATATTAATTCTCATAATGGTTGATGGCGGCCATTTTGGATTTGGGGCTCTCAAGGGTTTTCCCCGCACTTTCGCGAGGGTCGTCCCCGCTCAATTTTTTATTTACCCTTTATAGATGTCAAATCCACTGAGAAACCAACCTCTACTCTCAACGGTCACAGAAGTGCTCCAGATGACCCTACTATTATAGATTGAGTTGGAAACATAAATTATGTCAATATGTTAAACCTTAATATATCATTTTGTTTGGTTTTCATCTCTTATTCTATGCCATGAATTTTATTCATGTATTTCAATTCAATTGGATTTTTTTCTATAATAACTATAAGTTAGAGAATGATTATTTGGGTATTTCTCCTGATTGAATAGTACATAATTAATTAAATATACATTATAGATACACAAAAGTATATATCTTATTAATGCTTATGTAAAGACGGATGCATCTGGTCAATCCATTTGTCTTTCAGATCAGAATCGACCAAGTTATTGACCAATCAATGGAAAAAATGGGGGGTTGCACCACTTTCGTGAGAATGGGTCATATATATATATATAGCGATAATAAATTGAAGCGAAGACGGAATTTTGTTTCATTCTACTGCAAACCGTGGAATGAGCAACACGTTCCTATTACGGAGGAGTGAGAGGTTTTAGTATCTTATTCTTCTGGTGTGAAATGTCGACTTTACTCGAGGACAATAAGTGTTTTCTCACTTTACTGACTACAAGGTCTAGTAATATTCAGGCGGAAGCGATACTAGAGACAGCGACCCCTCAGCAGATTGCTTCAATAAGCGAGATAGCGCAATATTTACCACAGCTAAATCCAGATAGGAAAACGAGCGACTCTTTACTGAAGAAAAAAGTTATTCTCGGTTTATTGGCGAATCCGAAAAGCACAAAAACTAAAAAGCTCAGCATCATTAGGCGATACAGACGCAGTATACTAGACTTTTTGAGACGTTTTGAGAAACCCTTGCTAGCCGTATTGCGGGAGCTATAATGTCTGGACACAAAACGAAAAAGGGTGTTCTTGTGCCCTATCATAAATATCTAAAGTACGAGCAGTATTTGAGAGACATAGAACACACAAAAACCAGTGAGGAAAAGCAGCAGCAGCAGCAGCACATTGAACACTCAACAGAACCACAACAACAACAACAACAACAACAAATGGGGAATGGTATTCCCACCATCGCTGCTAATGATAATAATAATAATATTAATAATAATAATAATAATAGCTTCCTATCATCTAAAGCTCAAGAAAGAGAGAAGGAAGACGGCCAATTATTATTATCACCATCGCCACACAGTCCAGCCGCCACCACCACCGACAGAGCGGCGCATCGAGTTGACATATTGCCCCCGGTGTTACCCAACGCAAAAACCCCCGCCCCAACCCCCTCCTCGCAACCACCGAGGCACGCGAGCGGGCGGCGGCGCGCAAACGGGACCCCCCAGGCGGGGGCGGGGGCGGAGAGGGTGCGGGTGCGGGGTTTTTACCCCCTCCACCTGGTTTACCTGATTCCGGAAAGAAGGAAAACAACCATACTATCAATAGAAAAAAAAGAAATACCTCCTTTTCCCCAGTCTCCGCGCATTCGGTTGCTAGTCATTTAAAGACAAAACAGCAAGCTGGCGGCAGTAAAACGGGCTATATAAGTAAGAAAAAGGTGAAAAGCGCTTACACTAGCACCATTCCTAAGTGGATTACATTGTGGAAACGCTAAATATGAAGCAAAAATCAAAGAAGACACCCGTTAAAATGGATGAGGAGGAGGAGGAGGAAGGGGAGGAGGAGGAGGAGGAGGAGGAGGAAGGGGAGGATGAGTATCTTCAAGACATATACTACAACCCAAAACATCCCGCTTCTTTTGGTGGGGCTTCAAAACTCTGGAAAGCTGTATTAAAGGAAGGCAATAGGAAATATACCTATAATGAAATAGTCAACTGGCTACAGAGTCAAGAAACTTATACAATTCACAACGAATATCGACTAGGCACTTCCTCAAAGCCGCTAACCAAACCAAGAGTGGTTGTGTCGAATACAAGTTTGATCAAGCTGACTCGGACACGGTCAACATGTCGAGATATGCCGAATTTAATGATAAATTTGCCTACATTCTCATTGTGATTGACTCATTCACAAAATTCGCCTGGGCTAAGCCTCTGTACACTCTAATGGGAAAAGAGGTGTCTAGCAACTTGGAGGAAATTTTTAAGAGCCAATCATTCAAAAAGCTTAGGACTGATTCTGGTAGCGAGTTTAAAAATTCCAATGTGAAGCGCGTAACGAGTCAGTACAATATTCATCATTTCTTCACAACCAATGAGGTGAAAGCAAACTTTGCAGAGAGGCTTATTAAAACTTTAAAGGGAAAAATCTCTAGAGTGATGTATCACTACCAATCATATCGATGGGTCGAGCATTTGGATGATATTTTGCTGTCCTATAACAATTCCTATCACAGATCGATCCGATGCACGCCGAGCGAGGCCGTTTATAAATTAGATCGCTATGACTTGTGGGTCAATCAGTACATGTCGAGTCCCGGGCGAGTAAAGTCATCCCCAACACCCAACTTGAGCAGGACACTCAAAGGAAAAGTCGTCAAAAGAAAAAGAAAATCCATTATTAAGTTTAACATAGGGGACGTGGTTCGCCTGGCTAGATTCAAGACGCCATTCACCAAACACTACGACGAAAGTGGACCCACGAAGAATACTCTGTGGTCGAGAAGCTCTCACAGCAGGGCGTCGCTCAGTATAGAGTCAAGTCATACGACAATACACTCATTAGCGGTCGGTTCTATGAGAGAGAACTTCAAAAAATACGAGTAAATGAACAGACTCTGTATAAAATTGAAAATATAGAAAGGAAAAGAACAAGAAAAGGAAAAACAGAATATTACATCAAATGGCTGGGATGGCATAGACGTTTCCGAACTTGGATTCCGACTGAAAACATAACAAACATTAGACTATCAAAAAGAACAGAGGAAGCGCTCAGGCGACTGAATAAAAATAATAATAATAATAATAATAATAATAATAAAAAAAAATAATAATAATAATAATAATAATAATGGCTGGGGGCAAGCATTTCTATTATGTGTCATCCGATGATTCAAAGGACATTTACAAAAAAAATACGCCCTGGGATTTTACCGTTAATATAGCACCACCCATACTAGTGAATATGGCAAAAGCTAAAATTTCTCTTTGTGAGATCAACTTATACACCACGAAGAAAAAGGGTCGAGTCAGCAGCCTCAAACAAGGGCTTTATGTGTATTCAGACGTTATAACCGAGGAAAAAACATTTTGCCACGGGACCCACAAACAAATGTTGCGCTTAATTCACACTGAGCGATGCGAATTTTTTCACCCATTTAAAATTCCAGTATCTTGCGATTACATTGACAGAATTAGGGTATATATTCGAGACGAGAGCGGGCAAACCCCCAGTCAGGATATAGACACCACCAAATGCACACTATGTCTGGAGCCGTAAATTCGACTAGCTTAGTGCTCTTTATCCCCGGGGCCGGAGGATCTAAAGCGCAATGGGGCACTGCGTCCAAAAAAAAGCTGAAAACTTTTTATACCATTCAGAGAGGGAAAGGGGAGTCTGCAAACGCATCCATTAAGCTAGTAACACCAGACCAACAAGCCATAGAGAGAGCTAAATCAGAAATTCGGCGAGGAAACAAAATAAATACCAAGCAGTCGGGCTCAGGCAGTCATTCTCGCGCTGGAGCGCCATCGAGCAAGAGGAAGACAAAGAAGGTCCAGAAAAAAACACCCGCAAAGAAACAGCCAAAGAAAAAATACGTACCTAAATATAAAAAAAGCCTTAAGCGACTGTGAGCTAATAGTCAGGGAATATTAAAGAAATCTGGGAACAAATTCCTTACCAAACAATTTTTTCACCAATGTGTTGGTAAAGGTGTCTACTAACATATATCAAAACATTTAAACTCAACTCCCGTAGGAGAACCCGTGACAACTGAAAATAAAAAAGGCCGCCACTAAAACTCTGAAACTCCATAACTTGGGGTAGAATCAACATATAATCAAGTGTGAATACACTTTTTCTAGGTTTTAAGGCATGGGGAATCCATTGGAACATGAACAATGTTGATACAGACAATATTTAGCAAGTTAATCTACTGATACTGGGAAAAAATGAACAAAAGATGCTAAAAATATCCCCCCGAATGTACCCTCTGAAGTAAAAAATCTATACTTCATAACTTGGGGTAGAATAAATATGTAATCAAGTGTGAATGCACTTTTTCTATGTTTTAAGGCATGGGAAATCCATTGAAATAATAATAAATTCAATATAGACAATATTTAGCAAGTTATTTTATTAAAGGTATACGCGGGTGTCCACGCCCACGCCACCTAGCGGCTCCTATTTTTCTTTGAAATATTTCGTTATCATGATAAGTTGAGATGTATTTGTGCACGATTTCCAATATCTACAGGGTTTATTTTCATTACAACACTTTTGAGTCATGTTTTTAAGATTTATTTGTATTGGTTATGCTTATGTTTATTGGTTATTTTATACTTCAAATGACCATAACTTTTTTTTAACCCCGTCAACGTATAGTTTTTTTTTGTAAATCAGTAGCATGATACACCAAATATATGTGTAGAAAGTTTTGATGAAAAGTCACCGATCAATTTTTTTTTATATAGTGAAACGTGAAAAAAAAAACATTTTTCCATAGACTTTAATGCTAAAGCACTGTTATTTTCAGGCAGCTGTAGAAAAAAAAATAAGTCGTTGAGATATACTTTTTTTTCCTTTCTTGCTTTCTTATGTAGTCAGGAATGATCCCTGAACGTTTCATGAAAAAGTCACCGACCAATCTTTTTTCCATTGAACACCCGCGTATACCTTTAATACTGAGAAGAAAAAACAACAAAATACTGTGAAATAAAGTGAAAAATCTAATTCAGATTTATGGAAGCATTCATGATCAATGACATTAGAAAACATATTTCTGCAGTCCAAACTGTAATGCAAATGTTTTTAATCATAATAAATGACATGACATGTGATACCTGAAATAAAGAAAAAAAGGCAAGTTGTCTATCTGAACTTCCATCCCAGGTTCCCTGGAGGAAGGTGAACACCTTTCCAAGTTCTTATTAACAGCAGAAGTAGGTGGTAGTATTTGTGATCTGTGAATTCACAGTAATTATCCCTTTTTCATGCCCAAAATACTTTGTCAATGTAAAAGAAGCAGTCATGCAGGATACTTGTTTCAACTTAGGTGGGTCATATCCTTAGTGCTAGGATTGTCATATTCATCACACAAACAAATTTTTAAAATGACCTGTTTTTTGTCCTATTGGCTATGGTGATATCCAGGAGAGTATGTGGCACCAGTTGGGCGCCAGGGGCGCTTTTTTTTTCCGGCATTCGCTGCCTACTTGCGGTTCATATAATTTTTGTATGTTCGTTTCATGTAATTGTTTAATTTTATACTTCCAAAAAGGCCGGAAGTGTATTTTTTTTAATCTTTAGGTTCCAATAATTGTTTGGGTGGTTATTAAAAGTGCAGAAATGATCTATTTATTGGTGTTGCAGAAATTCTTGTAATTAACTTTGGCATGGAGTAGGTGCTTATGATATACTATTGCGTGGTTTATTACATTCATATTTGGTCGTTTTTCATATTGCTGTTCTCACTTGTGCCGAGTGACAGTGTGGAGTGAAATATCATACTAAAGTTTTTAACCAGTATCGTTTGGACAAATTATACCTTGTTTCTGCTATGGTTATGTTGGCTTGGCCTTAGTTAGGGCTAATATGTCATATTGTACCTTCTTCTGTGCTTGTTTCTTGCTTTTATGTGTTTTTAGGAAGTGTTTAGAAGAAACGTTGATACCGATGGCAAGCAGTCGATGGCGGACGCTGGAGGGTGATCGCCCTTTCCTGTCGCCCGACTTCCGTCAGGTGGCGTGTGTTTTACTGTTACATAATAGTGCGCCATATTGCCTTGGGTCACAACGCATGTGTTCACAGCTGACTACAGACGTACCTGGAATTCTGCCATAATACTTATTCTTCAATTGCTAACGTAAGTTATAGTTACATATGAAGACGCTCATTGTATCTGTTTGTTAGGTGACAGTGTATGTTAGTAATGACAAGCGTTAGGTTAAATGTTGTCGTAGTTTCTTTCACACGCATCGGAGCAAGCTGTGTGCTACGCCATTGGCCTCTACTTTATCTAGAAATTTTTTATCTAGCTTCCATCTAGAACTGAAACATTAATACAATCGAAACTTTTACTCAACTATGTGTCAAACATCGTTTGTAAAGATACCATTAACATACCAGTAATTATTGGCTGCCCATATTTGGAACAGTGATGTAAATTTGGTAATATGATCATACACCTACGGCTACGGCCGAACGTGATGCACGTGTGGCGAGTACATTAATCATTAACGCAATCAACATTCCTTCTAGTCCTTGTGGAAATTATTAGACGATCAAAGACATCCATATTACGATTGAGTTGTCATTTTTACGTTACCTGTGCCATCGTCCTTGCAACGGCACACATTAATCACACAGTCACGTCGACACTAATGAACCTGTTCAGCTGTCAATCGGATAACTTATTCCTTGTGGCATGCCTGGAAGTATGAACTTGTTTGAGACCCTTCTGTCGTTCCATTGTAATCTTATTATTTCGGGGCCATAAAATGAAATTAATAACAGTAATCATCTGTTATGTTTCTTTGTATTTTTAAATAGGGAACGTTAGGTAAATAATTTCCTTATGGGCTTGCATGGCATTTATTAAATGGTATTCCTCTACCGATTATTATTGTTGTTGTTCTACTCATTTGTTTTCATAAACTATAAGCATGTTTTTGTTTGAATTTATTATTGTACAAATAATGAACAGCCTTTTTATATTTGACAGGTCATGACATGCAAAGTGAATGATTTGGTATTGAAGGGTGACTTCAAAGCTGCCCGTCAACATGTCATGCGTGCCGCTTGCAAAATAAGAAGACTGAACCAAGTGACTAAGGAGGAAGAGTCTGACAACGCTTACATGATTGCAGTTATTCTGAAAATAAAGAAGGCTTCTGGCAAGAGGGTACCCAAAAACAATGACCGTAACAAGATGGTCTAGTTGGATGTCGGATATGATCGGCTCTTTATGCTCAGGTATGTACTTAGGTCGACACGTGACAATTTTAATCACCTAAGATGTTGTTACAATGTAATGCAGCTCAGTATTTGTGGGATATATTAGTTGGTTAATTGGTAACTTTATTATGCAAGTAAGTGTATTAATATTTGGTTTGAGTTGAAATGGGATGGTCTTCTTGTATTAGTAATGTTACTACGGTGTGGTTATCTTAGTTGAGGGAAATTCATACATAAATTAGTAATTTACCTATATTATTTTTTTCAGCAATTAATTGGGTTCACTGATTTCACACGTTGTATTGTTATATTTAATTGATTATTGTTATAGATCTATAGTTGGCCATGTTTCACATCGATGAAGATATGAAGATAGTGCAGCTGGTTGCATATCGAATCGTGTACTTGAACTGTCTATGACATTACATATTTTAATATACTGAATAGTCAAGATAGTGTCTTCATAGTTTTATTTACTGCTTATTTTTTCGTATTGTAGAGATGTCAACAGTGGTGATCTCTTCAGCCTAAAGACGGCGACGCAAAATGACACGTTTACTGTACTGCGGGCCGTGGGGGTTACGTGGTTAGGCTCCACTATCTTGATCTATGAGCCAGCCTACTACGGCGAAAGGATGTTCGCGATGGCTGTGCTGTGTACTGCAAGCCCCTTCCTACCCATCACTACTTCTAAAATTCCACCACAGGCCCCGTATCTCCCCGAGAAAGCAGCTGAAGGCAATTTCTATGGTTTCGGCGGTAAAATTGATGATTTACGAATAAGCCATGCCCATCTGGTGTATACCTGTTCTTGGCCTGCGATGGTTCTCATGGAGAGGAAAAAGTATGCTACGGCACTGATGGCAATACAGTGGCTGAAGCGGCATTGAGATTCAACCTGAGCAGCAAGACATTGAATGTCACTAACGTCCAAGTTAGCTCACGTCGATTTGCCCATCTAATTATGGTTCCAGCCTTGATTTGTGTGAGTTGACAGTTGTTTTGTGCCATTTTAACTATCTATCTATCCTAGGCTGCTTAACACAATATATCATTAAATTTACTTTAAATTGGTATACAATTTATATTTTTGCTTTTGCATTGGCTGACTTTACCTAAGCACTGTATCACACGTAATTGGGTAATTATGTTTCATGAGATTTAAAGTTGTGGTGATTTTTTTGCAGCCTCAGAAAGGTGCTCCGCCCCTAGACATAGAAAAACTTCGTGACCACATCAAAACAGTCTTGGAGGTGTATAAAGCTGCTGCTGTGAAATGGGTGCTGTCCGGCTGGTACAAGTCGGCTGTGGCCGGTGGCAGTGAAGCGGCGACTGCACGGAAGTTTCATGTAACGTACGTGTTTCCTGAGCAAGTGCTTGACGTTCCTGCGAAACTAAAGCCTACTGAGGATGATTTCGTGGCCCCAGACGACATGGAAGACGTTGTTGATCGTCAGGCAAATTGAGTTTTGTATGAATATTTTTAAAGCTAATAGCAGCAGGATGCTATAAAGGAGATTGATGAATCAGTTTAAGTAACATTTCATTTTTGAAAGTAAGAAATAGCTTTTTGTCTTCTTGTCTTTGTGATGTAACTTCATTTTTGAAAGTAAGAAATAGCTTTTTGTCTTCTTGTCTTTGTGATGTAACTTTGTGGACCAGTGATCTCGAAAAAGTTGGGTAGGTGCTACGTGTGTCCAACATGACTCAGGTATTTGTAACATATTTTGACAAGTGTAATTTACACATGTGTCCAACATGACTCAGGGATTTGTAACATATTTTGACAAGTGTCCTATAAGGTCGCCTACTATCCTAGTCTACCGAAGTGGTTGGTGCTCGCTAATGAACGCCATTTCATAATGCTATGATATTGTCATACTACTTGTACTTACTTATGTTGACCAAACAGAATCTTGCTATGTTGATGTGTAATTGTTCTATATGTTGCCTAAAACAGTGTTACAGCAAATAAAACATCTTATTGACTTTGAAAATTGATATAATTTTTTAATTTGTCTATTTGTTGCAGACAACAGTGTTACATCAAATAAAATATGTTATTGACTTTTTAAAGGTGATAAATTTTTTAATTTCTCTATTAGTTGCCGACAACAGTGTTACCTCAAATAACATATCTTATTGACTTTTTAAAGGTGATATAATTTTATAATGATCAAAGGTATTGTCAATTGCAATATGTTAGGTTGGGGTGATATCAATAACTACGGTAATGTGATATCTGTGTAACTGGTCCTTGATTAAATTAAGTAAGTAATTTCCACTAATTAAACTGAGTATTTTATCAATGAACACTTGTATCATTGTCTTCTATTGTTGATAATAGGTAATGCGGTTTGGGCTCGTCTTCTGCATCAGTAATATGGGTTGCACTGTCGTTTTTATTAGGTTTTCTGACGATTTAATTGCTTTGTTATTGAATGACTGCAGTCCAGCAATGTACGATTTAAAACATCTTGTACTGACATGAAGCAATATATTGTTTTATGGATAATTGTAGTTAATACGTCTGTCCTCAATTATTGCCCAGTGTAATAAGTTTCTAAAATGTTTGTATAAGGCAATTGGGCTGATGGCGTATACATTGAAGCAATGTTAGCAGTATCTGTGCATAGTATATGTCGTCGTGTTCTCTATGTTCAGTTGGTTACCTTTTGAGGATAACATTGGTACGATAGCATTGGTAATATTGGTTCGTAAAACCTCACCACACTGAGGCATGTGGCTGCTGGACGCCAATATTGTGTTGTTTTAATTCCCCGATTACGTCTGCACACATGGGGCCCCAATACCCCCCATTCCGCAGACACTAAGTAAGAGTCCGGCAACTGGTGCTGTAACAAACGTTCACTTTATATTTCTGTCAAAGATTCATAAATTATAATTTGTCCTCATTTATTATATGACTTGTGTTTGCCATCGATTTCATGCTAGCCTATTTGCCTAGGTACCGTAATTAATAAAGTTTACAAACTTACTCTACATATACTTAGTCTTACTTTATTGCTCGAATAAATGATGTCTCTTGGATCGATATGATTAATTAGTTGGATCCTTTTTCCACGGAATCCATTTGAATTAACATTTAATGGTCGTCGATTTTTACCGTATTTGTTTAATAAATGATCTCTGTTGCATCGAAATGATTAATTGGATGGGTCCTTTCAACGACTACATTGGACGTTTTCCTCATTTATTCTAATTTCCTCATTGATTGAATGTTCGTCGGTCTGGGGCTATTATCGTCTATTGGGCCGTGTAAATTATAATTGGAAATCATCGTGGTATGTATTAAATAGAGACGTAATTTGGTTTGACTGACAATTTTTGGCATAGTGGTTTGAATGACGTCGGCGTGACTGGATGAAACAGAAATCGATGTAATACAGTGTCAACAAATAATTTTATTGTAGTCATCTATAAGGGCGACACTTGTGAGAAAGAATAGTAATAATTTGATCATTAATATCGTTGAGCATAATTAACCAAAGTAATGCTACTTAAAGTAATTTTTGCTGCACATACAGAAACACATCATCATAACAGACAATGGAATTATCGAGGACATGTTACACTCTTCAATGAATTAGCAATAATTCTATCAATTTACTTATATCAATTTACTGCTTTACTACATACGTGCAAACCTTATACAAATAACCGGTATTTAGATCAATTACTCGCTCACTGATTTAGCATTCACAATATAGCCTTCTCATAGATGGGCTGTTGAATTAACTCTTTACTAATGGTGTGCCTAATCGTTAAATGTTATTCTTCTAGCCCTTGGCATGAGCTCACATATTTAAACATTTGGTTTCCAAACTGACATTATAATTTACAAACACTAGCTAAGATACCAATCCGGTATTAGGCATCCGTGGACTTATTTCATAATGAGATGCTTTCAAAATCTTAATTGTTCGAACCATTAGCATGACCTCACCTATTTCAACATTTTGTTTCACAACTAACATTCAAATTTACAAGCAATAGCACTACCGCTTTGGCACGGAATACGTTACACTAGTTGTTTCTTTCAGGTGATTACTGCTTAATCGTTAATAGTCTTGTTGGATATTTTTGTCCTTTTCTTAATCGGCAATGTCAGTCTGGCCCATCGCAATAGAATATATTTCTGAGCAACGTTATGCCTGTGTTCCTGGCTTTCCACGAGGTACGGATTACCTTTATTGAAGTGCCTGAATACTGCAGATCTGTTTTTAACCGGTTTGTACCCTTCAGTATTAAAGAACAAAGTAGCAATAATGGAATTACATAGAGCATTTCCTAATTATCATGAGTACCCGGTAATAAAGAAATTGTATATCATTGGTGACTATGGGCAAAATGATGCTCATAATTGTTCAAGTTGTGTAGTTGACTCCTTGTTCATGTTTATTTCGGGGTGCTTAGCCTCAAGTCTATCTATCGGTAATTTCTTCTATACTGGCTGTCTCATCGTTCCTTGCTGCAGTGTCTCTGGTAACCAATTGTCCGCATTGCAGGAACTGGAGGCTCCAGTGTGGATGATTTTCTTTGAACTCACTAAACACTAGTCGGCCAGTAGCAGACACTGACAGTGAATTCCTCTGATTGAAAGGAATCTCTGCAACTGCAGCGTGCCACAAGTGTTCTAGAGTTTTACGTGCATTGATGTTACTTTGTTCTTTTCCATTACCTGGAAAGCCAGTGATCAAAATGTACAAACACCATGGTCGTAATCGTATGTGTTTTGTGAACAAAGCACCATGACCACTGTTGTGCTGTGTGAGGCGTCTTCTGATATTTTGTGTTTCACCAATGTAACAGTGTTGCGGGTTTTTGGTGCTGGCTATCATGTAGACAAACCCCATGTCGTACTCTGGGATATCATGCTGCAGTTGAATGAAGTCATTTAAGATTTCTCTAGGTGGTTCGTGTAGGACATCTAGTTGTCTTAAAGTTCTTTCAATCTTTCAATCTTTCCAACTGCGTTGGGGAAGCTATCCGGATCATGTTTGCAATGGCAGCGAATGTATCAGTGATGGAACCAATAAAATACATGTGGTTGATATTGCGGACTCGACTTAGCAGTACTAGGAGCATGCCCTTCTCCCATATGCGGTACATGAAGCCTTGTGTTGTGATTTGTGTGGCCAACTGTGTACACGTTTCACCGATGATCTTGTGTATGATGGATGCGACGTGTAGTTGCAAGGGCCACTGTAAACGTCATGCCTTTGCATTAGTGCGACCTACAATGACAGGTATTGTCATTCTTGGTTGAATCTTAAACGTGGGCCACTCTTGGGGAATTTCTTCGATCGCCATCAAGCGTTGCCCGGGTGGAATGAGTGTGATGTTCAGCCTCATGTCGATTGTCACTGTAGTTTCCTGTTCGCCGATCGGAATGTCCCTGATTACACAGAGTTGGCCCTGAGAAAATCTTGGTATGTTAGGATGTGCGATGTTGTTATTATAAGTCAGTCTCATTATAGCACCTTGGTATACCAGAAGTTGTTGGTGTTCTGCACATTTTCTGTTCAAAGCAGCAACTACATTTTGATCTCCCCTGATCCATTGGCCTGCGCTGGACTCGACCTCGTCAATGACTTGAAAGCTTTGTGTTATGATGTTCCGATCGCGTTTCTTTTCATTAATGTGCTTGCATACTGCGTCCTCAACTGCTTTTCTTGTAGGCAGGACACGCAGTACGTCCAATGGGACCATTTGCCAGTCAGGGTAAAAGTTGGTGGTTGAGGATTGACATCGCAGTATAGTAATAACTTGTTGAACTTCTTCCTCTGTTGATACATTCTGCCGCATGATATTTAGAATGATCTGTAGTTCCGGGTCGGTGGCACTCCTGACATAGTGATTCATTCTTATCACCGAAAATGTAGTAATCAAATGACTGGTCGTCCAGATGGTTTGTCCTGTCACTGGTTGTAGCTGAACATGGTCGCCTGTTGCCAAAATCACTACACCACCAAATGGAACCGGGGAGTCACGAAGACGTCTAAGGACCAGGTCCATAGTAGCAAACATCTCGGAAGAAACCAATCCGATTTCTTCTATGGCTATTACCTGTAGCCGTCTCAGGTATTCCATCCGCACATTGTTTTTTGAGATTCGAGTGAGGGCCATTTCAGCCATATTGTGGACTGACTGAACTCCTGTCTGAAAAACGGGGAAAGAGAACAATAGGTGTATGTGTTCCCCGCCAAGTACTTGAGCATGTTCCGTGGTGAGGGCAGTCAAGGTTGTTTTGAATCCCTGTGTGATGGTATAGGTCATGGCTACCATCAACAAGAAAGTCTTTCCGGATCCTGGTGGACCAATCACGATGGGGAATTTGATGAATGTTTCACTTGGTGAATGGATGGCGTCTATTGTTTGCTTCAACATTTGCAGTGCTAATTTCTGCTTGTTGTAGGAGGCATTGGTTTGTCCAGGCGCTTGATGAATGGTTGGTATGTATGGAGTTATGCGACTGTTGGGAAGTGGATCAATGTGTGGAAAGTTAGGGATGCCTTGCTGTGACAGGGCATGAATGGCATGGCGTCTCATGGTTTGTTCGAGGCTGGCTAATTCTTCCGAGGCTTTGATGGATATTGCCAGGTCTGTGGCGAGGGGCATGCATTCATACTGTAGCTCATTTCGATGCATTAGCGAATGGAGAGCTTCTGGTAGGAATCGGAGTATTCTCTGGAATTGGCGATTGCCCATGGGTAGCCACATGAGCTGTTCCAGTAAGTAATACCGTATCACTGACATGATTTCTTCCCTGGATGGTGTTAGGGTGGAGAAGACTCTGGTATTAACTAATGCAGTCCGTAGGTTTGGTACATCGTAGAGGTCTACTTCGGTGGTGAAAATAGCACATGACAGCATGAGGTGTACTATGAATTTGGGTAGTTGAAAAGGTGTAACCGCTAGAAACACTACCACATTACGTCTGTTTTTTTAAATGTCGACGAACCGTTGGTACATTTCATTTTGTGTTTCCATGCATTTCAACTATGTCGTTTAGGATATGGTTCAAGACAAGTGTTGCCATATCTGTGTGTGGATGTTCCTCTTTTTGACTGGCCTCGGCGGTGTAGGCAGCTACTTCTAGCAGGTATCTTTGTCGGATCTTAACCTGTTTCCCTGTTCCATCCATCCATGGTGATTCCTCCAACTCTTGTTCCAATTCTACGTTTGCTTTGGAATTTAGGCGAACAAAGTATTTTGAGTAATTCTCTAAGTGTTGGATAAAAAGTAGCTCTGGTGGTCATAGTGAGAAGGCCCATGTAGCATCCATATAGTACACACTTTGATAATACTGGTGTATTACTATTTCTTGTGATGGAGTAAAGCGCCTGTTATCATCAAGAGCCATCTGTAATTCGATCGGTTTGGGATCCTCGCCGCCGCCTTGCTGCTCACCTACATTATGTTTCTTTATCACTGCTCCACGATATTCGGGTGCAAAGGTTGAGACATGGGTGTAGTCGGTGTCAGTTAAGATGAATGGCAGTTGAAGGGAAAACCACATTATTTCCGGAAGACCTATTTCTCTGGCTAGTTTGTGTTTCTTTTCCTTGTCTGCAAGCATTTTCTGGCTGGTTATCTGTATGTTCTTGTATTGTTCAAAGGTTACATCTATTGATTGATTGTCTTTATTTCAGTTGAAGTTCGCTTCTCTATGTTCTTCTACTCCAGCAGCATACTTGCAAACGTAGCTGACTTGGAATCTGGTGTCAACTAGTTGAACGTTGGAGCAGGATTTTAGCGCGATGAGAACGTAGGGGACAGTCGGTATGTATACTTCATTTTTGTTTGCCGGATAGGTGTATCTGCCTCCTGTGAATCGTTCGTCCAGTTTTTCTTGACCTTGTGGCGTTTCCGAAGTAAAATCCATCTCCCTGAAGAGGTCCATTATGTCTTCGTCGTACATTCGTTGGTTGCCAGAAAAGCCATACTCCTGTGAAGGCGGGTGCCTCTGAACACGGCACACTGACTCGCCATTTCTGTTGATTTTTTGGCAGCGGTTGGAGGCAAGTGTGCAGTCATGAACCTGCAAGGTGCTCGCTAGGTTTCGCAGTTGATCGAAGTCCTGGTCATCCTTTATTACCTCGGCTGTTACTAGGCTGTTGTAGTCGGTGTTCAAGTCGCGAGCGAACATTCCAAGAGAAGTGCAACGTATCCTACTGATTTTTTCATAGTGTGTTTCATTTTTGACTTTGATAAAACTGTGTACATGTGGCTTGTTACCCAGTGCCCCATGGGATTGGAATTCATACCGGCTCCATATAGTTTCAACCTCGCCAAAAGGTTTTTCAGGCCCATATTGCACCCAGCTTAAGAAATGACGGACTGTTCTCTCCCATGCTCTGCAAAGTAATGCACAGTGGTCGGTCATCCCCTTTACAATATTGAGTCTGTCTGGGCCGTACACTTGTTGTATAGCTGCCACTATCGGTTGAACTCCGAAGGTAAGTTTGTCGTTACAGGTGAGGGTTATGAAATAATCGAAGCCTTCTAGATCCATGAGAGATCCATGAGAGCAGCTAATCGATATACTTGTCTCCTTGAATCTATCTTGTCAAACGGAAGCATTTCCTCTCTTACATTCATTAATGAACCGTCATGTGGCCTCCTAAGGTGTTCTAGGCCTTTGTTAAGGACGACAGCCGCACTGTTATAATTTAAGGCTTGGTTCACCATCAAATCAAATGCCCATTGGAGATACAACTCGTCATGTGCTGTTAGCAAAGTTTCGTCCCTAATTCTCACTGTCATATGGTCTTGTGTTGTTGCTAGAGCTCCCTTTATAGACTTCATGTAGCCATTTGTGTACATCGCTGACGGAAGTGCTCCCACCATTGTCTGCTTGTGTTGGTCCCAGAAGATGTGTGGGAATAACGATGCTTCCGGATACAGTAAAGGGATGGTGTTTTCTTGGTTCATTGAACAGATGTGCTGCAGTATGCGTTGTGTTTGTATGTTAGGTGGTCTATAGAATGCAGTGCGCACCATTGTCCTGAGGTGATCATTGAGAATGAAATGTCCCGCAATGGCATCACTGTTGTCTGAGATGAAAGTTGGTGGGTATGTGTTGTTGGCTGCGATAGGGATTGATGGATCATCGTTGTCGGTTGGAAGTGCAACGGGTCCCATCACTACAACATGTTCGTCATCACTGTCTTCTTCGTCCTCGTCGAGTGTGCATGGTATGTGGTCCATGTCACTTGTCTGACAGTCGAGAGGCGTTGTATCTTCATCTTGATGTTGTGCTTCATTTTCTTGTTCTGGTGGTTCATTCACTTCTTCTTGATTGTTGTCGCCGTCTATAGTTTCTGGTTGGTTGTTTGGGTCTGGTACGAACGTGATTGTGTCCAATGCGCCTAATTCCTTCTGGTGTTTCAAGCAGATTCCATTGGAGCACTGGAATGTGCCGAAACCTACTGGGCAGCGCCATTTCATCTTATTCTTGCAGTTTTGCATTGTGCATTTCTTGTTTGTTGTTAGTGACTCTCGTATAAGAAACTTGTCCTGATGCTCCGTGCATTTGATGCGATTTTGGCCGCCACACCATAGCATGACCTGATCCCTGTTGATTTGCATGTGATCTTCAGTCTTTACATACAACAGTAGTCAATGGTCATTTGTGTTGGTCAATCGTGCATTGTTGGTAGTATGTTGCCAATGCCAATGTTTGTCCCATCTGAACGACATTGCAATACTATGTGGTAGTTGGAGGAGCAACTGCGGTAATACCAAGCATCAGGTTCCATTTCCCGTCTGTTGTAGTTCTTATTGTTTCGTCCTGCCTTATGTGTCTGTCTTTCAGTACAATGAGGGCCATGTTGTCCTCCACTGGGCTATGTTTTCCGCGTGTGTCTCGGTGAATGTCACTGAAGCGCACAATTGACTGAGGTACGTTGCGGCAACAATTTCATGCTTGTACTTTTTGGGCAAGCTTGTGGCTGGATGATTGTTCATGATGTTGTCATCTTCCTGTGCAAGAGTACTCTTCTTAGTCCTTTTGAAGTAGGTACTTAACTGTGCATCTGTGCAGTATTCGTACAGGTGTATTGCAGTCTGTGTGATGTGTCTGCGGCCTAGTGAGTTCACAAAAGCTTGACGCATTTCATTTGAATGATTTATGATATTGGCTATGAGTGTGATGGTACATCCAGTTGAGAAATCGTGTTCGTCTCCTGAGCCTGTGACTTGTGGCACCTTGATCGGCAAATGTCCATAGCCATCTGCAGCATGCACTATTGGGAAGTATTGAAATTGCTGTGTCTGTGTAGTGTTGTCTGTTGTTGGCGTTATGTCGTCACCCCGGGCATGCCTGTTATTGAGAGCTGTGGTGAGGTAAACAGCTTCCTGAGCGTGTATGAGAGTCCCTGATTTCGCTGCTTTTGCTAGGGTCTGTTCCGGATAGAAGGGTTTTGAAATTTCCCAAAACGCCAGTGTTCGTTTAACATATTGTGTTCCCAACATTTCCCAATTGAGAGCAAAGTGTCTGATGTCCGGGCGTTGGTTATGGAAAAAAACAAACATCGAGGCCAGTGTAAAAGTGTCCCGAGTACCACATTCGAATTTAGGTACTATATTTACTCCCACGTTGCTATGTTCAAGTATATTAAAGAATAAAGAAGGCAGTTTACTTACAAAAACAAATACATCCATCTTGACTTCGACTTAGGTTGGGATCAGCCTCCCAAAGCCCAGGAGAAAGCTGTGATCTGATTGGTCGATCATATAATCTAGCTTTGATTCAACAAGAGAGGAATGAGGCTGATGGAGTGTTGGATTTTTTACCAACACAGCGTTAGCTAATAGGTGGGGTGTTTATACATTGGTAAAGAGGGATGTTTTCAATTTAGGCCAAAAAAAGGCAGGGAGGGGAATGTTTCTCTATGTAGGGGGTTGGTGGTGGGGGTAATCTGAAACACACCTATTTTTGGTGGCCTTATTGATTTGACCAGTGAAAATTAAATATTATTCTATTACTTGGACATGAAACTAAGTACAATTACATTAAGTTATATTTCGATTTCATTCATGATATATCCTAAGTATTATTCTATTACTTGGTCATGAAACTAAGGGATAAAAGGGTCACCACCAGGGCCATAAACCCTTTGATCTTGCCCCATCAGCTGGAGGAGGAGGAGAGAGATATATATCAGAGGCCCCCTACAACAGAGCGCAAATAAGGAAGGGGAGAGGGAGGGGGAGGGGGAGAATAGTCGATCAGAAAGTCAATCAAAAAGTCAGAAATGCCATTCGTTAAGTCAGAACAGTCAATCAGAAAGTCGAAATAGTCAATCAAAAAGTCAATCAGAAACTTAGAAAAGTCAATCAGAAACTTAGAAAAGTCAATCAGAAAGTCAGAAAGTCAATCAGAAACTCGAAATAGTCAATCAAAAAGTCGAAATAGTCAATCAAAAAGTCAATCGAAAAGTCAGAATAGTCAATCAAAAAGTCAAAATAGTCAATCGAAACGTCAAAATAGTCAATCAAAGTCAAAATAGTCAATCAAAAAGTCAAAATAGTCAATCGAAAATCAAAATAGTCAATCAAAAAGTGAATTTTTAATTTGAAATAGTCAAACGAAAAGTCAGAAAAGTCAAAATAGTGAATTAAAAAGTCAATCGTTAAGTCAATCGTTAAGTCAGAATAGTCAACCATAAAGTCAGAACAGTCAATCAGAAAGTCGAAATAGTCAATCGAAAAGTCAGAAAGAACAATTAATTGGAAAGTCAAAATAGTCAATCGAAAAATCAGAAATGTCAATCAAAAAGTCAATGGCATTTTGCGGTTAGGAGCAGGACCCTAGACAACGTAGATGAAAAAAAATGCGGTGGAGGAGGAGGAGGAGGAGGAGGAGGAGAGGACTGAGGGGGAGTGAACGAGAAAGGAGAGGGAGAGAGGAGTACCTAGCGGGGGTGGGGGGTGGGGGGGCGGGGTGTTGGGTGGAAGCCATTGTGGAAGTAGGAAGAAGGGGAGGGGAGAGGGAGAGGGAGAGACTAAGTTATATTTTGAATGTACTAAATCTGCCAATTGTACATTTTCTGAAAATCTGACCCATTTGTGGTTACTCCTGTAGAGGTGGTGGTGCTTACAGAACCCTATTGGCCCAGGTGCAATAAACGTGTAATAAACACCATATGTGATGTGTCACAGGGAAATGAGTTTCGAAAACATTTTTTAAAAAGGAAACTTTAATGTTGTATGCATCCTTTTGCTAGTTCCAGCATATTTCATTGACTATTTTAAGTGCACATAATTATGATTTTTTTTAAGAAAAAAGGTTTTATTCAGCATATCCTGCCATTTACTATTTGACGGTAAGAGCCTCTCTTAGTCAAATATTAAATTTGATAAATTACATTTCTCTAATAGGCTGATTTCTTTGAACTGGGGAATAAATAAACTTAGAAGAAGCAATGAAAAGAATTTGCTTGCAGATGTGATGAGAGGGGCTCATGAAAGGGATACTGACATGAGAGGCTGAATTATTGTGGTCGTTGTGGTGGAAAGGAGCCACCTGCAATAATTCAATCCACAGAGAGAGAGAGGACCTACTCCACACATACCAGAGGGTTTGGTTTAATGTATAAAATATTATCTTGGCTTCTAAACAAGATAGAATTATGGAATAAAGACCAAAAGTTTTCTTATGTTAAGGAGAATATATTTACACATGACTTATTTTTGTACATCCTTAAATTTAAAAAGTTGATAGAACAACTCTGTGACAGCTCTGTGTGGACACCTGACTTTTATTACCATGTGGTCAGACTTTTATTACACTGACTGGGGTGCTAGCACTGGGGTAAAGCTGGTGGTGGTGGGATAATCTGATATCAGCATCTGATATCCGGTCAGTCTAGCGGACCTAGCGGAGGACCTAGCGGGGGTGCTGTTGTCATCGGACTTTATTACTATGTGGTCAAATAACCCCTAGCCTAGACCTGAGCCTTTCACATCACAAACTATTCAGAAGGTTTTAATGTATAAAATATTATCTTGGCTTCTAAACAAACTAGAATTATGGAATAAAGACCAAAAGTTTTCTCATGTTAAGGAGAATATATTTAGACATGACTTATTTTTGTACATCCTTTAATTTAATAAGTTTGACATCTGGACTGTGGACATCTGGAGTTTATGACTCTGTGGGGGCACACCACCAGCTGGCTGAGCTGGCGCACCCTGGGCTAAGCTCTGGGGGCTCGCTGGCCCAGTCTCTGCAGTCTCTGATCTGACAAGGGGTAAAGGGCTGATAAGGGGTAAACTTCTTAGTCAGAGGGGTAAACTTCTTAGTCAGGTGATCATCGCCCTAATGACTTCGTTTGATGTGACCCATTGTGCCGAAAACACAAAATGAAAATAGTCCTCAGTTACAAACTAAAATGTTAAGCCAATAGATAAACGTCCGAAACTTTTCTCTAGGTTAAGGAATAGAATAGGAAAGACAGGAAAAGGAAAAAGGGGGAGAAAAAGTGGCCCAAACAGTCGGGGGCCACGTTTGTCAGTATATCTATGTCTTCTCCTCTTAAATCCAGAGTAAAACGCTAACGCGAATAATATATCAACAAAGGCTTAGTTTTCAACAAAACCCAACTTCAAGTTCACAATGATATGATTTTTTATTCACATCACGAAAATTGACTAACTCAATGAATATAACTTTGTATGACAAACATAGATGAAACATGTATTTATGTAAACATAAACTAGGCTATGCCGAGTCACTGTCAGTATCATCCCTATTCTAGTCACTGTCAGTGTCACTCTGAATGGGCAAAATGCGGCGGAATTTCTTCATTGGAGGAGCCAGCATTTGTTGGCTTGTGGTGATGGCATTGTCCTTGCTTATTTGGGGCTTATCCCCATATATTATCTGTATAGTACCATTGCCAGCATTAGTGATGTTGAAGATGGGTTGAGCATTCTCCACACTGGACTTTGCACTGGATTGAAGGGCTGGCATGACAGCTCTAGCTGCTGCTGCCGGCATGACAGCTCTAGGCCCTGCTGCCGACATTACAGCTCTAGGGCTCTCCACATGCTGGACAGCAAGGGATCTCCCACCAGGTAAGATGTTTTCCTTTGTTTTACCACTGCTATCATTTAAGACAGAACCCATAGCTCGTTGCTGGTGTATGTTTAAGGAACTGTAGTTATTCAAGCTAGCAACATTCTTATGCCCACTCAGCTGTGCAACCGCATTTGGGGGAACCCCTGCTTCAAGTAATCTGGAGCAGCAAGTCTTTCGCACCGAGTGATTAGTGACACGCCGATCCTCTGATAGCCCTCCTCTTTTGGCTATTGCCTTCATGAAATTGCTAATAGAATTTACCCCTAATGGTTGGTTTTTGAACCACACATTGTCACTAGCCAGTCTCCTGTAGTTTGTTTGCAAAAAAAAGGGACTTTCAGGCTGTTTAGTAATTTCGGGCCGTCTTGCAATAAATTCTGCTATCAACCGAATGGGGCATCGTTCTATTCGGTTCACATTTGGGAAAATCTTTGGTTGAAATTGACGCACATTTCCTGAGCAAGCCCCCGTCCTTGTTTTTGTGACTTTTTCAGTCCACTCATAATAAACTGCTCCTTTTTCATCTACCTTCTTTTCCAAATCCCCAAATGATAACTGTCTGGATTCATGTATGCCCCGGAATCCTAAACTTTTTGCCACCAAAAACCAGACAGTCTGTTGTAAAACGTCAGGTTCATTTGATCCTAACCCTCCATTGACCCACAGCAAATCCTCATCCTCTTCAGACAATGCCTCTGATTTATTTCTGATTTATTTCTTTTGTTGCCTAAACCTAGTGCTTTAAGCTGTTTCCTTCTTGTTTCCAACACTTTTCGTGAGGTCTTGAAGTTATCACCTGAGATTATGTTGCCAGCATAGTTACAATCCCTCAGGTACCGATCAACACCTCTGTGCATTGCTGTCAAACTATCTGGCTCATAATCAGAGTTGTCCACCTTTTTTACAACCATGATCCATTTGCCTAGCAAAGCATCTAATTCTTCCACTTGGAACTCCTCAATTTGCTTTCCTTGGAAGCCTTCATCAGCTAGAAACTCATTGAACTTTCGCACTGAGAATGAGGTCTTTCTCTCAGTGTTTTTATTTTTAGCACTGTCCACATAACGTTTTAAGTCTTTCACACTGTTCACAAAGTATTCTTGTGGCTCTTCCTCCAATAAAGGATCAAATCCGATATCAAAATCAACTCCAAAATCGTTTTGATCCATGTTTCTTTCTGTTTTTAACAGATATTTGACTTTTGTTCCAGATGAATTCAAGCTCGGAGTTCCAAGCAGACGACAACAATATGATCATGTGACTGTATCAACCAATGGGAGCCCTTGTTACTAGCCCCATCCTTCACGCGTGGATTTCTTGATACATTACCACACGCACTCCCGCCCATAGAAACAGCATGTGGTACATACATCAACGTGGAGTAAAATAAGGAAAAACAAGACAATTCCATGTCCGGTCGTTTACACATGTGTATCATTAGGCTACTCATTACATAAATCTTCAATATGATGCCATGGCCTACCAGGACCAAGAGCTGATTCTGAACGAAACTTTAATTTACAATCTGTAACAATATATTCCTCTAATAAATTGATATAATAGGGCGACTCCACTATAGGTAAAAAACGGCGCCGAGAGGCAAAATTCGTCGCCGACATGACTAAAAATTCGGCGCACACAAATCACTAGTAGAAGAGGGGGTAAAATAGGTTGTCGGCAACACATTTATTTGTTGCCAACAATTGCAAAATATCTAACTTGATTAGATATTTCGTCGCAAAAAATTCGTCGCAGTTGTTTTTTGCCATTTTTCCCATAGTGGAGTCCCTGCATAACAGATTTTATAATTCAAAGCGCCTCCATGCGATAACATATTCTTCAATGAAAACACAGAACTCAAGTTCTGTGATGAACACGAGCTTTATCTCGAATGAAAAAGTTTCTTCTTCCCCTTGGACATTTTTTACGTGAAGTTCAACGTTGCTAAGCAGATGTCGACTTCCCCGTTTCACTCTTTGTAAGAAAGCACCTATATATGTTAATGACACAGAAGGCCAATTGAACCTTAGAATTCACATGAAAGTGAATCGCAAACAATGGATGAAAATGAACAAGGGAAAATACTCAGACTCCAGGAATTCTCTTAGTTCAGATTATTCTTTGATGCCTAACACAAATTACTTTTTACAAATTGCTCTTTAAGTTAACTATGAGTATCTTTGATCTACTGGCTATATCTATCCTTATGATAAACTTAACATTGAGAATGTTGCATTGACTGTAGCTGCGGTTGTGGATGATATATTGGTTGTTGCAGGTATTGTGTATTCAATAGGTTCCCTCATGACAAACGGCCCTCCTTGATCAGTTAAAATGAACCTGACGCATACAGCAGTAATCGCAATAATTAAGAAGACTGTGTGAGCAGTGACAGGACGAATGATGGTACCCTTCTTCCCCGATGTCTCCTTTTTTTTTATTATTCAAGGCTGAAATAAGTAATACACTTGTTATAGCAACAACGAATACAATAGGAAGATGCATGAGGCACTGAACCCTGGACACATGTAGATCTCCTGTGATTGATTAAAAGTTACCCTTACAGAATATTCGTCAGCAGACTATCAATTTTGTTGCATGCATGAATAGAAGGTTGGCTATCTTTTACCCAGATTACACAACCCCACAGACGTCAACACATTTACGCCCATAGCCCACTTAGTACAAATGTAGTGCACAATAGGAAAACTAATATGATATGAGAACTAAAAAGACATATTTTTTATATTAATTGGAAATGATATTTATAGCAAAAGATATTGGTAATCTATTCAAAATGTATAAATTTATAACCAAAATTATTATATCATGTATAATACAACCTACTCCCAGACATATGAAGTTCTATTTCTGGAACTAGTAGGAACAGTTTGGTAGAAAACAATCCGTATAATTATATATGTATGAACAGGCAGACTGAAACTTTTAATGAATGTGTGTTTTGTATACTATGATGAGCCGTTGGGAAAGTATGGAGTAAATAGAATAAGTATTCAATTCTCACGCTCTCTTTCTGTTTCGTCCGACACTTTTTCTCCAACCCTCTTGTGGGCCCGAAAGCAATGCAACATGTAATGATACACCATGGAATAAATTCACTGTTAGCGCCAATATTTTGAAAACATTTTAATCGGGTTATGAAGGAAATGATGGTACTATGTTTAGGTTCATCTGATGATATACCTTTTCAACTTCTTTATCCCAGTCTAGCCTTAGGATGTATGTACAGTACGCAACAGCCATTCCAAAGAGAGCCACCATCAGACCTATCCAGAATCCTGCGAAAAGAAAGAAGTGTATTAATACGGTACCACCCATGAACGGAATCTGGGAGTATAATTATATATTCGTCTCCCTATTGCCGGCAGGTATCATGACTATAATTGCACTTATGTTTGAAAGTATTAAAACCCAAACCTTTGATCTAAAAATAGTAATGCTCTTGATAGTATAAAAGGAATAATTCATCAGGAAAACCTGGAGTTAATAACCAACCTATAATGCCTAGGTCTGTGAGGAACATCAGTGGCACAGCTATGCCTAAGCCAATGATATAGGCTACCATAACCACTCCTGCACCAAACAAACCTGGTGGTTTAAGCTGCTGCTGCGTTGAAAACCATCACAAGCTTGTTCAAGGCATGACTGGTGGTCATGTCAGGTCATTATCGCGGCCGGCGATATTATTACACATTTATATAAATTTTACAACAAATTATAAATAAAATTTTAATGTCCCAAGCCTGCTTGTCACCATCTTTTCCTTACTACCTCACCACCAATGCGGCATAGGCGATAATGATAACACTGCATTCAGTATGAGATCACAAAGTTTGCACAATGAAAAGTACCATTTATATGGAATTTGTGGCGAAATAAACAAGTTTTTTTTTAAAAAAGAGAATCGAGAATTTCCGTTTTTACAAAGTTTCCATTCGCGTCTGGCATGAATCACAGTCATCACAGTCAAGTTCCCGTGGTCCCACTCCAGTCTATACTCTCATTATCATTGCCACTGAGCTCTGCGTCCTCTGGAACTGTACGCAGGTAATGGTTGATGGGTACGGTGGCCCAGGAGTGACATGTCACATCTCGTCCCTCACCCCTCACATGTTGTCCCGCGTCCCGCGGTTCTTTCCGTTTTCTTTTAGAAAGGTTCCAACTTTTACATCGTGCACTATAAAGCATGACTTCCGCCAGCAGCAGGACGGTGCGTCGATTGGAGGGGGAGGCGGGGTGGAGGGTGTGTGTGTGTGTGTGGGGGGGGGGGGACAACGGGACATCACATATTTAACTTTGTTACGCAAATAGTTGTGGCCAAGCAGTTCCCACCAGGAGTCAATCAAGTGTAGGCCTAGCCTACCTTCCACGGGGGTTGTTCATTAATGTGGTGATGATCAGTATCTACTTGAAGCCCAGAATTTGCTCCTTAGGATGATGTTATTTATTGATTAAAAAAAGGAGGGTAAATAATACGAATCCACTGATGAGTCTATTATTTGAACTGAGTTGCCAGATTTCTTCCACATTTTCTCTTAATTGATTTAATAATTTTCAGAGACGACATTTGTTCAATGTAGACTTGTTGTACTACATGTTTCCAAATAATTCAGTGTGAAAAATTAGCATTCTAGTCAGCATAGAAAGGCTGATGTCCAAAAAATTGCAAAAAGAAAGGAGCTAGGGTAGGATATCTCTGTTTCCCAGTGGCATCCATATTATATTTTGACCTTGAAATTGACCTTGAAGAAGGACAACAATTTCGGAAATGGATTCCACACCCCTGAAAACCACTAGATAAACAGGTGTCATACATGAATGAAGAGTTAGCAGGAGCTGCGATATGATATTCAAGTTTGCTGCCAGCAGCCATATTGGATTTTGACCTTGAGAATGACCTTAAAACAAAAAAATGATTTCGGAAATAGATTCCCCAGATGGGAAAACTGGTGTCGCACATGGATATTGTACTAGCAGGACCTGAGATATGCCAGATTATGATTTGACCCTGAGTTATAGTGTGTAAAATTTCAGCAGTGGTTATTTTTATTTTTTTTCGGTTTTGGAGGTGTTCCCCCACATAGATTTTCTGGGACTTTTATTATATTGATAAGGGGTACTAATAGTACCTAAAACTGTTGAGAAACCTGTTGCAATTAATAATTTTGTCTTAGGTCCATAAATCGGAGTATTATAGCAGAAGTTATAGCCTTTTAACATTTTCAAGGTGTGTTCAGCCCCTCCCCCCGATTTAGGGGGTTTGCAACCCCTCTAACGAAAACGCTTTTGTCTTTTAATTCCCCATTTAATGACACTAGTTATGTTCAGATCGGATTATTATTTCAAAAGGTATAATAATTTTACTTAGCACACTTTTAGGCCATTTTCATGAATTATTTATTTTTTATAAATTCACACTCTCGTGAAAATAACAGTCATGGCTATCCATGACTGTTATAACATTTCAGTTATAGCGTTCACAGTAACCTGAAACGATGCGTTGAACCTATTAATTATACACCTTGGACGACAATATATTAAGGGGTGATTGCTATGCTGGTTAATTATCACTTGGCTGATTATACGAGCTGATGTGCTTGCTGATGAATTATAAACAGCTGGGCGCTTACTGCCTTGCTTGCTGGTGTGTTATTAAAGGCTGTAGCCTTTCCTTGTTGTTCGATTCTTATCACTTGGCGTGACCACAACCCCAGTGTGACCACGTTGAGTAAACCCAGCTGTCTTTCAATTCATATAGGCAATGCTACTGGCAAAGGCGTTCTTTCATATCAGTTGGAGGAGTGGGCAAGATTGGGCGTTTATTTACGTCTGGATGAGGGGAGAGGAGAATCTAATCTTTTTCCTCTCTCAAGCATCAGTTTATATTTTCATGACATACACACTGGTTGGGCATGGTGACTAAATTCATTATTTTTACTTGTGTAGTGTTCTTCTTACACAACCCAACACCTAGAGTATTGAATATCACTACACTTGCATATTTTCCCCATGTGACATTTTGGGACACCTTAACCACATATACCACAGGAAAGCTGCATTTCTCAAGAATCACATACCGAAATGCCAATAATTAGGACGGATTAGGAAATATATAGATCTTGAAAAGAAAGGTGCTTTCAAATAAGTCTTCCAAAGAAATCTAACAATAACTTGAGTTCTAATCATGGTAGGAAGATAATTCAACTACCAAAATCATGCTTGCAACATGGGAAACATAATTCTGGAATGTTGCAGTGTGTATGAATAATAGTTAGTATTGATCAATCACCAATAATTCCAATAATTAATCTCCAGTTTGCTCAGAGCTCAATTAGGCCATGAGGTACTGGGGAGGGGTGGGCATCGGCAGTGACCATCATGGTGTACAAAGCATACCCATTTATAACATAAATCTTAAAGATGAGAAGAACAGACCTGATATGGTATGGTCCAGGCGGTATACTTTTGGTTTGATCATAGAGCTAATATTCCTCTTTCTCTTTCTTTTACAAAGTAATTAGACAATTAGCGGGTATTAAAGCAACCATCTTCAAACATGATGAATAAAAACTATTATTTATAGAAACTATCCCCTTCTAGAATTATGTATTCCATGTTACTTGTATAGCCTTGGTATTAAGAGTGTGATCGACGATGGTGTGTGATGGCAATCATAACCACTTCTAAAAACTAAAAATATTGCTTTCCACTACGTACCTCATAACTCCCTCAAAATGCTTCCAATCTAAAAATAAAAAACTATCCCAGAACCCCCTGAATGTCACGAAGACAGCCCAGCCTTTAGATTTGTAATCGGACAGTTAGTTCCCCCGTAATAAATTATTTCCGTCGGCCGCATCAAGGCGTTCGAATCGATATAAATGCCCCGATTCTAAGCATCATTTTATATTTCTGACTAGGAAAGAGAGGATTGACAGGCCCTTGCTGTAAACGATGAGTAGGCTGCACATTGCTATATGGTATTGAATTGAATTGAATAATCTTTTATTTGTCTAAGTAATACAAGAGATAGACAAACAGGTCTACAGGCCTCTGGGAAGGTCCCAGCTCTTCCAGCCGTTACCTTTACTAAAGGACAGATATCTACATAGGCAACTAGAATGTTAAAATGGCAAGACAGATTAAAAGCAACACAATATAATATAATATAATATAATATAAACAATATAAAGCGAGCCAGTACAAGTACAAACCTATACAAAGTAGTACAGATAAGATGTGGTTAGCACCTAATTGTTTTCACATCTGAGGGGTGTACATATTTATTGTTCTTCTCTATTTTCAAGATCATTTTTGTTTTTTTGAGTCTTTTCTACCTCTTGTTTGAAATGCTTTTTTGATTCTAGTGCCTGGATTCGGGTTGGTAATGAATTCCAGGCCACTTTTGCTTTGTATAAGAAACTATTTTGGTATAATGATAATTTTCGACGGTCAATTTTTAGGTTTCTTCTTTTTATCGAATGGCTTCTGGTGGGTAATTTTCTTTGATCTAAATTTGAAATAGTTTGTGCCAAATAGTGTGCCCTTTCAAGGATATGTACATCCCTCCTTACATTATTTGGTAAGATATTTAGCTCCCCTAGTTCTTCTACCACGTTTGCTCTTTTGTGGAGATTGTGTAAGGATCTGATTGCCGAGTATATGCTTCAAATAGAAGGGTTGGATATGATCAAATAAAAGAATGACTGGAGATTATATATATATAAGTCCGTGCTCATCGGTCCCTATGGGCGGGTGGCAAGAGGTATCAAAATAGAGCGTTCCCAGCTGTTTAATTATGTCTGGATGAGGGGAGAGGAGAATCTAATCTTTTTCCTCTCTCAAGCATCAGTTTATATTTTCAAGGACCTACATACATACACACTGGTCGGGCACTGTTTTTTTTTTATTATTTTTTATTTCATTTACAGGCCTGTGAGGGAATGAGATTAATTTATTGCCCCCACATAGTTTGAATGCAACAGGGGTGCAATGCTAGCCACTTCTTTGAAGTAATTAAAAATAAAATCTTAAACATGAGAACAAGAGACCTGAGAAAATATTTCTCTGTTCCTCTCACTCCGCCCCTCAGAAAGAACTATTACCACACTACATTATCTGCCTTAAGAGATAAGATGGTGTCTGTGGTGGTGGTGGTGGTCTGTCACAACATGTGGTCTAAATGATGTGGTCGGGAGCGGTAAAGGCTGATATATGGCTAGACACAAGAATCTAACCTATAGTCCAATGAATTACTTGGACAATACCATAACGGCAACGGGAAATTAAATGAGTTTGGTAGAAATAAAAGACCTTTCTAGTTTAGGAAAATATTTAAACAAAAATTGAAATTGAGTTGGGTAAATCTCAAACAGCTGGTGGGTCATAAAAGGCCATAAATGTCGGGACAAGGACAAGGAGGGGGGTTAAATGATTGGCTGAGTGATTGTGGCGTGTGCTAAATTAGTTAACATATGGGGACTGGCTCGTTAGCCCAGTTGTATCAGGTGAATAACCCTTCCTCGGCCCTACGGGCCTGCGGAGTGTTATTCCTGATACAACATGGCTAACGATTGTCCCCATGTGTTAACCAATACTTAACCAGTGTAAGGGGGGTCCGGCCCCTATATTAAAAGCCCCCTCACGGCCCCCCTAGTAGGATGACGGCTGTACGCTCGGACCAAAATTGTAAGTGAGATCTTCATTTTATACCAAGAACGAAACTTTTACACAAATCTGAAATGAAAATCAAATTTAGCATTGGCCAGGAACCCTACTAGGCCTACTTGGACTTTTTAAAGCTCCAACCAAATGTTGGGGGGTGGGGGTGGGGACATGTCCCCCCCCCCCCCCCCGTCAGCAATGCCCCTGATAATTGTGTGTGAGAGAGCATACATTTTCCCTGCAAATTCTCTCCACCCCCCCCCCCTCCTCATGTCGTTAATAATGAACGTCCCTGAGAATGGTTGAAGAACTTGCACAGGGACAACGCGACTTGGGACAACGTTCCCGCTCCTATGACGTCATTGTGTTTAGTTAAAATGCCAACTGTGCACTGTGAAAACGGAAGGAACACAACTTTTAATAGGAAGGCGCTGGACGCGGGACAACATGTGAGGGACGCGGGACAACATGTGAGGGACGCGGGATAACATGTGAGGGGGCGCGGGACAACATGTGAGGGACGCGGGACAACATGTGAGGGACGCGGAACAACATGTGAGGGGCGCAGGATAACATGTGAGGGACGCGGGATAACATGTGAGGGGGCGCGGGACAACATGTGAGGGGTGAGGGACGAGATGTGACATGTCACTCCTGGGCCACCGTAGATGGGAGGTATGGACGTCTGGAAGCTGGTCACTCGATGGCACTCATCCTCGGCCTGCTGTAGTATTGGATCGTCTGTGGCCACTGGGTCGATCGCTCGTCCAAAGTCAATGAATCGTCTCGCTGCAGATTTCGCCGCCTGGGAATGGGTGGGAGAGAGTTCTGTCGCAGAAGCTGATTTCGCCAGGGATGGAATGGTCAAGGTATTACTATGAGTTGTATTCGGGCCATCCATGGACATGCTCTTGCTGGAATTGTTTCTGTGGGACTGTTGGTACGTTGCACTAGGCTGACTGGTTGCTGCGGCATGCTGCTGGATGTATTGTCGCTGGTTGGCGGCCAGATATTGCAGTTGGGGCATGCAGGCGATGTGTTGGACGCTGCCGGTAGGGGTGCTGCAAGCCATTGGATACACAGGAGCAATTTAAGGCCCTCACACTGGAGCATGCATGTGCTGGAACTGCAAGGCAGAAGGCGCCCTGTGGAACTGCTGGTGAGGCGTGAGGAGGTGGGTCGGGGTACCCTGCAGCAACCCGTTGACTGGCAGCGATTTGTTGAGGATGTTCTGAGAGATGGCATTGTGGCATTGGAGATGATGGAGACTGGACATGGAGCCTGCAGGATAGATGTTTAGCAGGGGCAGTTCTGAGCAACTCTGGAGCACTGGAGGGAAATACGGAAAGAAATAACCATCAATATTCTGTGTTTCTCATCCCTGCATATGGTAGCGTGCAGGATAGCCATTTACTAGTTATATATTGACTGCACGAGAAACAAGAAAGCGAGACATTTTGCTAAAAATATAGCCGACTGAGATCATTTTGATATGATTGAAGTTTAGACCTCTTGAAGTTATTAAAAGAGCAATACAAGCAAGCATATGGAAGCGGCCAATAGGCCAACTATATTATTTATTATCAGGACTTATGTGACTTCAATAATATCATTATTCTCCTTACCCTTTCTCAACTCTAGGTCGTGGTCTGTGCGGCTGCAGCAACGTTTGTAAGCGATGAGGACAACAACCAGAATCAAGACCGCACCCAGGCCCACGCCCACACCTAGAAGGATCGACGTGTTTGGTAGCTGGGACTCGTTTACAACTGGAAGAAGAACAGAATGAAATGAAAATCAAATGAATAATATTCAAATGATGTACATACAGCTTGATTTTTAAAAATCTGAATAATAAAGTAATAGATGTATCGCGTAGGACCACGAGGAAACTTGAGCAAGAACAGTTTTATGGCATTAGTAATACATACCTAAAGCAGAATTCATATTTTGCCAGAGTGACAAAATATCAAGAGTTGATGTTGACATGGTGGACAAAAGGGTAGTTGTGGTAGCACTGATGGGCGTGGTGGCAGTGGTACTGGTAGGAGTAGTGGTGGTAGTTGCCCTTGACGTACTGGAGGAGGTCCTCGGGGAACTTCCCTGCACACAGAACCCGAATGTTGCATCGACAGTTGGACAGCCAGGTGTGAAGAAGAACGCTTTGTAATTCTCACCGAAATTCTCAAACCCGAACTCGAGCCAATACTTGGAGTTGAATGTGAGGCTAGTCAGGATTAGACGCATCTCCTGTAAATAAAATTAAGAATACAAATAAATTATGGGAAATTATTTCATACATTTATGAATAAACCTAAATAAACTCATTCAGCAACCATTATACACAGTTGCATCCTTTGATGTTTTATTCCCAAATTATTTCTTTATTCGAAGCCTAACATTTGATGGGACATATTCTTCTCTGAATTGACTGATTAAATACATATTGAATCAAATTGCAGAAAAACCTAAATAATTAAATAAAATCACCTGTGTGTCTTTGGCTGGTATGGTAGCATCGACCATATTTTCCTCGCCAAGAGGACAGCGAGGCATAGCTGGATCTTGGTTGCATGTCACTCGTCCCCACTGCACGGTATAACGCAGCCTCTCCTTGGTGCGGTGATCCTGACGCCAAGACAACACTGCGTCTATCCGGCCCTCCACCACTTGTACCTCCACTGTTACATCAGACATGGAAGCTAGGGCCTAGAATAGAATGTTGATAACATAACGTGTTTTATTCAACGGGTATGAAAGGGTATATATTAAAAAAATCACTCATTTTAGATAGCATACAACGTTTTAATTTATATATAATTTTTATAAAAAAAAAACATTGTGGTTGAATCGAAAGTTGATTTGAAGATGGCGATATTGCCCCAGTTGCATAACAATCTGCGAGTAGCTTTCTCAGTGTTAATATCATTATGATTATTTCAAGCAAAAACTCACCCCATTTTGCTTTAAGGGTAAAGCCTCTTCAGCCGTCTGTGGAAGTTTAGGGGTGGTGTGGTCAACAGGTGCTGGTGGTGTGGCATCATCACTAGTGTGTGGGTGGGGGGGGGGGGGGGGGGAGAGGCGCGGGGTATGGGGGCATGTCTCGTACTATTGTACCGGAGGGGTCTGAAGCCAGCAGCATAAACTGGAGACCCGGGAACGTGGTGTGTTTTCCGCTTACTCGGGTGATGTGATCCAAAGTCTAGAATAACAGAGATACATCTTAAATACACGTAGTCAACAGATTGGTACGTGGATATGCCTCAAGGGAGGTGCAATAAGTGTACATCAATACATACCCGTTTAAAAAATATAGTAAACGATTGAAATATATAAACTGCAAAGTGATGTTTCTGTCTGTGACAGACCCAAAGATCGATCGAGAACTACCTAGTGTAATGTGTATGTATTAATTCTCAGAGTACTTTTTAAGAGCCAGTATTATTTAAATGCTGCCACGGGCCTTATCAATCATCGAATAGTGTGTTTTAAAACCTAATCCAATCATGATTGATTTAATGGGTGGTTATACATAAACCTAGCATCAACTGTTGAATACTGTTGAAATCAATAATGAATATAAAAACAAAGCTCCTAACTTCAACATTAACGAAATGATAGATTGATAAATAAATACACAATCAGACTATCTACCTGAATTGCAAGGCTCCAGTGGGGGCTGTTGTCATCGCGGAACAGCAAGGTGTACACCAAGAAAGGGCGACCAGGGGGCAGCACCTCCTTGTTGTGGGGAATGGGTCGGGGCAGTTCCCATGAGACGTGAAGTACCGTGTCGCTCACTTCAGTGGTCACAGGCGTGGATCCGAATGCCCAAGGTAGCGGATCGGGCATGGCCACAGAGCTGAAACTCTACTTGCAGGCGGTAGTGCAACCATCCGAACCTGACTGCAAAAGACAAAATTAACAATATTTTATCCGACACCAATATCATGCAATGAGCATGCGGTTATCAGAAATATAGAATCAATTATCAGAATATAGGGGCCTAGTAAAAAACTGCACAGTCAATAGACTAGTTTTACTCATTTTACTTTGATGATATTGGGTAGACTATCTTTACTCATTTTCGATTCATTGTTAAGGCCGATCATAACTGATTCAAATAGACCGTGAGCCCAAATCCCATTACGCCAATGATCAATTGTCATTTTGTTCACTATAAAGTGCTTTATATAGTATTGTTTCATGTCTGAGGAAATGCTGTACACAAATTCTAAATGAAATATTTAAAAAAACATGGGTTATTGGTTGTTTTTAATAGTTTAATCTGAAACTCACAAAATCGTCGCAAACAGGTCTGAACTTCATCTCCTGCTCGTAGAGTTGTTTGCACATCTTCCAGCAGGCCTTGCAACTTGCATCACGATTACACACGTCAAAGTTAGGTGGCCATTCCATGGGTAACGTCTGAAAAAAAGACTAATTTATATTCACTCAGTCATGGCAATTTTGTGCAGGGTTATTACGGTAGTATCACTTGATATAAGAGTATTTTCTTGATCAGATATCATACCATTACGCTATAATTATAGATACAATCGAATATTGTGCTTAAACCTAATCCAATAATGAATGGTTATTAGTCATCAGTGTAATAGCAATGATCAATTAATCAAGCGTACCAGCTCCACACAGTTGGCTCTGCAAGCTGCAATCGTCTCATGCTGGCTCGTGTCACCTTCTACCAGGGGTCGAGCTTGCTTCGCGTCAGCCTGAAGACCGCCCTTCGACCTGGAGAAGTCCTCGGGCGTTGGACGAGTAGCGACGGGTGCTGCAACGACCAAAATGCACAGCAGCAATGCAGTGGCCATACCTGAAATAGCAGAATACAATTAATAATAGCTAGGGAGCACACAATACATGAATTAAATACTTTTTGTATATGACCTTAAAATTGAGTATTGGATTCAGTTTTATGCCGTATTTATTCTTATGATAAATCAATACTAGTTAAGCTACTAATTAAATTAAAGTGTCTGGAAGAATGAGATATCCGTGGGGTTTCAAAAAGTGGTTCTTCATCCTCCCCAAGGACGAGCAATTGTTAAAGAAACAGTTTATGGAACTCACTATTGAATAGTAAGGGTTCTGGTGAAACAACAGAATTGCCTTTTGTGGTATATTTTCCAGTATACGGAAGTGCGGTCTCAGGTTTATAGTTCCTTTTGGTTGTGTCTCAAGAAGGGCAGTCAGTGAATGATGCCCATCCCTCATTCCACCCCGGTATTTATTCGCTGGCGGCAAGGCGACGGCCTATGGCCTTCATAGGCCGTCGCATGTGAATCGCTTTGATCTTGGCTCGAATATCCTTTCAAGGGTACTCGTAGAAAATCGCTGCTCATAGACTGCTAATGCCCCGTCTACATAGGGGCGAATTGGAAAGCGAATTGGGCCTTGCGGCCACTCGTACGACTTCACACGAAATCGCATAGAATTTTTTAACTAAATCGCCCCTATGTAGGGGCAGCTGCGACGAATCGCAGAATCCTACGACTAATTGCAGAGGTAAAAATTGGCCCACACACATGCGAATTCAAGTGCGATTTCAGATGGGCCAGATCGCAGGTTAAATAATCCAAATCGCATGTGAAAAATTACTATTGATGCGATTTCAAATGGAATCGCACATACTTTTACCAGCATTCGCATATGTGTAGGGCTAGCCACGATAGTTCGTAGAAGTCTGTTACTGTCCACGACTAATCGCAGGAGGTCATGCGAATTTCGGAAATATCCGAAATTCGCAGGTGATTGCAGGTATGTTTGAACAGGTGTCGTTTCGCGAATTATTGATGAATCAAAATGATTTTTTCACAGAACATGCCCAGACATATTGTCTCAAGTATGTTAAAATTTTGTGATTATAAATTGCTTTTTCTACCTTTTTTTTAAATCGTCGCAAGTACACCTCAAAAAATATTTTCGGTCTTCTCTCCCTCCATTTTCTTATAACTTGAAGTGATCCAAATCGCACATCTGCTGCGAATCCAGACCTGCGATTTCACATCAGTTTGCATCTGAAATCGCACATGTGTAGGGACTAAAACCCAAATCGCAGAGCATTATTTCTGAAATCGCACAAGCTCCCCGCCGATTCGCACAGGATTTCTACGATTTCACATGCAAACGATCGCAAGTGCCAGATTCGCACCAGTTTTTGAATTCGCCCCTGTGTAGACGGGGCATTATAGCGACTCATCGGGCAAGCGATTCAGCCATGTCTCTACCGTCGCGCGATTAACGCGAGGTTCAGCGAAAACAAAGGACTGCGCGACCCTTAAGATGAAGGGCTTGTCCAACATCAAAGAAGTCCCGTTTGCGGTGCTTGGCTTCACTACGTTTGGTCCGTATTAAAGCTGCTTAACCGGTGCGTTGAATTTATTGTCCCATTGGTGTTTAAAATCTCTCTAAAGACAGCAATCATATTAAAATAATCTAACGTGAAAGAATTCTTTTTTATTGGGACAATTACAATTTTACATGAATTATAGGCAAGTATAATATTTCATATTTTAAATCTTTAGTAGAACAGAAATAATTGTAACGGTGCCTGTTACTTTAAATGGTGTATTCAAGTAATTCTCGACGAATAGACTGTAAAATTGACTAGCATAAATTGTCTAGATTTTAAGTTAAAGTAGTCTCATTCAGCCACACATTCGTCCAGCGAGACCTAAGCCAATCAGCGCAGGCCCAGTGTATTCGTTCTAATCTGTCTAGTATAAGAATAAAGATCAGAGTTAGTTCGACCTCTTTTAAGTGATCCTACTGATCTGAAGCATACATCTCTGTGTGTTGCGTTGATTAATTTCTCGCCCAACTACTGACCCTGAATTATTACGAAGAATGGCCCGCATTTCTTCAAGACAATCCTTTTGAGCTCATGTATCTTAAGGACGTAGGTTGTACCTATTTCACTTAGGTTAAAAAAGATGGAATTTTGGGGGGAAATCAGCAGGAATACTGAAGACTTTCATTCCTGACGTAGGCCTATATATAATATGAAGTTGTCGAAAAAAGACAGCAAACTGTCCAGACATCAGTAAATTTGATTGAATCATTTGACTTTAAGTATGTTTAAATGATGTTGGCTTCTATTCCTGCTCTAACGAACCTCCTCAACTGAAAAATCAACTAGCAAATATTAGTTGGATGTTTGGCATAACTCATTTTCAATTCGGCAAATATGTGTAGCGGTTTTCAGATATACATTTGTGTATGTAATAGTTTTATTTCATTTTATATAACAGGTACAACTTTATAAAAGGTTTGTCTATCACCTTCTATGAGGGAACATAGGTCTTCCAGGTCACACTAGCTGTAAAAATTGTTTGATTAAATGGAAGATTTTCTCAGTCTCGGTGACTTTATGTCATCGCTTGGTACTACTATACGTTACATTATATGTATATAGAGAATGGCCGCGTTCCTTAGTAAATCGTACTAAGAACATACAGTGACCTAATCTGTCACTCAACATAGACTAAAAAATGGTACGTGTATGTCTGAGTATATTTGATATTGCCTCGATTCATATAATCTATTTGGTTAAGTTGAACTTAATTTTGAACCTCGTTTTTTTCTTAAACTTGGGTTATTTGAGAGGATTGGATAAGGCGTACAGCTGAATTAGGCTGTGGGCCCTGCATCACCTGCCCCAGGACCTGTTGCCCGTGCAGATGTAAGTAGTATAATGAAATATGCATTTGCCTAAGCCATCACATACGCATGTTTTCAATTCCGATGTAATATCATCACTTTTTTTTAGTCATTCAGTATATGGCGTTAAGGGTAGGTCCCCTACGGAAACTGAGAATCTTTCCGTAGGGTTTGCACTGTCAGACGCACTGCCAAATTTCTCAAAAACTGCAAGGAATTGCATGGAGAACTTTCGGGATATTATAGGCTAATATAGGGTATTAGGAATTGGAATATGCTGAAAAAATTAGCAGGCCCTAACCCCGCGATGACGGAACGAAAATCACTATTTTGGGGCTCAGCTGATGGCCTATCAAACCTATATAATGGTTAGGTCTTATCTTAAATTTTTTTAACAAAATACAAATGGTAACCTTTTAGTAGTCCTACTTTACATCTTTGGACAAATTGTCAGTGAATTCCGGCAGGGCTAGTCATATCCCATGTCGCTGGTACATTCAATTCAGAAGGACATCTTTGCCATGGCCTCTGCAAATTGATTTTCATTAAATTCAAGGGACGATAAGGGCAGGGCAGTGCTGTATGTATTTCCTATATTGAAGATGCATTATCAACTGTGGAAGATCCTGAAATGTAATGGCTATCCTTGAGATAAACACTCCAAAACTATTATGTCCTGGAGAAACGTTTCAAATGAAGAAAAACTGATTAAAAGTAACAAATTCGGCATCGATTTTTGCTCTGCTTATCATTGCATGAGTGCCCTGTAATGGCCCATTTTAAATATGGCTAAACAGAGTTGATATCAATGTTACACATACATCACTATTTAGTTCCCGATGGTAAAATAATGAAATAAGGATGATTCACAAAGTAAAAGTTAAAAAAACCCTTTACTGCCTAGAGTGTCTATATACAGGCATTAGATTTCTAAAGGTAATGGGAGTACCGAACATAGCCAAATTGTTCATAGGACAAGGATTGCATATGGCCTACAGAACTTACTAAACGGCATTTCACAAAACGTCACACAACCCTCATTTCCAATATATGGCGTATGCTAACATGGGGGAAATCCCTGTGAAATATCTGGTTGAGAGACGATCCAATACCCTTCCATTCGGTGCACACAAAATGAATAATGCACCACTTATTTGGCTAATTACATGCTTTTAATGGGTTCGGAATTCTTAGATATTAAGGGACATGTTTGGGTTTGTCATATGCTTGGTGTATGTGGCAAAAGGGAAAAATACGCAGATTTCCGCATGCATAGCTGAGAGTGCATTTTTAACGAACGACATGGACCAGAACAGAAGCAGCTAGCAGTGTTCAGGTCGGTGGCTGTTAGAGGACTGACCACGGTCAGTGGGAACAAGCACTACTGGACATTTGGTGGCGCCATCTGCCGTCTAAATATAGTATGGGTCCGATCGTCACAATATGTACAAAGTACAACTGGCAGATCTACGCATTTAGATAATTCTGCTAAATTAAGCTGAAAAATGTTGAATTCCGGATATATCTGAGTATATTTGGTGTCGCATTGATTTCGCTATCGGTCTTGCTATGTTAAGCTGCATTTTGAAACTGACTACTGTCTTAAATGTGGCTTATTTGAGAAAATTAGTGAAGGCGAATTGTACATTTTCTGGAGATCTGACCCACATACATAGCATATAGACCACTAGAGGGCAGTCTTATTCACTGCAACCTTGTATTTGTGATTACTACTGTATTGTCTATATTATGTGTACTCTGTGTACTCTGTATATTGTAATGTGACACCCTATGTGTGGTGTATGTGTTTTATAGTGACTGAGTGACGAGTGAGGCCAGGATCAATACTACACTCGGTCTCCGTGGTCAAAAGAGCGGGATCCTATCATGTCCCTGTACTCGGCCGTACTACTTTCCTCCCTCATTATGGGAGACAGGATTAGACCTTCTGTAGTACTGAGTGTTCTTCACTACAAGATGTGTATTCCTGGTATACCCAAGCCTTCGGTAACCGCCCGGTGATCATTCCTCTACGTCACAGGGCAGGTGTACGGTAACATGTTTCTTTGTTCATTTTTAGTGAGCGGGATAGTGCATCCGGCTCACAGCATATGTCATGCATCACCCCATAAGATTTATATTTGAGATACATTTAACGACCAGTACCATTGAACCAATTAAATAACCAGATAGATGATATGCGGCTACTTAATGAACGAATGGCGAATGAAGATGACATGAATACAAATTTCACAGAGAATATGTGACAACAAATGGCGAGGCAAGTGGATCAATTTCAGGCGCTTCTCGTCAACCAACTACAGGCTATTCAACCTCCACCTTCACCTGCTGCAGAGACCGCAGTATGCAACCTCCACCGCAAGTCGCTGAGGAGGATGCGCCCATCGCACCGGCCGAGAACTCTTTATATATGTACATAATATGATATTCATAATTATTCATAGATCTATAAGAAGAAAAAACAACATAATACGAAACTAAGAAAGTCACACCAAGTCAGACACAAACAGCAAGACCTGAATCAATTTCAGATGTTCACAAGCCATTTCTACACCATCTTTGCAAATAAAGAATATTTCAATAAATTGAAATAGCAATAGGCCTATACAATTTCAATTTCCGCTCATTCGAATTATCATTTGTTGATGATCAGATATAATACATGAATATATACATTATACAACATTTCATTAACTTTCCTTATGTATATCTAGCCATATTATATATTTTTTTTAATTATTTAAAATTGTTAATTCGTTGTGAAAGCTCCCAAGACAATATTTGGTCATGCATGATTAAAATGATATTCAAGGTTATGTCATGTGGTGTAATAATGAATTTGGAGGGTGACAGCATCACTATTATTTTCAGGGGGGCATATGGGGCCTCAATAACAATTGGACACTCCCATTTTGACCGAAGTGCCACCACATAACCATTGACAGGGTCCCACATAAAGATGGTGAATCATTCGAGTCTGAGTGTTTCAGGTATTATTCTTGTTGAACTAAAATTTGAATAAAGTTTCTCCCTTGTTGTATTATCTCTCCGCCTTCCTCCCTAAACGCCTCTTTCTCTCTCTCTATCTCATTCAGTATGCGAAATAACTGAATGCAGTGATTTACCCGCCCACACAGAAATGTACCCAACCACAAATCAGTGAAATCATAAACAGATAAAGTTGGTGTAGAATATATACCTCCAGCTCACTCGTCTCCCTCAATAGCAAGTGGACCAACACAACTAGTTATAAATGATCGTCGTGGTCTTCAATATCTCTCTTGATATAGGTGTATTAAAAAAGGAAAGGTGGTACCAGAAGAAAAGATCATTTTTACACGATTTACATCAATAGCATTTGCGTGAATATTATCGTCCATTTTTGTCCAGAAGTATCAAACCGCCCATAATATGTTTTTTCCTGTGATAAATGAGGTGCTTGTGACTGACGTTTACCTTACAGATTGTTGAATGATCCCCCCCCCCCCCCCACCTCTCCTGCCCCGTCCCCGCACACACCACCGTGTGTGCGGGGAGCACGCTCAATGCTATAAGCCTGGCCTGGGTGCCCTTAGGGCTCCAACGGGGTGGCGCAAATGGCGGTCGGCAGTCCCAACGCATCCCCATAGGATTAGTATAGAAAACTCGAAAATCTATTTTACAGCGTAGATCGATTATTTCTTCGGACAAAACTTGCAGAGGACATCCTATCATTGCGATTTCTGGGTAAGGATGTCGGCTATCGGTATGTTTAATAAGAAAACGACGCTGCCAGGTTGAGTTGTGGAATGTACTGAGACATGGCTGTGAAGGCCCGGGGCGACAGAAAGGTTCGAAATATGCCTGCTTGCGCACCGCCTTCTTAAAGGCAAACGCTACTATCTAGTGGAAAATGAAAATAAATGTCATTTTTCTGAAACTTTGGTATTTGATTCTTGAAGTGTTTCTGGTCATAAAGATGGAAAAAAATCAATGGGTCACCGTGCTCATTTTTGAATTACAGTGCTTCAAAATTTGGTATATCAAAATAACCAATGAGGACCAAAAGGGGGACTCATTTTGCAGTACCTCGACTTGATAGTTCATATTTGCTATTTATATTCACTCAATTTAAGTATAGTTAACAGTTTTGGAGAGAGTATTATTTGGCCAATAATTCTATGCCTCTTTTTTATAAAGTGAATTGTTATTTCTATTCTGAAAACAACAAATACCTGATGCGAATTTTAAATTAAAAACTCGAAAAAACGCACTATTTTTTACTTTTTTTTAATAAAAACAATTTTTTTTCTCCCCATCAAAATTAAATGTCATTTTTCTGATACTTTAGTACATGATTCTTGAAGTATGTTTGTTCATAAAACTGGAAAAAAAATAATGGGTCGCCGTGCTCGTTTCTGAATTACAGAGCGTTGAAACATGGCTAACAACTCAAAAATCTGCTGCTTTCAAAGTGTTCTATATTTCCTAAACATGTCTATTTCAGACAGCTACAACTTTTTTTTAAACGCGATGACATGTATTTTTTTTCCTTTTTATGTGTAGTATATAACCTAAACTATATGTGTAGAAAATTTTGGGACAGTAGGAGTAGCCATTAATTGTTTGTTTTATTCTATAAAATGTGAAGAAATGGGCCGTTTTCTCATAGACTGCAATGCTAAAGGAATAGTGCGTAAAATGCCCGTAGATTTGGTATGGGGAAAAAGGGGGCGTGGCAGTGAATAGTAGCGTTTGCCTTTAAGGCGGTCATTGGTCGCCTCTCGTCGAGGCGCCGAGAAATGCTCGCAGATTGCCCTAGTCGCAGATGCATTCGCGCAATTGAAGAAGGATAAAAGCACTGATGTCATTTTTTGCCAATTTTACCAATAAATATAGCATTTAAATAGAAGTTATTTCCAAGAGAAAACTTTGATGATATAAATGATCCAGAAGTGCAATTTAAACAAGGTCAAAGCAATAGAACCCCTATATACTACTTAACATAATGACATGTCAATATCCCTCTTGAGCAACGCCCACCTCCCCCTATCTCTCTCTCCGTCCCTCCCTCCCTCTCTCTCTGTCCCTCCCTCACCCACTCTCTCTGTCTCTCCCTCACCTTCTCTGTCCCTCCCTCTCCCTCTCTGTCCCTCCCTCTTTCTCTATCCCTCTCTCACTCTCTGTCCCTCTCTCCCCTTCTCCCTCTCTCTCTCTGTCCCCTCCTCTCTCTCTCTCTCTGTCCCTCCCTCCCCTATCTCTCTGTCCCTCCCTCCCCCTCTCCCTCTGTCCCTCCCTCCTCTTCCTCTCTGTCCCTCCCTCCCTCTCTCTCTCTGTCCCTCCCTCTCTCTCATATCGTCCAACAACTTGTGGCATGCCATAGCCGAGCTCCCTTTACAGTATTGCCAAAGTCAAAGATAGCCTTAAAAGACACATTTACATTTTATGACATATTTTAGCATTGAACTCATTTTTACGGCAAAACACCCGGACTGCATGGGATCGACCGGGCCCAACATGTTTTAAATTGACATGTAATTTCTCTCAAAAAAACATGCAGGTTGTCGGATTATGTTGCTCTCAACCCAAGAAACAATTTATTAGTTTGTATAATGACATAAGTATTGCCTAGTATTAATTTTGAGAGACTCGGGAGATAACGACTTCTATTATCGCTCAATCACCTGCCAATTATGCGGCACCGCAGTCATTTGTTAGCTCACCGGCTCATCAGATGTTGAGAAGAATCTGGGCCCTCTCTCATGATCGCGTCTTTTCAAATACAGTGATTTGGGCGCATCCTTGGGACAACCAAACATGTGCGGGGCCCTGCATTAGGACAGTGGATAGCAAATTTTGTGTATATTGTTGATACTATGGAAATTAACTGCGTCTAAACATGGCCTGTCATGAATCTGACACTGTCCCGGGTGTATGGTTTTATCATTTCTTTTATTTTTTATCCTTTTCATTATTACTGAAAGCTTGTGGCGAAATAACCAAATGGTTAATGATTATTACCTTATTTGTAGAATTTTTCTATTTATTTTTCTAAAAAAAATTCTATACTTGTTTAAAGCAGCTTTTCTGTGAATAGTGTACCTGTTGCATAATGTCTAGCTGAATAAAAATCTTAAAACAAAACAGGACAGCCGCTATCCAACTGCTGTCCGAGCGGAGTAGGCTAACTCGCGTGAATTTGTCCTAGCTAATATCACTAGCTAATATGGGGATGTTCTCGGTCCAAGACTGAGGCGGCATGTTCATATCATGAATGATGAAGTACAAAGACAGTGGGTAGCAAATAATTATGATAAAGATATTGTTCCCCCTACAGCACCTCACATACTGAGGACATCTTTACACTGATGTCCTGGCTGATGCTGTCGCGCGATGGCAGCGATTGTGTGGCAAATCTGTTATGTATAATCTGTTATGTAAATTGTATATGTTCAGCGTGGACTATTTTTCAATGTTCTAATGTCAATATACTGGGCGCATTAGAAGAACCCATCTGGGATAATGCCAACCCAGTGAAAATAAAATCTTCAAAAAAAAATAAAAATATCAATGTTGACAACGCCTCAATTAGTCCATGGTGAACAGTGCGTTTTTTCATGTGAACTATTTACCCCCTCCGGGAAATTTGATAAAAATTACAGCTTTTTCAGGCCATTCTGTTGATTTTGAGGAGAGTCAGAGCCAACAAATTCTTAGTCTTATAAATTCCAACTATGCTTTGGAGATACGTAGGCCTACGGAGCAAATCTAGCAAATTCTTTAAGAGGTTTAGGGTAATCAGATAGTCGATGGTAATCTATAGGGCTATACATTTATGTCATCAAATATAATCAAACAAGTTCATAGCCTATTTAAAATGTTGCTGCCAGTGGGCTGATTTACAACAATCGTTCTTTTTTATGAAAAGGTTCAGATGGACATATCTACTAGTAGTAAGGAATTCGGATTTCAATCAATAAACGGCAAAATGGCATATAGGCTATAGGCCTTCTGTTTACTAGGTGTAACCTTTCAGTCACATCAGTAGGCTACCGAAATACAGATTTGTTTGGAGTTTAGTTGATTGGCCAATAAGGCAGATTTTAAGGTCTTTACAAAGTGACCGGTATGGCCGGAAAAAACCCCAAAATTCCGACATTATTAATGTTTTAGGGTTTGATTTTCAAACCCTCCAAATAGCCGGAGAAAAGCAGCTTTTAAAGGGTTCAAATTCGGAGGTCGGAGATGGGGATTTTAGGACCCCAAAAGGCCGGAGCCTGCTTGAATAAATAGAATTATAATAACTGTTTACACCTAAAAGCCAACATTTTGATGCGTGCTCCCCGACTCGACTCCCAGTAGGCCTACACATTTTATATAAAGATAAATACCAAAACTAACCCTAAACCTAACCCTAGATTTGTTGTCCTAAGTCAGTAAAGGCAGTAGGCCGTACCGGTAGTGGAGTGTCCCTAGTAAACACTGTCTAATAAAACTTTTATTAAAAGTGTAGTGAACCGCAGATTCGTGGGCGCGAGGTTACGAAATTCCGTAAAGAATCACGAATACGAGGAGATTCGTTTGAACCTGGTTTATTTCCCAAAGGTATACAGTTACAAAGGTTTTGTTACTGAAGCAAGGGTGCTTAATTTGAACAACAGAAGTATCTCGGTCCGCGGCGCGGCTCGAGTCCGTAGTGTTAAGCGAAGCCTGGATCCCCTTGCGGAGGTAGTAGTATCCTCCGCCTACCGTCCGTCGGAGGGTGTCTGCAGTGTCGTCTGCACGGTGGTCGTATGTCGCCCCCTGACGGAACTGGCCGGAACTGGTGGTAGTCGTCTCCGGCGCTGGTAGAAGTGCCCCCGCTGTCGTAGCCTGGATGGTGATTGGCGATAGTCGACAGCCTCGCTGTATTCCGGGTGGCGGACCCACTACACTGCCCCCTCACTAGTTGGAGTTGAAGGGGTCCACGATAACTAGTTATGTAGGGTCCGCCGTGGCACTAAGGAGATCCTCGTGGCTCCAGATCCTCGTGTGCAGCGGGGCAAATGTTATGCCACTCCGCCGCACGGATCCTAGAGCCAGGCTTGCACTCGCCCCCAAGGTTCGTAGCCTTCATAGGCCTAAAGAGGCCACCGGACATGCCTGTCCGTCCCAGTCTCGCAGCGCGGTACAACTGGAAGCGTACATTCGAAGCAATAAAAAATTTTCGTGCACGAGCTTTATTAATAAAAGCGAGGCTAGTGAGCCATACTAGCCTTGCGGATAAAAACCACCACCTGCGAGGAGGAGAGCCCCCCCCTCGCTGTGAGATGAACCCACACGAGACAGCCGCCTCGGGGGATCGCAGTGCTGATCCCAATCCCTATGGGGGGGGGAGTTCTAGACGAACTCCCCTGCCTCCTTCGCCTCAGCGTCCCCCTCCGTTTTGGAGATGCCGTGAAGCGAGAGATTCCCAATAAGGGCTTCATCGAACGGGTCGAAACGCGAATCTGGGACGACAACTACGTTGTCTTCTTGTCCCAGATCGTCGTATATTAACGCCGTTTCGGAGTCCGACTCCTGCAGCAGCTCGTGCTCTTCCCCGTCCGATATTTCTACCGACTTGTCAGAGCCCGAGCCTGCTGCCGCCAGATGGTCCACGGGAGTGGTACCTTCGTCCGTGCGAGGCCATGGTAGCGCGATCGCATCACCATTTCCCTCGACCCCTTCCACACTCGTACCCGTGGGCGCGGTGACGGGAAGACTGAACGTATCCAACGAAGGTAGCGCCTCGTCCAACTTTGGGGAGGCCTCACCGCTCGGAGGCGGTGCCGGCCGTGCCACCAAAGTTTTGTCCTCTATAAAGGAGAGGCGCTTGGTCGCCGAGGAGACGTCCCCTCGGGGTGGTCTGTACGAACGGGGCGTGGAGGAAGCAGCCGGAGTTACCTCGACCGAATCCTCTGCTTCCGCGGATTGGCTAGCCGAGGGCATGTTAGGCCCCCACTTAGCTGCTGACATCCGCGGAGCTAATCCCGTGCCCGTACACACGCTCTGATTCTCACGTTGCCGAGTTAAGTCAGTAACGCCGATGAGCGTGCCACCCGTATCCATAGGGATCCCCGCGGGGTCCACTACCTGGATGGAGGGAGGTTCTATCCCGTGGGATAGTGGAAAGGCCGGCCGGCGCGAATTGAGAGCCTCAACTCGCAGCCGACTCTCTGTCTCACGGAGCTCTTGAATCTCCTGATTCAGCTTGGCCTGCTGCCGTTCAGCTTCCTCCTTCTCCTCTTCCTCGCGGAAGAATGCCATGTCGTGGGCCGACTGCTCCTTGTCTAGCAGACGTTGTCGCTCGAAAGCTTCCCGCTTGGCCGTCTCAGCTAGACGAACGGCTTCCTCCTGTTGGAGCCGTTGCTGTTCTGCTTGCCGCAGAGCAGCCTCCTCCTGCCGGAGTCGCTGCTCTTCGGCCTCCCGTAGAGCAGCCTCCTCCCGTTGGAGTCGTAGGTCTTCCGCCTGTCGCAGAGTTTCCTCTTCCCGGAGTTTCCTCTCCAAGGCCTCTTTGACCAGGCGTGTCTCGGCTAGAGTCGTCTCCCGTTGGACACGGAGCCGCTCTGCCTCAACCCGACCCTGCTCGAAACGACGCTGTGCCGCCGCCTTCTCCTCCTTTCGAGCAGTTGACCCCTCGTGCGGGTCTACCTCCATCTCTGTCTCCGTACCACAGAGAGGGGTCGCGTTAGCGAGCGTTGATGCCCCCGCGGTAGAGGACACCTTCGTATTCGCGACGCGGGTGGGCGCGCGGGCTTGAGCATGGGTGGGAGTGCCCCGACCTACACCTCCGAAAAGAGGTTTGGCGGTCTGACGATCACCCGGACCGAAACCCGGAGGAATGGTCGGCTCCGCGCGCAAAGCTCGATTGAACTTTTCGCGGACCTCCAACTTCCTCTGTTCCAGGCGCAGAATCGGATTCTGCACCGGAGGAGCCGTCTCTACCCTTGGTGGTGGGGGAGACGCGGGTTGCATAGCCCGTTGCGCGGCCTGTGCCCGCAGCAGAGTGACCTCCGCATGCAGCTCCTGGTTCTCCCGGCGAAGTCCGTTGACTTGCGTATCGAGAAGGTTTACCCTCTCGACCAGGAGTTCCTGCTCGTTGAGGGACCTGTTAAGGTCCTCCATGAGCTGCGCGATTTCCGCTTGGCTATCAACCAAACGGTCCACGTTATCGAGAGGCCTGTAGGTCTCTGCGATATCGACACAGAAGCCTTCCAGCGACTCTTGTAGAGCCAGCCGGAGGACCGCTGCGCGATCGGCCACCACCTTTCGGGTACGGGCGATGCCCGCCCGGTCGACTTCGGGTGGGGGTGCCCTTGCGGCAGCCGTAGGTCGTGACGGACCCGGCTGAGGGTCCGGCACGGTGGCACTAGGTGCTCTACCTTCCGCGGCTGCGGGTGCGGGACGACGCGACTTCTGTAGGACCGTAAGTCCTGTAGGCGCGGGCAAGTTGGGGAATTCCTTCTCCTTTGTGGACGGAATTTTATATCCGTCCAGCCAAGCGTTCCTGTCGGGAATCGGCGCGTCCACGAGTTTCGGACGTTTCTCGGGCCGCTTTTCCGTGTCGGAACGGTCCGATTTGTCCGACTTATCGGAACCCTTCTTCTTCCTCTTCGTCTTCCCCGTTCGTTTAGGCTTGGTAATGTCCTTTTCCAACGGGTACTTGGAGGTGAAGTTTTGTTCCTTTGCGTTCCTCAGAATGGCTTCCGAGGTTGCAGAGGCAAGGTGGAGCGTGCTTTTGTATCCCCACTGTGGGAGATACGAAACGCCCACGCGCTCAAGAACCGGCATAATTTTATCGACAGCCTTTTTACGGGCCATCTTATGCGGCTCCTTTGACCCGTGGGCCACGATGTCGGAGCGACGGTCCCCGGTTACGGGACAATACCCAATCGGACACCGCCAAACCGGTGTCACGGGGGTATGCACTTCACACAGGTGTCTGGTGAAGAGAAGCCGCGACTTAAATATCTGCGGCTTACCGACAAGCGCCTCCGTTCTGCAGAGCAGGAACGGGCACCGCGAACCCTCTTCGTAGAGGAGCATAGCCATTTGAAGCTTACGGTCGGCTTCAAACGAGTACGCTAGATCTGCCGTTCGCAAGACCTTACGGGGGTTAGTACAGGTTTCAAAGAACCGTTTGTACTCCTCCACGGAGACCGCTTTGTGGTACTCCGGGTAGTCGGGGAAACGATCGACCTCCGATGGGTCACGGACCGCCTCCTTACGCTCTCGCTCGTTCGCGGGGAGTAGAGAAAGAACCGGCTTCTTTCCATCCCCCCACTTGAGCTTCTTCGCCGCGGCGTTGAGAGCTTTGTGCCGGCGGTACTTGCCGGCAGCCGCATCGGGGTCTTTTAGGCCATCCGACGGGCTCGCGTCTGAGTCATCCGAGTGACTTGCCGGACCTTCCACCTCACGTTTGAGGCGGCGGTCGCGCTCACGACGAACACGCCGTTTGCGATTGGCTGCAGTCTCCTCGAAGGATTCTGCGGCCGAGTGTCCGCTGTCATCGCTCATGATGAGCGTGACTGCGGAATGCTACCCTACGGTAGAAGGGGGCTCGTCTCAGAGACAGTCCCCACTCGTTTCTTTTCCGTCCGCCTCGTCTCGTCCCCGAACACGAAGTCCGTACCCTGTAATACAAAGTGGAACACTCAATTCACGGGTCACAATGAAATCTCGCACCCGAACGACCTAACCAGTAGTCCGCCGAGATAGAGGGGTACGGCAAACCACGAGTGTTTGCCGAAGTTAATTACCTCTCTCTTAGACTCGGGGCTCTTATATAGGGGGTCCTCCGAATGAAACAACTCAATCGCACCCGAGGTGTTGACATCGCTCGCGAACTCCCAGGAGCCGTGTCCAACCGTTCCGGTTGCGTAGTTGACACCACTCGCGAAAGTTCGCGCGCTAGGGCGGCCCCACGAGCCACCTGCGCCATAGGGAGCGACACTACTCACGAAAAGCGTTATCCGGCAGCATTCGTGTATTCATCCGTGCCCAGCATTTTATTAACAATGTAGCCGGTACCCGTACGAAAACACGAAACTGAACCAGACACGCCCCACCTGGCGACAGAAAAGTCAGCAACCGAAACCACCGGCAGTGCAGAAAGGTCACCTTCACGCACATGGCAGCCTTCGAGTTGACAATTGAAACCCTCAGATTTAAACAACGAAACAGCTTTCCCCCGGGAATCAAAAGTTCCCATCTACTATTTCATCGCTTTACCACGGCAACATTTAGCGAACATCAAGGATAGTTCTCAACGATCCAATTCCATATCGGAAAGAGTTTCATTGAGATGGTCGGCATTGGCACCAGCCTCCTCTTGTTCTCACGATGCACATGGCGTAATGTCTTAGCACGCTATATGGAAGCGGCCAGAACTCAACAATCGTAATTCATCAATGGTAACATAATGACATGTTTTCATTTTCAATATCACAATGATCCAACAATGAAAGTTAACGTTTGCTGCTACTTACAGTGAACTGGATTTCTCCTTGCTCTGTGTAAAAAGCCAAAAATGCGGTTGATGTGAGCCACTTACGTGTGGCCACCAACTCGCTTCTCGCTTGACTGACTGTCTTGGAGGCAGATGCTCTAAGATCAGTCATGTGATCAACAGATCGCCTGAAGGTGGCGCCCTGGTCGGGTCCAGCCTCCACGAACATTGCTACCCGTAAACCGGATAACTTCCGTATAGTTGATCTATACGAATGTTGTACGTATGTAAATACGTGGTCTTTAACCACGGTTAGTAACACCTTCGTGTTAAATATGTTAATCTGTAGCCCTAGACGGGCCGCTCCAAGGTACTATGGCAGTTTTTTTTATGATCAGGGAAACATACTTGGCTTCAGGTTTCTTACTGTTAGCGAACATGGTTGATTTCAGCCCGATATCGGTACTGTCCACATCATGGATCCATACTAGCAGTTTCCACCCATCCGCCTCGTACAGCTATTGCCGTATAGGGTTGATCGTTACAGAGGCGTCCACTCTCCTAGCGTATTGACCAAAATGACTTCTCGTTGTGTACTTTTTTCTTAACCCATGTCTTCGACAGACACGACCGGGTTAACAGACCTTTTGTGTTCGTCATTTGAAATAGAGGCTCTAACGGCCGCTCCGAGCTATCCGATCCCAAGCCTGACCGGACGCTTGGAGACTCGTTTGCCAATGCCTCGCGTCGCGACATCGGGCGGCCTCGTGGGATTCGGCACCTCCGAGTCCCGTTGTACAAGCTTATCGGGCTTGTCTGCCTTAGGTACCGAGGGTTTCCTACCCTTGTTCTGCTGGTTCGGTAGAGGAGTTAGTCGCTTTGGAGGGGACACGGTCTCCTTCGTACACCCCTTTTTGTGTTTTGGTGGGCGGCCACGCCTGTTCGCGAGACTAACTTTCCGGAGAAGTGTTTTCTCTAACGACTTAGCGAGCTCTTGGCCGGCCACGGCCTTGCCCTTCTCCAGCGACACCACATCTCTACCAGCAGCCACAAGCCTTCTATACTCAGGAGCTTGTTCCAACCCGGTCGTTTTGCGGAGCTCTCCCCTCTTATCAGGGTCAAGAACGGATTTCATCAGATCTCCACTCCACTTGACACCACCGGCCGCGGTATCTACGACATAGGAGTTGCCTCCTAATGCACGGGTTATTTTAAACGGACCATCCCACTTCGCACCATATTTGTTCGCCGCCTTTGGTGGGTAATATCTATATATCCAGTCCCCCACTTCAAATGACCGGTTTGTTGCGGACAAATCAAAATGGCGTTTCTGAGCGATGGCCGTTTTCTTCAACGTACGACGCACATATTCGTGCGACTTCCGTAAATTTTTACGAAGATCCTCGATGAAACCTGAGCCGGAGGGGAAGTCCAGGCCATTTCGAGGTACACCATGAATTAGATCCGCAGGTGTATATGCCTCTGTGCCGAAAACCACGGAATGAGGAGTGCAGCCCGTACTTGCGTTAATCGTATGATTATATGCCGCCGCGATGCATGGGATATAAGTGTCCCAATCATCCGCGCCATAATCCGCATAACACGAGAGCTGTTCCACGAGAACACGATTAAACCTTTCTGCCTGCCCGTTTGCCTGTGGCCTATACGGGAGAGTTGTCTGTTTCTTCGTGTCGTAGAGATTGCAGAGTTCCCGGAATAATTCTCCATCAAACTCTGGGCCCCCATCAGTTTGTATCGCTCGGGGCGCGCCAAACCGCAGGATCCAATTGCGAAATACTGTCCAGGCGACTGTCGCCGCCTTATGGTTCGGTAAGCAGTATGCTTCCGACCACTTTGAAAAGTAATCCACGATGACCAATACACAAGTATTTCCTCTCGTGCTAGTCTTAAAGCCACTAAGGATATCCATCGAGATTCTACTGAACCTCTCTCCCGTGAGCTCTTTTTGCAATGGCGATTTATTGACACCTTTTCGTGTTTTTCGCACATTACATTCGGGGCATAACTGAATCCATCTTTTTATGTCCCCGGACTGAGCCGGCCAGAAGAACCTTCTTCGTAAAGCATCTTTTGTTCTGGCGTGCCCAAAGTGTCCCGCTGAGGCCGGGCCGTGATATCGCCTGAACATAGATAGGCGTTGGTCAAACGGCAACACGATCCTTGCGAAAACATGTCCAGTCGAAGGTTTTCTCCACTTGAAAGTGAGTACCCCTTCTTCTAGACACAAATCCGTCTTGTGACTCCAGATTGTTCTGAATTCATCACTTTCACTAGTCAGATTTGCGGGTTCCCGGTTCTTTTCCAGGAAACCCATGATACGATTGATAGTATCGTCCGTGCGCTGTTGCTCACGGATAGTCTGGTTTACAGATACGAGATTGTCGTCCGTGCCTTTCCCCTCCCCCACGAAACCAGCTATAGCGGCTTCGTGTGCCCCACAATCATCGCAATCTGTACGTTTACAACGACTGTAGGGTCTACGAGAGAGGCCGTCCGCATTTTCATGCTTCTTGCCCGGACGGTGTTGAATAACCCCTTTGTTAGTAACCCCGTACTGCTGTAAGTCCAGCAACCAACGAGCCAGCATATTTTCTGGTTCCTTGAAGGTCATAAGCCACGTAAGAGACGAGTGGTCCGTACGGACTATGAAGTCTGCGCCGTATAAATAATGTTTGAATTTCCGCACATAATATACGACCGCTAGCAGCTCCCTGTACGTAGTACAGTAGTTTTTCTGCGATTTCGAGAGCGAATTACTGGCGTATGCGATCACCCGCTCTTGCTCGTCCTGAACCTGCGATAGGACCGCCCCCATGGCCGTACCACTCGCATCCGTATCCAGAATAAACTGGCCAGACGCTCGTGGATACGCCAAGACGGACGTGGACAGCAAGGCTTTCTTCGTAGCCTCGAATGCATCATCGAGCTCACTATTCCAAGTAAGCTTATACCGTAGTACCTTTTGCCCGGCTGTTGCAGTTTCCTGCAATGGCCGCACGAGATCATTAAAACTCGGAATGAACTGACGGTAATATGAAGCGAAGCCCAGAAATGATCTGATGTCCTTCACTGTCAACGGAATAGGCCAAGTGACAACCGCTCGCGTCTTCTCCGGATCCGCCCGTATCCCCTCCTTAGATACGATGCGACCCAAGTACTGTACCTCTTTACGAAAGAGGCGACACTTTTTCGGCTTCAACTTAAGGCCGTACGCCATCAACCTATCAAACACTAACCCCGTGTTCGTAATCGCATCATGGATAGTTGCACCATAAATGATCACATCGTCTAGATAGACGACGCAGATCTTGCCATTAAGCCCCCGGAGAACCTCCGTCATCATTTTCTGAAACGTGGCCGGGGCGTTGCAAAGACCAAACGGCATCACCTTAAACTGGTACAACCCCGTGGAAGTAGTGAAAGCCGTTTTCTCTTTACTGTCCGGATCCATGGCTATTTGCCAATAGCCACTCTCCAGATCTAGGGTACAAAACCACGCATTGCCACCTAGCGCTTCTAGACAGTCGTCTATCCGCGGTAGTGGGTACGAGTCTTTTCGTGTCACATTGTTCAATCTCCTGAAATCAACGCAAACCCTAGTTGAACCATCCGGTTTCGGAACAAGAACCGTGGGGAAGGCCCACGGGCCGTTTCCCTCCTCGATCTTATCCTCCGCTAGCATTTTACTGACCTGGGAGTCCAGAGCCTCCTGTTTTGCCAAGGGAACTCGACGAAAAGGTAACTTTATAGGCTTAGTGTCACCCGTGTCGATGGAGTGTAGAACCCTGTTCGTAAACCCCAATTGTTCCCCTTGCAATCTGAACACCCGCTTTTTCGCGTATACCAACTCGCGCACCTTTTTCAAGGTTTCAGTATCCGCTACTTCAGCGCCCTCTATGATAGATTCCAGTTCAGGGATGCTAGTAATTGAACAGCTATCGGAGGTCAGCTTTCGCTTACCCCCCGTGCTGGACCCGTTCACGGATTCTGCTCTTGCATCCGCCAGATGCGAATAGTCACCCGTGAAGTTTGCCGCTACCTCATAAGCGGATGCCACGGGCGTCCCGCGTGGCATGACTATTGCAAGTCCCGTTGGATTCATAATAGGAAGCTCGTGGCAGTGAGCAGACGATACATATGTATCGCAACCCTCCACGAGACCGTCTACTTGTAACCCTACATCTGACTCCATGATATAGCCCACGTCGTTCTCGGGTAGGGACACGTCCACAGACGCGACCTTTACCTCGAACGCGGCCAACCGCACATCCTCTCGTAGGAATGCAGTCGATATCGCTCCTTTCCGTCGACAGAATACGTGATTCTTGCCTCCTTCCAAGAGCATCTTCCCAGGCCCCGTCATGCTAGTATCATAGCGCCACATGAAGTCTTGGCCCAGTACGGCCTCCTCCCCGCCGCCTAGACCATCGACTACGAGACAGGCATTCGGATACGAACGCCCTGCGATCTCAAAGTCAAAGACCGCATACCCCATCGTCACTGGAGTACCACCCGCAAGTGGTTTTACCCGAACCCGCGAAGCGAGCAGGTCGGGCTTGCGAGCTAGCGATTCATAGAATTGTTTAGACACTAGTGAGGTAGTTGCACCCGTGTCGTATAAAAATTCTCCTCGCCTAGTACCCACTGTGACGGGTACGTACCATCTATCCACTATCGCTACCACGTCGATAGGAATAGAGAGATCCCGGCTGGCCGCAGAACTAGTCAAATTCTTGACACAGCGTTCCCCACCCACGGTAGAGCTAACCGCGAGCAGCGCCGTGCCAGCGTCAGTATAGCGGCCGTCCAAACACATTCCACGATCGCGTGGAATGGCTCGAACGCTACTAACCGACTCCTTAGACCAAGGTTTCGTGTCTGCGGGCTTTGTCGGGTCCTCACCCTCCATCACCCCAGTTTCCTCCTTGTTTCGTTCTGCCTGCCTACCTGACCTCCCCAGATTGTACGACCCTTCTGGAGGTGTTTTGCCCGAGCGGGCTACGGAAGGGTTCCCCCTCCCGTCACGAGTTCCGTCGAACTTGCGGGTCTCGTCACCGCTTCCTTGCGAGACCCACGTCAATTTCCCTTAGTTGATTTATCTTCCCGGGAATTTGAGTCGTCACCATTTTCTTTCGCGACGAATGCGCGAAACTTTTTCAGGTATTGACAACTGGCTTGCAGGTGGGTAGTTTTCCCACAAAGCCAACAAGCTGGCTCTGGACGAGTCGCTTTCGTGTCCTTCTTCCTGTAGTCAGTTTTCGTGACTATCTTCTTGGAAGATTTGGACAAAGTCTTGGTTTTATCCCAAGCCTTTTTGGTGCTACTGTCTGACTTTTTACTGTCATCCTTTCGCACGTCCTTCCGCATAGCCTGGAAGGCCGCGAAATCGGCTATTAACTCCGATTCCGAATCAGAATCCGGGACTTCGGTCCCTGTAGACGCCCCCGAAGTCTCGTCCGCTGACGAGTCAGAGTCGGACTGCGCTTCTGCTTCCGCAGCCGCGTAAGAAGCCTTCCGCTCCTTGTCCTTTCTCTGTCCGTAGAACTTATATCCCCTAGCTTTAAATTTAGAGGACTGTCCCGGCGTGGAACCCAAGACGCGCTGATATGCTTCTGGGCCACCTGCTCGCACGAAATCTGTTGCGAGATCTACGCAATCTTGCATAGACTTTGGGCGATTAGTTTGCACCCACATGCCCAGAAATTTGTCTTCTAAGCCCGTGCAGAAGATTCGGATAGACTCCTTCTTCATATGTTCAAGGTATTGTCCCTCGTACGCACGTTTGCACAAGGTCAGCAGAGCCTCACCATAGTGTTGAAGTGATTCGCCAGGTTGTTGAACACGCTTGCGGTATTCCTCCTGGCGTTGTTCTTCGGTCTTTGTGTCCAATATGACACGAAGCCTCGTCACAACGTCACTTAACGTTAGGGACCTAGAATTTCCCCAAGTAGACTGGTTCACATGTCGTGAAGTCGCCATAATGAGTTCGCGCATCAGCGTTTCCTCCTGCCAACCGCAAAGTTCGGCATAGTTTATCGCAGATGCGAGATACTCTTCCCAATCCTCCCCATTGCGAAAAGGTTTGAGATTTTTAGGTTTAGGATTTTCTCCCTTGCCCGTTGATCCGTATAAACGAACTTCCGCAGGGCGGTCTTCGTTATACACAACACTAGCTTCCATTTCGGGCATCATCGAACGCCTACACTTAGTAGTGGCCGTTGGTCCCGTCGAACGGTAGTCTGGTTCGTGACCAGTTGACAAACCCTGTTTGGCCTGTACATCGTTGTCCAACAATGGAATCGAAACATTAGTCAACGAGTAGTTGAGGCCATTGTCCGAAGGAGACGACTCTACGAAGTCGACTCTTCTTCCTGCAGTCTTAAAACCTGCCGGAGTGCTAGGCAAGCCCTGGGCTCGCATTTCCGTGCTGTCCGTATTCTGCGAAGGCTGTTGCACTCGCGGATCCGGGCTACCTTGAGGCAGAATCGCAGGATATCTCCGATCCAACATATCGATCAGATATTGAGGGCAAACCGCATGTTCGTGTAGACCACGATACAGCCGCTGCACACGCTTCAACGGAAGTTGTTCGTGCATTACCCACAGTAAGTCGAGTGTTCCTCGAATTTCACCTTCAACGATTTCGCCTGGTGGTTCTCCCGTCTTGTCGTAAGAACAAAGAACGGTAGTCAACTGGTCCATCATGACCTTCGCGTCATCGCTCTGTCCCAGCGGGACTGCTGTATTGACGGTTTCCGGCGGCTTAACATCGGAAAGCTCCGACCCATCCGCCTCGCCTGTTTCGACGCTGAAACCCGCACGCTCTACGAGCTTGCGAAGATTGTCCTCGTTGTAACACGAGCGCAACCCTAAAACAATAGCTATTAGTTTCTCAACCAAGCTTTGTGTGTCCGGATTAACAATCAATCCGTCGGCACGCATATTGTCTATGTGTGCAACTACTTGCTCTAGTTGAGCAAATGAGTCGTTCGCAAAATCTTGCGCATCGCCCTGACGTCTCGTTAACATCTGAGCGAGAGCCTCGCATGCTCGCTGCTCGGCTTCAGCCTTGGCCACGGCCTTGGCTGCTTCCTCGTCGCCAGGAGTCATCGTCTGACTCTCAGCATCGGGGATCCTTTCGGGAACTTCCCTACTCGGCCCTAGGCTCACGGCACCAATGTAGTGAACCGCAGATTCGTGGGCGCGAGGTTACGAAATTCCGTAAAGAATCACGAATACGAGGAGATTCGTTTGAACCTGGTTTATTTCCCAAAGGTATACAGTTACAAAGGTTTTGTTACTGAAGCAAGGGTGCTTAATTTGAACAACAGAAGTATCTCGGTCCGCGGCGCGGCTCGAGTCCGTAGTGTTAAGCGAAGCCTGGATCCCCTTGCGGAGGTAGTAGTATCCTCCGCCTACCGTCCGTCGGAGGGTGTCTGCAGTGTCGTCTGCACGGTGGTCGTATGTCGCCCCCTGACGGAACTGGCCGGAACTGGTGGTAGTCGTCTCCGGCGCTGGTAGAAGTGCCCCCGCTGTCGTAGCCTGGATGGTGATTGGCGATAGTCGACAGCCTCGCTGTATTCCGGGTGGCGGACCCACTACAAAAGCAATAACTTGACTACAGAATATCTGTGCATATTATAAATTAGCTTAAATTTTGGGTATTGTCTGCTCCCGGGACCCTGAGGAGCGCAAGTCCTGGTATCCGGGAGCAGATAGGGGAGCAGAGGACCAGCGCGCAAGTCCTGGTATCCGGGAGCAGATAGGGGAGCCGAGGACCAGCGCACAAGTCCTGGTATCCGGGAGCAGATAGGGGAGCAGAGGAGCCGAGGAGCGCAGTCATGCAGTCGCGCACTAGTTGGGTCATCTTGAGCACTTCTGTGACCATTGAGAGCGAAGGTTGGTTTCTCAGTGGATTTGACATCTATGAAGGGCAAATAAAAAAATGAGCGGGGGCGACCCTCGCGAAAGTGCGGGGAAACCCCGTGAGAGCCCCAATTCCAAAATGGCCGCCATCGACCACTATGACAACTTATATTTCAATGGTTTGGCCTACCATGCAGTCCAGTATATGCTTATTAGGGTTTTGGGGGTTGAGGAATTCATATCTGATATCAGTTTGATGATTTGACCTTGCTTTGACCTTCAAATCCAAGATGGCTGACAGTTTTCAGCTCACAAGGGCCAAATTTTCAAAGTCATCATAGAACCTTCTTAGTAGGCTCTTATGAAAGCTCTTATGATGCTAAATTGGCTTATGGAAAGTGAAACTACAATTGGGGCAACCATAGTTAGTACTGCACATGGGAAACTCACCCCAAAAGCCCCCTAGGGGTAATAGAACAAACACCTTTTCAGACTGATGATCTTTCAGGTATAGTCTAGGAGAAATTAGACCTGGGACAAATTGTAAAACACAGTTTCTGAACTGTTTTGGATACTATTGATATGCCTTATTAATATACTAAAAGGCCCAGAAAATCTAGGTCAGGCAACATGCCCAAAACCACATAAAAAACAAAATGGCTGCCACTAAAACTTTGGAACACCATAACTCAGGATATAATTAAGATATATTCAAGTGCAAATACACTTTTTCTATGTTTTTAGACATCAGGAATCCAGTGCAATATAAATGAAGTCAATATAATCAAAATTTAACAAGTTAGTATATTGATACCAAGAAAAATGAAGAAAAAACCTCCCTAAAATGCATTGAGTGAACTCAAGAAATGCCATAACTTGGCATATAATCAACATATATTCATGTGTAAATATACCTTTTCTATGTTTTTAGACATGGGGAATTTATTGCAATATAAATGAAGCCAATCTAATTATTATTAGGCAAGTTAGTTTATGCTTTATGCTGAACCAACTACATGGATGGTGAGAAAAAACCTCCAAAACACTCAAAATTCATCCATTAAACTCTAGAAATCTATTGGGATTGTATTGTATGAACATTCATGACCAAGCACAATTGGTAACATATTCCTGTAGCCCTAAATGTCAAACAGACCTGTTTTGATTATTGGTTAGTTTTGATTTGAAATAATACACAGCAGGAAAAATGAGTATGCCTACTTATTAAGGTACTTAACAGCATTAGCTCCTGCACTGTTTATACAGTCACCATTGGAATGGCTACAAGCTGGTGTACATTCCTAGTTGATATTCCTTCAAGAACACACAGAATGATGCTGTCACTCCAGCAGTTGCAGCAGCAAATTTTGTTGTAGTTGGTCAGAAGCAGGAAGCAGGTGCAAACGTAAAGTTTGGAATTATTCATCTGTGAACTTCCATCCCAAGTACTCTGGAGGACGACAAACACACTTTGTTCTTTAAATCTGGTAGTACACTCTGTGATACTTTTTAGCAGCAGAACTAGCGGGTAGAATCTGTCCATTAATATAATGTTTTGCAGACAGCAAGTTTTTCTCAATATTTCTTATACTGGAGATAATGCATTGAAATTTAAATTGTAAACAGGTACAGTAGCATATTCTCCAACTTTCTCTATATCATCTTGGGAAGTTTTAACATTGAACACACTTAAGCTTTTCTTTGGTGGGAGGTGATATCCATCATTAAATCAGCAGCAGAGGGCAATCCTAGCAACAAAATTTGGACCTCCAATATTTCGACACAGAGATGAGTCTCCAGCACTTTAGCAGCCATCCATTGACAGAAATTAGTTTAGAGGGATTGCTAGAACAGATATATACACCAATAGCTGTGAGAACCCCTGGAAATATACTTGGATAAGATCTGCACTATCATCATCTCACACCATGTCTAATCCTAGTTAAGGATAGGTATGGACTTTTCCTTTAGTATCGAGGATGGTGACCAACATTGATGGGTAGCAAAATATGATGAGCTGATTTAGGCATCCAGAGGCAGATACAATTCTGCACCCTGCTTGTGCCAAGCTGAGGATAGAGGACTACACCTAAGCAATATAGAGACAGTATTGAGGGTAGATCTCCTTGTACTTGTGATCTCCTATTTCTTTTTATTCCTTATGATTTGTTAGACAACTTAAGTGGAGCATTCCATGTTAGTCAGAACAGACTAAATCGAATGTCAGGGTGTGTGCTTGGTGTGCCTAGGTGACAAGGTGGGTTCTTTCAGTCGCAATAGGAGACTGTTTATTCAGTCGTAATAGGAGACTATTTGAGGTGCCAAACACATTAGGGATCATTGATTTTACTTAATTTGTCTTCCAGTGTGCAACATAGTGAATTTGGAGATGAGAGACCGTCGGTCTCTGCCAAATTGTAACAGTGGAGACCGAAAAGATTTTACAGAGACAAAAAAAAAGCCTGGGTCATAGATAGGGTTCTCGTGGTCCAGAGCAGTTTGAACATTTTATCACTTGGATATTTCATTGGAGACCGTCGGGCCCTGACAATTATCAATTTCAGAGACCGACGAAAATTCAATGGAGACCTGGGCATCGGTCTCTGAGTTATGTTGCACACTGGTCTTCAATTTATTTATATCTCCTCAAGGGAGGGTGACTTTAGAATGGTTTTCTTAAAGTTAGTAATTCTATTTCTATAGATGGTCAATTCTGATCCATATCCTAACACACACCTGGTGAACTACTACAATACTACAAGATTATTCACTACAACTGTTAAATGGAATGAGTCTGTTCTTTCAGAAATATTAACTAGGAATGTACTACAGCTTTTGGCCATTGTAATAGTTTGAAGGTTAGGATGAGAAGAATATGTTACCAACTGTGCGTGGTCATGAATGCTTTCATACGATACAATCCCAATAGATTTCTGTTTACTGGATGAATTCCGAGAGTTTTTTGTTTTATCTCACCATCCAAGTAGTTGATGAAGCATATGCTAACTTGCTGAATATTACTTGGATTGACTTCACTTATATTGTAATACATTCCCCATGTCTAAAAACATAGAAAAGGTATATTTACACATGAATATATGTTGATTATATGCCAAGTTATGGTGTTTCTTGAGTTCACTCAATGCATTTTAGGGAGGTTTTTTCTTCATTTTTCTTGGTATCAATATACTAACTTGTTAAATTTTGATTATATTGACTTCATTTATATTGCACTGGATTCCTGATGTCTAAAAACATAGAAAAAGTGTATTTGCACTTGAATATATCTTAATTATATCCTGAATTATGGTGTTCCAAAGTTTTAGTGGCAGCCATTTGGTTTTTATGTGGTTTTGGGCATGTTGCCTGACCTAGATTTTCTGGGCCTTTTAGTATATTAATAAGGCATATCAATAGTATCCAAAACAGTTCAGAAACTGTGTTTTACAATTTGTCCCCAGGTCTAATTTCTCCTAGACTATACCTGAAAGATCATCAGTCTGAAAAGGTGTTTGTTCTATTACCCCTAGGGGGCTTTTGGGGTGAGTTTCCCATGTGCAGTACTAACTATGGTTGCCCCAATTGTAGTTTCACTTTCCATAAGTCAATTTAGCATCATAAGAGCTTTCATAAGAGCCTACTAAGAAGGTTCTATGATGACTTTGAAAATTTGGCCCTTGTGAGCTGAAAACTGTCAGCCATCTTGGATTTGAAGGTCAAAGCAAGGTCAAATCATCAAACTGATATCAAATATGAATTCCTCAACCCCCAAAACCCTAATAAGCATATACTGGACTGCATGGTAGGCCAAACCATTGAAATATAAGTTGTCATAGTGGTTGATGGCGGCCATTTTGGAATTGGGGCTCTCACTGGGTTTCCCCACACTTTCGCGAGGGTCGCCCCCGCTCATTTTTTTATTTGCCCTTCATAGATGTCAAATCCACTGAGAAACCAACCTTCGCTCTCAACGGTCACAGAAGTGCTCCAGATGACCCAACTACACGGCAAATAACTTGACATATAATACAAGAATGTAATTTGTATCATTTAATGTAATTTGTATCATTGTCAGGGAATTTGAGAAATTTAGGGAATTTGGTGGCTATTATACTAGCTACGAGGGATTAAGTAACTTAATTAGGGTTAGGCTATAATAAAAAAAATGTTCCTTTCAGTGTAAGGTATTTGATATGTTCCATTATTTTCCTAATAAAATAAAATAGGGTCTAATGTTCATTGATGAGAGGTTTTGGGTTTGTGCAGACAATGGTTAGACATTTAGTAAAGTAGCTAGAAACGCAAGGATATATTTAATAAACTGTCCTGAAATTTGGTAATGTCTTCATACGACCTTAATTATTAGGGGCCATCCACAAATGACGTCATGCTTTTTTGGCCATTTTTGACCCCCCCCCCCCCCCCTCTCCCGTGTCACGTTTTGTCACACTGTGCCAGACCCCCCCCCCCCCCCAACAAATGATGAAAAATGACTTCATGTTTGCAGTACCCCCCAACTCCCAACCCAACTCCCCCCTTTTTAAAAAGCTTATCATCCATTAGCTATAACATTACAATTGACCTCTCGCCGACCTACTTACTCAGACGGCAGACATACTAATTAACATGTGCTGCAACCAATTAGAAGGCAGGACGGGGTAAACAGATAAGATGCACGTGCATACCTAAAGGCATACAGTGAGGGACAAGCAAGTCGTTGGTAGCCTATCTCTCTGGTGCTAGTGTATGTTGTTTTTCTATGTTTAAGCTAATATTCCCGCCTCTCTTTTAAATTTATTTAATCTGTCCACCTAAATATATTTCTATGTGACATGAACTGTACTTAGTTGTGTTTAAACCTGGCTATTAATTAATTTGTCATGCGTTTTCTCTTCATTTTCATGGCACAAACCTGCATGTTTAAACTTAAAACTAATTTTAATTTAATTATTATGAAAAACAAATAATGGAAGATTCCTCCACACATATACAGGGTGGGAAACTGGCACTCGCATTTGCGAGTGGAAAGTGTGATGGGCGAGTACCATATATATACATATTAAGATTTTTATTTCCGACTTGTTTTGATCGTACATACAATATTTCACATCATCATACATATTGAATCATAATAAATCAGGAATTGGGCATTAATAACAATCTGTAACCAGCTCTTCCAGATCAGCCAAATAAATAAAATGAAGTGTTAAAGTTTGTAATGGTTTAAGACATTACATAGACATTACATAGACATTACATCTAGACATAAGATGCAGGAGGACGGGGGGAATGCATCTACACAAGCTGACTCTTTAATTATAGTGTAAATGCTTCTAAAAATGCTATTTGGAAAGAAGGAAATGCATTGGGAGGCCGATAGAAATGCTGTATGAGAAAATTCTTAATATTTAGAGTCAATTCTATATATATAGAGTTCCTTCTTTATAGACTTCCCTTTACATATTACAAAAATATCTCAAAAGTCGCTGCTAATTTCTTAATTATTTTGGTACAAAGAAAGAATTTTATTTCATTATTTATTTGTGTGATTGAAATCACCACTAATTTCTGTTATTGAGGGTTAATTTGCGGGCGGGTAAATTCCAGTGTCTGCAATCACCCGCCAAGTAGGGTAATTTCACACACTGTAATATATAATACTGTATGGGAATATGGACTGTACTAGGAGAAAAATAACGTAGATGACACAGAAAAGGACAAGCATCCTTGAGAATACAATTTAACATGTACAATGATGACTTTTTAAGAAAGAATGGAACGATGAGGTATAGCTCTGCCATACTAAAGCTATGGCATTAGACTGGTTACAGTATGCGTCCAGCTGTTTGTTTGTCTAACCTGTTTACTAATGTTTACTATATGGATATAGCATACATGATTATCAGATATATTGGCAATATATGTTTTAGCGGCCCATGGGGAGAGTGGGAGAGGGGGTGATCCTTCTTGCTGGGGGGTATGGGGGGCCTCCCCCAGAAAATTTTTGTATTTTTAGATGTGCAGTCGTGAGATCTGAGGCCATTTGCAGGCTGTTACTGTAAGGTTGCTGAAGAAATAAAGACCTTTGTATAATGGTTTGATAAGTAAAATTATGCAGTATCAAAGGCATCTTTATAAGGTTTAACTATCAGGAAATATTCTGGGGAAATAATCTGAAAGGTTTCTTCTTGGGATACCCCCTAATGCCCGGTATGAAAATGATGGTTGGTAACTTTCTTATTTTGAAAACTCATGTCGAAAATATACATCATCATTGGCAATAGAAGACCAAAGCCCCTTCAACGACATTATAACGGTACTGTGCATGATGGCAAACACATTGTTTTCCCCATTTAACTCTTTAAAAAAAGTTTTAGTGACAATATGTGATGTGTTATAGGAAAAGTCATAAGTCGCAAAATTGATATTTTTCATAGTGCTTTTGTCACTAGATTCCTTTGTTGAAATGTTCCGATATCTAGAGGGATTAGCACTTATAGTCATATAAATCCATGTACAAAATTTCGGGACATTATATTAAATATATCCTTGCGTTTTGAAGGCCTTTGTATGGAGTATATTTAGTTACTTTACTGATAACTACCCATCCAGAAAAATTGCAAACTTTTTTTCCCAAAAATAAAAATATCAAACTTAAAATATAGAAATACTTCTTAAATGTCCTTCATGTTTACTATCATTGGAATCAGCTTGCTCTCCTCTTTTCAAATATTATGATATCTCAAAATTCATATTTTGCGACTTATGACTCATTTTCCTAAAACGGATCACATATATGTTCCTAACTATACGGAAGGTATTCAACATATTTATATTTCTAAAAAAGCCCAGCTTTTCCTGATATTCAATATGGATATGTATGCGATAGTGTGCTGTAAGCGACCATGGGAGGAAATTCAATTGGATTTGTTTTTATGAAGGCTAGCCAGTAGTAAAGTTGGATATCCATGTTTTAATCTCCAACACAGAAAATCTGGATTTTGGGCTTTCAGGAAAGTTTATTTCAACAGAATCGGTCCAGTGGTTCTCTATGTATGGTTGATTTGAATAGGCCACTTTTATCGAGAATTGTACAGCTTTAACTGAGGAAGGTAGAATAGCCTGAGATTTTCTGTGTTCAATAAAGTATGCATGGTGTATGCCATAGGCGTTGAGAAAATTTTAGCAAAATTACAGCTATTTTAGGGCATTCTGGTAATTTTCACCCAGTGAGATCTCCCGCCATATCGGGAGATATGGAGCCTCTGTCACTACGGTATTCATCTAGAACATGTTTTGGTCCCCAATTTTAAAAAAAACGTAGTTTTTGTCATACAGATCGTAGCATCGTATTTTGATGCTGAAATCGTAGTAACTACGGCGAAATCGTAGAAGTTGGCAGCTCTGCCATTGATCATTATCACAGGAGTGATAGCCAAGTCCGAAATTCAAACTGACTTACATGACTCACATGGTTTCCAGGATGCATGGCTTCTGACCTAGTTTCTCCTCAGAGCACATTAGAGTACTTGTAAGTTTCCTCATTACGGTAGTCTTTTTATTGAAGACATAAAAACATGATGTCAAACATGGGTTTAACCCCCGCCCCCTCCCCCCATTGTCATACCTTGTCATGAAACCTCCCCCCTTCTCCCCCCCCCCCCCCCAGGGCATGACGTCATTTGTGGATGGCCCCTTATAAGGACTAGAACATCCAATATGACATTAGTCATAGCTGTGCACCTTGTCTTAGTCAAACTATAATTAAATTAAAGTCGGATTGATAGGAAGTGGAGGACGGAGTTCAGTTAGGGACGGGAAGAGGAGCAAGGCAGTGCCGTCAACTAATGTAGCTTGAGGCCAGTCTCTCGCTGACAAAAACAAAGGGAAAAAAAAGTTGCCAAACTTTATTCCTGACCAGGGTCCTACCTATGACTCACATGGTTTCCAGGATCCATGGCTTCTGACCTAGTTTCTCCTCACCTAGTCAACAAGTGACCCACTCCAATTTCAGCTAAGTGGAGGCTACATATGTGCAAATGAAACAGTTTCCAAGCTTTTTGAAGGGAGGAATGAACTTCTATATTGATCTTTTCGAAGTGTCAACTGTATATATTGCCATCTAGCTTACTGACATTAGTATACTGTAGCAACTGCATGAGTTCTGACCACTGAGTGCATGTGTACTGAACTGAGCCTATAGACATCCCATGCATGATTGACTCTTATGCTATAGTGTTGTGTGTGAAATATTACTCTATCCTTGAACTATGGCCGCACAAGCAGGTGTGAAACTCCCAACTCTCAACTGGGATTACAAGGATCAGACATTGGCATTCCATGAATTGAAAGACTTCATGGAGAGCTATTTTGTGATTCAAGATGTGGCTGATGATGTCAAGTGGCATTATGTTGTAAAGAACTGAAATCTTTAGGCCCAAGATCCGACCTATTTAGCCCTGATCATGGTCGGGGCATGCACGCCACACATGGCCTGGCCAGGAGGGAGGGGGAGATGAGCCACTCAGAGCTCACCCCGCCTCCCCCAGCCCGACCTAATTACTGTATCCACTGCTCTGGGTTTATCAAGAGGGGGGAAGGGCTAAGAGGGAGGGGGGGGGGGGGGGGCTGGCACGAGCCTTGGGATCTATGAGTAAGGGGTGGGAGGGGGAAGGCTGAGGAGAGGGATCCAACTTGCATGCACTCCATTTATGGTCTCTGCATGGGGAGCAGAGGTCGGCGTGTGGGCAAGGAAGATCCTCTCTCCCTCAACCAATTAGAGGGAAGGGGAAGAGCCAGTGGAATATTTCCTGGGTTTGATTATATGAATAATTCATGATTTTGGAGTATAAATAAAGTGAAAGACTAGGACCTAGGTACTCGCTGAGTCACCACCGCCTAGGCCGAATCCAGACGAACTACAACCTCGGACTTCTAGTCTCACTTCTTCATCTTACTGAACCTATGGGCTAAAACCCTTAGACTTCTTTACACTGGCGAACCACTAAGAGACTCAGTTGCTAAGTTGAGCAACAACCCAATCTTCTGACTGGAAGTGAGACATAGCCTAGGCGAGGCAAGATGAGCTGGAAGAGTAGGTGAGTGGAACTCTAAAACTCTGATTGAGCTTATAAATTGTACTTATGGGATGTATGGAGGGTGGATCTGGGCCACTGTATAGGGTTGGGAGAATGATCACACTCAAACACTCATAATACAAGGAGAGTGGGTGAGCAATGTTCGGGGTAAAAACTTTGCTAGGTTCTGGGTTCTGTTGGTTATAACTCTGTACCTTGTGCCATCTAGTTTTCTTTTTTTTTTCTTCTCTCTCTCTCATCAAAGTGTAAAACATGGCGGACATCAATTGGGATCTCAATGCCGCGGACTTGGCCATGCTTGACGAGGGTCAAAGGAGGGCCAGGTTTGCAGCTATCAAAGAGGTCAGAAGGCGCATGGAACGCCATGGCGCCATGCTAGGAGTAAATGATGGATCCAATAAGGACACTTTGAGGGAGTGGCTAGATGGGATAAGCAGGGCAAAGGCCTATTGTGTAGCGAATGATACGCTCACTCTAGAGCTTTTGGGAACTCTTGCCAGCGGGCCTCTAGCGAGGTGCGTGGCAGGATTCCTGCAGGTACCGGCCAATAGGACAAGGGATCTGGCGAGGGCTGAGATATTCCGCCTCTTCATGAATGAAGAGGAGGAACAGCAGCTTCGAGCAAGGCTCACCGACCTCTATCAGCTCCCATATGAGGATGCGAAGCAATACGGACGCAAGTTCCAACAGCGTGGATAACCTTGACCACGAGATAGTCCAAGAGACGTTGGTCAGGAATTTTGTGTTGGGACTCAGGGATGAGCAAATACGTCATGACGTATTTGCTGCTCGCCCTGATACCCTGGCTGAGGCAATAAGACAAGCCTCAGCTGCTGCTCACACCTTCGCTCTGGCAGGGCAACCTACCAGAGGGGAGAGGAAGGATGAACCAATGGAAATTGGGGCTATCCTCCCTAAGAGAATGGCCCCTTCTGGGCCAAATCCTACAGATGCTTCAGATTGGAAGCTAATAGCTGATTTGGAGTCAAAGGTGAATTACCTTACAAAATTAGTAGAAAGGATGGAGACGGGGAAACCATCCAACCCCACAGTGACCGTTCCCCAATCAGGTGCAGCACCCCAGTACCCCTTTCAGACACCCATGTTGCCTATGTATCCCCCATATTTCAACACATCCTATCCCCCACCCCCGATTGCCAGTTCTCAGGTAGTAAATCACCCAGGGAAAGGGAAGGGGAAGGGAAATGATAATCCAGGACCGGAAAAAAATAAGCAGGGAGGAGGGAAAAGGTTTAGGGGTAAAAATGTCTGTTATGAGTGTGGGGAGGAAGGACACTTCGCAAGAGAATGTTCCCACCGCTATGCACATGTACAAGCTGCAGTGGTGGCGGCCATGCAGATGGCCTCTACCACTCAAAAGCCAGCCAAATATGTTAACCAGGGGGAATAGAAACGCCGGATGAGAGGTTCTGTCTCTCCATCTCAGTGGCGGGGATGGAGATGCGTGCACTCATTGATACCGGCGCATCAAGGAGTCTAATGCGAGAGGATGTATGGAGAGCCTTTTGCAAAACCCATCATCGGCCTCTCGTATTGACAAAGGGGGAATCTCTTAAATCACTCTCGGGTCATGACCTCAAAACTGAAGGGCAGGCGATAGTTAACTTGGGGGGTAGCTCATTTCCAGTTTATATTGTAAGAAGACTTTACCATGAGCTGCTTCTGGGGGATGATGCCTTATTTATATTAGATGCCCAAATTAGCTTCAGAAAAAGAAAGGTAATTTTGGAAGGAAAAAGTTACAGAAGGCAACAAGTGGGTAGTGCAGATAAAGAATTCGCCTCTATCCACACAGAGGCAGACGCATGGGAAGAAAAATACCCCGCTGTTTTTGGCATAGGAAAACAGGGAAAATTAGGTACCTTTAAAGATGTGAAAATGCACATAGATACTGGAAATGCGCGCCCAATTAATCAACGCCCCTATCGTTTGCCCCTGGCCAAGAGAAAACTTGTAGATAAAGAATTAGATGAAATGCTGGAGCTGGGAGTAATAGAACCCAGCAGCTCAGCATGGGGAAGCCCGATATTGTTGGTCCCAAAGAAAGATGGGAGCAATAGACCTTGTGTCGATTTCAGAAAACTAAACTCTGTAAGCAAAAAGGACTTCCACTTCCAAATATTCAAGATATTTTTGACAGTTTAGCAGGATCAACTGTCTTTTCCACCATCGACCTAAAAAGCGGCTACTGGCAAGTAGAGATGGACCCGGATAGCATGGAAAAGACAGCGTTTGTGTGCCATAGGGGCCTATTTCAATTCCGTAGGATGCCTTTTGGACTCACTAACGCACCAGCCGTCTTTCAACGGGCCATGAACAAAATGTTTTCGGAATTTATTGGCAAATTTTGCATGACTTTTATAGATGATATTGTAATCTATTCCAAATCTGAAGAGGAGCATGATCACCATTTGGCTCTGGTGTTTGATAAATTAGAAGAATACGGAATTACAGTCAAAAAGAGTAAATGTATTTTCAAACAAGAGAAGGTAGATCTCCTCGGCTACCAAGTTTCAAAAGATGGAATTAATTCCCACCCAGATAAATGTAGTGCTATCAGGGATATGCTACCTCCAGAGGATGTGAGCGGAATTCGCTCCTTCCTAGGAATGACTGGGTATTACCGTCAATGTATCCCAGATTATGCTAAGGTAGCTCATCCTTTGGTCAAACTTACCAAAAAGTATGCCAGGTTCGAATGGTTGGAAGAGCAGCAAAGCTCATTTGAAACTCTGAAGGAATTACTAACTTCAGATAGAGTAATGGCGCACCCTCAGTTGGATAAGCCTTATCGTCTCTATAGCGATGAGTGTGATTACGCAATTGGGGCCATATTGGTCCAGTCTGATAGTGAAGGCATAGAGAGGCCAGTTCAGTATATCTCTAAACAACTCTCTGGCCCACAACTCAATTGGGCTACGATTGAAAAGGAAGCTTATGCAATCGTGTATGCCTTAAATAAGCTCAGACCTTATCTACAGGGTAGCGAATTCAAAATTTACACTGACCACAAGCCTTTAAAGTCTCTGTTTGTGGGAGAAGTTAAAAACACCAAAATTCAAAGATGGGCAGTATTAATAGCAGAGTTTGGGGCTCCCATTGAATATAGAAAAGGGGCAAACAATATCAGGGCAGACATGCTTTCTCGAATAAAAACAAACCCCAAGAAGGAAGGGCCGACTCTCAGTTCTCTTGAAGTCTGTGCCTTGGAGGAGATAGATGAAATTCCTTGGGAATTTGATAAACTCGAGAAAGACAAAATACGTTTAGAACAGAGGGAGTTGGAACAATTTCAACAGGGGATGGAGGATGAGGGGGATTACACCATAATTGATGGCATGCTTTTCACTCTCACCCCTCCCCCAGGCAAGCCAGCCTACCCCCGCCTGGTCCTGCCACCCTCAGCTAGGCATAGAGTAGTGAGGCGCGCCCACACTGAAGTAGGCCACCAGGGCATGAGGAAGACCTTAGATAGGATCCAAGAGGCTTATAAATGGCCCACCATGAGAAGAGATACCTATAATGTCTTAATCCGATGTGCTAGGTGTGCTGTAAACAGAGTGGGTAGGGCGCGTGTACCTCCTACTGCGATGCCAATAGCAAAATATCCTGGTCAGATACTGGGAATGGATCTCTGTGGTCCCTTCCCGGTCTCTGATAAAGGTAATAGATACATCTTGACTGTAATAGATCACGCAATGGGCTGGGTAGAAGTCAAACCCATACCCTCCAAAGCAGCTAAAAACGTTGCTGATTATCTGGCTAATGAATATGTCCCTAGGTATGGCCCCCCAGAGGTGCTCATCACCGACCGGGGACTAGAATTTATGAACCAGCAAGTGGAAGGGTACCTTAAATCCATAGGCACTGAAGTGAGGCATTCTACAGCTTTTCACCCCCAGACAAACGATAAAATTGAAAGATTTAACAAAACTTTTAAAAATATACTAAGAAAATTCATCAATGCAAGACCAGGAGAGTGGGAGCCATTTAGGTCCAACCCTCTGGGCACATAGAGTCTCCACTTCTTGTGTAACTGGTTTTACACCATATTTTTTAACTTTCGGCACCAATCCAAGATATCCCTTTTCTAAAATATTCCCCACTCCCGAGGGAACAGAAGATGCCGTACTCAGTGAGCGCCTACAGGCCTTAACAGATGCGTTCAGAGAAGCTGCTGAGCGCACTGAGGCCAGTAGAGTGGCTAATTATGAGAGATTAAGGGCCAGAGCAAATGCAAAGGATCTAAAAATAGGGGATCATGTGGTGGTGCTATCAGGCACCAGCGCTCCATTGGATCCCAAGTGGGATCATGGTTATGTAATAACGGGGATAAGGGGTACCACTCTAACTATGAGGGGACCCCAGGGTGAACGCAGGCGTATAAATAGGGATAGGGTAAAAATGGTATCTGGGGAAATAGAATGGGATGTACTGAGAACTAGGCAACCAACGGCGGGTCAAGGAAAGAGAAATAAGGCTCGGAGACAAGCCCAAAAAGCTCAACAAGTTCATGTTCCACCACCTCCCCCACCCCAGCCTAGGGCAGTGCCCGACACTGTTTATTTACCCATACCAAACATGCCTCCTCCAATTCAGATAGAACAGGAAGACCAAGCGAGAGCAGAGCAACCAGAGGACGAGCACATGCATGTGGAGGACGAGGACCAAGTGCCACGCCCACCTCAACCACAACAAGTGCCATGCCCACCCCAGCAGCGACCGCCGAGGGAGAAGGTGCTAGTACTAGCTTCACCTAAGCCAGTTCCATTGCGCCGACCCCTGCCACCAGCCGTTGCTGTGGAGACACTGTGACACTGTTGCTGTGAAGGCATTGACCACCACCTCTGAATGCACTGAAAAGAGGATCAAAGTGTTCCACCCTCTAGGCTCTACTAAGAGGGAAAGGCCTGACTCCTCACCAAACCCAGCCACGCCCACTTCACCCGTGCAGAGGCCAAGGAAGCTGCCCTGTATACCCCCACCATCGCCACCACCATCACCACCACCATCACCCCCACCCCCACCGTCACCTCCACCACAGCCCCAACCATGGGAGTTCGACCCAGGGGCACCACCAGTGACGGACTTCTCTCAACCTACACCTTCCAGTCCCTCCTCATAATCACCCTGGCTATGATGGCTAATGGCGATTTGTTTGAGGAGGAAGGGGTGTTGGTGTATGAGGAGGGGGAGGTCAGAGCCCTGACCGCGACTTGGACAACAGTGATTGTTCTACACCCCCCCACGCCCCCTCCTGTCAGTGCTTGGGTCTCCGTCCTAAGAAGACGAATTGGAGAACTCAGACAGGCGGAGGTTGTGGGAGACGGAGATGTCAGTGCCTGGGAGGAGCACATGGGTTTCCTCCAGGCAGAGATTCCCACACCAGCCCAACAAGACACCCGAAGGAAGAGAGGCCTATTCAATTTTGTGGGCTCGCTAAGCTGTGCTTTGTTTGGCACAGCTACTGTAGGACAGGTGAACGAATTAAGATCTGCAGTACAAGAAGCTCAGGCTAGCGAGAGCGCGTTGGCCCATTGTCAGGAAGAGATGGTGTCAGTGTTGAATCAGACAAGGCTCTACATGACAGAGAACCGCATGGACATCGCGCAGCTCCAAGCTGCAGCAAGTAACATCTCCCGCCAAGTGGCAGACATTCTAACACAGTTAAATGGTTTCAGTAAAGATATTCACAGGATTCATATGAAAAGGGAAGTGGATATTCTATTGCAGCGAGTAGGGCGGTGGAAAATTACCACCGTCAAAACGAATTATTTTATCGCCAGCGCATTCAGCTGGAAAGGGGATTCTTAACAGACCAGATTTTACCACTGGCCTACTTATCAGAAATATTGTCTAAATTACAAGAAGGGAAACATTACACCCCACAAGATAACCGCTGGTATTATAGACACCTGAACGTTCGGCTATTATTAGACGGCGAACAGGAGCTAATATACCAGACAGTAATTCCGGCAGTTTCAGGCACTCAATTTTTACACTATGGATTAAAGTATTTTCCGGTCCCATATGGTGCTGACCACCTGAGAAAGTTGGTAGGAGAGGAGGAGGTGGCCCTAGATAGCATATCCAGCGCGTCAATTCTTCCTCAGCACTGTATCGGGTTTGAACCCCAGATTTGCTCAGCTGCAATAGAGCATCTAACCCCGACCTGCGAAACAAATATTATTTTAGGTAAAAAGCCAGACCTTTGTAAGGCGCAGATTGTAAAAAGGAATAACTTAACAAACCAAGTGTTTAGAGAGGGAGAGTCCATTTCTTCTGTAATTCTGGCTATTTATGAACCTCTGGAAACAATCTTGAGGTGCCCTGGGCAGAAACCAGTGATACAAACGTATCACCGGCATGCCAGGGTGATTTTAGAAGGCGGTTGTCTCCTGGTTGGAAAGGATTGGCGTGTGAGTAGCATCCAACGCCATGAGTCCCATATAACACTCCCCATCCCCAAGATTATGCCCCTCCCTGGGTTTAATCTGACTTATGGCAAATTATGCCTTTACCCCCATTTAGATCAGCAATTGACTTTCCTGCCCAGAGCTGAAATACCCTTACTCGCCCTGAGAGATTTCCCTAAACCCATTTCCCCCCTGATTTCCTCCACCCCTTGGTCTGAAAGTTCTATCTGGGGTATAGCCACTCTGATTCCCGCTCTCCTAGGAGTCATGACCCTGGGAATAATCTACCTCCGCCGAAAGGGGCTCGCCCCAAGAGGTAAAGTCAGCCTTTTGTGTTGTCTGAGGAACCTTAAGCCCCGAGAGAATATCCCAATAGGACCCCAACCCAACACCCTGCAGCCCTAGCCCTCCAAGACTTAGATCGAGAGGAGGGAGAGGCCACTCCAGGCGCTAGGACTGGCTCTCGTTCCCTCGAGCATATCCCTGCCCCCTCCCCTGCCTCACCATATTACGCTCCCAATTTCGGACTGACCAGGATGAAATAATTTAGTCTACCAATGTTTATTTGGTTTCTCTGGGGTAACAAACACTTTTTGAACTTGTCTTTATCTTACTCTTGTTTAATATTTACTATTAATATTTGTTCTGTCCTCTTCTCGGGTGCGAGGGAGATCACAGAACACAGAGTAGTATACCTGGGTGAAATCCATTTTCTCTCTCGGGAGGAAATGGTGGAATCCGTGGACAAGGATCCAGCCCAAAAAGGTATTTTTATTTCAACTCTCATTGTGAGAAGTTGTTTTTACACAAACAGAATCGGTCGAGACAGAGGAGCCTGAGAGGAAGCACCATGGAATCGAAGCCCTCACTTTGTCTCCGACCATTCTGCTTTGAAGAGGTATTTTTCCAAGTAATAAGAGTTTATAAGTGATGCTACAGCAAAGTCGACATGTGTTCTGTAGTGTTTGAGGTTTAAAAAATGGAAATATTGTAGTGTTGACTACCCAACCGCTCTCACTCTCCATGGCCAAAGGAGGAGAGAGAAAGAGACGGGCGTCCTGTCGGTCAGCGACGAGGTCCAGCGGGGGCCTCGGCTGACCGGCCGGGCAGAGGAGACGGCGGTGATGACCGTACTTGAGAACTTTGTGTGTACTAGCTCCGTACAAAGGAAGACATTTAACAGTGTTCAGAAGCACACTTAAAAACACAGAGACTTCTCTTACATAATATTCGACTAAAAGACTTTTTAGTGAAGGGTGATGGTCTCTGATATTAATGAACACTCTTTTTAATAGAGCCACTCCCTTTGAAAACTTTTCATCTTGACCCATCAGGTCTACAGATATATTAATTTATAATACTTTTACCTTACCCTTTTTATGATTTGGTGTGTGTGAATTATGTAACCTTATTTCTATTTCTCTTGTTGGTTGGACTGGATTGATCAGTGGCTAAATATTTTGTTCGAAAGAAAGCTTTCAACAAAAATAAAATATGGGACGAATGTAAAGAACTGAAATCTTTAGGGGGGCTGGCACGAGCCATGGGATCTATGAGTAAGGGGTGGGAGGGGGAAGGCTGAGGAGAGGAATCCAACTTGCATGCACTCTATTTATGGTCTCTGCATGGGGAGCAGAGGTCGGCGTGTGGGCAAGGAAGATCCTCTCTCCCTCAACCAATTAGAGGGAAGGGGAAGAGCCAGTGGAATATTTCCTGGGTTTGATTATATGAATAATTCATGATTTTGGAGTATAAATAAAGTGAAAGACTAGGACCTAGGTACTCGCTGAGTCACCACCGCCTAGGCCGAATCCAGACGAACTACAACCTCGGACTTCTTGTCTCACTTCTTCATCTTACTGAACCTATGGGCTAAAACCCTTAGACTTCTTTACAATGTGTTGGCGACATACCTAGTTGATGAAGATTAATAGTTATATCATTTATAATTCAGTTAATCAAAAGAAAATAACATTGTATCAGTTCTCCATTAATCTAGCAGAGAGCCTATGTAATGAGATGACACTTCATAATTTGATTCCACCCTGTCCAACAACACCTGAGCGACTGAATAGAAAATGTATGCCAATCAAAATGCCTGGAAAGAAATCTTACTGTCGCCTATGTCTAAAGAAACATCAAAAGGATAAAAGTATAACCAAGTCCCAGACTACATATGGCTGTACGAAGTGTAAAATACATTTATGTTTGCCTGACTGTTTCACTAAGTTTCATTCTAAGCGTAAACCTGTAGAGGAATAATTATAATAACGTTCATTTTCACCACTTACTTGTTGTACATATTGCATATTCCGTCGATCCTCCAATCAGCTGTTGGATCAGAAATAAATATGTTCCTTGAAGTTCTAAAATGTTATTCTCTGTTGTCTTGTAGTCTTTTTACTGTTTCCTGATGAATAATCCAATAGTAAATTCCGTGAATAAAAATCCAATGGCACTGCTTGAATAAATTAATCCAATCTGCAATGATGTAGAAACACACACTAAGGGCTGGATACGACGATCCACCACTGCCCATATCTCAATATGAAACATATCATAAGAGATTAAATTCCATTCAGGCTCCTTTTTTTTTAATAAAAATAAATATTCCAATGTGTCCAAGATTGAAAGGGAAGGGTAATGGAGGGCAAGGGTGGGTCGAGGGCAAGGGTGGACGAGGGGAAGGGTGGACGAGGGGAAGGGTGGACGAGGGGAAGGGTGGACGAGGGGAAGGGTGGACGAGGGGAAGGGTAGACGAGGGGAAGGGTGGACGAGGGGAAGGGTAATGGAGGGGAAGGGTGGACAAGGGGAATGGTGGATGAGGGGAAGGGTGGACGAGGGGAAGGGTAATGGAGGGGAAGGGTGGACGAGGGGAAGGGTGGACGATGGGAAGGGTAATGGAGGGGAAGAGGGGAAGGGTGGAAGAGGGGAAGGGTGGAAGAGGGGAAGGGTGGAAGAGGGGAAGGGTGGACGAGGGGGAGGGTGGACGAGGGGAAGGGTGGACAAGGGGAAGGGTGGACGAGGGGAAGGGTGGACGATGGGAAGGGTAATGGAGGGGAAGAGGGGAAGGGTGGAAGAGGGGAAGGGTGGAAGAGGGGAAGGGTGGACGAGGGAGAGGGTGGACGAGGGGAAGGGTGGACAAGGGGAAGGGTGGACAAGGGGAAGGGTGGACGAGGGGAAGGGTGGACGAGGGGAAGGGTGGAAGAGGGGAAGGGTGGAAGAGGGGAAGAGTGGAAGAGCGGAAGGGTGGACGAGGGGAAGGGTGGACGAGGGGAAGGGTGGACGAGGGGAAGGGTAGACGAGGGGAAGGGTGGACGAAGGGAAGGGTAATGGAGGGGAAGGGTGGAAGAGGGGAAGGGTAATGGAGGGGAGGGTGGAAGAGGGGAAGGGTAATGGAGGGGAAGGGTGGAAGAGGGGAAGGGTAATGGAGGGGAAGAGTGGAAGAGCGGAAGGGTAATGGAGCGGAAGGGTAATGGAGGGGAAGGGTGGAAGAGGGGAAGGGTGGAAGAGCGGAAGGGTAATGGAGGGGAAGGGTGGAAGAGGGGAAGGGTGGAAGAGGGGAAGGGTAATGGAGGTGAAGGGTGGAAGAGGGGAAGGGTAATGGAGGTGAAGGGTGGAAGAGGGGAAGGGTTATGGAGGTGAAGGGTGGAAGAGGGGAAGGGTGGGTAGAGGGGAAGGGTGGGAATTCCATATAAATCCAATATAATTCCCTACATATATTCCAAATCTCGCTCAAATATGTTTGTTTATACTTGAGTTATAAGTGTTTCAGTAATTACTGACATAATGGGCGTTACTGACATAATGTTACTGACATAATGGGCGTCACTGACATAATGGCGTCATGGGCGGGTGATGCCTCAAGGGATGGGAAGATGGGGAGGGGAAGGGTGGATGGGGAGGGGAAGGGTGTATGGGGAGGGGAAGGGTGGATGGGGGAACAAATAAATAAGAATAAGTATTCCAATGTGTCCAAGATCCAGTGCTTCAATAAAATCCAATCTGCGATGATAATATCCAACGCAATATAATAATCCAATGGTAAATTCCATGAATAAAAATCCATTGGCACTGCTTGAATAAAATCCAATCTGCGACGATGTAGAAACACACACTAAGGGCTGGATACGACGATCCACCACTGCCCATATCTCAATATGAAACATATCATAAGAGATTAAATTCCAGTGAAGATCCTTTTTGTATTAATATAAAGAAATAAATAAATAAGAACAAATATTCCAATCTGCGACGATGTAGAAAACTTTCCCATTCACCGAGTGACCCGATCAGGAGAACAGCTGATCGATCTAGGACAGATCTAGGACAGATCTAGGTCTCTCGAAGGCCTAAAGCTGTGATGACCTATGTATAGTTATCGGTGGATATTTCCATAATATCCAATGAAACTGCTAAAAACAGATGTGTGAGGCCATTCTAGGTGTTATTTCCAGTTGTTTTGCCGCTTTGTCACCGTTTCCTGATGAATACTTCAATGGGGATGTCGGTGAATAAAATATCCAATCTCCGACAACAACTGCGCAGTTGGCCATGATGGAATCTCGTGCACTGAGATTTTGGTGCAGCCACAGTAATATCCAACTAGATCGATCTAGTTCAGAATAATGAACCATGTCGACTTCTAAGACTATCACAAACAATAGTTCATGACATGATTTAAGTCCTGTGAGCTTCCTTTTCATATCAATTCCAAGAAATATATCGATAATGATGAATAATATTCCATGCGGAGACCGACTCCCTCATCAGCTGTTTCTTCTTCCATCTCTGTGACCTACATTTAGTTTGGCAATGTTTGGCAATGTTTTTTGGTCCAGATTTCCATAATATCCAATGAAACTGCTAAAAACAGATGTGTGAGGCCATTCTATATCTTGTTTCCAGTTGTTTTGCCGCTTTGTCAATGTTTGCTGATGAATACTTCAATGGGGATGTCGGTGAATAAAATATCCAATCTCCGACAACAACTGCGCAGTTGGCCATGATGGAATCTCATGCACTGAGATTTGGGCGCAGCCACAGTAATATCCAAATAGATCGATCTAGTTCAGAATAATGAACCATGTCGACTTCTAAGACTATCACAAACAATAGTTCATGACATGATTTAAGTTAATACTTCAATGGGGATCTCAGTGAATAAATATCCAACTGCTGAGATGAAGGTGCCGGCACGGCCATCTTGGAAAATCTTGAAAGATGACGCTTGAGCAGGAAGACGGCAAATATCGAAATAATCACTCAAATAAACCATGTCAGCTTCCAAAATGGCCACAAAGAATAGTCTATACACTGATTTAACTCCAGCAAGGTTGCTTTTCTTGGAAATCTTCCGTAATATATCGAAAATGGCGAATTATCTTCCACGCGCCTGACCTGAAAAGACCGGTTTTGCCGCCAGGCCGGTTCAATCTGGTTCGCTCCCATCCACCACGCGAGATAACGTCTGGCGAGACCCGGATATGACGCTAGTTACCTGCCGCGCGGTTCCCGCCGCGAATGGGTTAATCTCATCTGGAGCTAAAGGAAGGAAGCTATGGAACACCTGGGCTCTCACTGCTGATGAGAAGAAAGTCCTAGCTACTGTATTCAAGAAATTCCAAGATCACCTTATAGGCACCCCTAACAAGTGGGTAATGCGGCTAGAATTTGCCTCACTGACTCAAGGAGATTCTGAGCTAGTCAATGATTTTGTGTGTTGTTTGAAGGCCAAAGCCAAGACCTGTGGTTTTGAGGGTAACACTATGGACAACCAAACAACCTTTCAACTGATAAAAGGTATTAAATGGACAGCGGCTCGATGCAAGCTCATAGAGAAGGAAACCGGCCTAGAACTTGCTGATGCGATAAAACTCGCCCAGGGATTTCAAGCCACTATGCAGAGTACATCAAGTTTTCAAACCAAACAAGTTTCGATAAATGCTTTTCAACGTGGCCGCAAGCAGCAAAAGGGCAAAGGAAGCAAGTCTAATGTCGCTATTGTGCCACAAGCCATCCACCAAAGAAATGTCCAGCGTATGGCAAAGCATGTGAAACATGTGGCCGTATGAACCATTCCAAAGAGGCATGCATGAATGGGCAATACAAATCATGTTCCAAATCGAAGCAAAGAGGTAATAAATCATCAGATCACAAGTCTCAAGCCAAGACTGGCAGAGGCGAAAAGAGAGATGTCAGAGCTGTAGGAGTTTCTTCTGACGTCCTAGACTTAGGTTCTGTGGTAGTTGGTGCTGTAGGTACCAACAAAGCAACTGACAATGCTTGTCAGTCCATCATGGTTCAACTGGATGTTAAACCACCAAACATCAAGAAAAAGGTGACCCTCCAAATATGATTCCATATTAGCACCAAACGCTAATACTCTAACTGCAGTCAATGGAACTGACATGCATCAATATGGAACCATAGACTTGCCTCTAAAATTCGAAAAGTCTACATGGCAAACATACACATTTTATGTTTGCGAGACACAAGGTCCAGTGATTTTGTCATGTGATGCTTCAGAGAAGCTAGGTGTTGTGCGTGTCACTAAAAGCCCCAACATTTCTAGTGTTTTGAGCGCCCCTAGGGAATCTTTTAAAGCTAAAACGTCCATCACTGACAAGACAACCTTGCAAAAACTTTATCCGGACAGATTTGTTGGAATTGGGAAAATGCCAGGCGAGTATGACATTGAACTGAAGGATGATGCTACACCAGTAGTTGCTCCGCCAAGAAAATACCCAATCCAAATCAGACCTGAGCTTTGTGACAAACTAAGAGAAATGGAGGAAATTGGTGTCATAAAGAAATGTAGCATCCAAATGGGTTAACTCTTTAGCCTTTGCAAGGAAACCTAGTGGTGAATTACGTGTCTGCCTTGACCCCAAACACCTCAATGCGGTGATGAAAAGGACATACCACACAATCCCAACACTCGATGAAATAACACATAAACTGACAGGATCAGTCATATTTTCCAAGCTAGATGCCAAGAATGGTTACTGGGGTATATCCCTCAATAAATCAAGTAGCAAACTATGTACCTTTCAATCCCCGGCTTGGAAGTACAGATTCCTTCGCCTTCCGTTTGGGCTCTGTGTATCGCAAGACGTATTCCAAAGTTGGATGGACCGAATTCTTAATAAAGTAGGTGAAGGCGTGATTGGGATTGCTGATGATGTAGTTGTGTATGGCAAATTGATTGAAGCACATGACTCTGCCCTACATCGTCTCATGTCAATGGCTAGGGATGAAGGCCTTATTTTCCGTCTTGAAAAGTGTATGGAAAGCGATATGCAACTTTAGTCTCGAATTGTTGGTATCTGGGGGTATACTGGGTGAGCGCAGAATACATGTTCGTTACGGTCTGTTGACCACGGTGCGTGTTTAGTAAGGGAGGGAGGGAGGGAGAGAGAGTGGTCTGACCAGCGAGTTTAGCACAGTCCATTTTGGGTGGTGATTGAGGGGTGGCCGTTGTCACAGGTCTAGCATTAGTGGAGGGTAACTGACTCAGCGAACCTGATAGTGATTTGTTATTGTTGTGTGTTAAATTGGAAGTGATGGAGGATCCCAACAATTCGAGACTAAAGCAATTAGAACCTTCAGTTGTAGCGGGGGTTCGTTGTCTGTTTGCCCGGGACCCACCTCGGCTATCGCCTCGGTGGGGTCCCTAAGCAAACAGACAACAAACCCCCGCTACAACTACAGGTTCTAATCGCCCAACCGACAAATCAGAAGAGAAGTCGGAGGATCTCCATAGACTTACTATAGCAACATTTAAAAATGTCGAGTAGTACGTCGGCAAGCTTTCCGACGTGTCGGCCGACTTAAACATTTAATCGGCCGATTTTCCGGGGGCACAAAATAAGTTCTAAAAAACATCGGTAAATTTCCGAAAATATCGGCTGTCATTACCGACATTGCTTTCTCCAGTTTAAATTGCTCTTCCCCATAGCGCATAATGAACTTTGTCAGCCGATAAGTCAGCCGATATGTCGGCCGATATGTCGGTGACTTAAACTACATTTTGCCGACATGGCGGCCGTCATGTCGGCCGTCAATCTCCGTACATATATAGCGGCGAATATCAGCATAATGCAGGTGAAGTTTGGGAAGGCTGGGACCAATATTTCGATTTCTACACCTATGATTCAGATACAGGTCTATATTTTCCCTATTATTTGGCCTTATTTCGGCTCATTATGCCCAATTTATCAAATGATTTAGTGTAAAATAGGTATTATAAAGTTTCAGGGATGTTGCAGGCTAATAACTTTTGGTTTTATCTGAATATACATACGTATACATCTTCCCCACACAACAAACTAAATGCAGTTTGATACATTTAGTTACTCTTGGGGTATTGTATTGTTTTGAAGTCAATATGTCGTAACGGCAATCTCGAATTGAATAAAAATTTCTTAATCTTAATCTTAATATCGTTCACAATTGCTTAACTATATGAAAACAATCCGAGGAACAATCGTTCAACTACTCTACATGATTATTCACTAATTGTATGTATTGTATAGAATTTGAGAGTGTCCTAAAGACCTGCGACGTCATCATGGAAATATTGGAAAAGCACTGTTTTTTTTGGTTTAAATGATAGAAATATTGATCCCACATATACAAATGTATATATCACAGGAATCCTCAAAGCCACATAAATGCAGCGAAATGATGTACTTGCTTGTAACTGTTAAAGCCACTGATTTATGGGGCAAATAATGCTAAACATAGGCTGTGGGCACATTTCGTGAGAATTGATCATATATATATAATACATGCTCTAATTTAGAAAAATCCTAAGATATTCAACTATATTCATTATTATATGGGAAACTACAATCTGAAAGATCTCCTATGATCCATCTTGAAATAGTCCAATCTATTTATATTCTAGCTTTACATAGGCACGTTACGGTGACATATAGACACTTCCCAACATATGTTTTTACATTCTTATTATACCAAAGAGCCATTGGAAACAAATAAAAAACAGATCATATAGTAGCTAGGGCCAAGGCGCGATGATAAATTAAGTTTAAACTATGTTCGACTAAACATTTTTATTTATTTCCAGCATTTTATTGGGTCTCCCCTAATTTTTCTTCATTTTTAAGGCCCTAAAAGCCAGTTTTTCAAACCCCATGCATAAATTCTTAGGCAAATCTATGTAAATAGGGGGTATTTCTGATGTATTTTGGGTGGGTGGATACGATAAAACTATTGAAAAATGTCTCAAATCGTTTTTCCCATTCAAATACGCAAAAGACCATTTTAGAGTCAAATGACGACCAAATGGTGGATTTGCTCATATATGCATCATATCAATTATCATATATATGTATACATGTATATATCATATATTATATATGAATGCATATATGGTCAATTCTAATTTTTTGGCGTCCAGGGTGGTAAAAAATGGTCATTTTTCCAAATAGGTCTTAATCAGAAGCAATTGTTTTATCAGGAAACTAGATATTTTGAAGGGTTTTTGTGCATAGATTGGTAAGGTTATCTCTGGATATTAACTGAGCTATAGAAGATGGGCTAAATGAAGCCCAAAGTAAGTATACCATGCGTATGCCATGGGATTTATTCAAATTGTTGCTATTGTACTAAATCAGTCTATTCATATCTTGATTTCTTTTTCATAATATGATAAACATATTTATGTATCATTGTCTCAGAGTCACAGAGATTTGATTAAATTAATTTTAGGTAATAACTATGGATTCGAAATGAGGGTGTTTCCTTGTGCAAATCATTGTATTTTAAGTATATGTTAGATAGTTGTGATTAATTTCACCATATCAATGACAAATAATTATTCCCCTCCTTTATTTTGTAGTTGAGTGTGTCTGACATATGTTGTCAAATTTGAGGAGAAATTTATACAGTTTTTCAATACTTTATAAGCTCCTAGTCTAAGGCATATGCACGGTATACCACATGAGAAACACCAGTGCTAAACTTTTTAATTCAATTATACAACAATCGGCCGACATAGTGGCCGATATAGCGGCCGACACATCATTTATTTACCGATAAATCGGCCGACAAATCGGCCAACTTTGAGAAACTTTAGAAATATTTGCAAATGTAAAAATAAAATTGCCGACAATGTCGGGGCATAATACCGACTATCGGAAAATTACAGACATAGTCGGCTTTACACTCTCTCTGTTACCGATTTGTCAGAGTTTTTACCGACATTTCCAGCGATTTATCGGTCGTTGCATCCCGCTTTCCATAAAAGTGTGACATCCAATGTGACGCTGTAACCTTCTATGGCCTTATCTGGTCCAAAGGGGGAATGCAACCTGACCCCAAGTAGTGTGACAACATTGCCAATCGCCCAGCGCCAAACTCTACACAGGAACTGACAAGTTTCCTTGGTCTAATCCAATACCTCAGTCCATTCATACCACACCTTGCTACGAAGACACAGATCTTAAAGACAGCTGCTAAAGAAGGAAGTACCATGGGAATGGACTGCTGAATGCAACGAAGCTTTCAATACTCTGAAGCAAGCTATAAGCAAAGACATGTTGCTCAGATATTTTGACCCGTCGATACCAGTTCAACTCGAAGTTGATGCATCAATGCAAGGACTTGGTGCTGCCCTAATCCAAAACAACTGTCCTATTGCATTCGCTTCCAAAAGTGTCACCCCTGCGGAATCCTGATGTGCAAATATCGAGCGTGAGATGCTTAGTGTTGTTTTTGGCCTTGAACATTTTCATTGCTTCACTTATCGCCAGCATGTGGAAATTGCTAATGACCATAAGCCCCTTGAGGCTATCAGTGTTAAACAATTAAGCCAGGCTCCACCGAGACTTCAGAGAATGCTACTCCGAATTCAACCATATGATGTGTCTATACATTACAAACCAGGCAAGGAAATGATATATGCTGATTATCTTTCTCGTTATGCCCCATCAAATGGTCCTCAAATTGAGCTTGAACATACGATCCACTCAATCCAGATATCTGCTAACCAACTGGGAAGAGTGAGACTTGCGACTCAGGAAGATGAGGAACTGTCAGCAGTCTGTGAACAAGTGTTCCAAGGGTGGCCATCTGAAGCCAAGACTGTTCCGAAACTCATCCGTCCATACTGGTCTATGAGAGATTATATTTCTGCAAAAAATGGACGTCAGCTCGCAAGTGGTAGGCCAAACAACACCACCATATTACACAAAATTGAAGCTATAAGCCCCTCACAAATTAATGATGCATAACAGCTTCTGACCCCAGTGTTAAATTTCAATAGAAAAAAAGGACCAAATTTCGATTTTAAAATCGCTTAAATCTCGTTAAAAACAAAATATTAAGGGATATCTCCGACTAATCTAGTTCAATACAACATCTGTCCAAGGATATCCATTTTGAAGGATATATGACCCCCGTTTGGCTGTAAAACCGTAAAGGTTTCCGTTGAAAATTGTGAAAAATCCAAATCTTCGTCCGCCATATATATAGGAATTGCATTGGGATCGCTATGACGGGTCTAAAATCAGTAAATATTGGAATGAGTTTTAAATCTTTTCGTCTATACGACGGGGATTAGTTCCGTGATGAAATAAACAGTGAAAGAATTGTGAAAATCGTTGAAGTTTAAGCGTTATTCAGCGCGGCGAATTCCAGATTTGACAAATTTCGCTTGCAAGCTTACATGTGCATTTTCTTAACTTTTAGAATATAACAACGGGGATATAACTCACCAGATGAAAACAGATCAGCCTCCTGCTCACTCTCTCCGCCGTCTGAGTCCTCATCATTGGGTGCATCACTCTGAAGTGAAGATGAATAAAGTAATATTAACGTTACGTTTCTCACAAGTAGGCCTACATTAACACAAAAATCACTTTACAATATTAAGGATAGTATTTATAATTAGGTTTTTCAATGGCATTGATAAGTCTTGACTATCAGAATTATAAATTACTTTACCTAAGTTATTAAGAACAGTATTTATATTTTAACACTGGAAATTATTTTACATACCTTATTATGGACAGTATTTACATTATAGTTATATATTAGGGTTTTCAAATGTATTAACCCATGAAACCAGCTTACCTTTCTTGCCAGGAAGACCGTCAATGCCAGGTTGACCAGGAATATCTGGTAGACCATCATTGCCCTAACGATAACAGAAATATAGCACATTCTAATACAGTGTTGGGGACAATGGTAAAGTAATGCTTCTGTAACAGACATATTGCGATCATATAAGAGAGTTGCAGGTGATACTAAGACAATGCAATTTCTAGTATATCAAAATATCATTAGAAGTTGAAACATTCTTTCAGACCATCTGATCGTCAATACTAAGGCTCACTTTTTGCTTATTTGAGTATGCATAATCTTAACAAACAGTAAAGAAACTGGAGATAATAGAAATTAATATCAAAGTTGAAATAAAACCGAAAACACAATTTAGGGGTATTTTTCTGCCTCAACTAAACCCTTCTCAACCACACCGGCACGATCAGAACATAAGCAACTTAATATCGAAGTAGTTAAAGTAGTAACTCATATAAGGAAACCATACTACCTACTAACTTTCCATTATGACCCCCTCCCCGGCTGCCAACACACACACAAGGAGCAATTCATATGCATAATGATATTAGAACAGTCATTATTGTTGACCAACAGTATGTTCTATTATTTTCCAAATGAATTCATATAAATTCCATTTTCTAGAATACCTTAAAACAACCAGTCGACGATGTAGGATACATTAGAAGCTAACTTATTGAACACAACAATTTTTGAGTTAGGCCCTGATTAGATTATGAAAAAAACATCAAATAAATAATCATATATTTAAGCAATTGCGAACCGTGTATTGGTCTCAAACCTATGTGTTGCCCCGGGTTACCACCCTTATGGTGGGGCAGTGTGCCATCATACATAGACATGACAAGGAGGGGTTCTGCTCTTTGATTAAAATCTAGATTTATTCAGATCGGACCATTTTAAGTGAGGATTTAAAGCTTTCTTTCCATTTAAAATGTCTCTTTTCGGTATTACCAGATATATAGAGTGCGATTGTTTTCATATATTTAAGCTATTGTGAACGATGTACTGGTCTCAAACTTATCACCCATGTGTTGCCCCTGATTACCACCCTTAGGGTGGGGCAGTATGCCAGCATACATAGACATGACAAGGAGGTTCTGCTCTTTGTATACAGGCACAGTGTGTGGGATGTTGCAGGTACTGGGGTTTTTTGGTAAGCCTGACAAAACCCCAGATATGTTCGTTTGTGGGTGGTGTATGCTCGCCGGGTATTCTCCGCCCACGCTTTGCTCTGATAGACATTGACCTCCTCCTGGAGGGCAACCTCCATCCCCTGTCCTCACTGAGGTCAGAATGTGGTGCATGCGCTGGACCCCGCCAGGCTCCTCCAGGCGGGAGATGCTGTCTGCAATCGTGTTGTACCGACCCGGGTAGTACACCGCTTTTAGCCGAAAGTTATAAATCATGGACAGCTGGTATATACGTCTTAGCGAGTGGTTGATGTCCTCATCAGGGGCTCTGCCCTTGTTTATCATACCCACCGCTGCCCTGGAGTCGCAGTGGACTGTGACATTCTTGTCCCGCCATCTGGGTCCGAAGATAGCGGCTGCCGGCTCCAGGGTCAGCACCTCTTTATAGTTAATGTGTTTCTCACTCATCCCTTGCCAGTCCTCCCACCGGACATAGAACCACTGGCCAAGGTGATATCCACCCCCTCCTTTGATGCAGGCGTCTATGGTTAAGGGTGTGTATGCGCGCGCATCGCATATGGGTAGGGAGCCATTGAAGTTAACAGCTTGATCCACCCACCACATAAGATCCGCTTTCAAACCCTGCGTTACACGACACCTATGCCAAGGGGATGTCAAAGATTTTATTCTGTCATAGATACTGTGGACGAAATGCTTTCCTCCATGAAACACTCGCCTCGCCCAGTTTAATTTTCCTGCTAGTCTCTGGAGTGCTTTCTTCGTCACATTCCTCTTTCCTAATGACTCTCTGAGAATAGATAACAAGTCTGTGATCTTGTCTGGGGGCAGGCCCACACACATGTCTTGAGAGTTTATCTCGATTCCCAGGAAGGAGAGGCACTTTGATGGCCCCAGCACTTTATTATAATTAATGCCAAAGCCTAATTCCCTGCACAGCTTCATTAGAGCGTTGAGAGCACTAATGCATTCTTCCTGTGTATCCCCGACACACAGGAAGTCATCGCAATATACAACGATGTTCTTGTATCCGATGCCTGCCATCATCCGACGTATGGCTTGCGTTAATGTATTAAATATCCCTGGTGCTAACCTGGCTCCGAAGGGGAGCCTAGAGTCATACATGTAACAAACCTCAGATCTTTCCTTAAACTTCCAACTTAGCCCTAGCACCGCATGGTCTTGAGGGTGCACTTTTACTGAGCGGTATGCTCCCTGTAGGTCCATTTTTGCCAACCAGCTATTTGGTGTAATCATATTTAAGGCCTCATCAAAAGACTGATAACTAAAAGGTTGGTGCACAGCTCTATCATTGACTGCTCGGCCCAATGGACGACTGCAGTCATGTATCAAACGTATCTTATTTCCTTCTGGTTTGGGTATGGCCCCTAAGGCCGACGTTATAGTCACTGGGGCTGGTACCTCTATGTATCGCCCATTATCCAATTCTGCTCTGATTTGTGATTCCACTAGGGAGGCAGTGCTAGCCTGGGTGCATGAGTGGTAATTCTCCATAAAGGCCTCTTCAGGTGGCACGGAAGAGTTGGTGATATGAAAACCCTCCCTCACTCCTGTCAGAATAAAAGTTCGGTCTTTATCACTAGCTGCTAAATGGTTTTCCCAGGCTGCATATATCAGAGCACCTTCCTCCCTATCTATTCTCCGTTTTTTGACGCTGTTTTAGCAGCCTCCTCGTGCACGTACATACAGTTATCCCCGTATGTGCATCCTCCTTTGGTGCGGTATAAGCGACAGAGCTCTGTCTTACTTTTTGCGCTTTTTTGCGCCTTTCCGCGGTCTCCTCCCTTTTCTTTGGTAATCTGCTTCCTAGCAGTGAGGAGGGAGGCGGTCAGCGATGGGATAGGCGAGCCCCAATCTAAACAGTACTCAGCCTGTAACTCACGGTATCTGGTGTCATACTCCAATATCGACACCCACTCGTAATGCTCCAACATTTCATATATAGTGACGGTGTAGGCATGGTAATAATCAACCTTGTCCCGGCTTAATTCCTCCGTCTGCAAGAGCTGGTGAAGCAGTCTTAAATTGGCTGCCCCCCACTCAGCCAAAGAGATGTATGCTTGGTGCTGGTGATCATCTGTCTGTATAGTAAAGACTCCAGTCTTACCTTCAACCAAGGCCATCTTTTCTTTTCTCTTCGCTGCCAAGCGGAGTGTAACTTTCTCCGGGACAAAGTTAACGATTTTGAGCGCCTTCTTCTTTACTGCCCTAAGTGTGAGGGCCACTCTGGGATCATTGCCTAGCATGGCAGCCCCAACGGCAGGCTGAGGTCTCTTGGTGTCCTCATCCCCCTCTCCATCTCCATTCAACATATTGTCGAGATCTGCGTCTAGGCGCGCTTGGAGGACATCATCAGCCTCCGGCGGTTGTCCACCTGCAGCCAGCTTCTTATGTACAGCAGGCATGTGGGTATTGCCCATCGATCGTAATCCATCTCTCAACAGGCTTGATTGACCAACAGTGAGGCCAAGTCGGGTCACTGCCGCCGATGTCAGTATTTCTAGCACCTCTTTGGTGTAGCAATCTTCCCTCGTTAGTATTTCTACAGTCTTGGGGTTTAAGCCGGTTTGCGTAACCCAGTCTTCTAGTACGAACTCCGCCATGCTGCAGTAGGTAGGTTTACCGTCTTCGCGCTGCGCGTGCCAAGAAGCAACTGCCCTGCTTGCGTCCAACCCTCGTGGTCAGTGTGTGGTCAGTGGACGCGGCAGCGCGCCAGGCGGGCACAGCTGAGTTAAAACTGTTTAAACACAAGTGTCTAAACCTCCCATAAAAATCAAGATTTATTCAGATCGGACCATTTTAAGGGAGGATTTACGAGCTTTCTTTCCAGTTAAAATTAAGATATTTCCAGTTTTTGGCATTAGCCTTTAGGCTTATTTCTACCAAGGAATATTTTAACAATATCCATATTATGAAATCTTTCCATTATTTGGACCCAAGCCGAGTCTATTAACGGCAATGTACAAACAAAAGTCTAAGGGAAATATGGTGAAATTCTCCGTGAGTAACATAGAAGGTAGAAGAGAGGATTACCTAGTATTGACCAAATTGCAGCCTAATTAAGCAGAATTTAGTAAATGTGTACAGCTGCCGATTGTACATTTTCTGAAAATCTGACCTACATCTCCTTACCAGGTGTTCTAGCTGGGCTCCCCTTATCACCCCGCTCAGAAGCCTGTCCTGTGTCACTTTTCTGCCCTGGCAAACCGACCATGCAAACCAGACTCCCCCTTCAAACCTGCACAGCACAAATGATTGATTGATTGATTAACAGTTATAATCAATCAGAAGATTCATTCAATAAGAAAATGTTTCAGTCTCATGATCCCTCAAAGGGAGTTCAGTCTAGGCCCAAAGTTGAGAGACTCAACTTCAAATGTAGGGAAAACCTCTCGCCTCAAACCGCAAAGTGCCATTATAATTCCTTTAAGACCGCAAAATGTCATTATAATCCCATTAGAACGCCGAGTGATAGGCGAGGAAACCGATTAGCGAGGTAGGCTGACATACCATTCTTATCTGATCTGAGGGTTTGGACCTAGAGTGAGTTTGTGTTGAGACAAGTTAATCATAATGTTCATTTCACAATGTGACTCATATCACTCTAGGCCCAAAGTTGAGAGAGTCCCTTCAAACGAAGGGAACACCTTTCGCCTCAGACCGCAAAGTGCCATTATAATTCCATTAAGACCGCAAAATGTCATTATATTCCCATTAAAACGGCCAGAAATCCGATAAGCGAGGTAGGCTAACAGACCATTCTTATCTGATCTGAGGGTTTGGACCTAGAGTGATATAGCAAGAGTGTAATTGAATAACCTTTCCCAGATTTTTGGGTGGCGAGGTAGATGTTAGACACTTTAAATTCAAATCAATATGTGAAATGATCAGGAAATCATAGAAAGTAAACAAAATATCTCACCACCAAGACCCGGAGGTCCGGGGGGGGGGCAGTAAAACCAGACTGTCCTCCATTTCCTTTCATACCCGGCAAACGAGGGAGACCGGAGAAGGGACGAGGGGACCGGAGAAGGGACCATCTGGTCCAGGGAACCCCATGACTCCCATCTCTCCCTTGGGCCCTGAAACGTATCAGATAATTATACACATCATTAAACGTATACAATGAATTAAAATTTAAAAAACATAAACACTGACTGAATATTTTATGGGCACACCGTGTTACATTTTGGTTTCTTCAACAATTCATGAAATAAATCAAAACCGATCACTCACCAAAATCCAGTGTAATATATTCAACAATTTATGTACATGCAATTTATTAAGGTATATAAGATATATAACACATGAATGGACATTAGGCAGAGAAGAAACCAAAATGTAGCATAGAAATGGCCGAAAAGTAAGTCCTGAAACGAAAGCACATTTAAACAAACTACACTCTGTAGGGGATAATATTATGGGTCAGATTTTCAGAAAATGTACAATTGGCAGCTCTACACATTTAGGAAATTTTGCTAAGTTAGGCTGAAAAATGATGAATACAAAATATTTATGAGTATATTTGGCATCGCATCGGTTTAAAGTATCAGTTCTGTTATGTTAAACTGTATTCTGAAGCTCATTTTTGTCTTAAATGTGGGTTATTTGAGAGGATTGGTGAAGGCGAATTGTACATTTTCTGAAAATCTGACCCATATGTTGGGAGCGGCGCCCCATACCATTGTGCGCAACATTAAGCAAGGAGGCGCTCTAGCTGTTCACAATTCTTTATTTCTTAAAGTGGAGGCAATCTTACATCTTTTCAGTCATAAAGGTGATAATGACAAGGTGTATACAGAGTATAACATAGGAGTAATTATAATTGTTGTATAATTATAAGGACGAGAAGTTATATAATCATGAAGTTCGTATGAACGTGAGGTTATACAAGAATCCCAGTGATGGGAAGTGAGAGTAGACATATATCAGTGTGACATTGTGGTACATAGACAATTAATCACTAATTGAAGTAGGTTTTAGTCGTTATTGTGTGCCAAAGGGGGCGGGGCGGAGCCCAGTCCCCTAAGAGAGTGGTGGACAGTGTTTGACTTATTGTTATTGTACGGGGTGGTGTAGGCCTTGTAGGCGTCGGAGGCCCACGTCCCGTGGGCCTTCAGATCATCCGGAGTTGCTCCCTCTTGGTTGAACACATAAGAGGCGCAACCCCGTTTGAGGCTGTGCAATGTATAAAGTGATGGATCGTAATTAAGTGATTTCATTAGAGCTTTCCACTGGTCGTTTAGGTATGTTACTGTCACTGGGTTCCCGTCCGGGAAGCACAACAACGGGGAGTTCTTATGCGTATCCAGGGCTTTCTTGTCTCTGCTTTGTAAGGCCCTAGTGAGACAGAGCTTCTCAGAGGCCGCAGTCGGGATGAATATTGTGGTCGGGGATTTGGACGACTGCATAGTCTTTGACCACTTCAGCTCGAGCTTAACACTGTCTGACATGATTTTTGCGTCGCCTCTTGTGAGGTGACGAGTATGATCAAAGGCCCGGGCCCTCCTGGGTCCCAGATTGCTTTGGCGTAGCATAGCTGAGAACATCAGGAGGACCGCGAGTCTCATGATGGTAGGATATGTTAGTGATCTGACTCGGTCCATGATCTTCTCGAGCATGGGTAGGGACACTGGCCGCTTAGGTTTGGGAGTGTGCCTCATTTCTAATTCTGTCCCTCTTAGTGCAAACCTCACTCTGTCGTGGTATAGTGGGCCAGTGTCCATCCCGGCGAGCCTAAAGAAAGTTCTAAGATTAGTGATGTTGTTTCTTATCGTGGCTGGAACTTTTGTGTGCTTTGTGAGGTACTCTATGTACCAGCATATGTGGTTGTGGGTTAGGTCTTTAACTTTGATATTCATTGCAGCACAAAAGGAGAAAAAAACTTGTCGCCGCCGACTCGCCGTTCGCAGATGTGGAGGCCCTGTGCGCCTGTTTCTGGCGTTTACATGCTGCCTCTGCCAGGGCCGCTGCCTTCTTCCCTAAAAGAATTTAATTATTGAGAATAGGCTGTGATTGACCTTAGTCAATCTCAGCCTATTCTCTGCCACCACATTCATGCCCCTCTCGTGGTCTTGTTCAGAGAGGCACATTCTGGAGAGAGCATCGGGGACCTCCATATTTTCCCCCGGGACAAGGGCCAGTCGGTAGGTTACTCCCATAGAGAGTGAGAGGAACCATAGAGCTTGCGCACATGCGCCAAGGGTATTGTCCCTGGCGTGCCCTCCTTGGTATGTGTAGACTGATGCAGTGTTGTCGCACTGTATGAGGATCTCGCCTCCTCTATGGTGGTGGTCTGTAAATAGCCTGGCCGCTGCCAGGCAATTTAGGGTCTCCAGATGGTTGATGGAGAGGCCCTGTTTGGTCGATTCCATGAACTTGTATAAATATGCCCGGGAGCCATCTGTTGCACCAGCTCCTTCCAAGCACGCGTCTCCTGATATTGTAGCTACTGTGGTCAGTCTGGGGAATATACACTTTCCATTAAAGGCATATATAAACTCCAGGAACCATGAGACGTCGGCTCGGACTGGCTGTGTGACTTGTATTTCTTCTCCTCTTGCTGCCCTCATTGCAGCCAGCAGTCGTTGCATGAAGAGGCGAGCCGGGATGACTGCCTTCGCTACATGAGCTACTCTGCCGACCACCTTCTGCATTGTGTTTGTTGATATGTGTTTTCTGGTTAGGAGAGCAGCCAAACAAGAGCGTGTCTCTTGTATTTTACGGTGTGGTATGGTGAGGAGGTTGTTTTTGGTGTCAATGTGTATCCCCAGCCATGTGACTGCTGGTGCTGGGCCCTGTAGTTTCTTGACTGCCACGCTGAGGCCTAGGCGAGAGAACAGTTGCATTGCTGTTCTCATATATGCTTGCACTGTCTCAGTATCCTGGCCGAGGAGGAGCAGGTCATCTAGATACATGAATGTTTTTATGTCACGTCTTTGCAGGGCCCTGACGATGAACATTGCCACCGACTGCATGACATACGCCGATGACCTGGCGCCAAACGGGAGTACCTTGTCCACGTAGAAACTCTCGTGCATTCTGATTACTGTAAGGGGCCAGTTAAGGGGGCATATAGGAAAGTGTCTATAAGCCCTTGATAAGTCTATTACTGCTAGTGCCTTGACTGAGGTGTTCTTGATATATTCAACAGCATTGTCCACATTTGGAAGATTATGGTATGCAGGCTTGGAGTTGTATCGATTCTTAATAATATATTTGTTTACCCCACCCTCCGGGTACGAGAAGTCCACGATGATTCTTCTTTCGCCCGGGTCTGACTTGGGCCTAGTCATTAGTGGGCTGACGTGTGTCCAGGGCACAAAGGGTGGGGAGTGATAAGGGCCTTCCACCGTACCATGTCTCTTCTCAGTGTCTATGTATAGTTTTATGCTATTGGGGTGTTGCTGTGCCGACATGTGATTCTGTATTTCTACTTGTCCAGCGGGCCCCCTGTATACTGAAGAGGGAAGCCGTATTTTACCCCATTCATTACCATCTCGTCGTCAGCATGGCCCATGAGTTCTTTTTCCCATTCTTTGTGTATTAATGATGTTTGAATCTGGATTTTGGCCTTCTTCCAGTTCGGGGCGTTCAATTTTTTGACAGTCATGTATATATTTGCCATGTTTGCATCCATAGCATGGTGCGGGGTGGGCCAGTTATCATATGAATCGAATGAAGCGTTTTGGCCTACCTGTTGTTCGTCTGTTATTGTTATGCCCGTGGGGCTTGTATCCAGTGCTGATGCATGCTGTGTATTGCTATCTGAGATATCCTCTATCTCCAGGTTCACACTGTGCTTGTAATTGAGAGTTGCCCTGCGATATAGATTCCGTGTTGATATCTGGGGGGCGTGGCGCCCGCATGGTGTTTGTGTTTAGTACGGGCACCGCGGTATTGTTGTTGTCACATGACCGCTTGCACTGGCTAGTGTGCGTACATGTGTCGAGCGTCTTCTGTAACGCGCCGTTGCTCTTGTTTTGTTCGCTTGCTTGCACAACTGTCTGAGATGTAGCAGGTTCAGCCTTATGCATTATTGTACATTCAATTTTGTTTTTGTTTTTGTCATTATCTTCAGTTCTTATGTTAATTTCACTTTCCGCTAGCTGCGAGGCCGAGTGTTGTTGCTGTTGGTCGCCATGACAGCTTTCTCTTACCTTGTGGAGCAGATGCGCTTTAGTGGGCGTGGTGTTGCTTCTCGCCCGATGACTCCCGCGTGCTAGTTTTTTGAGCTACCTTCGGCATGTGCTGGCTTTTTGTAGAAGCCAGGTCCTTTCTTCTGATAACCCGAGTCATTGTGCATCTTTGACTGGGCTGCCTTCTTGTTGTTACATTCCCGGGCAGTGTGACAGTTCTCCCTACCTTTGATTGCATAAAAGCAGTATCCGCAGGCATGTATCAGGGTGACCTCGCCTGACACATGCGGGGACTGCTTCATGCACGTATCGTTATTATACGTTGGGCATGGTGCTCTCTCCGCCGTAATATCCTGTGTTTGCTTTTCCAGTTTTCCTGGACACCAGGCTAGTTTTGATCTATATTCGGCGAAGGTGGCCGTATCCTGCCACCTCGCCTGTCTCTCCAGCACCAAATCAAAACACGCCTTGGTCCATGCATGGGTGTGTTGCCACTGGCACACCGAGGCATCCTCGGCAACATTAGCTAAGTGCTGTAATTTATGCCAGTGCTTGGTGTTTTCCTTCACATTGCTCATAAGCATTCTTGCAAAACCACATGTGTATTCCTGCATTGTAAGCTCTTTCTTACTCAATTTTATGCAACTGGCCATGTCGGGGGGGAGGGAGGTCTCCGGGGCTTCAAAGGGTAGAGCCCTACCTTTTCTATCCGTGGACGTTGCGTACTGTGCTCGCATCGCCTTTCGTACCATCCTAGAATTCTTGTACTTCCTATTCAAATCCCTTGGATTTGGTAGAGAGTCATCTGAAGAATCAGATGAGGACGATGATGAGGAGTGGGCGGGGCCCCTACTCCTCCACGTGTGCACTGGGTGGCGTTTTGGCAGCTGTGACTTCTCGCCGTCGCACTTGCACTTGCGTTTTCTTTTACGGGAACCACCCCAAGGAGGTGACTCCGCAAAGTCGTCGCTAGAATCCATGATTATGCTTTTCTTAGACTTCTTACCTGTCTTTTTCTTTTTCTTCTTTCTCTCCGGTGTTGAGTGACCAGAGGATGAGTCGGTCTCCGACTCGCTCGAGTCCGACTCCGTCTCCGAGTCTGAGTCAGACGATGACGATGGAGGCTGGGGCTGCTGGTCGCCCTTTGGGTCGCCCTCTGACCCTGTCCTCTGGGTGAACCCGGGAGGAGCCTGGGAAACCTTTTTTGTGTCTGGGTTCTCACGTTGGTTGTCTTGGCCTGCATTGGTATCGTTCTCCTTGGATCCTATTTTTTGGCATAGCTTATTGAAGGCCTCTGCCATTAATTGATACGGGTCTGGCTGTTGTACTTTATCCTTTTTCTTTGTTTTCCGTGCAGGTTTCTTTACTGGCTTCTTTTTGGCGGTTTTTGGGGTTTTCTTGGCCACTTTTCTTGGCGTCCTCTTCGTCTTCGTAGGGGACAGCTTAGTTGCGCTCTTGGTCTTTTTAGTGCGTCTCTTGGGTCTTTTTGTCTGATTTTGCTCCTCTGTTGGCGTAGGAATAGCGTTTTCGGTTCCATTTGCGTTCTCAGTTTGTCTCTCAGGTTGATCTGTTTCGACTTGCTGATCGTTTTCTTTTGTAACCTTAGCTTCTTTCCTCGTTTGAGCCATTTTGCTAGAAGAAAATTTGTTCACGTGGTGACTCGCTGAGGACCTAGTGCAGAAAGAGGTCGAGTGTCTGGTGCTATATGGAATGATGGGGGAGGGGGTGGTGCCTCCTGTGTGCCCAGCTAGAGGGCACTCCTGCTCAATGCCTGGGAATTCAATGAATTCCCTAACTCATGTCCAGTACAGAGTGTGTCAAGGTTTGTTGTGTCCGCGACATTTTGCTTGAGACGCGACAATTTCGATGATCAACCTATGATCTACTAATCCCCAAAATGAACTTCAATAAACAATCTATATAATACTTGATTCTCGGGGGGAAGGTAATTTCAATTGTAGATCGATTTGATGTAAATATGTAGACAGCTTGGCTGAGTCATTAGGCCTCGCCAACTGTCGTGGCTTTCATGTTAAGCTAATAAGATAATATCTGTAGACACACCTAGAAACATGTGAAGATTAGGTAATTACACAGTCTGGTATATGAACCTTTAACGGTTATTACTAAGCATGAATATCCGTAATATTCAGTACATAATATATTCATAATATTTCATATTATAAATTCATATTTAATAATACCTTACGTCATGTTGCGTAACATTATATAATCATTTAAAAGCATTTGATCATCGAATTATGAGTATGACAAATCTAATAATCCTTCATTTCAGACTTGCGCACTTAGTCATATTCTACAGTACAAATACTCTACAAAATGTACATTATGCCATTAACAACTGAGAAACTGGTTTCCTCGGCCAAGTTAAACATCATCCCAAGAAAGAACTTAAGCCATAACTGGGAATATTATCCATTTTTGTAGCATTGCTACACATTTTCATTGGAACTATTTTCTTACCAGCCATAGTAGACAATCAGTGCCGGAGAAGCCATCTAAACCATAGGAGGAAGGGCGGAGATGAGATTCCTGAAGATTTTGATGGAGGTGACCGGCCAAACCTACTTAGAGAATTGTATTATATTAATACTCAAGAAATTTGGACGGTAAATGAACAAGAAATAGCAAATTGAAATTGATTAATTATCTGATTGTTTGTTTTGTAGAAGCTTTATAGCCTATATGTTGCACTCGCCTATATTATGCAGATTGTATGTACGGAGTGAGACTTTTTGGTTACAAACCTGAATTGGACTGTAGGTAGAAGAGATGCGTCGGTGACGGTTTTTAAATCATGTATTGTTCTTAATATATTCTTGTATTTTTGTATCCTTGGTAATAATAATAATTAGCTTGAACTACGAACAAGACTGGTAAAATATATGTAAATAATGATCATGAATTATTGATATTCTTTTTTTTTTTAAATATTTTTATTGGCCTTACACATTTAACAAATAATAATGATTAAAGTGATGAAAAAAACGCATAACTGACAGCGCAGTTATTTTTCATGCGTTGCCCTTATATTAGATAAACACATAGGTAAGGATCACCGATCGATGGTACATATTGTGTCCTGTTGTCGAATATGTTGGTTCAGACTCATCAAATTAAGTTTGAAAATATAACCATTACTACACTAATTGGTATAATCTCTTAAACCATTACAAAAACTCAGTCAGAGCTCATACTGACTTAGCTCCCTTATTTTTCAGGGAAGTACATTAATCACATTACCAAGTCATTACAAGTTGTCATATCCACGAATATATATAGCTAGTGGGTCTAATTTAGGCATACGAAACGTTTCGCTATCTCACCGCGAGGATAAAATCCGGGCCAGGCTAAAAGAAAACATATCAATTATCATTGTGTACAACAAGCGATTCTCTGTAGCTGTTCATGAGTGCTGTTTCAACGTTCTATAATCAACAATTGTTTTGAATTCGGTGCCAATTCATTCCATTCTCGCTTACCAATGTAAACAATCGATCTTTTAAATCGTTCGGTATTAGGTCTGGGTAATAGCAGATTTGGGGCAATATCATTTCGTAGTCCTAATTCACGGTTCAAAATTCTGTATGGTGTTTATGGGTCAGATTTTTAGAAAATGTACAATTCTCTTCCACCAATCCTCTCAAATAACCCACATTTAAGAAAGAAATGAGCTTCAAAATGCAGTTTAACATAGCAAAATAGATACTTTAAATCAACAAGATACCAAAATTAATATACCCATATACCCGGTACTCATCATTTTTCAGCCCATTAATTTAGCAAAAATTCCTAAATGTGTAGAGCTGCCAATTGTACATTTTCTGAAAATCTGACCCTTATGTACCAATGACAACGTGGCAGCTTTTCTTCTATACTCCAAATTTAGTTAGTGTTATATTAGTGTCAGCGACGGCTGAGATACAGTGTACCTGTTACATAATGTTTTTCGCTGAATAAAAATATTTAAATACAAATACCTTTGGCGCTGGGGAGATGGACACATCGGCGGGCCGTTTGGTGTGTCTGGCGGCGGTCATCATGCTCTCACAGGGGATTTGGTGGAAGGTTCCGTCAGTCTCAAGGATGGCAGGCTTTTGCTGACTGGTATAGGGTCGTAGTCAGAGCCTATAAATTACCGAACAAACAAAGGGGTGAGTGAGAGCTAGTGAGTGAGTGAGTGAGTGAGTGAGATTGGTGGCTTTACGCCCTTATCAACACTTTGAAGTGTTATAGCAAGGGCGGGAGAGCTGAGAGGGAGGCAGTTTATGATCATACCCAGGAAATAGAGATAGAGAAGAATATGTTCTTTTGTTCGCTCAGCTAGCTCTCTGCTGCTTGAAATGTCTCTGACCCGATCGGGGAACGAAGTAGCATATATATATATATATATATATATATAGTTCATGAAGATTCCAGCCACCAGGTGGCGGCACTGAGGCCATTCAAGGTATAGCAATCCACCGTTCTAATTTATAACTACATTATTCTAAATAATACACTCCATAAGAATTGTGACAATGAATAGTGTTTACCAGAAGCTAAAATCTAATTTAAAGAGTTACATTGGATAATTTCCTTGGGAATCAATTTATGAGAATTTGGCGCATGTATGACACTGGAGAGTGTCTTGTTTTAATATTTGTATTCAGCAAATACAAAATTGAAGAGGTCTGGCCACTGTTAACAAAATGGTGTTGATGCAAAGTCGATGCCAAGACGATCGAATTGCTGGAGATATCAGCACAGCGTCCGTCAGTTCCATGAATATACCAGCGACGTGTAAGAAGTAGCCAAGAACCAAAGGCTTGATCATATTATCCGACTAGTTTCATGAAATAGAATATTTGGAATATGAACATCAAATTCGTAGGCTTTAGAGATCATTTGAAATGATAAATATATATATGTGTGTTGTATATATGGTTATATACGTTTATATCGAGAACGCAACATGACTGTACAACCGGAAGTGCTCGCTGCTTGGCAACACCCAACGCACCAAACTTGAACATTGAACTCTCACTGTAAAGCTGTCATTCAGTCGGTGAAGCCCGTTTTAGATATATGAATGTCGTTCTGATCTTTCCATGTTCTGACGTTACATTATATATTACAACGTTTCTGGTTTTGTAAAGCTATACGCGACCGGATTTCATGCATTGTTAGAAGTATCTCGAGACTCCATATATTGTGTGTTACTACTATTCATCATTTCTATATATTCCAACTGGCGCTCACGATTCATGCTTGAATAATATAAGTTTATGAGGGATCGAGGGTTTCGGATTGAAGCAACCAGATTTTGTAAAGTTATAAGGGACCAGATTTGTTCTATTGTTAGAATAGTGGATCCATAGAGGTAGTAAAAAATAGAAAGCTGACAAAGTAATTCATTTTCAAGTTGTTTATTCAGATTTATTCATTGTCCGCGGTAGGTTTTGCTACAGGTAAATCTTCATTATCCAACTGGCATTTAAGGGATCGGCGATTGAAAGTTCTGATTTTGCAGTAGTAGTTATAGAAAATAGTAAGCGCTATAGTGTATACCGGAATTTATACTTTTAAAAAGATCAAATTAATTAAAACATGTATAGAACATGTGTGATGAATCTGCTGATATGAACTGGGATAGTAATAGTAGCACACTGAAGAATCCATGTTATTGAAGTATTCAAGAGATAAGATCCACCAGAATATACATCATAGGTTTGCAGCAACAAGTCACCAAGACTGCATCTGCTGTCCGGTTTGTCAAACAGGGTAGCTAGCCGCTGGGATGATACCCTCCGTCCGAGTCCTGTTGGCAGCAAACATCAAAGCGGGCGGGAGACGAATCGTACCATCCTTGCCGATGCCAACGGGACTCAAACAGAGCTGTAGCACTCACTAGCTGCAGTCCGGAAGGCATGTTCTGGTAACCATGTATTGTGTGGATCGACATAGGAGTACCATTGCTGCAGAGATAAAACAACAACAGTGAAATTTCGAAATAAAAACCATTGTGATTTAAGCCATTGGATATATCAAGTAGATTGCCAGGTAAAATGGGGCCCCAACTCACGCCCCACTTCTATGGCAGCCATCCATAACTGTGCATCAGATTGAGTGTCTATTTACGGAAGGTGACATGCTATCAATATGGACCCGACCAGGGGGAATATACTAACTAATAACTAGAAATGATTATCCCCTTTAAATTAATACCTTTTACCAACATACACCTGTCTGATGAAACTGCTTTATGTAGCCTGGAAAGTCAAATTATATTAATTACCAAAAAAGAATACCTGTCCGATGAACCTCGACGTAGCCTGGAGAAGTCAAATTATATTAATTACCAAAACACTTACTATATTGGTGACTTGACCCTATCAAGAGGGCGACAGAGCCAAGTAACAAGTTAAGCTAAGTTAGACCTCTTACTCACATACACCTGTCTGATGATTCTACCCGACGAGAAGGGGGAAGAGAGGGGGAGAGAGGAGAAGGGGAAAGAGAGGGGGAGAGAGGAGAAGGGGAAAGAGAGGGGGAGAGAGGAGATGACGAAAGAGAGGGGGAGAGAGGAGATGACGAAAGAGAGGGGGAGAGAGGAGATGACGAAAGAGAGGGGGAGAGAGGAGAAGGGGAAAGAGAGGAACAACAAACAAAAGGGGTGACAGAGCCAAGTAACAAATTAAGCTAAGTTAGACAACTAAAATGAATACCTATTACTAACATACACCTGTGATGATTCTGCCCGATGTAGCCTCGGCGTAGCCTGGAAAGTTACATTATATTAATTACAAAAAAAAAATATTATTAGGACAAAATGAATACACAATACTAGATTATATTATCAACATGGGCCCGACCAGGGGGAATATACTAACTCTAACTCTAACTCTAACAACTAGAAATGACTCACATCTTCCCCCCAGTGTAGGCTGGAACGCTCGCAGGTCTCAGGAAGGAAATCCTCCACCTGTGAAACATCCGAGCCATTATCCACATGAGAGTCAGTGAAGTCATCCCATTCCAAACTTTCATCTAAATAAATACACAGTACTAGAACCTACCTAGCCGTCTGCTCTAAATTAATACCTTTTACCAAAAACCAATTATACACATGACTGATGATTCTGCTCGACGTAGCCTGGAAAAGTCAAATTATATTAATTTCCAAAACACTTACTATATTGGTGACTTGACCCTATCAAGAGGGCGACAGAGCCAAGTAACAAGTTAAGCTAAGTTATACCTCTTACTCACATTTACATAAACACTTACTATATTGGTGACCTGACCCTATCAAGAGGGCGACAGAGCCAAGTAACAAGTTAAGCTAAGTTATACCTCTTACTCACATTTACATAAACACTTACTATATTGGTGACCTGACCCTATCAAGAGGGCGACAGAGCCAAGTACCAAGTAAAGCTAAGTTAGACAACTAAAATAAATACGTCTTACTAACTTACACCTGTCTGATGTACCTCGGCGTGGCCTGGAGAAGTCAAATTATATTAATTACCAAAAAAAATTATCATTAGGACAAAATAAATACCTATTACCAACATACACCTGTCTGATGAAACTGCTTTACCTAGCCTGGAAAGTCAAATTGGGACAGACTCACATCTTCCCCCCAGTGTAGGCTGGAACGCTCGCAGGTCTCAGGAAGGAAATCCTCCACCTGTGAAACATCCGAGCCATTATCCACATGAGAGTCAGTGAAGTCATCCCATTCCAAACTTTCATCTAAATAAATACACAGTACTAGAACCTACCTAGCCGTCTGCTATAAGAACAAACCTATTACTAACATACACCTGTCTGATGAATTTGCTCGACGTAGCCTTAATAAAGACTTTAGTTAAATCAAGTTACCCTTAGTGTGGAACACCTTCCAAACAATTTAGAATATATATAGAATCAATCTGATGGCTGTATAGCTGAACCTCTAACCCTCAGAGAGGGCACCCGGCAAATATCCAACCTCGCAATCTGAAAAAAACCCGCGGCCACCCAGAACCTTACAAAGGATTCCACTTTCCCATTAGCCACTTAATGGAGGGGGAGGGGGGGTGTACTAACTATAATGTGTATGGAGGACCCCCCAACCCACCTATGAATCCCTTTCCCTTTCTCGAAGACCCTTTTAAATCCCAACCTAAAATACATCCCAATCCCGGTCTGATTCCCGAAAAGGTGAAATGGGGGGAGAGAGGAGAAGGGGAAAGAGAGGGGGAGAGAGGAGAAGGGGAAAGAGAGGGGGAGAGAGGGGGAGAGAGGAGATGACGAAAGAGAGGGGGGGAGGAGATGACGAAAGAGAGGGGGGAGGAGATGACGAAAGAGAGGGGGCAGAGAGTAGATGACGAAAGAGAGGGGGGGAGAGGAGATGACGAAAGAGAGGAACAACAAAAGATGAATGCATTCATTTAGGAACCAAGAAAAACGAGAACATTATCAACCGAGAACAACAATTAATGCAATACCGAATATACTCATACTACCGAGTATTCACCAAATTGCAGCCTAATTTAGCAGAATTTACTAAATGTGTACAGCTGCCGTATATTTTATGGAAATCAGACCCCCCATAGCAGTGGCACGTTCACCAACGAGCTCGTCCACTCCTAGAAGCAGCATCTGAAGTGTTGCACCATATTGCTGAATAGGTAAATACTCCATTAACAACAATTGGTCGATCGTAAGATCAAGTCGGGATCCAAAACATACCAGATCCCTACTTATCATAACCCAGTTATATAATATAATATATATACTCCTATAGGAGTGGGTGTGGGTACTACCTATAATATAATAAGTAGAAATAAGATGCCAAGATGCATCCAAGTGCGTCCTTAGGGCTCCAGAGGGGGGGTATCTAATGTTTCTTGTCGGTCAAAAAACAGCAGTGTCATTTGTCACTAAGAAAATTAGTGACCACTCTAGGTCCAGACCCTCAGATCAGATAAGAATGGGAATTAAGCCTAATTTAGCAGAATTTACTAAATGTGTACAGCTGCCGTATATTTTATGGAAATCAGACCCCCCATAGCAGTGGCACGTTCACCAACGAGCTCGTCCACTCCTAGAAGCAGCATCTGAAGTGTTGCACCATATTGCTGAATAGGTTTAACAACAATTGGTCGATCGTAAGATCAAGTCGGGATCCAAAACATACCAGATCCCTACTTATCATAACCCAGTTATATAATATAATATATATACTCCTATAGGAGTGGGCGTGGGTACTACCTATAATATAATAAGTAGAAATAAGATGCCAAGATGCATCCAAGTGCGTCCTTAGGGCTCCAGAGGGGGGGTATCTAATGTTTCTTGTCGGTCAAAAAACAGCAATGTCATTTGTCACTAAGAAAATTAGTGACCACTCTAGGTCCAGACCCTCAGATCAGATAAGAATGGGAATTAAGCCTAATTTAGCAGAATTTACTAAATGTGTACAGCTGCCGTATATTTTATGGAAATCAGACCCCCCATAGCAGTGGCACGTTCACCAACGAGCTCGTCCACTCCTAGAAGCAGCATCTGAAGTGTTGCACCATATTGCTGAATAGGTTTAACAACAATTGGTCGATCGTAAGATCAAGTCGGGATCCAAAACATACCAGATCCCTACTTATCATAACCCAGTTATATAATATAATATACATACTCCTATAGGAGTGGGCGTGGGTACTACCTATAATATAATAAGTAGAAATAAGATGCCAAGATGCATCCAAGTGCGTCCTTAGGGCTCCAGAGGGGGGGTATCTAATGTTTCTTGTCGGTCAAAAAACAGCAATGTCATTTGTCACTAAGAAAATTAGTGACCACTCTAGGTCCAGACCCTCAGATCAGATAAGAATGGGAATTAACAACAATTGGTCGATCGTAAGATCAAGTCGGGATCCAAAACATACCAGATCCCTACTTATCATAACCCAGTTATATAATATAATATATATACTCCTATAGGAGTGGGCGTGGGTACTACCTATAATATAATAAGTAGAAATAAGATGCCAAGATGCATCCAAGTGCGTCCTTAGGGCTCCAGAGGGGGGGTATCTAATGTTTCTTGTCGGTCAAAAAACAGCAATGTCATTTGTCACTAAGAAAATTAGTGACCACTCTAGGTCCAGACCCTCAGATCAGATAAGAATGGGAATTAAGCCTAATTTAGCAGAATTTACTAAATGTGTACAGCTGCCGTATATTTTATGGAAATCAGACCCCCCATAGCAGTGGCACGTTCACCAACGAGCTCGTCCACTCCTAGAAGCAGCATCTGAAGTGTTGCACCATATTGCTGAATAGGTTTAACAACAATTGGTCGATCGTAAGATCAAGTCGGGATCCAAAACATACCAGATCCCTACTTATCATAACCCAGTTATATAATATAATATACATACTCCTATAGGAGTGGGCGTGGGTACTACCTATAATATAATAAGTAGAAATAAGATGCCAAGATGCATCCAAGTGCGTCCTTAGGGCTCCAGAGGGGGGGTATCTAATGTTTCTTGTCGGTCAAAAAACAGCAATGTCATTTGTCACTAAGAAAATTAGTGACCACTCTAGGTCCAGACCCTCAGATCAGATAAGAATGGGAATTAAGCCTCAAAAGCCCTGACGATGTGTGTGACTAAGGTGATTAACCCTGCAACGCAACGCAGAAGCGGACCGCCGCGAGGGGTACCCCTATTTCCGACGCGCGGGAAGAAACGCAACCGGCATACAAAGCTGCAAAGATAAATAGATAGTGATTAATTACATTTTATGTCAAGAATATTGGAGAATTTCAAAATTTCAAAATTTCAAAATGTAAACGAATTGAACTTACCATTTTATAGTGGCCATATTAATAATTAGTGATTAGTACACATATATACAAAAGTGTCAAAATAACTATATTAAATTTCTTCCAAAAGGATTCAAAATAGGAGTGGGGGTGGGATATTTACTATTTAGCCGAATAATAGATTCTACAAATGTAAATATAAGTGTGGTTTGATATGAAGAGATGGACACTAGTCCATATACCGTTTATTTAAATGGAGAATAGATTTACAAACATTTAAAGAATTCAAGGCATTCTCCACAGATGCATTTCTGAATAAGACATCCAAAATAAATTGAAAATTCTGGCTTTAACTTTGATTATGTATGAAATGATTACAAATTTTGCAGTTACTATCCAAGTGACCTGTGATTCTCATGAGCTTTAGTGTGTTCGTGAAGACTACCCGAAGTTGACCAGCAGCAACATCAGACTTTTCATGCGTATTGAAGCAAATACCATGATACACCCGATAGGTATGTTTCAATTCAATAGATCTCTTTTTTTTTTAATGGCAGGAAATGTCATGAGGCATCTCCCACCAACTTCCCCAAAAAATTAAAAAAAAAAATAAAAGCCCCGTTTTTTTTTCTTTCCACCACCCAGGTAGTCGTGATACAGCAGGCCCCCGCCCCCCCCCCCCCCCATGAAATAATGAAACTTGGTGGTTACAAACTTCATAGCCCCCTCTTTCGCCAAATGGCGAGACAGTGAAGTCAGTTTCATCCAGAGTTTCAAGGTTGTAATACAACCAAATTATAAAGGATCAATTTTGCCCATGAGATCTATTTCATGAAACATAGTATGAGGTCATCACAATACCGAGACTGCAACAACACCACTCCCAAGAACATCTGTGCCAACTGAACTTATTTCCAGGCATGCCAACGTCACACGCATACATGAAACACATTCATCTCGAATTGGGAAACATAATTTAACCATTAATATGAGGGAGTGGGATTTAACCGTGGTTATAGGAGACTACAAGTAGATATATTATGTACAATTTTGAATAATATCTAATCTACCATGGTATATACGAGATGACTAGCTATAGAAGCAAGCACCTCCTCACCAACCATATATATACCATGGGGGGAGGGTGAAACCATTAATATGAGGGAGTGGTTATAGGAGACTACAAGTAGATATATTATGTACAATTTTGAATAATATCTAATCTACCATGGTATATACGAGATGACTAGCTATAGAAGCAAGCACCTCCTCACCAACCATATATATACCATGGGGGGGAGGGTGAAACCATTAATATGAGGGAGTGGTTATAGGAGACTACAAGTAGATATATTATGTACAATTTTGAATAATATCTAATCTACCATGGTATATACGAGATGACTAGCTATAGAAGCAAGCACCTCACCTCACTAACCATATATATATATACCATGGGGGGGGGGGGGGGTAGATATGCATTAACAGGATTTTTTGTATAACTTTATAAATTTAACAAGTAAAACATATATATACAATTTTATAAATGTAACAAGTAAAACATATACAATTTGATAATTTGAAAGTGACACTTGAAAGGGTTAGTAGTAACATTTTTTTTGGTATTTTTGATTTTTTGATTTTTTTGGATTTTCGCTTGGATTTTTGATTTTTGATTTTTTTTTTTTTTGGCGGGGGTTGGGAAAGCAAAGAGGAGAAGAAGATGAAAAAACTGAAGGAAAAAACGAAGGAAAAAAAAAAGAAAAAAAAGAAAAAAGAAAAAAAAAGGTAAAAAATAGAAGAAAAAAGAGGAGAATAAGAAGAAAGGAGACGAAGAGGGTTAGTGGTTAAGTTAGTTGGTGTTAGGGTTATGTCGGAACGTTCAAGTGCTTGGGACAGACTCACATCTTCCCCCCAGTGTAGGCTGGAACGCTCGCAGGTCTCAGGAAGGAAATCCTCCACCTGTGAAACATCCGAGCCATTATCCACATGAGAGTCAGTGAAGTCATCCCATTCCAAACTTTCATCTAATCCCACGAAGGTATCTTCGAACGAGCAGGGAAAGCAAGGATAATATGAACGAAGGACGGAAAAATCGGCCTGGGACGACGGCGGGCTAGAAGGGGCAGGGGAGGGCATGGGAGAGGGACAAAGGAGGTCAAAGTCGAAGGAGGGAGCAGGAAGCTCGAAAGCTTCTATCTCCTCCAGGAGGGAATCCTCTAACTCACTGAAGGACAGCTCAAATTCGCCGTACGACAGTGGCGCAGAGGATGGGGAAAGAGCACACAAGGAGTAGGCATTCATGTTGAATAATGCAGATCTAGATCAGTGTGTGTTCGGGTAGGACTGTCTGCGGAGGTAGGACAAGTCTGGCACAAACCCTGAAATAAATGAAAAGACCAAACTAAATATCCATGATCGACTCAATACTGGAAGGTATTTAACATATTCATTCTATGAAGTAATTGTGAAATCCTTAGTATACTCTCTCCAGACAAAGAAAAACAACCAAGAGCACTTAAAAGCTCATCATAAGAGTAAAGTAAATCCATAACGTATAATAGGAATAGTAAGATCTCGGATAAAAACTGACAAACCCAATATTGGGATCATTCCTTTTTAGATGTGGTATAATTTAAGTTCCATAACAGTCATAGGAATGCAATTAAATTTGCAAACTAGATAGGAAGTACATGTTGTAATGGAATACAGAACAGTGACACAATAAAGCATTTGGGAAAAAAACATATATGAAGTAAAATATAACTGAAAAAGAAAACAAAACTTTCATATATTAGCTCGGCTACATGAAAACGGATGAAATATGTGATGCGTTACAGGGAAATGAGTCATAAGTCATATGGGCGCCCAATGTAAGCAGAACAAAATACCTAGGCCTACCCTGGTAGCAACACATGGCCTACCACATGGTAGCAAGATATTGAGGACTGCATAAAACTATCCTGTGTTAACTAGTAGCAATTCCGAAACCAAAATATAGCTCGGCTTTGCTTGACGCCGATCTGACCAGTCGGTTCTAAAATCATTGAATTCAGGCATTTATTTCATTTGAGAACAATTAATTGCCTCACTAGATAAATGCAATTAATTAAGGCGAAAATGAACTGAAAAAAGATTTTCCACTTTTCCTACCAATTATTTGAATTGATATTGACCTGTTCACGTCATTGTGGGAATAACATAAATTTAGAACAGAATAATTTTTGAGAGCTACATTTTTATAGAACATCAATCACCACATATCCTATCACAAAACATATTAGAAAACGCATCGGTGAACAAGAACCGACGTACTTCTATTACTCCCCAGTGAATGAATTAAATAAGGGCAAAGACAATTTGTAAAATAAATGAAACAGAATTAGAATCCTATCGATATTCTATCAGAAAACGCCACAGTGAACAAGAACTATATCTAAAGTCTATATAGTTCTATTCATTCCAAACGAATGAATAAAATATACATGCAAGTGCATGGATGATATTGGCTTCCGCCTTTACAATGGTGGCACTATGGGGCGAGAAGCATGAAGTCATATACTAAATAAAACTAATGAAAGACATACAATCGATAATTATAGGCCTACCAGAAACACTCGTTAAACAAGAACTATTTAAAGTCTATAGTTCTATTAATTCCAAAACGAATGAAATATACAAGTGCAAAGACAATTTTTAAAATAAAGATAAGGTTTAATTGCCACCAAGGCTTGCACAATGCTAGTATATATAGCTCTGGTTGCATGAATGATATTGACTTCCACCGTTACAATAGGGCGGAAAACATAAGTCCTATACTAAATTTTTAAAAAAAAAATCGATCGATAATTATAGGCCTACCAGAAACTTGTCAAATATAACAAGAACTATATTTAAAGTCCATATAGTTCCATAAATTCCGAACGAATGAATAAAATAATCAAAGGGCAAAAACAATTTGTAAACTAATTATAATAAAAGTTCTATTAATTTCCAATGGTGGCACTATGGAGCGGGCGACATGGGAGTCTATGTCTAGCGGCCATATTGAAAAAAAAACTACAATCGATAATTATAGGCCTACCAGAAACTCGTCAAATAGAACGAGAACTATATCTAAAGTCCATAGAGTTCCATAAATTCCAAACGAATGAATAACATAATCAAAGGGCAGAAACAATTTGTAAACTAATAATAATAAAAGTTTAATAGATTTCCAATGGTGGCACTATGCAGCGGGCAACATGGAGACTTATCGATAATTATAGGCCTACCAGAAACTCGTGAAATTGAAAGAACTATATTTAAAGTCCATATAGTTCTATAAATCCCAAACTAATAAATAAAATAATCAAAGGGCAAAAACAATTTGGAAACTAATAATAATAAAAGTTTAATAGATTTCCAATGGTGGCACTATGCAGCGGGAAGCATGGAGTCATGTCCAGCGGCCATATTGTAAAAAAAATACAATCGATAATAATAGGCCTGCCAGAAACTTGTCAAATATAACAAGAACTATATTTAAAGTCCATATAGTTCTATTCATTCCAAAGAAATGAATGAGTCAAGCGCAAAAACAATTAGCAAAATAATAAAAAAAAATCTATTGATTCCCATCGGTGGTTCCACGATTGGAATTGATAAAGGCAGGCCGCCATATTGGCTTCCACCTTGTCATAGGCGGGAAAAATGGCGTCATATATTATGGCAACCAGCGGACATATTAAAACAAATTGTCCCATCAACAAGCGGCGGTGCACAAGGGAATTTAGAAAAAATATTTCTAAGAAAAACAAGCTTAACCTCAATTCAATCGCAGGCCAATATACACATTAGTTTTATAAGTTCCCAGTTTCATTACTCGGGGACCTTTGTCGCCCAACTTTTAGAAATGCGCATCAAGCTGTATTTTGAGTTTCCTTTTGAGAGGATTGGAGAAGACAAATTGTACATTTTCTGACGCTTTCACCCACATAAAAGTTCCCAGTTGCATTACTCGGGGACGTTGCGCGAGCTTTGCCGCCCAACTTTTAGAAATGCGCATCAAAATCAGAATATTCTACACCTTCATTACAAACATCATACAAGGGTCAGATCGCCAGAAAATGTTTAATTCGCAACTCTACACATTTAGTCAATTCTTCTGAAATCCATTCTGTTATATCAAACTGTATTTTGAGCTTCCTTTTGAGAGGATTGGAGAAGACAAATTGTACATTTTCTGACGCTTTCACCCACATATAAGTGCTATAACAGACAATGATTGTGACACTCCAGGTAGTTGTGTCAATATAGTGCTATATGCATATATCCAGGTATGCAAGCACAACAGAATGATAATAAGTCAATAACTATGAAGCACAGTCATATATATATCACGCACCTAAAACAGAATGACAATTTTCTGGACGTTTCCAGAACCTCCTGCAAAAAATAGTTAGTTAAGACTGACCTTCCTCTCATTATTACAAGGAACAGAATAATGAGAAGTTTTCACCAGCGGCACGCGTCAGGATAACGATCCACTGACTCCTCCTCCCCTCCTGGGGACACGGGCAAACCTAGGGCACCTAGGGGGTCTCCGGGAACACACACATACATATATATATAATCCATGCACACATTTTCTCTTGGTTCTTGATCGCGCTAGTTGTGATATTTCGGGCCTCTTCATGCCTCCCAGGGCAATCAAAGATAAAATCAGCCATATCACGGACTAGGTCTTCCTTCCTTCCTTCTATCGTAGGCGCCGTCAGATCCTCTCTCTACACACACACACACACAGATACACACATAATCAGAATACTTACGAAAAGCTCAGAAAGCACGATTGTTGTTTGTCCAAAGGCCCCTTTTATACCCCCGAGCCTGAGGGCGCTTGACAGAGACCAACCTCAGTTTGGGGTTGAGGTGGGTTGAGTCGGGGTGGGGGGTACTCAACCAAAACCAAAGTGGTCCCATGCTCATTCCCAATTTCATTTTTCTATCCCTGATATATTCTCATTGATTTTTCCTTTTAAAAAGATCTTGGCATCGTAGAATCTCCTTGTTTTAATATAAAAAAAAAATTAAACGTTTTTATTTTCACATACAGACTGAAACATGGCAGAAATGAGACACATCGCTAACATTAAGCGTTCTTCGAGGCCATCTGCTCTAGCTCGATATAATGATGCTAATAGCCTTTACAATAATTACAAACACGGTGAATTCATCAGTATATTAACAAAAATATAAAAATCAGATGTGAATTAAATTAATCACTAGTGGTGGAACAGGATGAGAAGAGTAATAATGAGAGATGAAGGTACATTTCTATATCAGTTAAAGGTAATAAAGAGGTGAGAGTGGAACGAGAGAGAGCTGAGCGATTATCTAATTATCTTTATCAAGAAAAAACTTTTTAATTTGTATTTTAAATATATCATTGTCTTGAATGTTGCGCAGTCTTACAGGTAAATTGTTCCATGTTATAGCAATTTGGTAGTGCAATGATTGCCTATCTGGTTCACGCTTAGGAATAAACAATTCGAGAACAGGAGAGTCATACAATCGTGTCGATCTTATTTCCAAGGGGATATTTGGAGCATTTAATTTAAATAGTTTTAAAAACGCCATTTTGGAGAGAAGGAAACACTCATTTGGTGGAAAGGTCCTTGAAAAGGGGCCGTCGTATTAATTGTTGAACGAGCATGGGAATCTACTTTGTTTTGGAGCGACCTCCCCCCGCCCAACGCACACTCTCCGAGAACCAATCAGAAGATTTGCGTATTGTTGGTTGCCATGTCCACAAGGTTCGTTCCGGTCCATTGATCGCTCCGATCAATGGACCGGAACGAACCGTCGCCCGTCCCTAGATTGTCACAGTCCCCAAGAAAGTGTTATTTGTATTATCATAGTGCAGGATTAAAACTTCACATTCACGCATAGTCTTAGAATTCTCAGTCGAGCCAGTAGTGGCGCTACTAAATAGTGATCATAATATCATAGTAGTGAGTCTAATAAGTAATTCTAATGTGATAGATTTATTTTTGAAAGTTCGTTTAACATAAAATATACAAAATTTAAGGACTTTAGCAAGTCTAGTCTTTCTTCTAGGCACATGCATGATGTCGTAAACAGAACAATCTTCCCATAGTTCTGACTGCGGCAAAAGTGTGAAAACAGATAACTGTCAAAACGGTGGGTCCCGCCGCTGAGGACAATTAGAACAATGTATCCAGGGGCCCGGGGGATTAGGGGATTAGCCAGGCAAGGGCATATGCTTTTTCTACGACGTTATTTTTTCAAACCAGATTTTATTTCGAAACATATTTCACATGCATTTTCAATGAAACGAAAGATTTCCTGTTATAAATGATACTACGTGATTAAATCTGAGATCCATCTGGTCATTTGACTCGAATTAGAGATTAATTAACTAATATTTTTTTTAATCCGTGCTGCTTCTTCCACTCAGTCTAGGCCCAAACTTGAGAGAGTCCCTTCAAATGAAGGGAAAGCCTCTCGCCTCAAACCGCAAAGAGTCATTATAATTCCATTAAGACCGCAAAATGTAATTATATTCCCATTAAAATTCTTATCTGATTTATATATATCGTATTTTTATTCTGAATTCATAGATTACATCGCTTCAGAAGAGGATGCCTGCCTCTCAAATTGAGGTAAATCGGAAACACACCTATTTTTTTGGCCTCACCCTCTCTTCTTCTCCAAACTGCTATCATTATATATGTGTGGCTTTACCTTCGTCGCTAAGTACCTGGTTAGGAAGAAAATTATCTTCTATGTCGACTTTAACCTCTTGGTTATTATTATTATTATTATTATCATATAACGAAGTAATCTCTCCTGTTAACCAGGTACTTAGCGACGACGGTAAAGGTAAAGGAAAACTGAAAATCCTATTGTCTGAATTCAATGTATTATCAATGTATAGCATTCTCTTACGATAGTATTATCTAGGTAAAAGTTGCAAAATTTATATTACAACTGGATATTTCAAAGATTTAAAAATCTCATTTTATAAGAGCTCGGTCGATCATATGCAAGTCCGACCCAAGGACTCATAGAGGAGCAGAGTTTCTATTCTTAGGTGTCGGGACGATCAGGACAAAAAGCAATTGCGATGTCACAATTGTTATAATTATTCATTTATATTCCACATTAAAGATGCATTATCAGCTGTGGAAGATCTTGAAATGAAATGTCTTACCTTTAGATAAACACTCAAAAGCGATCATATGTCCTGGCGAAACGTTTCAAATTATGAAAGACTAATTAAAACTTAATAAAAGTAGCAAATTCCGAATCGATTTTTACTCTGTATACCACTGCACGAATTCTCTATAATAGCCCATTCAAGACAGACGGGGAATGGGGGAACCCTGGCCCCATATATATGCTATTTTATCCATATATATTCTATTTTTATATAGCTTTGGATGACTGCATGGATCTCAAAATAAAAACTTCTGCACCAGTGTAAATGTCAACTCACGGACTGGACACATGGATTTACCGTTCACGATATTGTTTCTGGAAAACGTTCATTTGGTAAGTTTATATTGCTTTCACTTGGCCATTTTTAAAACACCTATATTCAACAAATGACTAAGGGTATAGACTAAATTTGACATAGGAGGGACCAATGTATTATACCGTTTTTTGAGAGTGGAGCATTAGTGAAACCAGAGTTGTACATAATGTACGTTGGTATATATACCACTAGGCTACTGTAGCCTATGTCTTATTATGTTATGACTGCTGTCACTCTCCTGTCACTATTTCTTATGATTTGATGCCGTCTTTTAGAGATAAATTGTACCTAAGTAGTTGCCTCTTTTTTCATTTAGTACATATGGTTCGTTCACGTACAAATTCCAACCCCAAAATTACCATTTGCGATGCAGCGAGGGTTTCAGAATTACAAGCTACTCGGTTGGCACAACTGAAGGTAGAAGAACTTTTTCTATACTAAATGATATATAAATATACTAAAAAGGAAAGGTCTGAGAACATAGTTCATGCAATTTTAAAATATCCAATAGTTTTGTAGCAATAAGCATAAATATTCAAACATTATTTTGGCGCAAGGAACATGGGTTTTCTTTCCTTTTGAATTACAATATTTTAATTGCACCAATTAGCATTTCTTTAACAAATAATCAATATCGAATTATGTTATTTAAGGCCCTCATTTCCATATATATATAATAGGGTGCGACAAGATCGCCTCCCGAACGCCCGAGACGTGTTGATTTTGGCGTCGGGCAGGTAGATTTTTAATCTACACGTCCTTGGACGGGTAGATTCTTGGAATAACAATAGTGTACCATTTCCTATTTCCAAAGTATTTAATTTTCCCAGACCTACCGGCACTAAAAGCTATAACATTGATCGTCATTTCTTTGAATCTCCCCCTGTGGTGACCCTTTTCAAGGCTATCCAGGCCTTGAATTAATTTATTTTCTCAAATTCAAAGCTACAAGTCCCCTCCCTACATTTTAAACTAATTTCCCTTCTCCCTCCCGACCTCTCTCTCTCTTCCCTCTCCTACCAACATTGAGGTCCCAGGCATGTAACTTAGTTTCATTGTCAAAATTTAAATTGATACTGATGAGCCCTAGGAAATTTAACTTTCTTTTTTTCATAATAAATTTTTCCAATTTCGAAATCGTATTTCTCCATTACGAATATTGAAGAGATAAATAACATTATGTTAACTTAATGCCTTCTTTGGATTTAATGCATTTGATTACATTTATCTTCGAGTATGTGTTTAATAATTATGTTGATGTACGTATTACTTGAATATATAGGTAAATGTGTGCGATTTTGGACTTACTTCAAGATTAAAATAATAAAGAAAGTTATTATTCAACAGATTTACTATTAAACAATATTGATGATATATAGGGAGTCTCAAATATCATAAAGATGTTATGTAAATGTTTAGGCTAAAGGTGGTCTGAAACTACTGGGCAGGTGGAATTTTGAGGTGGGCAGGTTGATTTTAAATTAACCTGCCCGGGGGCAGGTTGATAACTTGGATCTTGTCGCACCCTGTAATAAATATAATATAAAATTAAATAATGATGTAAGGTAACAAGGGGGAAATCCCTGTGAAATCTTTGGTTGAGAGACGATCCAATGCCCGCCCATTCGGCGCGCACCGATTGAATAATACACCACTTCTTTGGCGACGTTGAGTATAAAAAACAAACCCAGTATTCTAGTTGCCTACTTTGTTTAAGATACTAGCATTAGCCATATTATACATGGGTCAGATTTTATGAAAATGTACAATTGGCAGCTGTGCACATTGCGTAAATTCTGCTTTATTAGACTGAAATATGGCCAATACTAGGTAAATTTGAGTATACATATTCGGTATTGCACTGATTCTAGCAATCTGTTTGGTTAGGTTGAACTGTATTTTGAACTTTATTTTCGTCTGAAATTTGGGTTATTTGAGAGGATTGGTAAAGGCGAATTGTACATTTTCTGAAAATCCGACCCACATTAACCAACCGTATTCTGTAAGGGACGTAACATGCGATTTCAGAACTAGCTTGGCAACGATTTCATCAATATAATTTCTGATCCTAGCAAACTGATTCACTTTGGCTTGAACAATTCCTCTCATACGTATGAAGTGGTCATTAAAGCTCAGAAATTGGTTGATGGTATAACCTAAATATTTCACCACCTTAGCTTTTACAGTGCCATTTATATAAATATTTCTATATTTCCCAGGTTACTAAGATCCACTTTATAATTAATATACACAGTAAATTGTATTTTATCAAAAATGTGTAAGGTAAATTAATTTAATGCATGAGATGGAGAATGGAAACAATTCAATTATGAAATGCATAATATTTACTGGTCCACAGTACGAATGGTTGATGGTTGGCCCCATTCTCTCTGGTCTTTGTTCTTTGGTCTCGTTTCGAACAACAAATGTACAACTATAGCTAATTACTACATGTGTTTTGTGGATTTTCTTATCTGAGCCCTGTAGAAGCATAAACGTTGCCAAAGCAAAAGAGCTAGATACTCGAATATTGAAATAATTAATAAATAACTATAATAATTTCTATGTATTTTATTAACAGTTGAGAAATCTGATATACACAGTCTAGAGAAATTCAAATACACATTTTTGTTATTATCAATTTTTATCAAATACACCTTTTCCCTACAAATTCTCAGAATATGATTTTGAATCTGTGTATGCTATACCCTTTTGGGGGACGTTGACAACGAAGTAGATCAAACAATCTTTCATAATGTACAAACTCCTTGATTATCTCATCATTTAAAATGCCTACTTACATTTCCATGAAACATTAATTGTCGGTCGATTCTCATGAAACTGTTCCAAATAGGTATTTTTTCTAAAGGTAATTGAAATGAAATTGCTAGTATAGATGCCCCACACCTTACTCTTCTGAAAATTGTTGGAAATATACCCTGAAATATGTGTCATGGACGGTGATGGTCACAAAAATATTTATCGTCATTTCATTCATTTATAGAAAAATCAAATTATTATCATTTCACATGATTCCAAAGAGGAAAGCATGCCCTTTCGAATGGCATATGGGAAACATACCTAGACCCATGAGATTATATGAAAATCAATGCAGACATACCGTCACGGGCGTGCGAGGGCCATCATAGACCGGTGATGGACATAATTCTTCCCCATTTTGGAAACTTAAATCTTTAGATTAATTAAAGTTTAATTTTTCATGAGTTTAAATAAAAATAATGTCCCCTCGTGTGCCTTAGTCAAACGTTATATCTGTCTGAAAATGTCCCTGGTATTGAATTACTCAAAGTATTACTAGAATTTAATATTTCAGTACATCTAGATTCAAATAACCCCTAAAATATGTAATATCTTCTCATCACGTTGTACAATTAAATACCCCCAAAGTGTGCAACTATTTCACAGTAAGCACCTCACCATTCTGAATTAGCAATTCCTATCATACACAATTTGATGTGCGGATAATACCGGGATGATATTATTGTCTCTATTACTATTTATGTTACAATTACAAGCATCCCCCCCCCCCCCCGAAAAAAAACTTGTTAAAACTAGGAGTGAAATGGTGCATTTAAGGGTCATTTTTACATCATATTCAATGAGAAGCAATTGCATTTACATATCTATCACATGAGTGCTGGGTCAATAGCCTGGAATATTAAAGGTAGATGCATGAAGATGCATGTATTTTTCATGTAATTCCTTCCTAAGAACATAATAAAACTCACAATACTCTTCTGGGTGATTCTCATTGAAGTCTTGCATTTCGTGTCCCACAACTTTATTGTGATAGAAATACTGTCCCCCTAGTTGGATTAGATATCCCAGACCGTATTGAGAACTTAGAGGTCATGAGAATTCATTTGGTATGCACATTATATGGGCAATTCATAAGAGTTCCTTAATTATTTTATAGGTGTCTGAACATGGGAAACACACCCACAATGGCATGTCACACATGATAAAAAATAAAGTCAAAATGCTGCTGTATGATGTAAAATCTGACATTGATTCTACAACAAGTGCTAAAAATGATAGATATAATGAGAGATTTTCGAAGATAAAACTTAATGGAAAAAAATGTTTTCAAACATGGGCCATTGTTCAGATGAAAAATGTCCCGGGGTTTTGGTGTCCCGTCCGCCACGGCCCCTTAATGGACCCCTTACTGTCACTTAATGCATCAATTTTAGCTGAATGAAATGTTTTTAGGTTCGTGAAAAGGCAATTTAGCTATGTGGAAAAAATGGGATTGTACAAGAAATATTCTTCTTTCTATATTCAAAAACGTGATGGAAAGTCGAACCGATTTTTTAAGGATGTCCCGAATGTCATGCCCTTATATACATTATGGGCTGAATAGAAAATAAATTTAAAACAAATTCATATAGTTTAGAGATAGGCCTTAGGTCACTTAATACTAATGATCATATGATTTAATAATAGTGTTCCCCCATGACTATGAACAAATATGTCACTGGATGTCCCGACCGTCACGTTGTCCCGACCGTCACGTTTTAAAAAAAATACTAGCCCCGTAACGTTCGTAGAGGAAACAAATAATTGAATAAATAGAAACGGCAGGCATGTCAGCATTACGGTGAATTTTGAATTGTTCAAATCGGATGAGAATTGACGAGACTATGGCTCCGATAAATGTATCTTTCTTTTTAAAATTTTACAATATGTAGTAGTGACGATAGTCGACAGAATATTTGTGAATAATACTCGCCGAGCAAGGTTTGTGGCAAAAAGGCTATTTCAGCTAGAAAGATATATTATACATCATTCGAACCGCAAGAATGTCAGCAGTATGGTAAATTTTAGGTCATCACAATCGGTTGAAATGGTGAGACTGAGGCCAAATAAATGTATTGATATTTTTGAGCATTTATTACCATCTTATACATCCAGACATGTTTTGTATTGTTCATGTAGTCCCCTGTTTCTGAGTTCTATTCCAATTTCTGATCATATATGTTTCATACAAACTCAACCTGTCCTAAATGAACTTCAAACAAGAAATCTCAGATCACGATTCTATACCCAGTAACCCTGATAATTCCCCAAGCTCTCCATTAGCAACAAATTTCCCAAATTCCATTTCTCGTTAACCAATCTGACCTGAGCTATCGCAATATTTGCCACAAATGCGTTGCTCCAATGAAATAGCAATCTCTATAGGTCTATTTTCTAATTCTAATTTTAATTCTGTAGGAGAGAGGGGAGATATAGCGATTTTAATGTTTTCAATTTTCTATTACCAACGACTACAAAGTTATTTCGACACACAATCATACATGTAGAACACGTATCGATTGAGACTTTTCAATCTTTACCGTCCATTTCTCTCAGCATCGTTCCCAATACATTCTTTCTGTTCTCACCTTTCCCTTGTCCAAGGTTACTGTGGTCTATAACTCTTACATTTACTTTCATTTCATTAGTAAATGCTCGAAATACAATTTTATTGTTGTGAACAATCCTTTGTCCATGTATATATAACTTTGACTGCTATTATAATCTAGTTGATATTTTGTTTGGCTGCTTCCGACTTTCTGATCTTTATTACCTTATAATACGACTTGAATAATTCTCAGACACAGGCTAATGAGAGTTCAGAGGGCTTCTCAATGTTTCTTTAATTTTTCGAAGTAAAATCTAAAGAGAGTGTGAGAGAGAGGGGAAGGGAAGGAGTATATTGTAAAATTGTATTGCAGTGTATAATGACCTAGCGAATAGTTCGTTGTTGAGCTTGGATTTGAACTGCCAGTCGGACTATCAAACAAAGCCAGGGCCTACTCCTACAATTACAATTGACCTAACAAAGAATCCTGAATTGTTTACCTACATTTGATTTCCCATCATATATATAACAATCGGGCGCTTATCACCACAACAGCTATCACCTTTCTCTCAACTGCCACTGCCTTGGCTGCTCTATAATAATGTAAATTGAATGCATTCAGAGAATTGGGTTGTTGATTTCTTATGGGTGGGATACCACTGCAACAGTTATGAAACACCTCTTGAAAAAAAACGCAGGTCGACAGTCCGACTCCCACCTTGGGTATTTTGTTTTTTTTCTATTCATGATCATTTAAATTGTGTCCATAAATGAAGCAAGAAATAATAAAAATATTAACGTACAATGATTACATGATGGTTCCATTAATATACAATTGTTAAAACATGTTTTTCTTTAACAAAATGCCTGTGCATAAATAACGAGAATTAACCTTTCAGAGAGGGTTTAGGACAATTAGTAACCGTAAAGCGACACTATAAAGCCAGTTTAGCTCTCTTTAGGGTCAGGGAAGACCAGAGCAACAGCTGTGCAACACTTACAAACTTTTCGCAATCTGTGTTTATATTAGCTCGCATTAAAACCCAAGTTTAATAACATAACGGAGCAACGCAGCCCAGTCACATTAGTATAAATTTATTGCAAGAATGTCTCCGTCTAACCATCTCGATCTCGTCCCCTCCTTCCCCTTCCCCTCTCCCCTCCACTCCCCTCTCCCCTCCCCCTTTTCCCTCTTCTTCCCTCCCCCTCAATCCTCCCCTGGCCACTCCCTCCCCTCTTCTTCCCTCCTCCCCTTCATCTTCTCACTCCTACCATCTTTTTCTCTCCTCTCTATACCTCCCACCCTCTCTTTTTTCTTCCTCCCCCCTTCTCCCATCCCTTCCCTCATCTTTCTCTAATACCCACTCTCATCATTGGAGTCCCCTCCCTCTCTTTGCGTCCCCCACCCTCTACCTCTCCTCCTCTTATCTCTCCCTCCCCTCTGCTGTCTCCTCCTCTCCTTCCCCCTCCTCCTCTGCTCTCTCCCCTCTCATTCCCCCTCCCCTTCCAGTCGCTCCCGACCCTCTTCCTCTCTTATTACTAGACTCTCGTTATACCCTCTATTTTACTATATATATGGCCCTCTTTATACCATCTATTTTACTGCATGACCCCCATTAAACCCTCTATGTTACTGCATGACCCCCATTAAACCCTCTATGTTATTGCATGACCCCCCATTATACCAGCTAACACCTCTCATTTTACCCTTTATTTTACTATATGACCCCCATTATACACTCTCTTTTAATGTATGAGCTCCATAGTACCCTCTTTCTTACTGTATATATGGCCCCCATTTATACTCTTTTAATGTATGAGCTCCATAGTACCCATTATGTTACTATATGTTCCCCATTATACCCTCTATGGAACTTCCTGACTCGATTATACCCTCTTTCTTACTGTATATATGACCCCATTTATACCCTCTATTTTACTGCATGACCCCATTATACCCTCCATGTTACTGCATGACCCCCATTATACCCTCCATGTTACTGCATGACCCCCATTATACCCTCCATGTTACTGTATGACCCCCATTATACCCTCCATGTTACTGTATGACCCCCATTATACCTCCATGTTACTGTATGACCCCCATTATACCCTCCATTTTACTATACGACCCCCATTATACCCTCCATTTTACTATATGACTCCCATTATACCCTCCATTTGACTACATATGACCCCCATTATACCCTCTATGTCACTGTATACCACCAATATACCCTCTATGTGTTATCATATGAATGCCTCCTCCCACGGTTATATCCTCTATGTTACTATATTGCCCCAATTGTACTCTCTCTGTTACTGTATGGCAACCGTTTTTTAATTTCTTGTATTACTATTTCTCCATTAGATATAAGGGGGTGATTTCCCTTAAAATAGCGATTGTATAACCATGGAGATGGTCGTTGCTAAGCAACCAAGGCAGATAGACATTTTTTTATGACACCATTGGATTCCTTGCTGTCGATTTAGTGGGGGTTGAGGTTATCAAATTACTGGCTTACTGCAATATAGGCTGATTACCTATGAGCCAATCAGATTTCATCTAATTTGCATAAATGGGCCCAAAATGGCCGAAATATTGAAAAGTTTCATCTTTTTCAGCACCCTCAAAAACGCTTATAACTATTGGGAAATAGAAATATACTGATAACATTGATCTTTAACAAGTTATAAGTTTATTAAGTTAATCAATCATTTAATGAACTATTTTTCTGTTTAACTTTATAATCAGTTTAAGTTAATGTATATATTGTGCGTTTCCAAAGGAAACGAATTCTACGGTCAACTATTTGTGCGCAATGGCTAGATTATGAATATCAGACATACTGTAATCTGAAATGCCTCGAATGTCTGTATTAGAAGAACACAGGAGTGGAAGTAAAATTCAGTTTATTAACAACTAGGAAAGTTGCACGCTCCCTGTTTACAAAGGCAGTTGGATAAACATGAAAGTACAATGCAAGGGAATTAGACATAAGACATCAAACAACATATTGTAATCTAATAATACACAATTGTCTTTTAGTCTTTGCAATTCTGAGCTTGTCTGTCTCCAAGACTTGAAACCCAGAAATCCCAAAGGGTGTAGTAGGTGTAGATCACTCAGATTCAGTCATGGGTGGTCCTCTCTAAATGGGTTCCTCTCAAAACCTATACAGTGGCCTTAAGTGGCAACTTGTCAATCAAACCAAGATAACCAATAGAATACAACAAATGTCAACCAATAGGATGTCACACTGGCCTTCAGGGATTTACTGCAGAGATGGTAGAAGGTTGTCAATCAAGCAGTCCTGGCATAAGTGCAAAGTTAGTAGTGTTGGCGTGAATTATTATGAATGCCCATATTTGGGAATGACGTCTCTGAGGGTGGAGTTAAAGTGCGGGAGTTATTAAATGGCGCATGGTGAATTAACGTGTCCCTGGAGTCATGACGCATAGCCCTTATTTGGAAATTACGTCTCCATGGGAGGAGCTAAAGTTTGGAACGCATTATATGGAGGGTCACTAGCCGTCACTAGCTGTAGTTATTCTGACCAATGAAGCTCATTATTATCTGATCGATGGGTCATTAGGCTCCACCTTCCATTATCCAGAATTGGGTATAAGCAAAGAGCGTGGATGAAAGTGGGGTCTCCACTTGCTGCGCTATTAAGCTCTGCAAACAATCTTACAGGGGTCTTGCGAATAAATCCCTTCAAGAAATTTCCTTTTGCGACTTTTGATTCATTTTCAGATAGAGAAGAGAAAGAACAGACGGCGGGAGAGAGTGAGGAGAGAGACGGAAAGAGAGGGATGAGGCAGAGAGAAACAGAGAGAGAGAAGGGCGAGAGAGGGAGGGAGGCAGAGAGGGAGACAGGAGAGGAGGAGGGTGGTTTGGGTCGGGGCGGCAACAGAATACAATTCAAGAGAAAAATATACTAATTCTTGAATACTATGCATCAGTAACTTGTGTTTCAGTTTAAATGTTTCAGTTTCAATAGTTTCTAACTCATGTAGGGTTATCCACTTTAAGGGAATAACAGTCAGCAATTCAACTCAACCAAACCCCGAGAACCGCTGATCGAATTCTGTTGGAATATAAAGCTTTCCCCGAAAGCACAACATCCATATTTTTTTTACTTTTCTAATGACTACACTTTAGAAATACAGACCCAAATGGATTTGCCCGCACGGTTGCTTACAACACACGGTCGCATACAAATAAATCTGGGATATGAGGAGAACCTGAACTCTGTTACAAATTATGCATACATATATAGAGGCAGCATTTGTGCTATATTCATTTTTAAAAAAAATTCTATAGATGTAATCATCATATCAGGATACTTGAGTAGTGAATGTTATGCTGTAGGCCTATAGATAATAATAAAAGTGAAATCATGTTGATTTTATTGTCATGCGAATCATATTCATGTTTTAGCAAATAAATCACAAAAAACGATATATATGTTTTTGTAAGAACTCTAATCAAATTAATTTCTCGATGATTAGCTAGTATTCAGGATATAAAATGGGAAGATATTGGTGTAACTATATGGGAAAAACGCATGTCAACCATGTTTTATTGTGTTGCTTACATGCAAGTATACTATATACTTCTATCCATGATTCAAATCAAGGAAAGCAAATCAGTTTATTTTTAAGATTAATGTTCAGATAAAGATTCGTTGAAAGATGGTAGAGTCTTGAAGGCTAGCTTAGTTTAGTACGAAATTTCTGTCTGGAGGGCATTATATGTGGTTTGTGAAGGTATCTGGGGTGAAAATGTGATTTTAAAGCCTTTTTCAAATTGGGATCTACACACTCTATTTATATAAATAGCCTGGGGAAGCCCCTGTGAGATACTATGTTACTTCCAGGGGGACCTGACTACATGCAGAGGAGTGGGAAAGTGAAGAAGAGGGGATGGGGAGGGGAAGGGTATTGGAGAGGGCGGAGGGGGAACAAGTTGCATGGAAAATAATAGAAACTACCAGAGGTCTACAAGATCAAGTTAGCAAACATTATTAGACTACTATTCAATCGGACTAACCTTTGAGATAATATTAACCTATGAAATATGTTTGGTATTTATCAGTAAGAATAAAAGACTTGTAAAGCTTATAATAGTCATATTGGAACTTGGCACTTTAAAGAAACATTCTAGATTGACTCAGTGTATTTGAATCAGTTTTAAATTTAGCTAAATATACTGCTGAAGATAACTTCAGATATGCCTAGATATATTCAATACATAGTTTTCAAAGTTAGTACATATATATATATTCATGCTATTGGAAGTGCTTACTGCCAAAGAATAAAATCATTTTGAGCAAGGGATTTGTAGAGAAATCGCTTTGAATAATTCTATTGCCCTTGGACATCGTAATAACAATGTCTACTAAACCAAGATGTACATATTCAAAATGGGTAGTATTAGATAGAAAAAATACCCTTATAGATGCTCTGACTATCTTAACTTAATGCGGCAATGATGTCTTAGCATTTAATTTTAGCTTTAATGAATATATATGACATGCACTTGTCTGATATTTTCCCTCTCTTATAATGGCATGATGCGCATTTGATTTACCTCACCCGATGTCAATGGGGTTATTTATGGAAAGGCATTTGTATGCACATAGATACAATAGCATATTAGCTCATACTATTGCTAACTTGCATTCTTCAAATCCCAATCTGCAATTTGACTTTTTGAAGTAGCACCCTAGTGCACACGAACTAGTGCTACATCGCTGCAGACTAGGACCACTGCATGCAAACTTGCAACCTGCACGTTGGGCCACAACACTTCTTTCCCCCATTCTCCGAATGAGGGCGCATTGAGCGCTAGCAGGAGTGAGACCACGCCAACGGACATCGGCCTCACTCCAGCGTCAACCACCGTAGGGGAAAGTTCACACTATTAGTTATCACCCATTCCTGTCCCTCTCCCCGTCATCATGCCGATTACTACCAGAGGCAGGGGAGCAGCTCGTCAGCCAGTCGTTCCCCAAGTTCTTCTACCAAAACCTAAGACTAAACCCAAGGGTAGAGGAGGGAGAAGGAGCAAGAATACGGGAGAGGGGCAGGCCCCAACACATGTTGACCAGAACACGCTGGAAGATACAATGGCTGCCGGGGCAGCGTCTCCTCCAGAGGCACGCTTCACTCGCCTCGAGGAACAAGTGAGCAAGATCATGGAACTAGTCTCCCAGGACCGTCTCCTACGTGAATTCTCATCACATCAAGAATCATTCAGAGATGATTCAAATGTCCACTCATCTCAGCCCCTCTCTGCAGAGACAACACGCCGCAGATCCCTCAGCCAGCCTGCCACAAGGAGGGAAGAGGTGGCCAGTAGGAGAGATGATGTAGATGCGTTCTGCCCCAGGCGTGATGCCCCTTACATACCTCCTCCAGAGGCCATTGCTGCATCCCCAGCCGCGGATCGCCAGTACCAAAGGGCCCTCCAGGAGATCACCCTTCAGATCGTCAAACGAGGAGGTAAGGCAATCAAAGATCTAGACAGTGATGGAGTGGGCAAGCTCGGCAAAGCTTTGCTTAAACCCTTTCTGCCCAGGAGTGTTAAGATACGCAGTCAGGAGGCCGACTATGTCCTTACGGTCCCCGAGCATATAACCGGCATGGTGGGCCTTGCTCTCGACGACAAAGAACACTCAGCAACTCGACTCATCCTCACCCACATTAAAGAAGTCACTGAGGATGCAATTAAATACCCATGGAATAATGTGAATGAGTGGTCCATGACGATCCTGGACCTCATTGCAGATGATCGACTTAAGTGGAGTGACTCAGACTTAATAAAGGACGAGCGCATGAAACTCTCATGGTCTAGTGCTGACCATGTTGCCACGGAGGCACCTATCATTCTATGCCATCCATTTAACCGGGGGGAATGTGAGAAGATAAAACCCACCCACACAACTGTGCATCACTGGTGTGCTGTGTGCTTCTTTGCATATGATAAGAAAAATCCCCACCTGGCTAAAAAGTGTAACTCGCTCCGTCAGAATAATACTGAGCGTGGGAGAGACCAACAGAAAGGAGATAGGTCTCGTGATACACAGAATCGTGGCAAGCAATGGGGAGGCCAGAAGAAGAAACAGCAAAAGGAAGATGATAATAAGGAGGATTCATACTAAAAAAAACCAATCTCTTCAGCATCGTTGCTGCTGGCGAATCTATGCCCGCTGCATGCCTATGCCATCACTTGTCACACGGACAAACCTGCACCCCAAACACATGACTGGACTAACTCTACCATGGTAGGTGAATATTACCACAAGTTTAACATTTTGTCTCAGGCAAAGCAACGAGCTGTGTCATTCCCATCATGGTCTGATCATGTCCCCACCAACCCAGTAACTGAACTCTACACTAATGTCAAAGCATTGGGCCTCCCTAACGTGGTGGGTGCTCAGGTCCCACTGAATAGTGCACTCGACATCCCTCGTTGGAAAGCTCTGTCTACCGACCATGTAGAGGACTACTGGCTCCTCAAGTGCATAGAGTTTGGGTTCCCCCTACAATACTCAGGCCCCGCTCTAGGCACCACTCAACTGAAAAATCACCCCTCAGCCGTTTATAACACAACACATGTTGAGGACTACATCGCAACTGAACTAAGTAATCAAGCATTAATTGGGCCATTTGACACTCTCCCATTCCAGCCCTGGGCTCAGGTAAGCCCAATAATGACCAGGGACAAAGTGACTCAACCAAAAAGAGGATAATAGTCGATCTCTCTTTCCCTCAAGGAGCATCTGTAAATGACTTTATACCTAAAAATACTGTGTTCGGCTGGAGGTCTTCACATAGCCTCCCAACTATCTCCATGGCCGTGGACAAGGCTAGAGAGGAGGGATTTAGAGTTAAACTCGCCACCATCAATCTTCAAAGGGCCTACAGAAACTTTTCCATCTGCCCATCTGATTGGCCCCTCCTCATAGCCCTCTACCAATGAAACATCACACCTTCCTTCTTAATATTCAATAGCAAATTTAAATCCGTTTTGATTTTTAACCTGTTATTGCTCAAAAACCCAATAATGAAGGAGTTATTGTCAGTCTGTCACTTGTGTATTAGCCTTTTCCCATTTCGTATGCAATCTCAATGGCTAGATTGGTCTCCATTATTATCCCTATTTCGTATGCAATTCCAATGACTAAATTGTCTAATCTTAAGAACTGGATCAACATTTTCCCATTTAACAACACACATAAATGTTGTTGCCCAATAGTCGCCTCAGTCAACTTTATTCTCTTTATTATCAAGGGTTAGCACGAATCTCTTATTTCCCACTCTTCTCCTCTTTCACAGGGTTATAGGGGTTAGATTGACCACTAAGCACTGAGATGATTTTCTCATTTCTTCTTCGGATAATTTGCTCTAATAAAGCCTAGTATTGTGCAGAGAAGGGAACGCTAACATTGCATATTCAGCATGGCTTGTGTGAACCTCGCAAATATCAGTAGGCACAAAGATATTTGATGGGGTATGTAGGCTAAGTTGGGAGATGTCCCGAGTTAGATGAGTGTTGACGGGCAATTTGAAGGATGTACACATCTATTCATACCCTAAACACCCAGACAAATTGTTTTATTACCTTCCATTGAAGGGGCGGGGCTACTTATTGTAATGAGGGTTTGTTGTGACTGGAAAAAGGAGTGTAAACATTTAGGATGCATTGCAAGTTAGCAGTAAGTGTGCCGAACTGGGAAGTGATGAAATGCAGACTGGCATGATGTCTTGCAAAGTGGGCAGTCAGTCTGACGAATTGGGAGCTAGATCGAAGAGAAGTAGGGAAAGAAAAATGCAAGTTTGCAGAAGCAAAATGCAACTTAGGAATCGACTGGATGTAAAATATTCATTTACTTTGTATCTGAGAATGCATTAAAAAGTCACTGAGAATCATGTTAAAAAGAGATACAAATTGGCAACTTGTCAATTCGGTTGTGCTGCTTTTTGTTCCCGAACTAATGTTTCTGTACCTTGTTTCATTGACAGGTTCTTCCGTCCTGACAGCAGTGCGTTTCATGATAACATCAGACAAGAGGGTTTTGAACGCCAACATTACATCATTCCCCAATGCCCTGGCCATGTTCTATGCTGCCCACTTCAACCTAAACATGAGGTACACCGTAGCAGCAGGTGGTACTTCCGACTTTTTCCAAAGGTGTGTACTCACTTAAATTAGTTGCCCCCCCAAAATTTGACTTGCCCTACAACTCATGATTTCATTTTCACTTTATTTCGACCATAGTGGACGATACTGTAAATAGAGGGAGAAGTGGCATACATAGGATGGGCGTTGGTAGTGGTCAAACTAGTTCCTAGCATATGTGGTAGTGGTGGGGGAGGTAGCTAGGCCTAAGGTCCCGGTTTAGAGCCTGCATTCATATCCATGCCTCCTAACAAAAGAGTTAATGAGTCAATTTTAGCAGTATTTGACTGTAATCCAGCAGCATTATCCACCACTGAGCATTGTAAAAACTGCATGCCTGGAGCATCGAAAGAAATAGGTGTAGAAGAATCAGGCTTACATGCACCTTTGCCTCAAAGTCCTCCAGTTCCAAAATTAATGACTATCCTTGAGATAAACACCCTGAAGATATCATGTCCTGGAGAAACGATTTAAATGAAGAAAAACCGAGTAAAAGTAACAAATTCGGTAGCGTTTCTTGCTCTCCATACCACTGCATTCACTGAGGCTAAAAGTTCATAGCGTCCATCAGTTCCAATATATGACGTATGCTAACAAGAAAGAAATCCCTGTATTCATTGCATTTTCGATTATATTTTCCAGGCTTTTCTCAGGCATCAACCCCAAAACTGGATCGAAGGGGGTAGGAAGCACACCAATGCTGTGCATCCCAAAGTGGCAATGTTCTGTGCAGCCTACGGTGGATGGAAGGAACTCTCTTTGTAAATAAAATGAGATATATGTGTGTTGCTGTAACACTAATTATTGACCATTATTTATTCATGATGTACCGTGTATATAGAGAATGATCATTATTTATGATGCACCTATTATTTATGTTGCCATATGGTATTGTGTTGTGTTATGCGATTGACTAAAAATGTTATTTATGATAAGTGTTATTTATATCATCAGATATGATTAAATATATTGTCAGATGTGATCAACGTAGCACAATCTGAGTTATGCCTCCCAGGCTACTTTAATATTATACATGGTGATGAATGATAATATTATATACATTGTGATAAATAATGGACTGTGATATTATATTTTATAATTATAGATTGTGATGCCACATGTGATGATTGATGAATTGTGATATAATTAGTTAGATACAGTGTATATTTATTGATGTATTTACTGTATTATGTTGTGATGGCTGTGTATATAAAGTAACTAAGGAATAAAAGCAATATGTTGTAAATGAAAATATATGCTTGTATTTATTCATGTGCTTTGGCATTTATAGACTTGTACAATTCAGTGTCCATTGCCCTCCAACACCTTATTTCCTTGCAGCATACAGCCAACAATGTCAAAATTATTTGAAGAAGAAATTCCTCATAGAAAGCAAAGAATAAACCCCCACCCCCTAACCCCCACCCCTAACGATCCTAAAGTACCAGTACAGGCGCCAGTACCTAAATCATAGTTTTAAAAAAGAGAGGTGGCACCACATAATGACATAACTCATTTGCCGCCAGAGCCACCAGAGCACACAACTGTCAATATTACCTTGCAGCGCCGTGGGTGGCGCTACGATCACGCTACAATGTAGCACGACCTGAGTTATGGTTCCGCGAATTACACCTCCCCCGATTACAGCACACGCGGCTACTGTCGCGCGTGGCTACGGTGGCCTGAGTTACGGTACAAATGTAAATCTACGGCGTGGCCAATTATGCATTTGAAACATGTGCTGCCAGTGCTGCGCCGTAGTTTTACTTGCCGAACCAGGGCAGTGTATACGAATACAATTTAGGTTCTTTACAGAATATTTTAAATATTTCAATAATGTTATGCAAATGTTGTCAGCTGGGTATATGTTAAATATGGTTCCTATAACGCTCAATATTACATGATTTTGGTTGCGTTTAAGAGCTATGGAAATAGTTTCAAAATGATTCTAAGATTAATTAATTAATTATTATTATTGGATTTTGGATAGCCTAAACAGTGGTGATACTATTTCGACACAAGTTACAAGTTATATCAAACGGATGTCTCTGTTCGGAGTATTTCATATCTTAGCTCTTGAATTAGTTACTCTTGTGAGAGTGAGAGAAGGAGAGGGATCAAGAGAGAAAATGACAGAGAGAGAGGGAAGAGAGATGGTCGGAGATAGAGATCTGACAGAGATGAGATATATTTCGACCACTATCAGTGGTTTACACAGCCAGAATTAAAACCAAAATTTTGTCATTAATTTTCAAATCACCCAAAAGTCAGAGAAAAGCAGCTTAATTTCAGGGGGTCAAATCCGGGGGGCGGAGACTGGCATTTTAGGACCCCAAAAGGCGGAAATTTCCGGTAGTTCTGTAGAAAAATCTAGATGGTGTAATTGTTGTTTTACCCACAATTCCTAGCCAATTTCACGTAAGTTACGTGAGTCACTGAACTTTAAGTGACTCACATAACTTACGTGTCACTTAAAGTTATGATTCTTATGTGTCCTGTTTTGGCACCAGAATTTATGTGAGTCACGTAGAGATTGTAACTTTTCACACTTGAGTGAACATACATCACATAACTTTACGTGAAATTTATGCACCTACCCCAATAAGATGAGAAGAATTGTCATCAATGTTTATTCGCTTGTATTTTCTGTATTATTTTTCGCCTAAAAAATTCAAGAATCAGCAAATTCTGAGAATAGTGTAAGTCGTTTATGTAATGTTTTTGTCTCAATAAAAACTATTAAATACAAACAAATTCATGGGAAGCGTGCACTCAGCTACCAATCTACTGGCGCACATTTGTGAGGTGTCACAGGAAAATGAGTCGCAAGTCACAAAAAATGGATTTTGAGATACAATCATATTTGACAAGCTTTTTTAAGTAAGCACACACTTCAGTATATATGACCTTGAGCTGTGGGCATGTGGGTCAGATTTTCAGAAAATGCACAATTCCCCTTTACAAGTCCTCTTAAATAACCCACATTTAAGACATTAGTTAATTAGTGAAAAAAAAGTGGGTTTTTTCGAGTTTTTAATTTAAAATTTGCATTTCATATTTTTTGTTTTCAGAATAAAAATAACCATGCATTCTATAAAAAAGAGGCATAGAATTATTGGCAAAATAATACTCTCTCTAAAACTGTTAACCTTACTTAAATTGAGGGAATATAAATAGCAAATATGAACTATGAAGTCGAGGTACTCCAAAATGAGCCCCCCTTTTGATCCTCATTGGTTCTTTTGAGATACCAACTTTTGAAGCACTCTAATTAAAAATTGAGCACGGTGACCCATTGATTTTTTTCCATCTTTATGACCAGAAACACTTCAAGAATCAAATTTCAAAGTTTCAGAAAAATGACATTTATTTTCATTTTCCACTAGATAGTAGCGTTTGCCTTTAAAGCAATGCCATACCAAATATACTCAGATATACCTGGTATTCATCATTTGTCTGTCTAATTTAGCAGAACTTCCTAAATGTGTAGAGCTGCCAATTGTACATTTTCAGAAAATCTGACCCATGTGATTAGTCCCGCTTCACTGGTCCCTGACAGCCTGCTGCATGCAGGTCGGGAACATTGGAACATTAGAAAAATCAGAGCCGACCAAATCGAGCTTGGAGGTGCAGGTGTGAAAATCTAGAGAGAGAATTAGTGACTTTCTGCTGGGTTTTTTTCCTGTTGGTGGCTGGAACATGAATAAACAAATGTGCGTGGGCTTGAGTTTAAAATAAATGAAAGACTCAGACATCCTCCAGATGCATAATTAAATTACGCCTTGCCCTCCCCCTTGTCTATGTTGCCTTAAGGTAACGGGGTGTAATCATTTTATCATTATTAATTAGCATTGATTATTACGATAGTTATTAATATTCTAAATTAGCAACATGCTCGTATATTTGAACCAATGATATGGTTTATTGTATTTGGACATAAAATATCAGCACATAAATAAAATAAAATGAGAACACAAGTTCCCCAAAACGATAGCTTTATGTAGCCTAATGTTTACTTTGAATCCGATCATTTACTAAGTGCGGTTTTGCAAAATATAGGAAAAAATGATGACTTTTCTTTGGCTAAAATGGCAAGGTGCTTATGTCGGGGTTGTAAAATCTGTTACATAGGAAATTAAGGTTCAATGGGGGTAACTGTGATATCGATATAAAGGCAATAATATGAAAGAACAAAATCGAACTTGTATGGATACCACTTTAATTGTTCATGGTATAAAAAATTCTTGCCTAAATGAATGAATAACCATCAGGGCTGAGTGAATCTAGGTCAGTATGCCCCAGATAGTGCACTGAGGCTATGTGTAGGTTAGTCCTCTCAGTGTGCTGAGTGGACTGACCATGCAGGTTATTTTTGGACAGGTGACTTACATATATAATGCCACACTTTCTCCTTGCTGTCAGCTGTGTTCCGGTAGCTCAGTAGGATAGAGTGCAGGTGCTAAACACAGAGTCCCACCAGTGGGTTGCAGGTTCGAATCCCACTATGGCAATGTTGGCAGTGGTCCGTCTGTAAGTTTCGCATGAAAGACTGGCAAAGTCTCCAGTGTACTGGTCTTCTCTGACTTGCACTGGCCCGTGTCCACCCGTAAACGTGTTGCACTTGCGATGGTAAAAGGATAGCAGATATCAGTTCTTGACGAAAGAATCCTAGCCGGTAGGGGGCAAGGCTACAATGGATTTCTGGAGAGACTGAGAAAAGGGTGTAAAAACCCATCCCACGCTATCTGACTGTATGTAAGGCCAAAGTGTAATTCGCTACAGCCACCATTGGTTATCAAGTGTATATACCTTGCCAGGGCATTGGATGCTAGGGTGTATTGATCCAGTTGACTTAGACTAATCTGCCATAAATTGTCCACACTTTTTGCAACATGTGGGCAATTTCTATTACATTTGTTTTTTATTTTGTCATTTGCCTCAGGTTTCTATGGGCATGTTCCACTTTAACTGAATTCTTGTTTGCCTGAATTTTCAGTTAAGCTGAACCTTTTGCAATTTCTCTGCAGACTTCCAACTTATTGTATCTGTTCTTTTGTATGAAACTGTATAACCTGTCATTTGTTTACAACAATGTTGCTAATATTGCTTGATGTCACTTGTCTGAGGAAACACCATATAAAAATTCTAACTAAAAGAATCATATACAAAATTTGGCGAGCTTTGGCGATGATAATCACGCTAATCCTGGGAATAAGGTTACTAATGATATAATCCTGATAATTGTGGGAGTCATATCCTGATGAGTAACACTCTTACTATGTTATGTACCGTAATATTCATGAAAGTCAAGATCCTTCACCTGATTTGAACACTGGAAATACTGAAAATAAAGTTGGATCTTGTGTCAACTTTTGAGGCTGGAGGGATTGCCCAGATGGCCTTCATAACCAGCAGAATGCTCTAAGACAGCCCTCATTTTGCTATCAAAAAGACCTCCAGCGGAGAATGCCCCTGCCCCTGCCCCTGCCCCTTCTGGCGAGAACTTTGCGGACCCTCCTATCCCTGAACAGTCCTGTACTGGATAAAGCTAAGTTAAACTTGCATGAATTTTCATAATTTTTAGATGCTTAGGTCTACTGTAGGGAAGTTGAATTAAAATTTAGATTTTTTATGAACAATACATGCAACAGGGTTGCATGAATAAATACACGTATAGCTTATGGGGTGGGGTCGGTTGCTTTACGCTGTTTTGACACCATACTTTTCGTATATTTGGTACTATCCGAGCCATCGAGTATAACTTTAGGTCAAAAGCAAAAAATGTCATTGTGTAGGTGAACCTTCGCCCGGTATATTTGCAACGGCGGCTAAGCAACACTATCCATAACAATTAACGCCCACCCACCCGAGCTGCACATACTACCTGTATTTTTTCTTTTTACTTATTGTGATTACATGTATGTCATGTTTATAGTGAATAAAACCCGCCATTTTGGATGCTTCAAGGCCATTCCTTCTCTATCTATCTATTACTAGACAGTTGATCAAGTGGACGAGCCACATATATACATCCTGGTATAAATCGATGTCTAGACTAGGACCATGACTCAATATTCCATAAGCTGACCGGATAATATATGTAAACAGTCAGACCAACAGAGGATCGAGGCGAGCCCTGTCTCTTTCTGCAAACGAATACAAAGTTTGATTCCTTACCTCCATGTTCCTCCTATTGGAGCGATTACAGCTTCCACGTAATCCATGTGCTCTAGTTAAACATGTTGACGATTTCAAGTAAAGTCCTTTGGTAAATCCTGGCAGTCTGTCTAGTTACCGTAATTATCGCCATGTTTTAAACTTTGGATCCTATGTCCATGGGTAAATCCAGACTCATGTGCATGAATTCCTTCCTCCTTCCATCAGCCTACAATAGAGAAATCACAACCATAAGGTTGAAATCGCCAGAAAATGTACAATTCGTCTTCACTAATCCCCTAAAAAAAAATTTAAGACAGAAATTCGGTTGAAAAATCAGTTCAACATAACCGAACAGATTGTCTGAATCAATGCAATATAAAATATGCCCAGATATATCTAGTATTGACCATTTTATCAGTCTAATTTAGCTGAATTTACTAAATGTGGACCGATATCGATTGTATATTTGCTGATGATCTGACACAAAAGACATTTTAAAATTACTCCAAACTGCCAGCGAAATGGACGGGCATGGTTAGAATAAGATATCAAATATTGAGTTTATAGAAGTTGAGGGGCTGTAAGAAAATAATCATCTACCAAAATGCATTGACGGTCTGATTACGACCCACATCGTATATACGTTGCAAGCAGTGAAAGGGCGCCGGAGATGAAAGTGAGCCCTAGTCCTAATGACATACTTTTATATGAAACTATGTAGGAAGAACTTCATTAGCGGCGATCTCGGTAATATGCGACCAAGACTTTACCGAGATTTTTTTTTTTTTTTTTTTTTTTTTTTTCGGCAGTAAGTACAATCCGGCGTCGCCTTGGCGATATTCTTACCACCTGCCTTAAACATAAAGGCTACTTATTGTTATGTTAGTACAATTGTTATTTTCTTACATTAGTAATTGTCTCTGTAGTCGAGGGGGCGTGGAGATACGAGGGTGATCGTTAAGCGGGACTTCTGGAATCAACTCTAGGAGGAGTAACTGTAAGACACAAATAAGAAAGATTTAAAACCTGCCATTAGCCGGAATATTCCTTTTTATTGCAATCCTTGTATTGAATAAAAGTTTCTAAATTAAATTGAGTGATTCTTTATTCTTCTTAGTAGAAAATTGACAGATAGGATTTCAACCCAACATCCTGGGACCAAACTTTATCAATACTTAATACTCAATGTAGACGTGTTTACGCTACCACAACTGAGGCTGTACATCTGTTTAATGTTCTACCTGAGCTCTCTCTATGGCAACGTTGATTGTTGCCGGGAGAACATGGTAACCCCTATTGTTACGTAGTCGAGCAGCCCTGCGTGGAGCTGATCTGTATTTGAGATTCTTGTAGGGATTCTCGTTAGATTCTGAAATAGCTCAAATCCATGGTAGATGAAATGATGTGAACTAATAAAGTTTGTTCAATGCTATTCAGCCTGGGTGGGGGTATATGGCGGTTTCGGCCATTAAGTGTAGAAATAAGGTTTATACCATACCGTACCAAGATCTTCTCTTAGTGGCGAGCTTGGTGCGGGAGGAGCTAGTGGCCTTGGTCCCCCCTCATTGGATGGCACCGCGGGGGAGGGCGTGGCCTCGGCCCCTTCCTCATTGGATGGCACTGTGGTGGAGGGCGTGGCCTCGGCCCCTTCCTCATTGGATGGCACTGCGGTGGAGGGCGTGGCCTCGGCCCCTTCCTCATTGGATGGCACCGCCTTCATTCACTGAATCTACGCTAGCTTGGTGGGCACCGATATCATTCATCACATTCTGCAACAAAATGTATGTTAGATATTGATATTTCCTGAAGATTCACAGAATCACTTTAACATGCACGGCCTTTAAAAGCTGCATTCCCAGCTAAAGCGAACCCAAAATAATGTTCTCGTTGTTTTCTCCCCTCTATCATGTAGAATGGAAGATTCGAATAAAGAAATATTGATATTTCCTCGAATTTCCTGAGGTTTTAATGATTTCATGGCTTTTTCTAGAATATCTTTATGAATTTGGTTTTTTTGCAAATCAACAGTGGCAATCTAGATCAATAGTTAGCTTCTTCATATACCTAAATGGCCATGCAGTGTTATAGCTTTACATTTTCGATTCCAAAAGGATTCCTAAAACTTAAGAAGATGATGATAAAGTCAGACTGAAAAAAAGTGAGATTTCGGTGGGTCGTCCAAATAATTATTTTGGAAGATAATGCTGTTTTACATCAAGAAGTTAGCTCAACTGTTTGTCAGAGATTCCATTGATAAGAGCATCCCATCGCCTGTTCACGTCGCTCATGGGCCTGTTCGTGACATGTGAAAAGACCTGACTTTCATATATTTCAGATAGTAAAAGAGCGGGAACGTCTAACGTCAACAGCCCCTCCCGCTCTAACAATACAGCTGTATATTTGGCCCCAATTTTCTCTCTTCTTAAAGGAAAAAAAGGAATCCTGTGTCAACTACTTTTCAGACAGACTATAGCTGAATTCAATAGATGTGTAGAGCTGCATATTAAACATGACAACATGTTTAAATAAATCATCAATCAAGCTATGTACACAGGGTAGCCTGGAAGACATGTGAAACTCACAGCAAGTCGTGATTGTAATAATGTTACTTTCTTTATCCCATTTTCGGAGTGAAATGTAACTGTATAATACTGGAAATAAAAATGAACATACGGCTATAATCTGAATAAAAAAGGACTATTCTTCAAAGACAACTCATAATTTCTCTTAATTTCCACTTACACCATTTCATCATATTGAAAATATTCTACCAACAGGCAACAGGAAAACCGTCATCGCGACGATGTTGTGATTTGATGTATACTAATTAATAACAAAAATACATACATCTTGAGTCAGGACCTGTGATGCGCCTGTTGGTTGAGTGGATGTCGAGGCGTTGAGGCAGGACGAGCAACTTGCACGACTTCAGTTGTTGCGAGATGCTATCAACATCTGGGTCAGATTTTCAGAAAATGTACAATCGGCAGCTGTACACATTAAGTAAATTCTGCTAAATTAGGCTGCAATTTGGCCAATACTAGGTAAATCCGAGTGTATTTGACATTGCATTGATTCTAGCAATCTGTTTGGTTAGGTTGAACTGTATTTAGGACTTCATTTTCGTCTGAAATTTGGGTTATTTGAGAAGATTGGCAAAGCTGAATTGTACATTTTCTGAAGATCTGACCCATCTGTGACTCTGCCAGACGCTCCTCTATATCCTATAGCCATACCAAGATGGTCTGCCGAGAGAAAGAAAGGAGAAATCTTATGTAAAGACAGTGAAATATCACATAATCCAATCTATTGGAAATCTATTACTTGTAGGTAATTGGACGGGATTCACAGAACACAGACGCTTTTCCCCAGAATTGTTCTTTATGTTGCTAGAGGCTCTAATTGTAACTTGTTCATGGGAAGATTCGGGAAATTTTTCGATGGCCTGCTGCTTCCTTTCTTCCTGAAGCCAATATAACATTTCTATTCGATCCCACTTCATTTTCTCTACGTAAGGTCGACCCTGGAATGTAATTTATTATGTCTCCAAATGCTTCTTCCACGTCTGCCAGTAACTGATTTAGTTCTTCATCCACTGTTTCAATCCTCGTGTAAATACCGCTTCTAATTTTTGCTTCCTCTAATCGAGCGACGGACGATCCCCGGTGTCCTTTTTCAAAGAAACTGTTGGAATCTGATGAAGCCTTTCGAAATATTCCAGTTTTGCGACCAATTCTTCTCTCTTCATTATCAATCTTCACCGGTTTCCCACGTGCGGATTGTATATTCTAATTTCTGATGGAAGCCATCGGAACTGTATTTGATAGCCATGTCTACCCTAAGATCGTCAGGCACGCGGAGGGTGTCCCAACCTTTCTCTAGTCTAGGCCAAAAAAAAGGTGTGTTTCCGATTTATCTGGCTGAAAACTAGGTAGGGGGGGTGGTAACTTTTTTTTTGTTATTTTTTTTTGTTTGGAAACCACCTCCCAGGAACTGGAAAAAATGTCTTTTTCAAAACAATAGTTGTTTTGAACATGGGAAAGGTGCTTTGTGACAGTTTCGGGTTAGGAAAACACGTTTTCTTGCTTTTATAAGCTTTTTTTGTCAAAAAATCCAAAAAAAGTAAGATATGATGGGGGAAAAAATCAGGTATGGTAAAAAAAAATTAGGTAGAGTAAGGTTTGTTTAGGTAGGGGGGGGGGGAAATCAGAAACACACCTACTTTTTGGGGGGCCCTAGCAACAACTACCTACTGCCCCTACCTACTGCCTCCAGTGACCCACCATGTCACCTACGTGGCCCCACTGATAAGTCCCACCCTACCCCTTGCGGCCCGATTCACCCCATTTTGGTGATATCGTAGCATTAATATGATATTAATGATATTAATATTTGTTTGGAAACCACCTCCCAGGAACTGAAAAAAAATGTCTTTTTCATAACAATTGTTGTTTTGAACATGGGAAATGTGCTTTTTGACAGTTTCGGGTTAGAAAAACACGTTTTCCAGGTTTTATAAGCTTTTTATGTCTAAAAATCCGAAAAAAAGTAAGTTATGATGGGGGAAAAATCAGGTATGGTAATTTTTTTTTTAGGTAGGGCAAGGTTTTTCTAGGTAGGGGGGGGGGGGGGTAAATCGGAAACACACATATTTTTTGGGGGGCCTGAGGCCGCCTGTGTGAGTGTTGCAGTCCTGCAGGGGTGATAAGGACGGCAGGTCCTAATCCTACACGGAGCCCTGTGCAGAGAGCACGCAACGGCCAGACTCTCTGCCAGACGGATGTGGGTCAGATTTTCAGAAAATGTACAATTCACCTTCACCAATCCTCTCAAATAACCCAAATTTCAGACGAAAATAAAGTTCAAAATGCAGTTCAACCTCAGTAACCAAACAGATTGCCAGAAGCAATGCAATGCCAAATATACTCGAATTTACCAATCTTAGGCGAGCGGTGAGTTTAGTTTTGCACCAACCACGGCAGCCATCATACTTCTGTTGACCCAGTTACGCGCGTGCGGTCTTCATTGGTAGCGGGCGCAGTTGGAGCGTAAGGCCGCCTGTCCCCCGTCTCCTTTAGTGGACACCGGGTCTTACACGAGCGTGTCTGGCGGGCGGCCCACTTAAAACTTACGTCAAGCCAGTTGTTGTCAACGTCGTCAACAGGTTTGTCAGCTTCTCCTATTCTCCAGTGTCTATTGAACTGGTGCGGTGATACTTGTCGAGAGTGTAAATCACATAGACCTTCACGAAAAATCTCAAAAAACCATTACGAAATATACAAAATGGTGTGAGGAAAATTCCCTGAAACCTAATGTAAAAAAACAAAGTATCAACTCTTTGGTAGCAGAAATACCCTGAGAAATTTTCAAGATCTTCTCTGTAAAGGTGTGATAATCGAAAGAGTTCGTTCTTTTAAATACTTAGGCACCACCATCAACGAAGGTTTATCTTGCAAAGAACATTTCGATAAACAACTAAAAACAGCGAACTGGAAAATTGGAGAGATTTGTCGTAGAAGAAAGTTTATGAGTGGTGCAATATGTTGTCAGATTATGAAGACTTTTATTCTGCCTATCCTAGAATTCTCCAATTTTTTAATCCTAAATCTTGGAAAAGAAATGAAAAAGAAAATCCAAAAAACATGGAACAAGGCCCTTAGAACCTCCTTTGGTGTAAAGTAGAATAAAGATATCGGGCTAATATACTTTCTACCTCTTATTCCACGCCCTTATCTCTGGAGATACTATCATTTTCAGATCCCTTTTCAAGGATTTTGATGGCGTTTTTCCATCCCTTATCTCCGGAAATTGACAGTTGACCGGAGCGGGGATGTTATTTCGAGCCTCAGTATTGGCGGCCTACAATGTCTATATAATGTCTAATTATTACTAAGTTATGGGCTAGCTTTCTACCTCTTACCATAATTAGAAAGTACTTAAATGATGAGTCTACTCCCCAACGGGGATGAAACTGGGGCCATGGCAATAATACTGAAATTTCTCTGGCAAGAGGAAGAGATAGATGCATAGGTGGGTTCGGGAGAAATTTGGAAGGTTATTTTGATGATTTCGTGTAAGTTTCGATTTTGTAAATCAAATTAATTTTTGTGGAAACTTTGGATTAAAAGTTATGAAATTTGGATGAAATGCGAAAATTTGTATAAGCTTATAAAAAATACTTGTTTGAGTATGAATACTGAAGACGTTCATCCCTGTCCCCAAATAACAACACAATACAGATGGTTCCCGCTTTACTCTTTACTGATCAAATGAAGTCATGCTAGCTGGCCAATAAATGCTTGATGATTGATTAGTCAGTATAGACGCAACACGTTTTCCCCTGGCTATTTACTAATGTGTTTGAATTAAAAAAACTATGAAAGTTTCCATTGTTAGTTGTGTGACAATCAGGTTTTCGAGAGCTTTCCTATGTTCAAGCCCTTGCTAGGATTACGCTTCTACAGCTCTCAGATCGGATTTTTCTTTGCTCAGATTGAAAATTACCGACTTTCCTATTGGCGCACAGCGAAAATTCCTAACTTAAAACCCCAAATTCAAAATTACTGACTTTTGGTCGCGGGAACCATGACTGTAATTATCTCTTTAACAGTTCTTAGAATAAAGCTTACGCTGCTAAGTCGGGCCCATGACCCAGTGGAACTCTCCCCTACTTTGAATACCGAATTGCTAAGTCGGACCCCTCATCAGGTGGAACTCCCTTTTATCAACCGTTTCGGTGCGATTATTATTACACTTACACTTCAAAGAGTAAAGACTAGATTTTGGTACAAGTTAAAGTGGGAGATCCACGATTAACCAGATAATAATAGGTGGCAGACTCATATTTAGATGTACAATGGATTGTCATCTCTTGTACTGGAAGTATGTCGGGGTTATCCTGTACGTGTCTGTCTCGTTGCACCATCGTCAATATGTGCACCAACTGCAGTATCAAGTAAGAAGAGACATTGAAAATATGCGAACAAATATATCTTAAGTCCGACATTTATTCAATTCTAAATACTGCCATGTATATGGAGGGGTCCTGAGGCCTAAAATCTACAAACGGACATAGCTATTTCTAATGATCGACAAACGACATAGACCCTTTCTTAGAGCGACAAATCGTCATGGGATTCTGGGGACAAGGAAGAAACGCTCATCATTAGCGAGACAAATCGACACAGGCCCCCACCCCCACACACACAGGAGCCCTATCACGGGTTGGACGGTGATCCGCGTAACGCGCGTTACCTCATCACATATGGCGATTTGGAGTCTCCCATTCAAAACTGTTTGCTAAGTTTTAGCACCTTTTCCATTCATATATGCTTTTATTTTATACGCTGTTTGAGGCACAATACAACGAGGAATATTTTTTTTTATTCAATTCAAGGCCAATAGAATATTTAATTTTATATAGAAAAGAAAAGACGCGAAAATATCGCATTTACTTTAACTGAAGCTATGTATCATTAGAAAATATGTAAGAGGTGTTTTTATTTTCATGGGTGATCCCCGTAACGTAAATTGGTGATGCCTGTAAAGCAGAAACACAATAAATTTTGTAAAGGATGCCTGTAAAGCATAATTATGTGAGAAGTGATGCCTGTAAAGTCAATCCATCATGGCTACATGTCCATCGTTTTCCGATCTTGTCAATATAATCCATGAAAATTAAAATAATCTAATGATTTAGAATGTGTCTAATGACTCGACACTGGCATATTAGTGTGTATTGATTTTAATGTTTAGCTGGTTAAATTTTGGTGTAAGCAAATTGGCACTGTTAAGACAATTTAACATTTTGACAATTATGGAGAGCAAGTCGTTCAACCCATTTATCTGTCTTGATTATGATAGAATGATACACAGGGGTTATAACTAACATTTTGTATTAATCTCCAAAGGGGGAAAAATAGGTAGGAAAAACGTTGCATTCGTAATCTATCGCTTAATTTATAGCAAAATCTGGCCGACTTTGGCATAAAAACTGAGTCTGGTGGTTTCATGTTTGATGTTGATGAAATATATTTGTTTCTATGCAATGATAAGCCCTTCAAGTATGTGTGGAATAGATTTTATTGTTTTAAAATGGTCTCAGATAATAAATATCTGTGCAATAACGCAATATTTAGGGTCTGCATTCGTAATCTATCACTGGCAGATTGTGGTCACTGCAGAGATACCCCACATGTAAAAAAAAATATAATAGGGCTGAATGGGTCTATAGTGTGATTAACTCCAGAAAATATGAGGTTGTACCATCAATATTCTTCTATTTCGTATTTGTAGCCAAAAATGAAAACAAAGTAGGTTTTGGCCCCTATTTCACTGGAATCGACTTATATATATATATTTAAGAAACCACTTTACAGGCATCAATCAGTTGCTTCACGGGCATCACCACAATCAATACTGGTGTGCGTTACATCATCACCATCAGAATTGTTCACACGTATTATAGAAAAACTGCTGTTGTGATGAGCATAATAAAACGATTTTCATGATCAAATATCGTTTACCATATTTAGTGATGATTCACATGCATGTCCGAACTTTATAGATACCTAAACTCAAATGTAAACAATGACCACATTTAATTGCATTCGCCATATGTGATGAGGTAACGCGCGTTACACCCGTGCCTATATGGCGTGGGGAGATAAACATGTGAGGGTGGAGGGCTGACCGTAACTGGGGGTGTGGAGGGCAATATGTAAAGAAATGATTTGGAATTTTATTAAATATGAATATGAAGGAACTATCGATATATCTGTTGGATTTAGTTACCACATTCATTATCAAACCGCATATAAAACGTATTGCCACGATTTATTCCTGTTATGTATTAACCCGACTAGTATGGAAATACATGCAGTTGGAAGGAGTCAGATTTTCCCACTATAAATCTGTGGTGTTAGTTGTTGCAAACTGACTATGTTGCGTTGCGGTCCTTAAATTTAGACAGGTAATTACTGTTATATAACAATAGGTTCAATAGGAAGAACTGCAAGTTGCACATATTGTATGCCTTATTTCTCTGCACATGTACTACGAAACATATAAACATTTTAATTCTAAATAGAGAGTATTAGCCATAATGTACATTACGAAACGACCTTTACATTTACATTTACACAAAACTATCCCAATACAACACAATGGTATTTTGTATTTTGTTTGTCCCGGTAAAATCTGAGAATAGACAAAGAAATAAAACATACTGGTCATGTGGACTCACTTGAGGCCAGGTGAGTGACCTTCACTTGACACTCACCAACTCAGCTCACACCTAGCTAACCAGAACTTTTCTTTTATTGTGGTTTAGGCTCCTAGTGGGGGAAGTCGCCAGAAAATGTACAATTCGCCTTGACAAATATACTCAAATAATCCAATTAAAGATGAAAATAAGGTTCAAGATATAGTTCATGATAACAAAACGGATTTTCTGAATCAACGCAATATTGAATATACTCAGTCTCAGATATAGCTATTATTAACATTTTTTTTAAATGAGTTGAGCAGCCAATTGTACATTTTCGGACGATCTGAACCATATCTCACTGCACGGAGACAATATTGCCCACTCCAGTGATGCGTATCCGACCATGACAGGACTGAGAAAAGGGTTACATAATAACTCCAATAACTGAGTTGTTGTTGTTGTTGTTGTTACTTTTATTATGATTACTTGGCAATGTCAGTGGGTCAAACTCCCCAAAATTGGGAGTTTTTCAAGCCCTACTGGACACACTCGTGACAATTTTATAGGAGTAACAAACAGCCATTAGGTCAACGATCTAATGGCCGCTCCTATAGATGTTGGTTTGGTATAAATATGATAGCTTTTGAGTAAGATGGTTAGCGCAGTAACATGTGGGTAAATATTATGGAATCAACTACCCAAAGTACTGGTGGTTTCACGCATATAACTCCGCCAGCAACCAACGACGACCGCACGGGCTCTCCTCCCCTCACGCCTAACTGGGTCAAGCGGAGTATGATGGCTGCCGTGGTTGGTGCAATACACGTCTCACCGCTCGCCTATGGGTGGCTGTGAACGCGTCTCAGAAACACCTCTGTGACGACTCCGGATTCAGTCTGAATGAGAGCTCTACCAACCAACCAACTCAACCACACCCTAGGCAACACCACTGCAACAACCACGGCACGACTCAGCAAAAACTACTGGCTCCTCCAGCGCACAAGGCAAACCGCTATTAACTCCTTCTGATCGGGCTTCAAAACAAGCCATTGCTAGCTCTCTCCACCTGCCTCCTCCAACCTCATCAACTTAACCCCAACTTCACCTCATCACACTTGGGTCTGGCCTCCGTGACGACTCGGGCACCAGTCAGACAGAGCTCCTGTCCCAGGCTCATCTCGCTCTTCATCCTTCAGCACCAGAGACTAACATCTAGACTTCTCGTTTAGACAGAGTTTGGCCGTTGCAGACTCTGTGAGTCGTCCTTCTCCACCCTCACGAAGCTGCTACACACACTTTCACGCACAATGCAGGAATAATGTAAGTTACTGACAGCAACAGTAACTGAAGCTGATCACTAACCCCCACGCACATATAGCACCGCTGCCGGAAAAACTATCTAAACCGAATCAACTCACTTTTCTAAGCATTTAAATAATGGAAATTACACAATAAATTACACCATAAAATTACACAATTAAAACCCTAGTTCCACGCGGTCTAAATATATTGGACTAAAACATCCGCCTGGGGATATTGAGAAACCACACGTTTACAAAATTGATCTGATTCTATCTCTCTATGCCCCATTCAGGCTACTGACACCCATATGTGGTGCCAAGCACCATGGTCCTACCACCCTTTTCCACCAGCTCCCAACACCCGATCGACGCCCCTTGGTGGGTACGCCGACGAGGGCCCCCATTCATGTGAATGGGCTGGGAACACCCGGCCTAAAACCGGATAACCTTAAACAAAACATTGCTACACAACCTTTTCACTGAATAATGTTCACAATTAGTAGCTACCAGTTGTATTTAACCCTAAAATAGTTTCAAATACAAAATGTTCCTACTGGGGATAACCCTAATTTTTGTGGGTCCAGTGTCACACTCTGTATGTGACCAAAGTGACCAAGCTAGCGCCTGATGAGGCCCTGTAGGGCCCAAACCACAATGACATTAGCCAAACTACAGAGAATAATAAAGCAAATGGGTAAATTCCATAATTTAAGACTTTATTTTAATCTTTGTCCCTCTTGTGTTGAAATTACGGGTCCTAGAGACACAAATAAACACATAGATTGGAGGGTAGCAAGTACGTGGATACTGTTGCTAATGTTGCCGCACGTTACCCTGGTTGTTGCCAGGGGAGGACAGGTGGAATGTTCGATCTGAATCCGCGCAGATTCAGTTGTGGTAGTGCAATCAGGGAACTCACATCGTCCCAATCGAAATTACACAATAATATATGAAAATGAGTATGCAAGAGCAATACCAAGCCAGCTGAATCAATAATAAAAGAGAGTATTGTTTTAACAAGTATTATTACCAAAATAAAATAATAGATTTTTCTTGTTAATCAGAGGATTTATTAAATATGTTTTTGGCCTTTAATGAAATAAAACAAAAAGGTAACAGAAATTAGCTTATTGAATTTGCATTTCCAATGTGTGGTATAGTTTCAAGACCCAATGAATGTCTTATTTATTTGAATTAGTCATAAAACCAAAATGTTTTCCATGTTCGAAATCCTACATGTTCCTTCTCCTTTATTATGTCGTTAGTAATGAACACGCAAGGAGACAACGAAACTCGTTTGCCGCTCCTATGACGTCCTTGTGTTTAGTTAAAACGCCAACTGTGCACTGTGAAAACGGAAGGGACACAACTTAAAACAGGAACGCGGGACGAGATGTGAGGAACGCGGGACAACATGTGAGGGGGCGCGGGACAACATGTGAGGGGGCGCGGGACGAGATGTGAGATGTCACTCCTGGGCCACCATACTACTCTCCCCTGGCTTCCACTTGTTGTAGGTTGGGAGGTATTACACACAGCCCACTTGGCCCTTGGCCCTTCTCTAACTAGTCTATATAGCCCTACATGAGCGTAGGCAGGTCACTCAGCCAGCCAGCCAGTCTCTCCACTAGTGTTGACTGACGACAAAAATAGTTTGGCAATAGGAAGGTGGAGTCAATGATCACATGATACAGACTGTGATAGACCCTATATGCGGATTTGAGGGTTTGTTCAGCCTTGACTGTTGATGGCCCTTCCCTGGCTTGCTCTCGTACACAGATAGAAGTCAATCAAGCGGGACCTCGCGACATCCATGGTGCTCCCAGCCCCCAGACAATGTACTTCTCTTAGCTTACTCTAGGTGGGGAGGTATTATATAACAGCCCCCCGCCGACCTTCTCTAGCTTTCACTCGCCCAAACTAAAAATAACTACATTTACAGTATTCTGCAGACTTAATTTTAGATACCAACTCAATATTGCGTCTCTCTCTCACACACTCACAGCCCACCGCCCTCATCAATGGAGACTTAGAGGGTTGAAATTCAATCAAATAAATAAATATTCAGTGAAGAGAGGTTCAGCGATCGATTTTGCTTATGTAGACAATTATGTAGAAATAAATATCCGGTATTTAATTTATTCTATTACTTGCAGCAATCGATGAGGCTTCACGAGTTAATTCTTTAAAGGCAGTTAAGATCATATTGGCATTTCTTTGGTTCGAATCTAAAGTGCTTATCCCTCCCCCCCCCCCCCCCCCCCCCCCCTCTAGCTAGACCAATGACCCTATTTCAGGGGTCTCCGCCAACTGAAATCATGCACTCGCCCACAGGACTAGTAGACTGTATAAAAAACTGTATAAAAAACACCAGTCCTTATATTATAGAAGTCTAGTAGTCCTTAAAATATTCTTGGCATAAATTCCTCAAAAATGTCCACTCGCCCACAGGACTAGTTGCCAGGTGAGATCTACTAGTCCTTAGCGAATTTTGGTCGCCTGGGGAGAGCGAGCGAACGTTAATGGAGAACCCTGTGAAACTATGATTCTTATTTTAACTGATTCGGGTAATTTGCCAGTTGCCGAGTCTTTGACATTATACATACAAGCTTGTCTCAAAGGCACTCTTATCCATTATGGAAATTATATCAATTTTGATTACAGAATGATGTAGTAATAAGTAATTGACAATATCACATAATGCAGGGTTCTCCCATTAACGCTCGCCCCCTCGCTCACCCCAGGCGACCACAATTTGGTGAGGACTGGTCCTTACCTGGCCACTCATCCTGTGGCCATTACATTACACAATCATATGTATATAAATAGGCAACATGAAAAATATCGGATATAAATGAAACTTAAATATGAATATGGTTCGTCCTCTCAGAATTTCAATTTCAACCACAAATCATACATTCTCTATTACAAGTACGCGTTGTTGGATTTCGTTACTGCCCTGATAAAAAACAAGGTCAATAATATCTAAAAGCTATATTTGAACATTTTCTCCCCACCTCCTGGGAGAGAAAACAGGTATGAAAGACAGAAGATGGGGAGGGAAAAGAGGGAGAGGGGGAAGTGTGGGGAGAGAGGGTGACCGTCCGGAGGACGGGTACTTGGCTAGCTGTTTAATAATCCTAAAACCTATTACAAACCGTCATCCTGTTATCACACATGTCAATTCACACACTTGATTCACCAAATGTGTCATACCTCAAGCCAACTATCAACCTTTAGTTTAGCTATCTTTGATGGGGAAAAAACTTTCAATTAGGGAGTTTCGACACCGCTCACCTATCCGCAAACGTATCCGTATCCTTATTGCAATAGGGATGCGTGACCCGGGCGTACTGGAGCCTCACATTTAGTTTCAGCAGACGACCCTACACGCACGCAAGACCGACGCCTTGCCGTTGGTGTGCTTACCGAGTAAACTCAGGGAGTGCCCGTCAGGTCGGCACCCAAGATGGCGGTCTCTGACCGGGTCTCCGATGCTATAGTAGTGTTTTTTTTAAACATGCTTTCCGCGATAAAAGGGTAAACTGTCGCCAAACTTGTTAGGCAAGGCCATCAAGAACATGTTTAATATTGTTCCCAAACCTTTTTTTAAAATGTAAAATGGCTAGATAGTTCGTCATATACTTAGGTAAAACCCCCGTAACAAGTGGCATCCTTACGGATTTTCCTCAGTGGGGCCGGTATCGACCCTCATTACCTATGCACAACCTGACATAGTGACCTAATTCCACACCGATGCGTACGGGATGCCTCCTGAGGAGGGTCTGTCGAAACTCCCTATTATTGATGAGAGGTTCTTTGCGTTTTCATGATTAGGAATTTCAGTCTAGTTTTTATTTTTGACAGTATAACACATTATCTAAATGACACGGGTTTCATGAATATGGTCAGACAAAACAAAAGCATAGGCCTAATAGGATGTTTCCAATTTAATTTCATCATGAAATGTTGTAATTCCCCCCATTTCCCCCATTAGGCCTACTCCTCAAATTTGCGAATTTAGGAAGGTCTTAATTTTCAATTTTTGATACCCTTAAATTCTGTGTGGAGCTAGCACTCTAACCTACACCTTGTAAGGCCTGAGTCAGTCCATTACTTACACCTTCAAGGGTCTTATCAAATCCGATGTCAAATGTTAAATCGGCTTAATTCTTGTGGGTTTTTTTTAAATCAGACATCATCAATCTACTGAAAGATTGTGCACACTGGCATGGGGGAATAAGAGTGTTGCAGTCAGTGATTTGAAGGAAAGTGAAAATTCGGGCAGAGCATCTGGCCGCTTGTAAAATACCAGGCTAATAGGGCCAATGATCCTACCCAAAGGAAGGGAATTCTTTACACCCTATCGCAGGAGCCCTTAGGCTTAGCTAGCCCTTAACAAGAGTTTACAGTGGCGGTACCAGGGGGGGCCTGGGGGGCACTGCCCCCCTAGACCCCCAAAAGGTCTCTGTGCCCCCCTAACCCATAGGACAGGGGGCCACATAATCATGCAGCTATGTGCCCCTGTCGTATGGGACCCATTATATCTTACTGTTTTAATATTATGATTGTAGAATTTTCTATTGTTTTAAGAATAAAGAACAGCATGTAAAACGGTAAAGAACCCCCTAAAACACCCAAAAGCAGTAGAGTGAGTTAATTTCCTTGTTCATTTTTGGACATGTTTGTTCATTTTGGGTTTAAACGACCACTACATTTTTGTGTTTTAGTGGAGAAAGACAATAATTATGTTGGATACATGGTTGTCATTTTTAAACTAACAGGCCTATAGGCCTACATATTTTGTTTTATTCAATGATGATTGTTTTGAGAGAATAAAAACATGATATGTGCATCAGAAATTGATCTGTAATCTTATAATATATTTATAATGTATCAATTATTCTGCAATTGCATACATGTATACCAAAAAAAAGCAATTTTGGTGTAAAATTCCACCCTCTACCCCCCCCCCCCCCTAGACCTAGCTTCTGGTACCGCCCCTGAGTTTATGAGACGTCCACCCTTCTGTGTTAGTGTGAGTGTGTTGGGGGGGGGGGGGTGTTCATGAACATGGTCTAGCCCACCCACCGGACCCGCCACCGGATAACTGGGCGTTATACTTATAGCACCCTAACGTTACTCACTCAACATCATCAGGCCCGCCGTTCAGGGGATAACCTCATAATAGAGAGTTTCGACAGACGCTCCTCAGGAGCAAAACGTACGCAACGGGGCGGAATTAGGTCACTATGTCAGGTTGTGCATAGGTAATGAGGGTCGATACCGGCCCCTGCTCAGGAGTATACGTAAGAAAGGCATCTGTTGCGTGGATTATACCTAAGTATATGACGAACTATCTAGCCATTTTACATTTAAAAAGAAGGTTTGGGATCAATATTAAACATGTTGTTAATGTCCTTGCCTAGCAAGTTTGGCGATAGTTTACCCTTTTATCGCAGAAAGCATGTTTAAAAAAAACACTACTATTGCATCGGAGACCCGGTCAGAGACCGCCACCTTGGGTGCCGACCTGACGGGCTCTCCCTGAGTTTACTCGGTAAGCACACCAACGGCAAGGCGTCGGTCTTGCGTGCGTGTAGGGTCGTCTGCTGAAACTAAATGTGAGGCTCCAGTACGCCCGGGTCACGCATCCCTATTGCAATAAGGATACGGATACGTTTGCGGATAGGTGAGCGGTGTCGAAACTCCCTAATAACCAGTTTTCACCCCGGGGGTGGGGGGGGGGGGGGGGTACTTGAGTTGAAAGTCGACGCGGGTGTGCCATGGCAGGTAAAAATTGGGGACCTTTGAAGCTGGTTAACATGAAAATAGGGGACCTTCGGGAGCTGATTATCAGTAATATCCGCTATAGGGGGTAGGGGGGGGGGGGCATGTAAATCGTGTGATGTCAGTCATAGGGAAAATACAGGATGCTGCTTTATCCTATTGTTGGACATGTGATTTCTGCATTAAGTCGGAGAAGCATGTAAATGCTTATTAATGGGGGCATCTTTGGAAGCTGAGCTTCGATCGGGAGCTGACAGCGTGAAAAATGTGGTCTTCGGGAGCCTAGCTGGTGCCTGAAAAGAGGGGACCTTCAGGAGCTAATTCAGGCACAAAATAGGGGCCTTTGGGAGCTGCTGGGGCTGAAAAGGGGGGGGGGGGCCTAGCTGGGCCTTTACCGCGGCACATACTATGAACTAAAGTAATCCCCCCTACTATATTTAGTGTGAGCGGACAGCCACATATTTAGTGATATATACGTTGGACAACCCTAGAGTGAAAAGTAAAACGATTTCTGTAACCCTGCTACCAGAAATAGTCATATTTACAAGGAGAATAACAATTACATGCCAATACGGCAATATATCTAGGCCTACGGTACCGGTACCAACATGGCCGTTAGTGGCGTTACGTCTTACGAGTCTGTAGGCCTACACCTCACTTCCATCACTTAACCACAATAAATAGATCTACGTAACTCACAACGTTCATGCTTCTTGACAACTTAAACTTGCAAGCTACCAACATTTTCAGAAACATTTTGCACAGTTCAGTGGCCAACAAAACTTACTGCGAACTTTTCTTTTGTTGTCGGTGTCTTTCCTCTCGTAAAATCCGACTGCTGGCAAAAAGGGTGAAAACACTAGTCCACTAGCGCTACCAGTTACATCAACTCACCAGCGTATCGCTGAGTGCTCCGACCCGCCGCACTACTGCAACGCCACCTTCTCCCGCGCTCCAGTAGGCCCGCCCTAGATTAGAACGAGAAAATAACGCAAAAATTGCGTAAGAAGAAGGAATTCTTCTGCTCATGGGAGGTTTTCAAGCCTTCTTACAGGTGACCCGCGCTCCTACGAACTGCAGTAACAGGAACGTAAAGGGGAATAATTATAGGGAATATAGCCTATGCATACCGTACATGGCGTTTGTTATTCCAAGAGTAGGAGTTTCTCACTGATGTTAGGGAAGAAAGGATAGGAATTCACACACATAACCTCCCTTTATTCAGAAAAAAACATTACATGATTCGATGTCATTTTCAGCAGATTTGGATACAACTATATAATCCAGGTGAAATAAGCCTATTTCTAGAGGCATTTTGTTACTAGTTGGTAACAGGTGGTTTTTACCAAGTAAAATCTGCTGAATCCAAAAATACATGTTACTAGCCTAAAATATAATTATTTCCTACCGCCAGGGACAGTTTTTCTTGTCAATTTCCAGATACTCCTTCTCACAAATATATTGCTATATAAAAGCATTTGTAGAGGAGATTATTATTATATAAGCTTTCATTTGATTTATGTTTCATAACTGAATCATGAATTTGTTTTATTATTATTCAATTGATCAGCCAAGTAATATTTAACAAGTAATAGAGTAAAACGCATGTCCGCCTTGCGGATATGTTCTTGTGTTGCTGTTGATACTATTACAATAAGTTCTACTTATTATAAGCACAAATCAAAACTATTACTCTATTACATTTTATGGCGTTTTTTTTTGTACCACCCGTTAAAAAAATTCCCGCACCCCATAACTGAATATAACACCCCAAGATGTATAGATGCTATAAAAAAAACAATCGGCAGCTTTGCAGCCATTATATTTTAACATTTGTATTAGACTAGCACCAAGTCCCTCTGCCTATCTCAATGAGCGCACACAGCAAAGGCCTTACTGATGCTTTGGCGGTCGCTAAGCACAGGTCGAGGCCGTAGTGACTCTCATACGGTAGTTTTAATTCTTTTTCCTACTTTTGTTAATGAAAAAAAACGAATCAAAGACTTATCCAAGTCTACATTTGTATATATCTGACATTAAAATGTCAAGAAAGCATAATACATTTCACCCCCATACTCTGCTTGATGACCTAGAGTTGCCCCCCCCCCCCCCCCAGTCATGGATAGCTTCCTACACCACTGGTAAATTAGGGGTGCTTTCTGTTGTAGAGAAGGTGTGCTCCCTGAGCAATTTACCGGCCAGCTACTAGTGTGGGCAGCTTGATCGGGTGGCTAGTACTAGTGTGGGCGCTTTGGTATGGAAGACCGTAATGGGTACTATAATTCTCGGTATTCCGATAACGGACCTGCCCGGTACCGGCCCGGTCCGGTCCCGGTCAACACCAGACCCGGTATATTAAGAAACTTTATTTTCCCATACAATTACTATAGCAACACCTCAAAAATATAAAAATCGGGTTACTAATACATCGGTACCGGACCGGCCTGCCATCGGGAACTTAGCTCCCGGTCCGAGATAAATTTCCCCGTGCTCCGATGACCGGCCCGGTCAAGATTTACCGATATCGGTACAATATCGGGTCGGGTCCCCCCGGTCATCGGACCGGGAGAAAATTTCCTCGGAGGCCCGGTCATCGGGGGCCCGGTCATCGGAACCCAACCGACATGAGGTATATGAATGATTTTCAAGACAAGAAAACATTATGTTTGCAATACAAAACAGGAATATCTAAATAAATATAATAATGAAATAAGTACAAACTTGAACGTAAATAGTAAAATATGTAATAAACATCATGGTTAAAGTCCGGATTAAATAATATGAATGGTTAATTAACAATAAATTAATCGCATAATATGAATTACAAATATCGTCATGGGTTGCAATGTAGACCCCAAGTGGCGTCTGGAGGTACTACCCAGCGTTCCGGAGACTGATTTCAGTATTACAAGTGCCTTCGGCACTTGGGATAGAGCAGGTTTTAATTCTCCTCTCTTTTCCCTCTCCCCTCCCCCTCTTTCTCTGGGTATATCCTGAGAAAAAAAAAGGAACGATATCTTCATTATTTTGGATCTTACAATTGCAAAATTTAAGACTGGAAATCTATTTGAAAACAGAAATAATTTAATATTGATTCTAAAATGTTCGAAATAAAGGAGAGAGGGAGGGGGACAGAGAGAAAAAGCAGGATTGAGGGCAGGGCAGAGGGAAAGAGTAAGGAGAGGGAGAGGAAAGATGAGAGAGACAGGAGGAAACCTATACTCATTATATTTATTAATTAAAGAAATATTAAGTTAAATGAGTATGCTACAACTTCCGTCCTCCCCCTCTCTTGGAGGAAGAGTTCACCCAATCCAGTGACATTGTTTCTCTGAGAGAATTTCAGAAAGAGAGAGAGAGAGAGAGTCTAAATCCTTCCAAAGATTATAATAGGTTTTCCAACAAAAGAATAAAAACACTCCTATACATCTATTAATTTTCCTTCTCCTCCCCCCCCCCCCTCTCCCGACTAAAGGGAGGGAGGGACAGAGGAAGAGGGGGAGAGAGGGACGTACAGAGAGAGAGAGAGGGGGAAGGAGGGATAGGCCTAGAGATAGTGGGGAAGGGGAGGGAGGGACCCCCCCCCCCGATTTAAATATATGTGTAATAAGGACTGAAGACTTTAGGTCTAGAAATCTTTGAATTTTATCATGACAGACATTGGTAGATTTAGAGCTTGATTCTGTATAAATATCCTTAATTACAGGCACTAAAAAGTAATTTTGTTCATCTCAAATCCACCATTGATCCATCAATCCATCAAATCCACCAATCCACCAATCCATCAAATCCACCATTGCCCCATCAAGTGGGGGTGGGGTGGGGTTAAACCCCCACACACCCATACACATGCATTTGTTCTACCCCATTTCAAAGACAATCTACTGAGTGGGAACATCTGATATTGCATTGATTTTGGAGTAGGCCTATATAGGCCTTTAAGGAATTTCTTTTTTCTTTCGTTTTTTTAGATATTAATTAATTGCTATTGGGGGGACCACTGACCCAGGAGTGGCAGGGGGGGGGGGCTGTTCGTTCGAACACCCCTGACACCCCCTGGTTACGGGCCTGCGTGGGTATAGAGTATTTTTATAACTACTTTACCAACGATTGGAAATAGAGGTAGAAATAATTGCGCAAAAATCATATAAAATTGGGAAAGTCGAATAGATATGTTGGGGTATTTAATACAATTTAAATTGTGTAAAAAGCTTAAATAGTTTTTGAGTAATGAGCAGAAGTATTCGGACATAATTTTGGACATTATGTCGGCGAATAGCTCATCCTATAGAGTGTATTTTATAGCTACTTTACCAACGATTGGAAATAGAGGTAGAAATAATTGCGCAAAAATCATATAAAATTGGGAAAGTCGAATAGATATGTTGGGGTATTTAATACAATTTAAATTGTGTAAAAAGCTTAAATAGTTTTTGAGTAATGAGCAGAAGTATTCGGACATAATTTTAGACATTATGTCGGCGAATAGCTCATCCTATAGAGTGTATTTTATAGCTACTTTACCAACGATTGGAAATAGAGGTAGAAATAATTGCGCAAAAATCATATAAAATTGGGAAAGTCGAATAGATATGTTGGGGTATTTAATACAATTTAAATTGTGTAAAAGGCTTAAATAGTTTTTGAGTAATGAGCATAAGTATTCGGACATAATTTTAGACATTAGTTGACCGGTCATCGGAGCTCCGGTCATCGGAGCCCCGGTCATCGGAGCCCCGGTAATTTAAGCCCCGGTCCGGTACCGGTCCGGTACCGGTCCCGACCCGAGGTTGACCCGGTATCGGAATACCGAGAAGTATACTACCCATTCCGGTCTTCCATACTTTGCGTAGGAGCGCGACCCGCTATATGGGACAGATTTTCAGAAAATGTACAATTCACCTTCACCAATTCTCTCAAAATCAGGTTCAAAATACTGTTAAACACAACCGGACAGACTGTTTGAATCAAGGCAATACCTAATATACCCATATATACCTAGTGTTGATGATTTTTCAGTCCATTTATTTTTAGCAGAAGTTACTAAATAAGTTGATCTGCTAATTGTACATTTTCTGAAAATCTGACCCATATAGACTAGCTCTCATCCCCAAGACAAGGTAATTTTGGGGGCCCTATCGTAGGTCTATAAATATACTACTCACCATTCACTGTCAGTCTTTGATTCCCCAGTCGAGGGGGGGGGGGGGCTAACATGGTAGTGACAATAACATGATAGGGGTTTATTTTTAGATTTCGTTACTATATACAAAACAATCAGAGACTTGCGTGGACATACACTTCTCACATATGTATATGGGTCAGATTTTCAGAAAATGTACAATTCGTCTTCACCAATCCTCTCAAATAACCCACATTTTAAGACAAAAATGAGCTTCAAAATGCAGTTTTCACTTAACAGAACTGATACTTTAAATCAATGTGATACCAAATATACTCAGATATACCCGGTATTCTTCATTTTTCAGCCTAATCTACGAGAATTTCCTAAATGTGTAGAACTGCCAATTGTACATTTTCTGAAAATCTGACCCATGTGCGTCTGTGTCGATAATATCAGGCCTATATATAACTCTCATAATATTAAGGCCGAAAATACATCAATGCGTAATTTATAAAAAATGTTTTCATCATTGTTAATTCAGCACAGACTGAGAATAGCGTATTTACATAATGTTTATGCTGAATACATTTTTTAAAAAAATACAATACAATTGCATGTCTACCCACCGTATGATTCTGAAATATACAGGCAGGGCGATCCAAGCTAATTAAACCCCTGCCCCTGATTGGCCAACCTCGGACAACCGCTGGGGTATAAAAGGGTTGGCGCGCCGAAAATTCGGTCTAACCACATTAACCATTCGCTGTAAGTGGAGTACAAATATTACTATTTATTTTATTATCATTATTATTGACGTCAATGACGAGATCTTATGTGGTATATGGCTCGAATACACATGTGGTGCCAAGACGGCGATTTGAAGGAAGGAGGAGATATGATGCCGCTCAGCTGTCAATCCAAATTTAAACGTGTTTTACAGAATATAGGACGAATGGGCGGCCATTCCCTGCCTGCAAGATGTGTGCCTATAGGTGACCCCGGACTCGGTGCATGGATCCCTATACTGATATGTGTGCTACAGTTAGGATTGTTTCTCTTTATTCTGTCCCCACGAGAATGAGAAACATGAAGGTCGGTTCTAATCTGGATATTTTTTGCAGGAGATTCTGGACGGATCCCGTAATATTTTCATTCCGTAGGTAGGCCTCCGCAATATTGTGTGTATGACTGCCGCTGATAAGTGTATCACTTGCTTCGCAATAGCCCGAGCCCTACTGCAAATTTATGTTGAGGTATTGATTTTGTGTTACCGTTTATACTGTGATGTTATTGTCGAATTATGAATATCTGGTCGAAAGGTCTTAGTGGTTTTATTGCCATAGTTAGAGAATATGGGAACTTGGCGTCTCTAGATATTTTGTGCCCTGTAGGCCTACTATAGGGTAGGAAATGTCCTGAGACGTCGAAGTTATTTTTAGTGGGATACCACTGTAATTTGTATACAACCTGAAGCTTGATTATTAATATCAAGTTGACGTTAGTACTTCCAGTGTTATAAAATAGTTTTTTTATATATGAGTCGGATTTTCAGAAAATTGGCAGCTGTACACCTTTAGTAAATTCTGCAAAATAAATTAGGCTGTAATTTGGTTATACTAGGTAAATTCGAGAATATTCGGTATCGCATTTATGATTCTAGAAATCATTTTCTGAAAATCTGACCCATGTATATACTGTCCCCGTAATGTGTGTTGATCAACAGTCATTTAAATCAAGTTGGGGTTTAAATTGTCCCCTATAGGAATATTGTTTCCAAATTACTTATCCACCGCCGTTTTTCTTTAGGGTTACTTTCACAAATATGGCCGCTAAATAGCAGTATCATTGAACAGTTATGTACGTGGTAGATAATATTATGTCAATTATAGGTAAATTGCTTTCATAGGAATATTGTTTCCAATATAAATTCTTGTCAACCACCGTTCCGCGGTTGTTTTCTGACAAAAAGAACTATGGCCGCTGGGCATCAAATGATATAATTATTTGGCGCCAAAAAAGCGGCACCGGCACCATTGCATGGCAAGGTGGAAGCCAATATGGCGGCGGTCTTCCCGCGGGCCTACCCTTGGTTATTGCATTCATGCTACGTCCCTCACTCTATAGGTCGGCACCCTTATAGCTCCTAATCCCGCCGTAGCTTTTTCGCCCCCAAATGACGCTTGTTGACTGCGTTATCAAAGGCCTCATTACATGAAATATCACGAGATACAATTGTAGATGAACGAATAAATCAATGAATGCAACCCTTTGTCCACATGTCGTTATTTCGTTCGGCAACTTACAAATATATTATTATACTTTATATATTATGTCCCCAATATCCAGTTCAAATATTGCGGAACCCGAGTGTTTCATCGCTTTTAATTGGGCCACTTGCTTCTGGTTTAATCCTCATTCATGAAGCGTCCAAACAAGGCTGTCAATGGGCATTCCCAAACTAGTGCGTAGTTGTACCTGGTGTGTGGAGGCGGGAGTTGCCTAGGTAGCAGGCTTTGTTTGGCTACCTGTCTACCAGTAGGGCCCAGCCTACCAGCGCCCAGAGAACATGTCGACAGATCGGCATTATTAAAAAAAACTTAGGATTTTTTCTTTTACACTTTATTTATCCAGGTATTATAAAAGGGCTATGGCATTTGCCAACCCTGATTCATCGGGGAACAAGCATGTCGCCTGATTTACGCCCAGAGCCAGGCCATGTCAACTTACATAACAGAGTAATGGGGTTTAATATGAACACAGTATTATGGGTGATGTTGGAATGAGATAAGATGAGATGAGGTTTATTCATATGTTAAGTGATGAGTTTCGATCAAAGTAGGGGGCCATCCACAAATGACGTCATGCTTTTTTGGGCCATTTTTGACCCCCCCTCCCCCCCATGTCATGTTTCGTCACACTGTGCCAGACCCCCCCTTAAAACTGATAAAAAATGACGTCATGTTTGTAGCACCCCCCCCCCCAGCCCAACTCCCCCTTTTAAAAAAGGTTATCATTAATTAGGTATAACATCATAATTAAATATCCAGACCCCATTATTAGAACTATGATCCACAACATTGAAATCTCTGTATTAAAAAACCCCTGAAGTCCCAGAATGTGAATAGGCTACTTTACAAATTCATTTAGTACCACGGCAACTATGGTGACCTCAATCCTAGCTCAGAGTCAAGGCAGGCACTTTTCCAGGGCCCTGATATTTTCACTATAGGTGTCAAATTTTGCCAACATATACCAGCAATAAATTTTGCTTTGTGTCCAACAAATAAGGCAAGATTATCAACCACTATGTTAAGGTTAGTTTTCTGCCTGCCAATGGACGTGGGTCTAATGAGTTGCACATGTGCAGAGAGGTTTGGCAGTGGTATAATACACAAACGCATTAAGCCTGATTTGCATATTGTGCACAGTTATGGAGGCTATAGTTTAGGATGTAGTAATGGAACATATCACATAAAAGGCTTTTACACAAGATCAAGTCCGTGTAGTCCCACAGGGGTCAGTTCCATGACCACTTCTCTTCATAATATATATGGTCAGTTCTCACAAATCGGGTACACAGAGGGTATTTTTGGCTAAAATTTTAAATGCATTGAAACTACTTGCCATTTACAGATATCATTGTACATATAATGAAGGGTTCATAACAAAAATTGGGCACACTAATTTTAAAAACTGCATTTTCTAATGTTGCCACCCCAATGCTTTTGGATAGAAATATTGTAGAGGTAATGAGGGTTATTTTTTAAATTTCAATATTTTTGTTTATTATCATATCATTAAGCTAATGTTTCAAGCTATAGAATAAGATCAAAATTGATTTTATTTTGAATTCTTCTATTTCAAGGCACTTTATTTGAAAATCATCTTAACTCTTTGACACCCAAAGTTTAAGGGCATGGCCTTGTTCTAATCCTTGTCAAATATTCTTGATTTCTCAAAATCAATATTTTGGTATTCTTGTAGCAAAAATACATTATTCTCATTATATACAATTTCATTATCTCAACTGAAATTGTTCTCTTCCAATGTTTTATGTTGCCAGCCCATTAGTGCATCCGGGCCAACCCCAGCTTAAATCAGTCCAAAAATAACGGAAAAAATGTTAGGTTGAAATTAAAAATTCTATGACATGAACATCTTATTAGATGCTTTAAATTGACAAAGTTTCATTTGATAATCAATAATTGTGTAGACACATTTTTAAAATGAATGTCATTAGGTTGGCAATGTTTAAACTTCCCCAACATGACCTTTTTTTAATGATTCAGATCTCATTGAAGCAGTTTTTCTGATATGCAATTATTCAATGTTTGTATTCAGAATAAAGTTGTTTTAGATTACATATCAGAAATAAAATCTCACTAGATAATTATTTTTGATCCCTAGCTGAACCTTTTAAAAGTGCATCGGGATGGCAATGTTAAAATTTCCCATAAGAAAAAATGAATTAAAAGAAATTAGCAATATTTCCAAACACTATATTTTTTATGTATTTATAGCCAATAGATAGGAGCATTATTTCAGACACATGTTATAATAATTTGATGTTTTGTACAATGCTGAGTAAACTCTATTTGACAAAATTATTTTCCTCTTTCCTAAATTATTTTCCTCTGCATAAAAGTGGGTTATGTGGGTGGATTTCTGCCCATAGGGTGGCCATTTTGTGTTTTAGCTATATAAAAGTATATGTCCCATGAAAGGTCTATCTAAGCTGCATCGATTAGTTTAAAATGTATTCATATATAATAAGCTGGTTTCCATGAGGGGTTCAGAACCCTGAGTACATAGTTAATATCAATACTCTGAAGAACCTTCAAAGGTGAGTGACAAAGTCCTTAGATATGTATAAGGAACTTGACTTGCCTACCCTTCACTTTAAAAGATTAAGAGGTGACGAGTACACGCTACTGGACTTGGTTGTAACAGGACATAATGTCAACTGCCTCAAGAACGATCTTGAGGACATGGAAATACCGTCCTTGGCATTGGGACTGGTCGGGCAATGGGTGTGGTACCAGTCATTGTATTGCTACCTCTGTGTAAAATGCATGGGTCTATATCAGGAAAAAATTGCATGACCTCCAACACCAATGGTGCATAAAGATGAATGGCTGGAATCCATATTAGCAGACATTTCCTATACCAACAGACATGCTGCTAGAGATTTTGTTATATATTATTTATTTAATAATGGCAGTGTAAGGCTGCCACTCAAGTTACATGACACCAGTTCCTATTGATTTTTTTTTTAAATTCAGTTTAAGGCCAATACATTATTTAAATTATTATAGAAAAAACGCAATATTCCTCAGGAATGTTTTCACACAGTGCCATTGTTGAAGTTTGATTTGCAAGAAAACTAGAATGATCTGGATATATCTAGATATAGAGGCCAGAGAAGCATGTCCAGTAGCCTGTTATTCTAAGGTGTATTTCAAATGAATTTTACTTAGAGCACAAATAAGTTTCCCCGTTATGGTAGTCTTTTTATCAAAAATATAAAAACATGATGTCATACATGAGGTGACCCCCCCTCCCCCCATTGTCATACCTTGTCATAAAAACTCAACCCCCCCTCCCCCCCTAGGGCATGACGTCATTTGTGGATGGCCCCTAGTACCATAATAGATAGCAGTAAGTTTATGCAAAGTTATACAATTCATGCATATAGTTCTAGCTGTTGTAGATCATTGACAGTAAGTGTCCCTCAGCCTCCGTTTGAAGACTAGGGGATCCTGTGTCAACCTGATTTCAGATGACAAAGCATTCCATAGGCTAGCTCCATGATAGAGAAAGGAAAGGATACTATATATATTAGATACCCATGCATCCGCAAACATGAATTGTTTAAATTTATTATTTTTCAGTATCATTGCAACTTATTTATTGTAAAAATCCTTAGAAACTAGGCTGGTGTTAGCAGTATAGGGACATACTTATAGACATGTATAAATGACTATGGTCTGAAAATTTGCACTTAAAATTCAATCAATATGTCCAACACTAAACTAGGCACTAGCTTGTGCTTGTTGTATTTATAAGCTGAGGAGAGCCACATTCTCATGGCAATCTTCCCCTGTAGGGCGGAAAAAATTCTTTCTATGTGTGAAATTACCAGCTGGCAGGAATAGCCTATGTACACTCACTGATGTGTAGGAAACCGTATTCCAACAGATTAAAGGAAGGAAGGAAAGTGTAGTCCTGAATTCACAGGGACAATTCCTTCTTTGGCTTATGCAACAAGCCCACTGCGTGCCTTATTGCCTATGTGGTAATGACGTAATTTACAACGAAAATAACAGACATCTTTTTAACATGTGGAACGGAATTCCACAAAACGTCGCACTATGCTAATAAAGTCAACTAAGATCATTAGCATATATAGTGTGCCCTCATTTTCAATATATGACGTCTGCTAACTAGGGAGGAATCCCTGTGAAATCTCTGGTTGCATGAGAGACGATCCAATGCCCGTCCATTCGGTGCGCACCGATTGAATAATGCACCACCTCTTTTGTTATTTACATGCTTTTAATGAGTTCGGAATTCTTAGATATTCAGGGATATGTTTGGGAGTATCATATACTTGGGGAATGTGGCAAAAGGAAAAATTGCGCAGATTTTTCGCATGCATAGCTAAAACTGAAAGTGCATTTTTTATCAGGGCTTTTGATTTTTCATATATCGGTCCGATAGCATCGATACCTTGACTTCCACATCGTCGTATTTTTAGCACTAATAAAAGCACGGGTATTAGTACCCCCCCCCCCCTCATACACTATCCATTTCCAGGATAGCTCGAGGAGAAATAGAGGTACTTTCTACTTTCCACTGAGAATGTATCTTAAACACCGGCAGAACAACGCCGATCTGCCTTCCAATACTCATTGTGTTTAATAGCTATCTCCTTACCATCAGCATCCTTACCCCGAAGATGCATATTTACTGGTATTTTATCATAATTATCTACACAATTCGTAATAGGGCTATGGGCTAGCCGAGTTTATAGGTCCTGCTATATATCCCCGCCCCCCTTGCATACCTTTGTACCTACTAGTATCCAAAGTTTATCTTTGGGCACCTCGCTAGGTGAGTGAAGGACAATGGAGGGGCAGCAATATGTACATTTCTTATTTCTTTCTGAATGTCCCCCTCGTCCATTTCAAGCATTGTCGATTTTATTCGTGAATAATCAACCTATTTCTTTGGAATCTTACCTGTATTAATTCATTCGCAGGTTGAGATATATAGGTATCTATAGATTCTCTATCTTATGAATAACCCATCTCTAGTCGGCGAGGGTTCATGTAGCCTTATAGATTCATTATCTTTCAAATTACAAACCCGAAATGCTACATTGCATGATCATGATATGATACCCAAATTTCAGACGAAAATGAATTCCAAAATACAGTTCAACCTAACCTAACAGATTGCTAGAATCAATGCAATGTCGAATATACTCGAATTTACCTAGTATTGACCAAATTGCAGCCTAATTTAGCAGAATTGACTAAATGTGTAGAGCTGACAATTGTACATTTTCTGAAAATCTGACCCATATCATGAACCATGACGCTACTGTCGCAAGACATTTGAACATGGAGCATCCTGACATCCTCAACAAATGGTAAATCATATCTATCTCTATCATGAACCTGATCCGATGTGCTCCAGATACACCTGAAGCAAAATCGGACAGAGACAAGGAGGAGAGAAGATGGATTTCCAGACTGAAAGCGCTCACTCCTAGCCGACTTAATAGTTAGGATTAAATATCCGTCAGAATCAACCCGATCGATATTACACGTTTACAAACAGATTGAGATAATATCCTAATAATAGATTGATCTGCGTTGGTACTTGAACTGACAGGCCTCTTATGCTTTATCCCAATCTTTATTATTGATTCTAAAGATCCAGCAAAAGCGGAATTATTTCTATAAAATCTATCCCCAAATAATAAATCAGAAAGAGATTTACCAGCATGAGTATGTGTTCGTCCCCTACCCCTCCTCTAAACACTGATCGAACAATAGAAATGTTGATGACATCGCTCCTACACATCAATGGGTATAGTACAGTTATATCCCACAAACCAACGAAGAGAGGCAGTTGATGCTTGTAGTATTTTTATTTTGGCTCGGAGGCATTTGTATTTCATTTTCATTTCAAATCAACTCATTAAATGAAAGAAATAAAACAAAAAACAAAACAAAGTCTGTCCGCCGACTGCTGTGCAGCTTTGTAAAGAGTTTGAACTTGCCGCCCAGGTTGCTAGGCAAGTCATTGGCCGTGAAGTAATTCCGGTTCCGGTTAGGCCCGCGGATATAAATGTATATGAAACACATACACACCCTAAACAAGTATCACAGCAGTACAGGATGCGTAAATAAAGGTAGTAGCCTATAATAGCTTGTGGATAATTATTTAACCACCCATGCAAAGAGACATGAGTAGTATAGGAAATATATAATTGTCTCTGGCACCACCCGTTATATATTAATAGTGTGTGAGGTTGAAAATGATGGTGAAAAATGGGTTTATGAGCGGTGATAGATGAAGGTAGATTTATGACAGAACCGATTATATTATCCACGTAGAATCTGTAGGTTATAGAGATGAATCGGTATAGAAATCACAAGTGGGTGGGCCTTAGCGTCAGTTGTGGGGTGGGCCCTATAGCTAGTGTCTGGACCCGCGTCAGGACTCTGGGTCCGAGATTTCTAGGCCCAATCGTTATTGGGCCCTACCGTCTGGACTCATTCAGTTCAATTAAAATTTAAATAGAATACCGTCGACCTTTATTTGATTGCATTGTTGAAATTCTATGGTATATCGATGCTACTTATCAGCAGGTATATTTTGCAATCGAATTTTGAATAATTATTAGATATTTGGGTTACCTTTATTATTCTGTCAATGTAGGGTTTTGATTAGGTGTTATGCTTGTAATTGACTTAAAATCTTGAATTGATTTTTTTTTGTATAGATATTGATGAACACTTGATGTTTTATCTACAAGATGCATAATGCAGTTGTTCTTGAGATGAGAGGAATTATTTTTTCCTATGTCGTTTATTCTCAGGCAACGTATGAAGACGTCCTTGACGGACATTGTGTTTTTCCATGTGAACTATAATGTAATTAATGACTTGGCCTCTAAATGAACTTTTTAAAACTCGGGCAAAATTGTGTGTAGTTGCGCAATGAATATCTCATGCTTGTAGATATCTAGTAGGCCGTGCTCCCACGCGAGAACTTAGAGCAGTCAATCTTACGATTACTATTTTGTGGCATCAAGTTCCGCAAGCAGTGTAGAGAATGAATTAATTAATGCTGTGTTGTGTTTGAATCTTAGCGCAGCCACGTTTTTCAAAGAATGGCAGAATTGCGCCTATTATACTTATAGATAGAAAGGAGACGGATTTTGGAAAGTGTCTTTCTTTGTGTTTGAACAACGGATATTTTATTCCACTATAGTACAGTTTAGACACGATTTTCAATGTACATAACAATGGCACACATTGTTTCAGATCTTATATTAGCTGATGTTTTTGGCGGTTTATTTATTCGGCTCTATTAACGAGTTAATATCCGCATGGAATTGTTTTCCATACGGTGTTCTATGGAAAGCGGAATAAAACCACCGATAAATCGCAATGTCATCCAGTCGAGATTGCCACCGTAGAATCATTTTTGACAGTGTATAAAAGCTCGGGAAAAATTCACTTGCATAATTTGAAATGCCTTATATCCCGTAGGATGTGAAGATCAAAGTTATATATTTATAATGGGTGAAGTCGCCTAAAAATGTACGATACATATTCACTAATCCTCACAAATACACCAAGATTAAGACAGCTAGAAATGAGGTTCAAAGTTTAGCTCAACATAACCGAACAGGTTTCTTAGCCCGTTTTAATCTTGCAGTGTACTACAGTCGTTGTGCCATAAATACACCCTGTAGGCTACTGGTAACAGATTGTCTGGGGGTCAGATCTTCAGAAAATGTACAATTCGCCTTCACCAATCCTCTCAAATAACCCACATTTAAAACAAAAAATGAGCTTCAGAATGCAGTTTAACGTAACAGAACTGATACTTTAAATCAGTGTGATACCAAATATACTCAGATATACCCGGTATTCATCATTTTCCAGTCTATTTTAGCAGTATTGCCTGAATATGTAGATCTGCCAATTGTACATTTTTTGAAAATCCGACCCCTGTACGGATGAGTGTGGTAGGCCTCCTTGCACAGGCCACATTTAAACCTCCCGGGACTGGTGCACACATTTCCTTTTTTGGTTGTTGATGGTAGAGATGTGTCCTCCGAACCGGGTGACTATATTTTAGGGAGGTTCCGCAAGCAATTAATCTCAATTACGTAACCGCATCCACATCCTTTTTGTGAATTACGTCGCATTTTTATGTATCCAAAATATATTTTGAGATGAAACACGTTGCTCGATATGTTCCATTACGCCAAGGAGAGTTTTGCAATAGCACACAAACGAATGTCAAAGATTGATTATAATCGAAGTACCGTATGTCAATCGATATCAAGGTCATATATGCACGGAGAGAAAATGTGACGTGTTTCAGGAAAAGAGTCATAAGTTGCAAAAATAATATTTTTTAAAGTGTTTATTTTACAAGATCACTTCATTGGAAGGTTCTGATTTTTGGAGAGCTTCACACTTACATATGTATACATGGATCAATGTATCAAATTTCAGGACTGTATGTAATATATGCAATATATCCGTTCATTTTCAAATGGACTATATTTAGTAACTTTAGTGGTTATTGCTCCACAGAAATATTGCAAACATTTTTTTTCCAAAATAAAAATATCAAACTTAAAATCTAGAAATCCTTATTAGATTTTTAGACTGTTTACTATCATTGGAATCGCCTTGATCTCATCTTTTCAAATATAATGGAATCTCAAAATCTATTTTTTGCGACTTATGACTCATTTTCCTGAAACACATCACAAATGTTCCCCCGCCCCTGTGGGTACGTTACATAACTCATGACTCTATATTAACATTCGATATCAATAAATTATTGATGTGATATTATATTACTACATAATGAAGAAATGCGGTATTTATAGTCCTGAAACTAGCATACATTTATAAATAGACATAGGCAATGATGGCAAGAAATGTAGAGAACATATTTGGTAATTACTATTAGTGATTGAGTCCCCCTGGTGACGACAGATAGAATGATGCCCACTTGCTGCCACATATGGGTCAGATTTTCAGAAAATGTACAATTGGCAGATCTACACATTTAGTAAATTCTGCTAAATTTGGCTGAAAAATGATGAATACCGGGTATATCTGGGTATATTTGGTATCACATTGATATAAAGTATCTGTTTTGTTATGTTAAACTGCGTTTTGAAGGTCATTTATGTCTTAAATGTGAGTTATTTGAGAGGATTGGTGAAGGCGAATTGTACATTTTCCGAAAATCTGACCCATCATTAATCCCTGGAGGCGTGGCCTGCGTCGTGGCCTGCGCTTGGCTCCTCCTCCTTCCTCAGCCACGCCTCTTCTACTTCGATACACCCCCCTCTCCTTCTCAAAATGTGAGTCGGGGAAATATATTAATAATAATTATTCATTAATTACTCTCATAATTAGGGACCTCCTGGTAGAGCTATGATTAGCATAGAATGTGGTACCCATTTCCAGATATTGTATTTAACTATATTGATGTAACTGTATTTGAACTGGAAATAAACAATATACATACATACATAATGTAAATAATCACGACAATACAACAGCACAAGGTTAGCCACTAATTACAAGTGTGAATCAGACCAAATGCTAACGCGTAATAGTTTAAATAAACATATATGAGTAAGCAGCAATTTATTGCATACACTTATTCTTCCATTACGGTAGACCATAGTCGGTCCAATTAGGGAGTTTCCGCGATCTTTTTTTTTGTGAATTGTGTCGCATTTTTATGTAATAGCAAATACATTGTGAGATGAAACATTTTCCTTGATACGTTACGTTACGTTTTTCCCGTCATGTTTCCTGAACCCTTTTCTTCTTTTTAATGTAATTTTGTATATTAGAGATAATTATGGATACGTTTTCGCAGAGTTATACATATATATTTATTATACACGTATTGCTCTGAAAACAACGTATCTAGAGTGATTAACACATAGTGCGTATTTCACTAGTGATTTACGTAGGGTCGTCATGGCAACCAATCTGTTTTTTACTAAGATTACCTGAAAAATTCAAATTCATGACTCAATTTGTTTCTATTTTCATGATTGAAAGCATGTATAATAAATCTGTTAACAAACTCGTTGGTTTCATTCGCTTAGAACTCGTGCAATATTCACGCTCCTTCGACCAACTCGTTAGTTAACCTGTATAGGCCTATATATGTATTCTCTGGTTTACGTATAGGTTAGCCTTGCCGAACCTCCCTTCTCACGAACCGTTAGCCACTCCAGCCTCACGAGGCCAAAGATTAAACTCTCATATAGGCTAGCTACCATAATAGTTTTTATGTGTTAACACGTGGTAACGTTTTACTGAATATAGATACAAAATGATTATAAGCAGCACTTGCAGAAATATACATGATTAAATCGGTCACTTATTCATTTTTCTGCACATTTAAAGGCATGTTTCAAAAGAATTCAACAAATACCACGTACATGTTTAGAGCAGAAAACCCTACCTTTGCTTACGCTGGGTAACAACTGCAAGTTGATATCCCTCTACATCTATGAATAAAGTCTTATTCGTCCAGATGATGTGCAAAGGATAAAGGGGATTGTATCTACCAAGTTTGATTTTGGTTAGATGGATATTTAAATATGATTATCACTGATTCTCCTTATGCTAACGCACGGTAACATGTGCATATTTGCCTCCATTGATAGTATATGAAGAATGCTATTGCAGGATATTTTTTCTCATTTGAGTCCTTATGTCCATATATAGCTATGTTCCCATATTTAGCTAGGTTTAGGTTTAACATTGAATTACTTCTGTAGTCAGCGGTCGTGACGTTGCTAACGCGCGGTGACGTATATCTCGATAAATATCCGATGTAGAATAATGAAAGTATACCTCCCCAGCGGGTGGCCAGAACCCCCTTTTCAAACTTTATTTTTGTCACCAAAATATCACCACAATAATGGTCGCTAGGGGGAGCTTATTTCACATTTTCTTGACTACCGACCAACGTATTGATCCTACAGCTTCGTGCCAACGTATTTATTTTCGCGCGGATAAATTCTCGCGCACTATGTACTTTGACACCTTTTCGCTTGGATTTAAATTCGCGCAGCAAGGAAGCCTCGTGCCTTGTTTATGCAACAATTATACCCTTCGCGCAGGATTTAAATTCACATAGGGGTGTGCGCGAAAATCGCGAAAATCAATACTACGCGAACATTAATACATTTACAGTATTAAATCATTTGTAGGCAATACACCCCTGAAATCACAAACATATATGATATATTAAATACACTGTCTCGAAATCTGGTACATGTATTTACATGACTAAAAGGCATTAGCTATCCCAAAGATGAACATATTTCAGCAAAGAGATCTTGGGAATAAAACACGCCGAAAAATATAGATTTTGCGACTTGTGAACCATTTTTCAAAAATCGGTTTGTGAAGGAAATTACTGTGATAAATATTTATCAGAGATATTAACCTATGTTAAATCAATTACAGGGTGTAATGTCTACTTTAATATGCGATATAGCACTCCATTCTATGATCATTATTTGATGAGACGTTGACCTTACATAGAAGACTCATTTATACTCTCCCACTTTCTATCATAAGCGCCGGATCACTGCATAGCGGTACGATAATAGCAACCATGTAGCGGAAATGTTCTAAGCGAGAATTTATTATTAAAAAAGAACTAACCAATTGATGCCTGATAAAGTGCCTGCAAATGTTTAATATTATTAATAATATGACGTACATTTTATAGAAAGCTGAAATTTATTTTTCAATTTGTTATTTTAACAAATGCTTGCAACATCATTCCACATCAGATCGTTCTGCTAAACTATTAACGATCCAGCGGCGACGAGCCTCATGCAACACGGGAAACATGATATCGCCACTAAGTTAACGATATCTTTGCGATATCAAGCATTTCTGGCGCAACGAGCCCGGTGCATGACTTTTGGGGATATCACATCGCTTGAATTATAATCCGTCTGCGATCTGTTTATGATCCAATGTTGTTGGTGTTACACGAGGTCCTCAGATCGTTGCGTTAAGCTGAGGTGGGAACTATGATGACCCACCAATAACTCCAGAATATTCTTACATCATAAGAAGATAAATAAAATAAAGTCCAATATATCAAATTTTCAAAGGTAATGACAACTTTTTTCTGTCATTAAAGAGCACTTTCATCTACTTATCAATCCGATCTGGGGCGTCACATCGCACCACGTTAATCATATCAACAGCCCTTAAATAGTGATCCGCAGGACGACTTAGCGCAACGCTGTTGCTTGCGCAACCATAACGATTTAGAGTTCAGCTAATGCAACCTCATGCCATAAATGTTTGTAGGGATTGATGCATGATTAAGTCATATTTTTAGAACTATACGGTCGTTTTTTAATGGCTACCAGCCTGAGAAACGGGTTAAGTATATTGCGCGTTGGTATACGCGTTGAATTCAGCTCGCGTGCGGCAAAAGTATGATGTCCGCCGTGGTGAGAGCATTATGGTGTAACATACTCCACTTATTTTCAGTTATCCCTTTTATTACTTTTTCTTTAATACTTTTGTTTTGGCTATATGTTTTCCCTTTCTCAGGTAACTCAAGCTGCTAAAACATAACAGCTTCATTTTGTTTTTCAGATTAAATACCTCCACCATGTTTTATTGTGTCTCTGTTATGTTTCCCATTACAATATGTCGATCATGGCTATTTAATTATATTTGTTCTTAATTAGCTTGATTTGTTTTTTAAATTCATCCTTTCCCTGTTTTTGTGAACGATGTAAATTAATTGTACATGATCAGCTGAGAATATTATCATTGCCATAATGCTTGTTTTTCTGAATGAAAATAACTTAAATCTCAATATCTTGAAGCTAAATAATATTTTCTTTTATTTCAGAACCGCACGAACTCACAAATAACAAGTTTGACGGTGACGTACGATAATGGCTGTGGCACTACTCACTCTCTACTCACTCGCTTTTGGGCGTCCTGCTCCTCCCTCCCTGCCCGCCGAAACCCCCTCCTCCCCAGCACCCCTGCCTGAGTTGGATGACACCGCAGACCCTCAGCTGGATGCCTCTGATATTCCCCAAATGGATGAGGCTGGTGTCCCACAGGTGGAGTCTCACGTGGATGAGTTGGATGTTCCCCAGGTGCAAGTTTTCCTTCCTCACTTGGTTGAGTCCCAAGTGCAGCTGTCCTCCCTAACACCCTCCTCGCCCTCCTTGCCCTCCTCCCCCCCAACACCCCTGTCTGTTCCCTCAGTTCCCGGTTTGGTATGGGACGACACCGCAGACCCTCAGCTGGATGCCTCTGCCCAAGTGGATGAGGCTGGTGTCCCACAGGTGAACTCTCACGTGGATGAGTTGGATGTTGCCAAGGTGGAAGTTTTCCTTCCTCACTTGGTTGAGTCCCAAGTGCAGCTGTCCTCCCTAACCCCCTCCTCCCCCCCAACACCTCTGTCCGTTCCCTCGGTTTCCCGTTTGGTATGGCAAGAAAACCATAACCGAGGAGGTCCCTCAGCCCCTTGTCCCACAACCCTCTCGACCGAGCCTCTGCTACTCATTCCCTCACCCTTCCCTTTCAACCTAACAACTAACTCATGTTCAGCAGTAACAAAAAATAACAAAAAAAAATAAAAAAATTGCTGCCCTAACCTTATCTTGTAAGTTCTCTCTCTCTTCTCCATTTGCTTGTCTTTGTCTGTCAATCCTAACTAATTCATTCCTATCAACTAACTCAACAAAATTTTGTTTACTAGACAGAAAGCTCCTTACTTATAGATAACATTCTCCATCTCTTAATATCCGGTTGGTGTCTTGAGGATCCCCAGGGAGGTCGTCACAGGAAAGGAATATCCCTGTTCCTGCCAGAATTACTGGACTATTAACATGATTTCTGAACTAAACCAGACCCCAGCCTAATATGTTTAATGTGTTTAATGCACACAGTGAATGTGTGTTAGGGTATTGTCTCTGGCTCTGTGTTTGACTGTGATGGCATTTATTATTTTTCTTGGATCTATGTGTGTGTTACCTGCATTTGTAAGCACGATTAATAAGCACACACACACTGTATGGCTGAACCATCCGACCTATGCCTTGAGAGCATGGCAGCCACTGGTACAACCACATGTATATAGTGCAAAACATATATAGTGCAAGGTAGAAATTGAGTGGATATGTGTTAGTGTATTGTCCCTGGGTACTTAGAAGGAAGACGTGTTTTAATAATTTCCTTCTAACTGTGTACTGGTTTTGCAGTCGTTCCTTTAGCATGCCCCTGTCCTAGGTAACATGGTGGGTCTCCATTATTCTTATTGTGTTCATTCAATAAGAAATTAGGAAAACTAGGATTGGTACATTATGTATACCCGATTACAACTTCTAGCCAGTGAATATCACTAGTTAAAGAGGATTTTAGCTTAGACCACGTTTCGATCTGTCCAGGGAGTGGATGGGGCTACTTTTCCCATATAATAGCGGCATGTGTCATCGCAGATGTAGCAAGATTTTTGCCATATATTCCAATATTCCCACTAGAATTAGTTTTACTTGTTCAAATACCCAAGTGACTCTGTACTAGGAAACAATAATGGGTCTTCCTGAGCCTTGACCCACAGGGACATAATTCTTAGGCATAAGGACACAAGTGCATCTTTACAATGCCTTCTGATTCCTTTGGAAACTTTTACATAGTACAATGTTGTATACCCTAAATATATTTAGAAACCACCCCCCTAATGGCTTTATTTACCCAGTGACATCAGTTCATTTGCATTTATTTAAAGCCTTTTCCCATACAGTGAATATCATTATTTTAAAAGGACCACGTCTTGATCTTGATCTGTACTAGGTAACAATGATGTCTCTCTATTATTTTTATTGTGTTTCATGTATATGTGTGTGGGAACTATGGCTTTCTCACATTTGTTCACATTTGTTCTTTGATTACTTTTCACAACTGTTAGGGTGAGTTATGAGTGACTTCATACAATGCTTCATTGGGGGTATATGGGTCAACAATTTGTTCAAAACTTTTTCAAAAATCCTGACTCATATATTTAAATTTGTTTTAAAAAAACATTAAAAACAAAAACAAACTTGAAATATGGAGGCTAGTTTCATGGTCTTCGCCTACTAATTAAGTTTTTGGCGAAAAGAGGGGGCTATGAACCTAGTAGTTTCAGTTTGATATTTCCTTCAGTGGTCAGGGGGGAGGCAGGTGGGAGAAATGAAGCAGAACTATGTCGTGTATTCATGATTTCCTTGATATGTCATGTTGAGTGTGAAGAGGCTTATATTGCTACTGAACAACTTTCTGGTAGGAGTGCATGGGGAACACACAAAAGCCCATGAGAATCAATACATGTCACTTGGAATTAGTTTGAATCACAGATGAATAATTTCTAGAGGTATCTGGGTGACTTCTGGTTGTTCCAGAAGGTGATTATTCCAGCCATTCATTAAATAAGTGTGATTACACCAGCTTGTAATGGCAATAATAATATTTTAGACCCAGTTGGAATGGAATTAATTAGCACAAGAAGTTGCAATATTTAATTACAGTACCTACCCAGAGCATATGTTATAAATATGGTATTAGATTAGGGAAAAAGTGCCAGTAAGCACTTCATGTCTCATGACTCACGTTAATGCTGGGAATAGGGGTATGGGGTATTGACCAACAAGTGTAAGGTATTATATCTGAGTAATTCTGATAATAAACAATTTCTAGAAGTTTCTGGGTGCCTTCTGGTTGTTCCGGAATGTGATTATCCCAGAGTATATATCCTAAACAATATATGACAACAAAGCATAGACTGCCCCCCCCCCACACACACACACAGATAGGGAGAGGGAGAATAAGATAGAGTGGATGGGGTAGAGAAAGACATGAGGGAGAGGATGGGGGAGTGAGTGTCAGTGTATTTTAGCGATGGCATTTATTATTTTACTTGGATCTCTGTGTGTGGGAAAGGCCAGTGTGTTGTGTTACCTGCATTTATAAGCATGATTAATAAGCACACACACTTTTTTATTCATATGGAGGCGACATCGTCAGACATCAACCAAATGTATATTATATAATTCATATAACATGGGGTAATTTCCATAGCTCCTATACAACATAGCTTTCAGATGTTATTTGGCTTTTGGTGTGGTAGAGTCAACTCAGAATGGAAAACAGTCCAAGAGGAGAGCTTTAAGACACACAATCCCATTGCATATATATGCTTAGCCATGCCACCAAATATTGGCATGAATGGGTCAAAGGACGGACCCCAACCTGCGGCACAAAAAGCAATTCAGTGGCGCATCACTTTGTGGTCGGGGGCGGGGGATTCCCATAATTTCAAATCCTACTTATACTTGCCCAGTTTTGAACAGATTTCTAGATGCTAGTATTGGTCAGTGTGGTTCTCATCGTTTCCAGATGTTATTAGGGAGACATCCCATCATTGTGGTTTAAGTTGTCATAGCTTCCAGATCCCATTAGGCTTTCATGTAGTAGGGTAAACTCTGAAGAGCAACAGTCAAGAGGAGAGCTTCAAGAGCAGATGCCATCATGCTTTCTTATAGTAGAATAAACTAAAAACATAATAATATACATTAAATTCACATACTCATGCACAAGGAGAGCAGACAAGAGGAATGGCAAGAAGCCTCACAGCTCTTCAAGCATGTCTGCTTGGCCACCGCACAATGCGGTGAATGGGTCAATGGGTGGATCCCTAATCTACTAGACAGAAAGCTCCTTACTTGTAGATAACATCCTCCATCTCTTAATATTCGGTTGGTGTCTTGAGGATCCCCAGGCAGGTCGTCACAGGAAAGGGCGGGCATGGGGCCCTTTCCACTTTTTTCAAATTTTGAAATTCTGAATTGGGAGGGGCTTTGTAGGGCAAGGGAGAGAGGGGAGGGGGAGCATGCCAAAAAGCATCACATTAACCAATAACAAACCTAACAAAGATTTTGGTAAGGAATAACCCCATGGTTTTGATACAGAACAGATACAATGACGATGTTTGACTATTTATATCCTGTGAATTCATAGATATTGTTTATATAGCGTGAAGTGCATACCCTGTCACATGACGCAGACCTCAGGACATACAAATCCCCTCAATATATATAGGCAACGCTTGAGAATATCCATGCGATATAGCGTTTTTCAATTGAAATGTTGAAATGGCCTTTAATTAAATGAATAGAAAAAAATAATGTCCCATTCCATGTAGCAGTTAAATTGAAAGTTTTCTTGTTTTTCTCATATTATATATATGGCAACGCTTGAAAAAATACTATGACGATGTTTGACTGTTTATATCCAATGAATTCATAGATATTGTGTATAGCGTGAAGTGCATACCCTGTCACATGACGCAGACCTCAGGACATACAAATCCCCTCAATATATATAGGCAACGCTTGAGAATATCCATGCGATATAGCGTTTTTCAATTGAAATGTTGAAATGGCCTTTAATTAAATGAATAGAAAAAAATAATGTCCCATTCCATATAGCATTTAAATTCAAAGTTTTCTTGTTTTTCTCATCTTATATATATGGCAACGCTTGAAAATATCCATGCTGGACTTAGCGTTTTTCAATTGAAATGTTGAAATGGCCTTTAAATTATGACCTGTGCCATGCAACAGGCAAAGATTAATCTCCTGTGTACCCCCCGGTTTTGTACTAGTCTCCTGGTTGGGGACCATTTTGTTTAATATACAGTGGTTTCTTTCAGATTGCGAGGTTGGAGGTTAGTGGGCTGAGCTCACAAAAAGTATTGTAGCTGTCCTCTGGTCAGAACAGATACAATGACGATGTTTGACTGTTTATATCCTGTGAATTCATAGATATTGTTTATATAGCGTGAAGTGCATACCCTGTCACATGACGCAGACCTCAGGACATACAAATCCCCTCAATATATATAGGCAGCGCTTGAGAATATCCCTGCGATATAGCGTTTTTCAATTGAAATGTTGAAATGGCCTTTAATTAAATGAATAGAAAAAAATAATGTCCCATTCCATGTAGCAGTTAAATTGAAAGTTTTCTTGTTTTTCTCATATTATATATATGGCAACGCTTGAAAAAATACTATGACGATGTTTGACTGTTTATCTCCTGTGAATTCATAGATATTGTGTATAGCGTGAAGTGCATACCCTGTCACATGACGCAGACCTCAGGACATACAAATCCCCTCAATATATATAGGCAATGCTTGAGAATGTCCTTGAGACATAGCGTTTTTCAATTGAAATGTTGAAATGGCCTTTAATTATATAAATACAAAAAATAATGTCCCATTCCATATAGCATTTAAATTCAAAGTTTTCTTGTTTTTCTCATCTTATATATATGGCAACGCTTGAAAATATCCATGCTGGACATAGCGTTTTTCAATTGAAATGTTGAAATGGCCTTTAAATTATGACCTGTGCCATGCAACAGGCAAAGATTGTACCCCCCGGTTTTGTACTAGTCTCCTGGTTGGGGACCATTTTGTTTTATATACAGTGGTTTCTTTCAGATTGCGAGGTTGGAGGTTACTGGGCTGAGCTCACAAAAAGTATTGTAGCTGTCCTCTGGTCAGAACAGATACAATGACGATGTTTGACTGTTTATATCCTGTGAATTCATAGATATTGTTTATATAGCGTGAAGTGCATACCCTGTCACATGACGCAGACCTCAGGACATACAAATCCCCTCAATATATATAGGCAACGCTTGAGAATATCCATGCGATATAGCGTTTTTCAATTGAAATGTTGAAATGACCTTTAATTAAATGAATAGAAAAAAATAATGTCCCATTCCATGTAGCAGTTAAATTGAAAGTTTTCTTGTTTTTCTCATCTTATATATATGGCAACGCTTGAAAAAATACTATGACGATGTTTGACTGTTTATATCCTGTGAATTCCTAGATATTTTGTATAGCGTGAAGTGCATACCCTGTCACATGACGCAGACCTCAGGACATACAAATCCCCTCAATATATGTAGGCAACGCTTGAGAATGTCCTTGAGACATAGCGTTTTTCAATTGAAATGTTGAAATGGCCTTTAATTATATAAATACAAAAAATAATGTCCCATTCCATATAGCATTTAAATTCAAAGTTTTCTATTTTTTCTCATCTTATATATATGGCAACGCTTGAAAATATCCATGCTGGACTTAGCGTTTTTCAATTGAAATGTTGAAATGGCCTTTGAATTACGACCTGTGCCATGCGACAGGCAAAGATTAATCTCCTGTGTACCCCCCGGTTTTGTACTAGTCTCCTGGTTGGGGACCATTATGTTTAATATTCAGTGGTTTCTTTCAGATTGCGAGGTTGGAGGTTAGTGGGCTGAGCTCACAAAAAGTATTGTAGTCGTCCTCTGGTCAGAACAGATAGTATGACGAGGTTTGACTGTTTATATCCTGTGAATTCATAGATATTGTTTATATAGCGTGAAGTGCATACCCTGTCACATGACGCAGACCTCAGGACATACAAATCCCCTCAATATATATAGGCAACGCTTGAGAATATCCATGCGATATAGCGTTTTTCAATTGAAATGTTGAAATGGCCTTTAATTAAATGAATAGAAAAAAATAATGTCCCATTCCATGTAGCAGTTAAATTGAAAGTTTTCTTGTTTTTCTCATATTATATATATGGCAACGCTTGAAAAAATACTATGACGATGTTTGATTGTTTATATCCTGTGAATACCTAGATATTTTGTATAGCGTGAAGTGCATACCCTGTCACATGACGCAGACCTCAGGACATACAAATCCCCTCAATATATAGAGGCAACGCTTGAGAATATCCATGCGATATAGCGTTTTTCAATTGAAATGTTGAAATGGCCTTTAATTATATAAATACAAAAAATAATGTCCCGTTCCATATAGCATTTAAATTCAAAGTTTTCTTGTTTTTTTCATCTTATATATATGGCAACGCTTGAAAATATCCATGCTGGACATAGCGTTTTTCAATTGAAATATTGAAATGGCCTTTTAATTATGTCCTGTTCCATGCAACAGGCAAAGATTAATCTCCTGTGTACCCCCAGTTTTGTACTAGTCTCCTGGTTGGGGACCATTTTGTTTAATATTCGGTGGTTTCTTTCAGATTGCGAGGTTGGAGGTTAGTGGGCTGAGCTCACAAAAAGTATTGTAGCCGTCCTCTTGATGGTCACCCTCTTCCTGTCTCTCTTTCCATTCTCCTCTCTCTCCTCTTTCTCCATCTCCTTCCTCACCCCCTTTACTCACTCCCATCGTCCCGTCTTTTTCTCCCCCCACCCCTCTTCACCTTTTCGGGAACTGGACCGTTTAAAGGGTCACCAATTTGTAGCGAGCTCTTCATGTTATTCTCAAATATATTTCTATTATATAAAATAAATCTAATAATTTGCAATTCTTCCCATCATGGACCCCTCTATCTAATGATAGCCCGGAACATGAAAGGAGGTTATATTGCGGGGAGCTCACTGCCCTTTTTCAAAATTACTTCAAAAATACCTGTTTTATAAATTGACACCAAAACCTCTCGGGTTTTTCTAAAGGCTCATTACCTTTGTAAATTGACAATCTGATGATGTAAGCATAGAAACGGATGTGCTGTCCTGGCCAAAACACATTATAGGTGAGATACCAGAAATACTATTTCAATAACCATTGTTAAAATCAATTTAATTAAATTATGCTTTTATACAATAATTATGATTTTCTAAAGAATTCAAACAGGTATTTAATAGTTTCAATATTCACAGGCAACCTCTTCATATTTTATAGATTTCAAGGCGTTATTCTCTTGCTGAAATGTGTATGATATAATTCCATATACATAATACATCATCTTTATGTGTATCATTTTACAGCTATTGTACATCTGGCGGATCTACCTTGAAACAACAGTCATCAAGTGCAATGCTGGTGTGTGAGAATATCATAAGTAAGTTCAACTACTATTGCATTCCTTCATGGACCTCATTCCTGAATATACGAACAGACTGCTAATCTCTCTATAATATGACTTGAAAACCCCTGAGAATATTTAAAAGAATCATAATTAGATACAGATGTATAATGATTGCATATATGTTGCTTGATTGAATTGTTGTGCGTACACTATATGGATATCATATGTAATTAAAACAACTAGTATGTATTTGATTGTTCTATGCACATACTTTACAATACAAGTAATGCTACTGTGTAACTTCTATCTCTTCAGATGAAAGAGGCAGGATTCTACGTTGCCAGTATACTGTGTATATGCAAGGACACGCACAACAAAGGGATCTATAAGCTTCCACTTCCAACCAGGGACAATGCATGGAGAGACATGAAACTTCTGGACTCATCTCAAAGAGATTCTCCAAGTATGAGATCTTGTATTCATGTGAAACAAGCAAATCATTTAGACATAGTATTGTATATTATAGGTATGGATATAGGCATTTAGACATAGTATTGTATAATATTAGGTATGGATATAGGCATTTAGACATAGTATTGTGTATCATTAGGTATGGATATAGGCATTTCCACTATGGCAGCAAATGTTGTTTATAATATAATAATATGAATAGGTTCCTGTTGTCAGTAATTCCCTGTAATATTTTAACAATGCTCATTATAGGAAGATCAATTTAATTTCATAATTCATTTGGGAGTAATCTGTGGCATTGTTCATATAGATCATTTAAACCATCAATTCAATATGTTTAATATAATGTAAGGTTATGTAACACTACTGCCTCTTTGATTAAAAAATGTGTAATTAATACTATTCCATGACACAAAAGCTATGTTAATTTTAATATATTTTTGTGGAGCGATTTTGTGATACTAGGGGGATAATATGTTATACCTCCTTGTGTTATGAAATATAAGGTTTATCCTATGGCACTATAATATATTTTAACTTTTTACAATTTAATTTCATAATTCCATTTAAAGGGTCACCAATTTGTAGTGAGCTCTTCATGTTATTCTCAAATATATTTCTATTATGTAAAAATAAATCTAAGTAATTTGCAATTCTTCCTATCATGGACCCCTCTATCTAATGATAGCCCGGAACATGAAAGGAGGTTATATTGCGGGGAGCTCACTGCCCGTTTGTTTAGTAGTACCATTTTCAAAATTACTTGGTGAGCTCTTCATGTTATTCTCAAATATATTTCTATTATCTAAAAATAAATCTAAGTAATTTGCAATTCTTCCTATCATGGACCCCTCTATCTAATGATAGCCCGGAACATGAAAGGAGGTTATATTGCGGGGAGCTCACTGCCCTTTTACCTTTTGGGGGGAGTTTTTCAAAATTACTTCAAAAATACATGTTTTATAAATTGACACCAAAACCTCTCTGGTTTTTGTGGCACATTGTTTGCATGTCCATGCTTTCCCAAGCTTGGTTAAAATGTCCTTTCATTCCATTATTAGAAGGCCACTGAGCTATATCATCAACATTAAGTTAGATAACATTTAAAGGATAATGCTAGTTTTTTCTAAAGGCTCAGTAATCTGTGGCATTGTTCATATAGATCATTTGAACCATCAATTTGATATGTTCAATTTAATGTAAGGTTATGTAACGCTACTGCCTCTTTGATTAAAAAATGTGTAATTAATACTATTCCATGACACAAAAGCTATGTTAGTTTTAATATATTTTTGGCGGAGCGACTTTGTAATACTTGTGTAGGCCTAATGTTGTGTAATGAAATGAAATATATGGTTTATCCTATGGCACTATACTATATTGTAACTTTTAACTCAATGTCCATGGTAATCTGCAATTTTTCAATCCAAAATTCTGCAAGTTTGTGTGGGAGAGACAACTCCTTGCAACTGGTCAGAGCATTGGGAAATCGTACCTCCCCCTTCCTTCATGAGATAGGGAGTAGGGTTGGGTATCCGGCTCGCAGTAATTCATCACAAACAGTTTTGGGCATATTATGATATAAATAACTTTTAACTCAATGTCCATGGTAATCTGCAATTTACATCTGTAACCCAACAGAACTGAGATAAGCTAGAAAGACTTCAGAACAGGGCTATTATTTCACATGCTGGGTTTGACAGCGTGTCTGGAATAATAGCCCCCGTGAGCCTTGTATATCCTTACCACTTATGGCTGTATAAATATGTTAAATAAAAAAAAAAAAAAAAAAATGTATACCTGATCTGATATTAAATATAAATGGCATAGAGCCGACTACCCATTGGTCAGTCAGTATAGCTTTCTTGTTAATTGTTGGTATGAAACATGTTATAGTTGTGTGTTTATGATTGCATCATTATGGTAGAAAACTGGTCTATGAATGCCTAAAATGGTGGAAATGCCTATACTTATTTTCTAGATTTGTTAGTGAGCTCTTCATGTTATTTTCAAAGGAGTTGAATATCATTTATAAAGCTACATGAGACGCCGACAGTGTGGTAATATTGTTAAAGTATTGCCATTGATATTTGCTCTGCCAGGAATTAGATGAAATTAGTACCGTTACATCCCGTGTTTACCTCCTGAATGTAGATGGTTTGATCCGTATCTTTCCGTTGTGTACAGTGCTCTTATGTACAAATTAATAATACATTGATTTGAATTTGAATATGAAATGTATCCCATATGTGAAATTGTCTTGAAATAAACTTTACTCAGCAATGAATTCAACTTGTCAGTTTCCTTTCATCTACTACTAGCTGAAATATATAAAGACGACGAATAGTTACTAGTAGCAAAATATAACGATAGGTGATACCAGCCCTCTAGAGAAAGCGCCCTTACCTATTTGACACTTTCATCAGTACAATAGTAGATAGTAAGATAAATGTTTACGGATTAGGATCACTTCTTTCATGCTAAGTAAATGGGTCAGATTGTCAGAAAATGTACCATTCGCCTTCACCAATCCTTTCAAATAAACCCACTCGAATTCAAGAGAGCAATGAGGTTCAAAACACTGATCAATGTTACCAAACAGATTTTTGTAGTTAACGCAATCCTAGACGTATTGTGGCCCTGGATTGTGGCCCCGGATTGTGGCCCGTGCGAAAACCATTTTCGCCGAAAATAAACACAAGCTTATGACCGCCACCCATGCCTCTATAACAGAGAACCTATTCTCCCTTAATTCGATGTTAGGCTCTCTAATTCTTTCACCAATCTACAGGGAATTGCATCAATAACTACATGTGTGAGTTTAAAAGAAATCCGAGTCCCAGATGTGAAGATATTAGTGAAATTAAAAAATAAAATGACTTGAAAATGGAACCAATGTAAAAAGGCTGTCTGCTCTGGGACTCGAACTCACAATCCTGCTTGCAAGTCCAAAGCTTTAACCACTAGGCTAAAGGGGAATATAGAAGTGCCCATGTATATAAGATAATTTCTTGTGATCAACATTCTTCACTTGTACTGAATTTAAGCCATGCTGATAATAATACTCTGGACGAAATACCATACCCGCATTTCTTTTCACAGACTCCGGGTCCACCAAGGCGTTGATTTGCTGTAAAGCTGAGGCTACGGGATCGGCAAGCCAAGTCGAGCCGATGGACGTAGGATCAACGATAGGATTAAGTTGAGCAGGAACCACAGGAGTAGTTGCAGGAATGACAACAGGTGTAATCACAGGTGCGACCGTCCGAGGAAGAACAACTGGCTGTTGTTTCCCGGGCGGAGCCGGCGCCTTAGCCGGGAAACTTGGCGGAGGTGGCGGAGGTGAAGCGGCGCCAGGCCCAGCGCCAGGCACTTGAGTTGCTTGAGTCACCGGTGTAGTAGATCCAATGGATTGAAATGACAAGGATAACTTCGTCATTTTATCCAACATATCTTGCATTTGAGTGATTTGGGCAGCAAACTTGGATTCCCATTCATCCAAAGAATTAGGCGATTCAATCTTGACAGCGCCCGATCCAGGCGGAGCAATGGGAGATGTGGTCATAGAACTAAGGTCCAAATAGAGCTTCCAGGAATTCACATCACCAGTAATAGTCTTGGACTTTTCACAGGCGTCCCGAAAGAACTTGCAAGTAGGATTCTCAACAGCCGTAGCTGCATGTGTGTGTTCCTCACCGCAGGCTGTACAAATTGCCATGATTACAGAGTTCAAATCCGAAAAAGGTAAGCAATTTCTCACCAAAGAAAAAAGGGTGTTGCCAGCCCGGCGTGGAACTTGAGAATAGGGCCCGTAAGTAGTCCACCACGGCGATTTTTTGAGTCACGCTACTGTAGCAGTTTCATGACGTCATGTGGACATGTCCCGCGAAAGTCCCATAGCCCCAACGTTACCGCGATATTAAATCTCTGTTCTTTCAACGATCATATAGTTTTATGAGTTCTAACTTACATATATCCATCTTTAGAGGCAAACGATTTCAACTATAGCCTTCATAACCTTCAAACCGTTACTGGGGCGATATAAAGAGCGATTATTTATCGCCGCAATGCTAACCCTACGGGGATTGTTTACTTCCGGTCCACACATCGGTACAACTGCGCGACTAATTTTCGTTAATTCGCGCCCCGCCGCCATGACACTTACGCACTCTATGGCGGCTAGTGTTGTATCGTTACCAGGCAACCACCCACGCCGACCATTCAGGTATCACTACACAACCTACACAATTCATATATACACATTATATATTAGTACAACATATAAGGATACATATAAAACATTGATCCATCACATTTTAGGTTTACTTTAATCCCCCATTGTCCTCCTGAGGATTGAGGAGAATGGGTGAAATACACTATCTTTGAAAGTCCTTCTGTTTGACTTAATAACTCAAACTAATCATAAAAGTATATCTTGCAACTGCATTCTATTTCTATAATAAGCTAATGCAGGACTAGTTCTGCACGCTTCCTGGATCTACTCAGATGCACCTTGTGTATATCATTTCTTCAGCCTAATTCAGTAGAATTAACTAGGTATGACGTGCTGGCGATTGTACATTTTCTGGCGACTTCATTCATGCTAATATAGTAAATATGCCAATGGGAAAGTTGGGCCATGAAGTAAATTACGCTTATGGAGTTTTAAAGCGCTGGGGGGAAAAGGTTAAAACATGCATGTAGTTAAAGAACCACCACCGACACCGTGGCCTATCATATAGCCCATTTTTAAATTCCAATTACAGGCGCGGCGGAACAGATAAAAATGGTGGGGGAGCAAACTTTTTTCAGAGGGGGTTGGGAAGCCTGGGGGATGACTTGCATTACCCTCCAATAGTATAATAGAATCGAAACATTTCACACAAACCTGATACGTTATCAGGAAACCAAGCACATGCCTCTAAGTCATCATTTTCATTGTACATTCAAGAATATATTTAGATAAATATTTTAGTTCTCTATGAGTCGTTTTGGGCGAGAAATACTAAATCTCTCGACCAAAAAATACTGAATGAAATCCTGAAGAATTTAGACTGGGACCCCTTTTTCTCGAACTCTAACCCTGAATCTTGCTGGGAATTACTTCTCAACAACATAGAATATTACCTTAATAGAATGTGTCCAATCAAGCAATTTAGATCTGTACGAGAAAAGCCTAAATGGATGAATGATGATCTAGTAAGTACTATGAATGAAAGAGATAAATTATTTCGGAAAGCCAAACTATTAAATGACCCAGATATGCTACGTAAGGCTAAAATTTTAAAGCACCAAGCCAATAGACAATGTAAGGCCGCTAAGGACAACTTTATCAAATCAAATTTAGAATTCCACAATAAAAATCCCAGAAAATTCTGGGAATTTCTTAGACCAATAATCAGTCCAGGCAAAACAAAAACAAATAATACGATACACCTGGAAAAGGATGGGCAGAAACTTGACCATTCCTTAGTCCCAGATATTTTCAATAAATTCTTTTTGAATGTAGGCCCCAGCCTAGCCAACCAAATTATTCAAGCGACCCCTGACAATGTCCCTGATACACAGGATGGTGGGAACCGTGTTGCTCCCGCTTCCTCTTCTTCTATATTGAATGTACCTAACAATTCGGTATTTGCTTTCTCTGAAATGACTTCAGTGGAAATGAGAAAAATAATTTCGGGTATTGATGCCACAAAGAATTCGGGGATTGAATATCTCCCAGCCAATATCTTAAAGTCGTGTCTCTTAGCGCTGACTGACCAGATGACTCACATTGTAAATATCTCCCTCTTACTAGGGAGAGTGCCTGATGCCTTCAAGATTGCTTGAGTTACCCCTTTACATAAAGCAGGTAGTAAGCTTGATACCAATAACTACAGGCCGATCTCCTGCATCTCCATGCCGGCGAAAATCCTCGAAAAAGCGGTTCAGCAACAGCTAACAAATTATTTTGAATCACATAATCTCTTCTCTAACCAACAATACGGATTTAGGACCAACCATTCCATACAACAAGCCCAGATTGACTTTCTCAAAAATATTTACACGAACCTGAATAATAATCTATTAAATAAAACAGTATATCTTGACTTTAAAAAGGCGTTCGACACGGTCCATCATCCCACGCTTTTAGAAAAATTAAAACATTATGGTATCAATGGTATGGAGCTCCTTTGGTTTTCGAACTATCTCTCAGGCAGAAGGCAATTTGTTACTGTCAATGGTTTGAAGTCAGATGAGGGGGTGGTCACCTACGGGGTACCACAAGGGACTATCTTAGGCCCAATCCTGTTCACTATTTACATCAACGATTTACACTCTGTTATAAAACATGCCAATGTTCAGCACTACGCTGATGATACGGTAATATTCCATCACAGCGATAGTGCTGAGACGCTAAATCACGATCTCCAGCAAGATCTCGATAGTATTTCTTCCTGGTGCATCGAGAATAAAATCTCACTCAATGTTGCTAAGTGCAAATCAATGTCATTTTCTCTTAGCAACTACTCAAAATCAAAATCTCAATCCTCCCCCACCCCCACCCTAACTCTTGGAACGTCCCAGCTTGAGGAAGTACATGAATATAAATACCTTGTTTTCCTATTCGACGACACCCTGACATTCAAACCCCATGTTAATACCACTTTAAGTACTGTTACCTCAAAGGTTAGGCTCCTCTACAGAGCTAGGGACTCCTTAACTCAGAAGGCGAAACATGATTTATATAAGATGGCCATTTTGCCAAACCTTGATTTTTGTGATTTTATTTATGACTCGGCCCCTAAAACTCTCCTGAATCGATTGCAATCCCAGCAAAATTTAGCTTTACGTATTATATTCAACAAATCAAGATATGACAATGTCGATCTAGAGCATAAAATGCTCAACGTTTGGCCATTACAATTGAGAAGAGATAAGCACATTTTAGACATGGCGTATTATATGGCTCAGGACCAAACTTCACTTGATTTGAGGAAGCTTCCAACACGTAGCCACACTGAGGGGAAGAGAAACCTCAATGTTCTCTCCTCCAAATCCAATAAAATTCTCAATTCAGTAATATTTAAATGCCAAACGAGATGGAACGACCTTAAGCCAGTTGCCCATAAAATAGATAATAAAGTGACTTTTAGAAAATACACTGAGTGCCTTCTAGCCCCTGGGTGAGCACCCTCATTAGTATCAGCCTATTGCTCTCTTGCATGTACCAAGTACTACTATATACTTTTTCTCATTAATGTACCAAGCTACAACTTGGATAATCCTCTCTGGTCAGTCAGCTGCTCTTACACTTTTCTCTGATTTCCACAAATTTGTGTCCTGGTTATATTTGTACCTACTGCTTACTGATACTCTACTGTATTTCTAGTCTCCCTATGTGATACCGGAGCTTGTTGCGTAGCTATATTTGTATATACAAATATATATATTTATAGATGCCAACCATGTGAATCAACTAGTTAATATGCTAGTAAACCTCTGAATTCTTGTAAAAAATTCAAGTTACTTGAAATGTATGTCCACTGCCCTATCACGACTACTACTACTGTATACATGTATCTGTAATAGTATTATTATACTTTATTATCATCATTAATTTTTAATCTGAGTATACTGTCGTCCGTGATTCTTTCAACTTGTAAACACTTGTACATACATGTAATATCAAATCTCGTTTTAAATCAACACTACCGCGATTCCATCCGGTAACTTTACCTTATACGCATAATACATGTTAATTAACTCACAAAGCTGAGTATTGTTCCTCATCATGAGATGAGTTCATTAATGTTACTACTCGTGTTACTTTACTTTACTTGCTCAACTGTTTTTTCTTTATCATTGTCCCTGAAACAAAATAATGTAACGGCACCCATAGGAAGAACTGGCACGCCAGAATTGGATAACCAATATTGTTCTGTACCAAAAAAGACAATAAAGAATGTTTGAAATTGAAATTGAAATTGATATTTTCTGAAAAGTTACTATTTTGAACATTGACACATAGGCATTGAGAAGGGAGATCACTCTATAGAGAATGGTCATCATTTTTGACTGATTCTCCTTAGTTTTACATGAATGATGTCTGAACTTTCTGATTGTATTACTTATGATTTCATTATATATATCGTCTTACCACTATATGCGTTACATTGCACAGCTCCTTCTTGGGCAAATGAAATTTTCAAAATGTAACAGAATTATTGGGAGGGGGTGCAGCTGTCCCCCTTGCCCACGGTTCCGCCGAGTAGGAATTTCAGTTTCCGTGTTTTAATCGTAGAGTCCTTTTCTACAACAGTACATGTCTAGGAGTAGTTCCATAGGCCTTCATGACATTTAAAGAGATAAACCACAGTTCAACTGGGAAAAAAACTGAAAATAACATTTTGTTTAAACTTTGCACCGTGAAAGAACAAGGTTTTGTGTATTCACAAAGCCAATAAAAACAATATGTCACCGGGTTAGTTTTCATTTCAGGGAGCCCTGAAATTTAGGGTTGTTCACTATAGAAGTCTATGAGAAAAGGACAATTTTTTTCGTTTTTTCAGTATTAAAAAAAACTGAAAATAACTTTTTCCTTAAAATCTCTATAGACATAGTTAACATATTGCTTTTCCCTTTCAAGCAATAAAAAATGGGGGTCACTGACTTTTTAAAAAAGTTATTCAACTGAATCTGCATTCCGATTAGTTAAAAACAGGAATATTGAAGATTTTCAATGCTAAATAATATCTTTCAAAATATGTTGATACCCTGTTCTTTCATGCATGAGGGTAAACCTGTATAGTGGCTATGTTAAGAAGACATTTCAACTGAAAAATGTTATTTGCCTGTCTGAAATCTTTGAAAAACTGAGAACATATCCATTTTCCCCACATACTTCAATACTAAACTTTGGTGGTCTCTAGAATGAAAAAGAAATATGCTGAGATCCATTTTTTTTGCCTTTTGTTATCTCCCAACCACCTTCTTTCTCAAGACGAAGTTTGAACAAATTATTGTCACTCCTTATTTTTCATGCATTAGTTCCTTGAACTCCCGCCTGCAGCAGTGCATATGACAGTGGTTTATCTCTTTAAACATACTGCTATATGACTTTTTATCAATGAAAGAGACCTTATAGTTCTGAGAACGAAATCCTCCCTCTCATTAGAATGTGTTGGTAGAAGGGGAGAATATCGAGGGAGGTTTGGTACAGTTCTTAATGGGGGGACGATGTGGGTTAGTAGGGTTAGCCACACGTCTTAGGGCAAAGTGTTTCAGTGTACACCTTTAAATTATAATATAATATAATATAAAATAATATAATATAGTATAATGTAGATATGTATGTCAAGTGTCATACGTTGGTACGATACTGGAGTGTGTATCGGCAGGGATGTGTCAAAGGAGGGGCCCTTTTTAAACACGTTAACTAAGATCATATAAGTAGCCATCGGTGAATGGTAACATTTTTTAAAATTGGGATCTCCACACTCTATTTATAGCCTGGGAAAGCTCCTGTGAGAAACTATGTCACTTCCAGGGGGCCCGACTAAATGCAGAGGAGTGGGACAGTGAAGAAGAGGGGAGGGAGATGGTTGGGGTATTGGAGAGGCGGAGGGGGAACAAATTACATGGTAAAATAATAGAAACTACCAGAGATCTACAAGATCAAGTTAGCAAATAATAACATCAATAGTTATCAGACTACTATTCCATCGGACTAACTTTTGAGATAATATTAACCTATAAAATATGTTTGGTATTTATCAGTAAGAATAAAAGACTTGTAAAGCTTAGAAGAGTCATATTTGAACTTGGCACTTTCAAGAAACATTCTAAATTGACTCAGTGTATTTGAATCGGTTTTAAATTTAGCTAAATATACTGCTGAAGATAACTTCAGATATGCATAGAATTATTCAACACATAGTTCTCAGTTCGTACATATGTATTCATGCTATTGAAAGCGCTTACTGCCAAAGAATAAAATCATTTTGAGCAAGGGAATTGTAGATAAATCACTTTGAATAATATAAACTCCTACATTACATCACATTTTATTGCCCTGGAACATCGTAATAATAATGTCTACTAAACCAAGGTGTACATATTCAAAATGGGTAGGCCTAGTATTAGATAGGAAAAAATACCCTTATAGTCTAGAGGCTCTGACCATATTAACTTAATGCGGCAATGATGTCTTAGCATTTAATCTCAGTTTTAATGAATATATGACATGCACGCACGTCATTGGCATACGCATGGCATGTCTCTAATAATCTTGATAATTATTATGGCAACATGATAGGGAGATACCTCCTTTACTACCTTTAATAACGGTCCAACTTATGCATACATGTTTAAAGTTAAATATATGTTAATTTGCTGATGGAATGGGATTAATACAAATGGGATTAATACAAATAAGAGTTTAATGAGAATGTTTACGATGCTGTCGCTGCGACGTGCTACCAGAAAGTATCTTTTGCATAGTAACCCATTATTTGTCAACAGATCACTCGGTATGGTGGCTTTAGAGTATGAAAACTGAATATAACCTATGGACTGAACCATCAAACTCGTTTTTAATGTTCATTTGGCTGATTAATTCTGTTAAAAACATCAGAATAATTTAATTATTCATAATTAAGTTCAGATAAATTATTTTGGCCTATTTTGAACGTTCCCGAATTCCGAAACTGTCTAGTTTATGTAGAGAATCTAGTTTGGATGTTATTTGTTTGGAAAAAAAGAAGAAAAAAAGAGTTTAATGAGATGATAGAAATAAAAAGATTGCCGAGTTCGCGTTTGAGATATAAGGATGACATGTATATCAGTGGGGGCAACTAGTTGATCGGGCAGGGCGAGAGTGGCTGTGAGTACACTTAGCACACTTAGCACACTACTGGGGACGTGAGTAATGAAGGAGGAGTCTTGTGACGTTGAGATATCTATTGCATTCCGCAGATATACGGGTCATGTCGTCCGAAAATGTACAATTTGTCTTCGCCGATCCTCTCAATTAACTCCAATTTGAGACAAAAATTTTATAAAAAAAAATGCAGTTCATGTTCAGCAATGTAACCGAACACATTGTTTGAACCAGCGCAATACTTATACTCAAATATACCTAGCATTGACCATTTTCCAGTCCAATTTAACACAATTTAATAAATGTGTAAAGTTGCCAGTTGTACAATTTCTGGTGATCTGACCCATATGATCATAATACTGATTTCTGGCATATTATTTTGAACATAATTCATGAGAAATATGAATATTCTCAGATGTCATTTTTCCCAAAGACTCCAGATGGGCTCAATACTGTGGAAAGGAAATTCTATCCCGCATTCTTTATGGCTTACTATATCTCGTTTGAAGATTGATGTTAAGACTAATTAAGTATAGTGGTCACTCCTGTGTGAGGCTTCCTCGATCCCCGAACAAAAGAACATAAAATGTAACAGGTCATTCCGATAGTTCGTTATTTTAACATTGAAAACTCGACCAAAATTAAGGTACATACATGTATGTTTCTATGAGTGTACACTGATGCTATGACCTGCCCCTACATGGGTCAAGTCGCCAAAAAATGTACAATTCACCCTCACCAATTCTCTCAAATAACCCATATTTAAGACGAAAATCAGTTTCAAAATACGGTTCAACATGACCAGACAGGTTTATTGAATGAATACAATACAGAATACGCTCAGATATGTATAGTAGTTATCATTTGTCACTCTAATTTAGCATAATTTGATAGAACTGTAGATTGTGCATTTTGTGAAAATCTGACCCATATACATGTGGAGATGCATGAAGAGGGGCAAGAGAGACAGTGACACACACACTGCCACACGCACACAGACTCAGGCTAGCAGTAGTAGCACGAGCATCTATCATGAGTGGAGTACCCAGTACATTATCAGCTGTTGTACACAGTTTTATTATCCCCATCTCTCTACTGCTTCTCCTTCCTTGTGCTCTTCCTATATGTGCCAGGAACCTGTATTCAGGTAAGAATATTGATCTTTTTATTATATTATTGTACACGGCACCCCTGAGGAAGGATACTAAAATATCCAAAACGTTGGGCATAATAAAACAACAATTCCAAAACCGACGAATCCATCGATCGTTCTTCCACGAAAAAAGCGATTAACAAGTCAATTAGGTTTTCAAGTCCAGTTAGTAGTGTCAAATCCCATCTCTTTTTATCATATGTTCTCTTCCATGTCTTTGTGACAATTAAAGGGAACTATTACTGACAAATAAAAACGTTTCGGAGTGGTTAGAGCATCAACATGGCCCTTCCGTTTTAAGCCTGCATCAGAAATGTTTTAGAGGAATAAAACCAGGTGTTATACTTTAGCCTAACGAGGGATTATCCAAAATAAATCCAGAAACAGAAAGGAAAATGTGATTATTAACAATCCGCCTAGCATCAACTTGTCCACAGCCAGAATAAACATATAACCAGGAAAATGAAGAAGAATATGGAAAGTTGTTATATATTATAAGAGAACAAACATTGCACTGTGTTTGGAGTCTTAGTGAGAGGGTCCATTTATTGACATATCTACTAGTGTAATCAATAAATAGGAAGACGTGGATATCATATATTAAAAAGACTATGCTACCTTTTATCAACTTTGAGTCAAATAAAGAATTAATGAGAATTAAAAGATGATCATGCACGATGGATACATCGCCAATGGTTTTAATTAATCATAAAGGTGGTCACCAATACACAAAAATACATATATCAAATTTGCTTAATCATTTTGAAATACATAGGATGTCTTTGCCGCGTCAGATTGCATATTAATTAAATTGAATGATTTGTAAGGAAAGAGTGTACGTCTTGGGCGTGGATGCCTATTTACCCGAGGAGTAGGCTTAACTCTAAGCCCATCTAAATTAAAATCTTAATTTTAAAAAAATAACATGAGGTTTAAATTAATTATTTTGTTTTAAAAATGTATCACATTTTTTTTTATGAATAAGAGACATTACTGGACGACTGTTTTACATGGGGACCTTGTGCAGAGATGCCCCCTTTTGATATCAAACTGCCGTGTGTTCCTATGGAGTAATCTGGTAATGAGTGAACGATTTACTCAGATATACTTCCATCCTAGCGATTTGAGGATAAACTACGGGACGTATTATACGTGCGAGGAATATTATAGGAAAAACCGGCGGGAAGGACAAGTAACTATTATTAGGACCGACTTCCAGGGACAATCAGTGCTATTCCTTCCTGCCCCTATCAACACTAATTTGACATTTCTGAGTGAACTTGCTTACCGCTCTCTCTAATCCATCTACTTAAATTTGCAGTTTCTTTATAAATTTGAGGAACCTATCTGATCTATGGAAAGCTTGCAAAAGAGTACGAATTTGATTTAATCTATTTGTAATGGACTACTCCATTTGTTGCAAATTAGCCTTTCCCAAGGTGATTATTATAAATGATAGTAACTTTCTGGAATACTTACAGGAATTATATAGTGTATTTATACATAATATTATATACTAGCATGAGGTGGTTTCTCTCTGATCTTTCGTTCATGGGGAACATACCTCCAAACCTGAATATAGTGGCATCTTGGGGGTGTAGTCGATGTTTACCATGTGCTTGGGCAAATATTGATATAAGTTTACTTTATTCCTGTGAGTGCACCTAGATACGATATATTCATGTCTGGTAGAGAGTTTTTATTGGTAACATTTAAACATGAACTGCTTCAAGATTGTCAATAAGGATGGAGACTTTGATAATAAGAGACGTAGGCCCATTCCACACTTAATGATCTCCAAGATAATCACTCATAGACATTCTTCTCTTTAGGCAAGCCCCTGCCCATTTGATTATCCGTATTTATAGTGGCTTTATAGTACTATATCTTCAAAATGATATAATTTATTGTGAAATAGATTATATAATAGTATTGGACATATTTATCATCATTGCATCGCCTGATATTAGAATGAGAATCCCACCATGATGGCAGTGGGACCTACTAGTGTGTATATAGTATACTTTAACACCAACATACTCTTTTACATACTCTATACTAAGTACGAAAACAACATTAACTTGGAGCAGAATATGCTCTCTCCAGTGATCTGTCTACTGATAGTGTACATGCGTGGAAGTGTGGAAGGTGACAAAAATGACTAATATGATATCTAAGTGCATGCAAGTGTCACCCCAAGACTATATGGAGTGTGCGGTGAGAATAACAAACAAGTCCTGCCAAATATAGCTGCAAGCTGCTCTAAATATGTGCCAAATTTGGTTAAATTCACTAGAATGTGTACCATTGGTGTTCAGTTTACCCAAAATTATTAAGTTTCATTGACATTCTTGTTAGAGGACTTATACAGTGAATTTATTCAACATATTTTTTTCTATCCGAACTATCGAACAATTGATTCCGTTATAACGTAATCGATCTGATTCGGTTGGTTTCTAAAGTGCGAATCAGGAATATATAGCTTCATATACTAATATGAGTATGTGTGTGGTAGGGTTGTCATGGTCACACGTGACGTAAATGACGCAATATGGTTGGTTTAAGACGTTACGCTATCAGTGATGCTGGCTTGTTGGTTCCTAGGTTTACTAGACATTGTTACCATAATGCCACAACATTATACACAACTGATAAGGGGAATGCTGAATAAATCAACAAATCTGCATGTAAAAGATATCAAATGATAGGCCTACTCTGATCAGTAAATGTTTGTAATTGGTCTTGACTTTCCAGTTTAAGCTCAGAGTTGAGAGAGTTCCTAGCTACTGTTCCTCCAAACTGAAGCTTAGAAAGCCTCTCGCTCCATTCCGCAAACTGCCATTAGAATCCCACCTACTGCAGGGCCTATATACTCCAGGGTGGGGAAACCATTAGCGCAGTAGGCGTCCAATCACTAACATGCCAGTATGATCTGATCTGAGAGGGGGGATTTGGTCTCGTCACGGTTCTACCAGCGTCTCTCAACGCAATTATAAACTTTCTTTGTGCCATTTGGCATATCAATTATCATGTGTTTCAGGACATTTGGCATAGCAATAACACTCCTTCATGTGTTTCAGGACATTTTTTTTTTAAAACATATCTTTATTCAGGTAGATAAGTGGAGGCATATGCCAAAACAAACAGAAGAGGCTCGGGTAAACCCGATATTCCGCCTAACCCTAAATTTTCGCTATTAACTATTGATCACAAATATGGCAGGTATTGGTAACTAATTCATATATCGATTCAATAAGTGGTGGTGGTGATGGTAATAATGAGATGAGATGGTTGGGGTGAATTGGTGGTGAGTTGAGTTGGGTGGTCAATATGAAAATATACTATAACAATAGTTGGATAACAATGGTCAAAGGAATAAGTCGTTTTCTTTAAGAAATATGGAGAGGATTAAAGATCCGGTAAATTAATAGCATTTGCTAGAATATCTTTTTTTAGTCTTCTTTTAAAAGCAAGTTTGTCATCAATACTTTTCAAGTTATCATTCAAGTTATTCCACATAAGCACTCCTTTATAGGCAAGGGAATTTTGGTAAATGTTACACGTCGGGTGATTTACCTCAAAGTTGAGGCCCCTGTTTTCTCTTAGGAGATAATTGGCTTCTTGCCTCTTAATAATCCAATCAACCCGGGAGACATGGAGCTGCTTCTGATAGAATTTAACATTATTAAAATAAATACATTGTTTAACAGTCATGACTCCAGCTTCCGACTGTAAGTCATCGATATTATATCTACGAGGTTTCTTTAAAGCAAATCTTAAAGCCTTATTCTGGAACACTTGCAGCTGGTTAATGTGAGATTTGTTACAATTGAGGTAACATACATTGCTATAATCCAGATAGGTTAGAATCATTGATTTGGTTAGCATTAGTCCAGAGAGTGTGATGGCACCAGAGGCCTATCGTCAGTGTTTGAGGGGAAGTCTTGGGCTATTTACGTTTTTGTTTTTGTAGGCAGACATTGCCCACCATCCCGCCCACCATTCTCCTTACTGTCCCGCCCACCCTCCTCCAAAATCGTTTAATTTTAATGTTAAGTCAACGTGAAAAACAATCGCCGACCCGGCGCTGTTTTACACATCATACGGTGGCGCTACCTCATGGGAGGGTGAGAAACCATTCTCTCAGCTGTCACGTGACACGCCGAGCATGGAGCAATGGCATCGGAACACCGATCTATAGAGACCTAGAGGCGTCAACGCGAGAGGTCTGTTATGCAGTAATTATACCAGTAAGAGCTAAAAAATCTTGGTCCAATCTCTCCCTAAGGCTCTAACTTAGGCACTCATGTAACTTTTGGGTGTTGGACAATGAGAAATAGAGGGGGTTTCCCGATCATGGAGGAAGTTGTATAGTACATTTGGCATCTCCGAAGGAGTGATGGCGAATGTTCTTGCTTTGGTTATGCAGTGCATGCATGTTATGCAGTGCCATTTCGCCGGTCGGTCTAGTTCTACAGTTCAAAGTGTGTCTATTGATATACAAATTACATAACCTCACATTGGCCTTGCTAATAATATGCTTTGCCATAACCTCAAATTTCAGACTCGTATCAATAGTTAAACCAAGGTAAACAAATGAAGTAACCCAGTCAATATTATTTTGATAAATTTGTAAATTCAAGGGTGGGTCTGCATTAACTTTAGTCTGAAATTGCGATGCTGGAATAAGCATTGCCTTCGATTTAGGCAAGCTGCTGGATAATTTGTTGGCAAGGCTCCAGTCAGCAATTTTGTTTACATCTGCTTGGCAATATGCCAGTAGGGTATCTCTCTTAGGTGCATCATTAAGTAGTACAATATCATCAGCAAATAGGAGTATTTGGCCATTAAAGTTGATATTACAAATGTCATTAATGAATAAATTGAATAATAGTGGGCCCAGAATAGAACCTTGTGGGACGCCACACGATACCGTCCGATACGTGGAAAATAAATTGTTAGCTCTAACTTTCTGTTGCCTACCTTTTAAATAATTCCTAATCCAGCAACAAAACCACATCGGTAAACAGAGGTGGTCTAGTTTTTTAATTAACAGGTTATGATTAATAGAATCGAATGCCTTTTGGTAATCGAAGAATACAAGGGTACTTGTATGACGTCGGTTTCTGTTATTGGCAAGTTTGTATAGTAACAGATATGTTGTTTCAATAGTTGAGGCATTTTGCCTAAAACCGCCCTGGAATGGTGAGAGCAAATTATTAGTTTCAACAAAGGACTGTAATTGGTTATTAACATGTTTCTCTAGAATCTTCCCAAATATATGTGTAAGAGAGATCGGTCTAAGGTTAGTGACGTGGGTAGCATTACCTTTTTGGGGGATAGGTATTACCGTGGCCTGTTTCCATCTGTGGGGCACACTACCATGAACAATAGACAGGTTGAGTAAATAAATTAGCTGAGGTTTGATACATTTAAATAGGAGACTGTATACCTGCATGGGTATATCGTCACAGCCGGAGGATTTAAAGGGTGATAATTTATCAATAATTTCAGAGAGCGAGTCCACTGTTATAGCTTCATAGGGTATCTGTTCCATAATGTGACCATTAGGGGCTACAGGACCAAGGTCAAATTCATTATCACTATCAGGTAATAGAGCCGCAGTTTTGGGGCCAATGTTGGCAAAGAATTTATTAATTATGTCTGCGACATCTTTGGCATATGCCATGGTGTTTGTTTCTGGATCTATGATTTTGGAAATAGGTTTGGATTTATCTTTAAATGGTAAACAATCATTTAAAATCTGCCCAAATTTTTTATAGTCATATTTGTGTCTTTCGAGTTGGTTTTTAAAGAACTCACTTCTGGCTTGCCTAGTCTCAGAATTAGCTAGGTTACGAAAGTGTATTGCTCTAAGTCTATAGGCTTCATTCTTAGTCTGTCTGTATTTACGGAAGTTAAAGTCTCGGTTATGCGCCAAATTTAGTAACTCATTGGTATACCATGGCGGTTTTTCCTTCTTAGCTTTAAATTTCCTTCTAGGACAGAGCTTGTTGGTTATAGTCTTCATATGTTTAAATAATAGTTGCCAGGCTGCATCAGGATTAGTATTAGTATAAAAGCGGTTCCAGTCGTTAATCTTATTTAATTCCATTTCAACATTATTTATGTTGAGGTTAGTGTACGACCTAGCATAGAAATTACATTTGGCATGTTTCTCTCTAGCTTTCTTCTTAATCGCAAAAATAATATTATGGTCGCTTATGTTGTAGTCAATAACTCCTGTCTCCGTAATATAAATGATGTCGGTGAGAATATGATCTAAGATTGTTCCTTTCCCATTGAGCCCCAGTCTGGTTGGAACAGTAATAAGGGATTTAAGGAATTTACTATTAACTAGTTTAATTAAATCATTTCTATGATTATTCAGTCTAGCGGAATCGGGAGAAGTGTCAATATTTAAATCACCCAAGATTAGTAGCTCAGCGGCAGGATGTAATTCACTGGCTAAGTCAATGATCGATGATGCTTCCTCATGGAAATCTGTTATTGATCCCACGGGAGGTCTGTAGAAATTACAATAGGTAAGGTTTTTAGAGTTAGGATATTTGATAAAAAAACATTGTGCTTCAAGATGAACCTTTTGGCAATTAAGATTAGGGAGACCTTCATATTCTAATGAATTATTCAGATAAGTGCAGAGACCTCCCCCTATTTTTTGTAATCGGTCCAGCCTTTCTAGTGTATAGCCTGGGAGGGTCAGATTAGAATCCAATAATTATGTCTGGTTTTAGCCAGGTCTCGCTAACCGAGAAAACATCAAATGCCAGATCAGTTAGGTCTTTCTTTAGCATATGCCATTTATTCAAGATCGACCTAATATTTAAGGCCTATTGTTCACTGGTGGGGGGGGAGGTCTTGCCTGGGCTCCCGCACCGCGCTCCACAATTGGATTGGCTTGATTGGCAATTACAGGTGTGGTACCGTTCATGGTGGGGTCCGTGGGTATATGGCGGGCGATGACATGGTCGTTATTCTGAGCATGGGTTTGGTCATTAATAATGGCATTTTCTGTCTCTGGTAGATTCAAGGCATCTCCTCCAACTGCCCCTTCATCGCCAATCTCATTCTCGTCAATAGCATTTTCATTCATAACATTGGTTAAGGAGGGAGTAGCAGAGGTGGAGGAAGCATTAGATCTCTCATCTGCATTGTTCCTTCTGGGACCAGGAGGCAGGCGATACATATCGGGGATCCTCTCTAGAGCAGGTATACCGAATGCATCATCGTCGTCCTCGCCAGGGAATTGATCCTCTCCCAAGCCATAATCAAAGAACTCAGGCTCATTTGGTATTATCAATAACTCCATCATGTGTTTTAGGACAGTTGGCATATCAATAACTCCATTATCATGTGTTTCAGGACATTTGGTATAGCAATAACTCCATTATCATGTGTTTCAGGACATTTAGCATAGCAATAACTCCATCATGTGTTTCAGGACATTTGGTATATCAATAACTCCATCATGTGTTTCAGGACATTTGGCATATCAATAACTCCATCATCATGTGTTTCAGGACATTTGGCATGTCAATAACTCCATCATGTGTTTCAGGACTTACCTGACAGAAGAACACACCAAACGAAATTGTCACAAACTCAGAATGTGGCACCTCGAATGCCGGATGGCCATCTGCTCTTCCAAACCATGTACCATTTTGTTCCTTTTTCAAACCCTACAAATCTTGGGCATCACTTGGTGAAATAAATATATTATCTTATGTATAGGTAATTTATACAACCTGAGATCATAAGCCAGTTAAATAAACATATTTTACCAGTTCAGGTCCAAACCCTCAGATCAGATAAGAATGGTTTGTCAGTGACTGGACGCCTACTTCGCTAGCCGGTTTCCTGGCCTAGGCCTAGGCGTACTAATGGAGTTATAATTACATTTGGCGGTCTTAATGGAATTATAATGGCACTTTGTGGTCTGATGCGAGAGGCTTTCCCTCTGTTTAAAAGGACTCGCTCATCATTGGGCCTAGACTGTTACCACAATTTTGGTAATTGTTCTTGCCACCTCTAGGATTAACTCAAGTTGCTACCCAAGTCAATTGTCAGGATCCCAGAAATAGAACGTAGATATAGTATATCGCCATGTCATAGATTAGAACCTAGAACCACCTAGATCCTTCGAGAAATCTATAGAATGTCCCTAAAAACACAAGCCCTATTTCACAATGAGGAGGAATTAATTTTGAACTGTTAGAAGGTTTTGGTGTACCAAATATGTTATCATTTTTTATTTTGTCTTCAAATATGACATTATAAGGTCCTATTCAATGGAAATCGCGAACGATAGAATCGATATGTTGAACCTAATCCAGTATGTCATGATAGGTGGGCGTATCCACAAAAACAGAGACAGATTAGCCCGTTGCATTTGCATTGGCAGGCGCCTATGTTTGCATAGTCGGAGGTTTGCTACACATAAAAAAGGTAAATAGAAAGGTAAATGATTTAAAAAAAAAGAAAAAAAGAATGGTAAATATAGTGAAAGACATGGACCAAAGGACACTTGCGTTTTGTGAATGGTACGTCGCAAATGCACCTCTTATCTAGTTCTAGATGAAAATATTATTAACTAAAGTTTATCCAATTGGTCCGATACATAGAGGGTCACTTCAAGGAGCAGTATGTTTGACCATGATCCTTGACCCTCTCCAATTGGGATGTATAACATGGTAATAGATCGTATTCAAAGCATTTACCGCATCATATAACTTGCCTTTGTGAGTGGCAGTTGCCTCTTTTACAATTCCAATGTCTCTTTGTCCGAGTGGGTTGGATTCACTTACACTCTGGCAATCTTATACAATTGTATGTAATTCAACTTAAACATGTCTTATATTTCATTGATTCGCGTAAAATGGTCCAGGAATCACATTTCGGGGAAACTTTACAGTATACCTACACCTGTTTAATTTTATTTCATGAGTGTATTAATATTATCAGTATCTAAAGGATAGGATTCATTAACTAAACAATTATAAGAAATATTGCATGAGAGGGCGATGGAATAGAAGAAAATGAATTGAGAAATCTTTATTGAAAGAAACAAATATTGTCTGATGGGGACTGGGGACGATCGATGTCTGATATTAAGACAGAACTGTTACAGCATGTTTGTTTGAAATAATTTTTCATTCAGGCTTTATCAATATAACTATTTACTAGGGTTGCAATTTAGGTCAATCAATATAATATATAATACACATATATCCACATAGCACGAATATTTTTGTGTACATACTTTCATGGACAGAGAGGTTTCCAAATAATTATGAGTTATGAATTAATGTTTTAGTTCTATACCATTCAAGAAATAAAAGATATGAATTCATTGCAATCATTGATTAAAGTAATCTAATACCTACGTCTAATCAAAAGTACACTCTGTACACTGAAAATAAGTTTTTGAATTATACATGTCTTCCGAATAGTATTAATAAAGCGGACGTAACTTTATTTGCCGGGACATCCTGGAATACCTGAGAACCTTTCTTCCAATCCTTTTTAATTTCGATCTTGTAAATACACTGTCATGAATGGGAGATGTTGAGTAAACAGGTCGCTAACCCATTGACCGCCATTTGCTCATGAATACATGTGTTCCCTCTCCCAGGCACGTAGGAATAATGGTTCTTCTCCTTCCTACCGGTGAAAATCATTTCTTTAGCTTATCCTAGCTGGTGAATATTATTAATGAGACAGTCAAGGAATGTGTAGGTATCTATATAACGTGTGTGAACACACCCATGATAAGAAGGGACTTGAACAGTTTTGGATTTGACTTTCAGCGACTTCTGGCAGCATTCCTGTGTTAGTAAAGCAGCATTCCGATCTAATCCTAAGACAATGATCGGGATCAATCTGGTATCGGTGGCTGATAACATACCTAGAGGTGTCTCCGCTTATCATCAATCAATTTTGAATCTACTTAAATTGTTTGAAGTAACATTCTAGGCCCAAAGTTGAGAGATTCCCTTCAAATGAAGGAAAATCCTCTCGTCTCAAACCGCAAAGTGCCATTATGATTTCATTAAGACCGCAAAATGTCATTATATTCCCATTAAATCACCAAGTCCTAGGCCAGGAAACCGATTAGCGAAGTAGGCTAACATACCATTCTTATCTTATCTGAGGGTTGAGTGATGATACAATGGTAAAAGACAATTTTCTCATTGAAAAACAAAATTATGAATATGCAAGTACAGTGACCCGATGCGTAATCCCAAACCAGTGAGAGAAGGTTGTAGAATCAGTACAACTCATTATCGAGGTGTTTAGGGCCTTCTAAGCCGTCTGATAATGGCGGATATGCTCAAGTGTTTGTTATATCAGCGTGTATTTACAAGCATTTGTAAGCAACCGGATTGATATAATGTCAACATTTGACTTATTTCCGCAATAAAAGGATTTCGGAAAAGGTCCTCATGAACATATGCAAACTTCAAAGTCAATATGTAAACTGCGTATTACTGTAAACTAGCGAAAGGATATAGGTGTGACATAAGATTAGACCATTATTGATGACACTACTCAGTATTGCAATGTAGAGAAGCCTCTTATTCTGATACTTTAAGGCGTATCTCTATTATTCTATATGTGATGTTTTGAAGGAAAATGAGTCACAAGTCGCAAAAAATGGATTTTGAGGTTTCATCATATTTGAGTAGATGAGATCAAGCCGATTCCAATGATAGTAAACAGTAGGGCATCTGATGATAATTTCTACATTTTAAGTTTGATATTTTTAGTTTTGAAAAAAAAAGTTTGCAATATTTCTGGGTGGACATTAAATACTAGTAAAGTAGCTAAATATATATTATATGGGTCAGATTTTCAGAAAATGTACAATTCGCCTTCACCAATCCTCTCAAATAACCCACATTTAAGACAAAAATGAGCTTCAGAATACAGTTTAACATAACAGAACTGATACTTTAAACCGATGCGATGCCAAATATACTCATAAATATTTTGTATTCATCATTTTTCAGCCTAACTTAGCAAAATTTCCTAAATGTGTAGAGCTGCCAATTGTACATTTTCTGAAAATCTGACCCATATAAGTTGACCTTCGAAATGCAGGGATATATTCAATACACTGTCCTGAATTTTGGCACATGTATTCCTGCTAGGGAATTCCTGAGAAGCGTTATTTAAAAAATTCCCCCAAAATGACGCAAAATGACGCAAACATTCACATAATTATATCCTGTGAATAAAACACTTGGACAAATATCAATTTTGCGCCTTCTGACTCATTTGTCTATCACATATATTCGCCGCCATGTGAAGTGGCGTTACTGCCCTCTCTTCCGTAGCCTCACAAGAATGTTGTTCGGGGTCTGAAGGACGTATAGATATAATTGGGTGCCCACGTGGGGCTTAGGGTAGGGTAGAAAGGGTAGGGACAATACAGCGACGACGATGAGCAAATCACAATAAGTGAAACCACCAGAGCCTAATATAAATGTAGACTTGTATGAAGTACTACAGGGTAAACTCCTCTAAAATGACTTTCAGATGGCTGGGGCTAGAACGGAACAAACAAAGTGAATCTTGTTTGTTTGATGTTAACTGAGAATGCAGCTGTAAAGGTTTTGCCACAGGGTGGGGGCATACTCTCCTCTATTCTGTTGGTAACTTCCAAATTGCGTAATTAATGTTCAAAATTGTCACTTAATCAGAGGAATATGAGGCAGATTATATGATACTTGATAAAGGGTATCTTTCATATCGACTGAATCGTTTGGACTAGAACTACATATTGATTTACATGCATGGGACTCATAATGATGCATAGTGCCAACCCTTTATTTTAAACAAGTAAGATCCCCTCCTGGGAATTGCCCTCAGGCCTGTGAGTACTGGGTGAGTTAGGGGTGACCACATGGGGTGTAGGGTAGCCATTATGAGGAACATTCACCCACGCCTGTCAGCCTTGTTATGATTTGTGTCTATTGGATCACACATACAAAGGTTGTGGTATGGAGCTGATTGATGTGCAGAATATTGCGGTTGGATCCTTGGGAGAGATCCATTTATATATTGGAGAATTCTAAATCTGACCAAATGCCAAGTAAGGCCATAACGATATAAATATGTTTCCGCTTCAGTCCAGCTGTCAAGTGTAGAGCGTCTTGTTTTCCCTTTTTTTTTTTTTTTTTTTAGAAACAACCTTTTTGGACGGAAAACAAGTTCATTTCGTAACAATATTTGTTTTTGTTAAGCCCAATTTACTTCCTACGTGTTTTCTGGCTAGGGTGTGTGTGTTCGTCCCTTCCTTAAAACTTTAGATAACACAAATCTCACTCCTCTTGGCTTGAGCAAGGTAAAATTATCTTTATTAGGTAGGGTAACTGTTTGATAGGCCATATACTTTTATCGATAACATACAGGAGTTACCTTTTTTTTTTTATCCAAAAGGTAACTATTTTCTTGCCAATTATATTGCACTCGATCACTGTCATTTTATAACTTAAATAAAATGAAGGGGCGTAACCCTCCAGGATTGCGAACCATAAAGAAACAAAATTTAACTTTAAAGGATCCAAGTGTCTAATTGAAGCGTACCACCACATAGCATGCGTGATGTGTTACAGGTAAATGAGTCACAAGTCACGAAAAATAGATTTTGAAATATCATCATTTTTGGAAAGATTATAGATGAAGCAGATGCTAACGCTGGTAAACATTAGGACATCTAATATGTATTTCTATATTTTAAATTTGATTCTTTTATTTTTGAAAATAATGTGTGCAATATTTTGGGGTGAAAACTTATAAGTAAAGTTTTTCGAGGCAAAAAATACAAAAAAAAGTTAATAATATTCTATGTACTTAGCTATAACTGATTGAGAAGTTGTTGTAATATTGATGAAATGTCACATAAGATCGGACGTTTGAAGAAGTAACATACATGTATTTAATTGCTTAAATGGATAATGTTTTTGTATTGATAGTTAAATGTCTTTTTCACTTGGGGATGAGACGTATCATTGTTGTGAATATCTGCCAATAACATTGTTAAAAAAAATAGCTAAATATACTCTGTAGGATGTCCTTAGAAATGCAAGGATGTACACAGTCCTGAGATTTAATACATGGGTCAGATTTTCACAAAATGTACAATTCGCCTTCACCTCTCTTCTCAAATAACCCACATTTGAGACGAAAATAAAGTTTAAAATACAGTTCAACCTAACCAAACACATTGCTAGAATCAATGCAATGCCGAATATACTCGAATTTATCTAGTATTGACCAAATGGCAGCCTAATTTAGAAGAATCTACTAAATGTGTACAGCTGCCAATTGTACATTTTCGGAAAATATGACCCACATGTATGCATAAGAACTAAAGCGCTAGACCCTCAAACAATAAAAGCATTTCTACGAAGCTATCTTATGAAAAGCATCCCTTTGACAACTATCAATTTAGATCTCATCAGATCTCATCAGATCGATTCTAAAATTAATTAATTTTTCATGTGGGACCATAGAGACTCCAGGCAACGAGTTGGGCTGCAAGGGGACGTGCTAATACACTAACTAGGGGAACCGACCATCCCTTCCGGTCAGTTCCCGCCTAGAGGTTGAAGCAAGTTCATTAATTGTTCTACCCACCCTCCCAATTAGTCGTTCTACCTTAAACCAAGGCTGAGACTATGAGACTAATTCATAATATTGATTGAATATGTAGATCGTGCTTCAACATGTATGTCCACTCTTGAACATTGCCTTGGCGAGCTCCCACCCTCAACCAATAACAACAAGTCGCTGAGACACTGCAATGCCCATCTCAGTAAATTATAGAATATGTAAGTTAGAGACGTTAACCTTAGTATTATTTTGCCTTCTCGTAATAATCCGAGAAACTTTCTTATGTTTTACACAGTAAGGACCTTTGCCAAACAAGACTCTATACTTCTGGAGGTCATATATCTGTGGATTAATGCAGGGGCCACACCTCATCATGTCGTCTGTAGATATGGGGCGGTGGAATAGTGATACCTAGAGGTATTAATCTGTCCACGCATTGATCTGAAGAGCTTAGGTGGAGTGCAGCTATATCGTCCCAACATGTGTTGTCATTGTAACAAGTGGTACTTGTGTAGTGAATCGTCTCTATAGTAAAGTGCTTTATTACTAGAGGCTCATTCCAACCCAGGTTCGACTACGGCGGACACGGCTCTCGACGAAGGCAAGGAAGAACACCAACACGGAAATGTCTCTTTCGTTAGGTTTATTGCTACCCACGACCAGACTGCAAGTCTCAACAGACCCGGCTCAGTCCCAGCATAGGACTGAACTGATCCACTCAAAGCCTTAGAGTGAATGCCTACACCTTACAGGCAGGAGCAAGGTCATACTTGTCCTCACATCATAAAAGAGGTGTTGCACCAGGCAAACAATATCAGTGAATACAATACATAAGAATAGGTCGTACAGGAATACAGTAAATGGTCATACACGATACACATTCTGCTGTAGTTGAATAGACTATAAGATTCCTGTAAATGGGTGATAATGGTAAAACATATCTCTCTTGCAACTAACACAAATCCGAAAGCCCATTCCGTGCTCAGTGAAGCGTTACGGAGACACGGGGAAGGTCAAGGACATTTGATTTATACACACTCTTGACGCGGAGGGCTATATATAACCTCCGATCTACTACAATACCCCCTCCATAATTTAAGATTTTTACCAACTTTGTAAACAATCTATACGGGAGTAATAAATTATACTGTGAACATCAACACGGAACATCAAAGTAAAGTAAGAAATGACATAGAGAATTAACATTGCGAATCAGTACAGGCAGGAGCATACTTGTGACCTCCGCACGAACAATAAATCGCGACATCTCTAGAATTACATTTTACATTGTATGTGATTCCTTCTGAATCAACATACTCAAAAGTTTTAAACAGCCTTTACATAAGGAGCTTTGGTAGACCTGCTACGACAAAACATTTCATTTATGAAAAGCACCAGGCTGTAAGTAAAATGTACTAAACTTCTTACGAATCGGCGGAAAAAAATTTCCGGCTTCCAAGGTTGTTCCGAGTCAGCAACTGTCAATCCATTTGAATCGTCAAGAGGTAGTCAGAGTCCAAGGTTTATCAGCGGTTTCTTACATTTCCGAGCTTTCAGGTTTCCGAGGGGCAATTCCGGGTTATCAAAGGGTCCATCCATCCACATGTACAGGTTCCGGGGTCAGGGGCAAGTCCATGGTCGTTCCGCATCGCAAGGTAATCTTGATCAGTAAGTAACCAGCGTGGCTACTTTAGCAAAAACACTTTTACGTCCCACCATCTGGTTTCTTTACCTCCTCGGAACCAGTTGGGGCACTACCTGCGGCTGCAGGGGTGTTCACTGTCCAAATCCTTCCGGGGGTTAATGGAGTCTCCCCTGGAAGTTCCTGCCTTAGTAAGGGGAGAGGTTGTGCCATGGTCTCCCGGAACAACCTTCCCATCATCATTAGGTTCCGCATTTCGTTGAAGTCTACTTGACCTCCGAAACCGGTTCCCACCAAGGCTTGCTGTGGCTGCATGGGAGGTATTGCCTCCATTCCCATGCCAGCACTCCACATCCGTGTCGGGGTAGTGCCTCCCAGAGGGCGGATCCCTGACATGATGTTCTCTGTCTGCTGTGACCCGCTAGAGGATGAAGGATTACGGAAAGCCTCCAACTCCGCCCAGAGAGCGCTAATCTCTTCCAGTTGGGACTGGATTTTCGCATCTCTCTCCTTGAGCCACGATCTCTGGTCTTGGATCAGACCGGCTTGCGCACGATTCTCCTCTCGAAGAGTCGTTAGCTCGCGGATCTGTTCGCGTACTGTTCTCAGCTGTGACAGTGGTTCCGCCAAGGTCTGGAACGCGGCTGTCACTTTCTCTCCAACCTCCGTTAATGCATCGTTGGCCAAATCCAACACATCACGGACTTCGGTCTCACTTTTCTCCAGTAGCAGTTCCGTGGAAGCTTGCTCCGGGAGCTCCGCTTCCAACTTAGCACAGGCCTGCTGTGCTACCGGATTCAGTACTTTCGCAGTCTTAGGGGCAGGAGAAGAGCTCCGGTCACTGCACATGGACTCAGAGCGAGAGGAACTGGAACGTTCTCTCCTTCTCTTCTTCTGCTTCTTTGTCTTGCCTTTGCTGGTGGATGGCTCCGGATCAGGAGCACATCCTTCCGCTGCAGAAGGCGTTTTCCGGTCTTTAGGCTTAACAAACTGCCTCGAGCTGGTGGAGGACTTTCCAACCGAGGTAGCTCGTCTCACCTGCTGTAGATCTTCTGCAGTCAGATAGCTCATCAAGTTAAACCTGGGGGACGGCTCACGAGTGGGCGTCACCGCCATGGCTTTCCGGACGGCCTCTGACAATCCCTTGTTGTGGCACACTTCCTCTCCGTACTGCAAGTGGCGCACAAGCTCACATCTCCGGTCTAGCCTCTGCTAGGCAACGGGCAGAAGGGCAGGTCCAGACCTCCAACCTGGGAGTGTGCTCCTCACACAGGTGGCGGAATAGTCTCTGCCTTGTAGCGTAGACATGGACTCCTTTTCCGTTGAAGGGAAGGTACCGGCAGACGGCAAAGGGACAACGGAAGCCGGGCTCCCACAAGTCCACAGCGCCCACAACCTTCTCATAACTGCCTGTGTCCACGGAACCCAGCCTGAGCAGACTCAGGAAGAGTTGGCTTTCGTAACGGTCCATCATACCGTGTTCCAACCCCTCCACATCTGACTCATCTTCACTCTCCTCGGCCATGGTAGCCATGGCGCCGGGGATATCCATATCAGGGTTCACGTTCACCACCCCTACTCCGGTGTCAAACGTGGAACGGATGTCAGTACCACGCGGAAGACTCCGGAACTGGCTGTCCCTCCACACGGAACGACGTCTATGGGATTTCACCACTTTCCTCTTTCCTTTCTGGCTCAAAGGGGTAACACTCTCCTTGCTCTGGGTATCACTCTCCTTTGAATCAGACTTCTTAGTGGTAGAGGTAGTCTCTTCCACTTCCATGGGCTGGACCACTACTTGGACTTCAGCGAGTTTCCGAAGTGTGTCCCGTCCACGTTCAGCGCCTTGTCGACCCGTAGCTGGGGACTTGGACGCTTTCCGGGTCTTGCTAGTAGACTTGGCTGGAGACTCCTGTTTCCGTCTCCCGCGAGAGGACTGCCGTGTCTCCACATAATCCCTCAGAATTAGCACAAACAAAACATTTTAAAACTTCCGACACAGCTTGTCTAGTATAAGACAGCTTCCTACTATCAAACTAACAGTAGTACAGTTCTTGACAAGTAAGTCTCAACCCAATTCAACTCACTTCTTTCTCCGTGTAAGCTGGCTGTGTCACTTGTTGTTGTGGCGAGTCATTGAAGCATACTGAGAAAGGGTGCAACACAACAGCGCTCATGTCCCGCATGATAACCGTAGTGCCAAAAACCGCCACCCGACCTCAGCGCCACTTCCCGCTCTAGCCCAGTGAGCTCGCACAACCTGTTCTCTACCTCCTACAGGTCGTACAGTGATGTAATACCTGCAGCCTGTCTGATCTTCTGTTGAGACAATAACAGAAACTTTGTCCACAAAACCCATTATCCACTGGACCGATCTAATAGCAATTTCAACCCAATCTCTGAGTTGATTCAAGCTTCCCGGGGAGGTCCAGTTCAGCTCGAACACAGGGTTTCTCCCAAGCTAAGCCATTCTCAGTTCAGTTTCCAACAAGCAAAACGGACAGCTTAGTTCTTTCCCGGTCATTTAGTTCATTTCACCAATTCCTTAAACGCCGCAAAAGGGTGGCATGACTAATCCGGACTAGTCTTCCACCGACTTCTCGTTGTGTATTTTAGCTTGTAGGGCCATCTCGAAAGCCCTACCTGTACTTAATTCAAGTCCCATACTGCAATCTAGATGGGGCTTTGCGCGTGCGCTTAACCCTTGCAGCCACTGGTTGCGAATCGTCCGTTTTCTGTGGAGAGGAATCAAGAACTTTTTGAGTAACACCCAAAATTTTCCTTGGCCTCCCCCTCCTTCTTTTTGAAGGCTTAGCAGTATCCGCCACAACTGCAGGTACTGGTTTTGGTTTTACAACCAAATCCGGCTTCGCTTTTGGCGGTCTACCTACGCGCTTCTTAGTAGGGATTACTACCGGAGGAACACTGGGTGTCTTTTCCTTCTTCTTAGGTTTTTTCTTAGACTTAGACTTCCCTTTCCGGCCAGTCCGGGCCACAGCAGGATCAGCATCGACTGCTTGGTCCAGCCGGACGGGAGGGACGTCTACACCAGAGTCCTTCTTGGGTCTGCCTCTAGGCTTAACCCCAACAGTAATCTTATCTTTTTCCTTTCTCTTTGGACACTCAGCACCAGCTAAGACTTTTCCGTTCTCCCACCTCAGGATATCTCGTCCAGCCTTCTCTAACTTACGGAATTCCGGGGCTTTTTCCAAGTTGACTGCCTGGATAGGCCCTTTCTCGTCGAAAGCAGACTTCAGGTAATCAACATGGTACCTGACCAATCCCTCAGTGGTTTCCAATTCATAGGTAGTACCCCCTATGAATCTGTGCACTTTGAATGGCCCATCCCATTTGGGACCGAATTTCTTCCCAGCCTTAGGGGGACAGTACCTGTATACCACAGACCCCACTTCAAAGCGCCTAGGGCACGCCCGCCTGTCAAAATCCTTCTTTTGGTGCACTGCGGCAACGCCAAGGTTATCTCTGACAAACTGATGTCCCTCTCTCATCCACTGTCTTACATTTTCCACGTATGCCAAGTGACAAGGAAAATCCAGTCCTCCTGGTTCTACTCCATGGACTAAATCCACAGGAGTCACAAGCTCTGACCCAAAGACTACCGAATTGGGTGTACACAACGTACTTACATGCACAGTCCCCCTGTAAGCGTGAGCTATACACGGAACAAGCAAATCCCAATCCGTCTCTGAATAGTCAGTCAAGCAAGAGAGTTGCTCAACCAAAACTCGGTTAAACCTCTCTGCCTGTCCATTGGACCGAGGCCTGTACGGTAGAGTGGTCAGTTTCTCTACCCCCAACATCTCCAGCAAACTTCTCAACAGCTGTGACCTGAATTCCGGAGCCCCGTCCGTCTGCAGCGAAACCGGACAACCGAATCTCAGGATCCATTCCCTGAATAGAACATCAGCACATCTCTCAGCCGTATGATCCGGCATAGGATACGCTTCAGACTCAGGATCCATTCCCTGAATAGAACATCAGCACATCTCTCAGCCGTATGATCCGGCATAGGATACGCTTCAGCCCACTTCGAGAAATGATCCATCACCACCATCACATAGTTGTTGCCTCGAGGGGTAGTCTTAAATGGACCAATAATGTCCAACGCCAACCTACTCCATCTTTCACCATGGATCTCCTTCTTTAGCGGTGTTATGCCACATCCTCCTCTCGTTTTCCGCATACTGCAGGCAGGGCAAGCCCTCAACCATCGTTTCAAATCATACCGCATTCCAGGCCAAAAATATTTCATTTTTGCCTTCCAGCTGGTCTTGAATTCTCCATAATGGCCTTCCAATCCGGAACCATGCAAAGAACGGAAGATGTCACTTCTCATTGAGGCAGGAATTATCTTCCTGCCGTACGTCTGTCCAGTGTTCTTACGCATCCAACGGAAGCACAAGACACCCTGGACCATTTCCAAATTGTCTCGGTTATGGACATATACACAGAAGTCCTGTGGCTCACCAGACATCTTCTCTTTGCTGGGAACCGGACTACTACCATCCAGTATAGCCATAACCCTCTTCAGGAGCGGATCCTCCTGTTGGGCAACCCGGATTTCGTCCTCCAAAGGTCCTAAGACAACTGCTTCCGCAATCACAGCGTCATGGACACCGCAATCCGTGCAGTCAAGACGTCCACATTTCCTTGTGGGAATCCGGGACAACCCGTCCGCATTTGTGTGCTTCTTCCCAGCCCGATGAAGTATCATGCTTTGATCCAGGCCGTATTCCTGCAATGTGGTCAACCACCTAGCAAGCATATCGGCCGGATCCTTGAAGTTCAGGAGCCAACGGAGGGAAGCATGATCCGTCCTTACGTAATAGTTACGATTGCCAAGCAAGTAATGCCGGAACTTATGCAGGTATGTCAGTACTGCTAACAACTCTCTCTTCGTCGCACAATAATTCCTTTGTGGACGAGTGAGACTGTGGCTAGCATAGCCTAACACAACTTCTTTTCCATCCTGCATTTGTGACAAGACTCCGGCCATTCCATAGCCACTTGCATCCGTATCTAACACAAAATATCCCTCTCTCCTAGGATAACCAAGGACAGGGGCTGAAGTCAATAAAGCCTTCGCCGCCTTAAATGCTTCCTCACATTTCTTAGTCCACACTATGGGTTTACTATAGCGCTTCAATCTTCCAGCATCTGTAACAATCTGCTGCAGAGGGGCCACAATACCTCCAAAATCCGGCTGGAACTCCCTATAGTAGGAAGCAAAGCCAAGAAATTGTCTAACCTCTTTAGCAGTCCTAGGGACAGGCCATTCCTGGACTTTCTTGATCTTAGCCGGATCCGCCCGGATCCCGTCACCAGAAACGATTCTGCCCAGATACTTCACTTCCCTGCGGAAGAACTCGCATTTCTTGGGTTTGAGCTTCAGCCCATACTCCCGAATACGTTCAAGCACCAACTTTAGGTTGTCCGCGCATTCCTGGACGGTTTTTCCAAAAACGACCACGTCATCCAGGTACACCAAACAGGACTTCCAACACAGTCCATCCAACATACGGTCCATCATGCGTTGGAAAGTGGCAGGGGCGTTACACAGTCCAAAGGCCATCACCTTAAACTGGAACAGACCCACACTGGATAAGAAAGCAGTTTTGTGCTTACTGCCCTCATCCATTGCAACCTGCCAATATCCGGACTCCAAATCCAACGTGCAAAACCACTGGTTCCCACCCAGGGCTTCAACACACTCATCAATACGGGGTAGGGGAAAGCTGTCCTTCTTAGTGACCGAATTTAGCTGTCTGTAGTCCACACAGAACCTCTGGGTTCCGTCTTTCTTAGCCACCATAACAATGGGAGCTCCCCACGGACTACTACTATGCTCAATCCGTCCTTCCTTGTACATTTTCCAGATTTCCGCCTCTGCTCCTTCCCGCCTAGCCACTGGTAGCCTGCGATAGGCTTGTTTGACAGGGATTGCATCCCCAATGTCAACCACGTGCGTAACCAAATGAGTACACCCCACTTTGGTACCAGGCAAGGAGAAACAATCTTGGAAATCATAGAGCAGTTTTCGAACTAACTCCTTTTCTTCCTTCTTGGACAGGTGAGTTTCCCTCAACAACTTATCCAACGGATTTTCGGCACAAGCTGGAACAACTATTTCCGGAGCGAGAAGCTCATCATCCGCCACTGGTGAATCCATCACTTGAACGGAATTGATGATAGCAGTTCTCACTCTTTCATCATCTTCCCCATCAGGCAGAGAAGCATCAGACAATAAAGTCACAATACTAACTCTCCCAACCACCATATCTTCATTCAATCTCACTGAGGAGTCGGACGGATTGGAGAAAGCTACCATGGCCGAATTAACGTTGCCCGACACATATGTGTTCAGACTGAATTTAGCTGTCTGTAGTCCACACAGAACCTCTGGGTTCCGTCTTGTGTTCAGGCTCAAACATCAGCCCTTCTGATGTGTCAGAACCTCTACCCAGATCTATTTTGGCGAGAGTCACGGACCGAGGTTTGAGGACTACAGGTTCCTTCAACCTGACTTCACCTCCATCGATGAACTCTGACACCTCCACAGCCTGAATAGTGGACTGTCTCAGACTTTTCTTCATGTGCTTCCATTGCTTGCACATAACAGAAACTGTCTGATTCTCCAGGAATAGCAATCCAGACCAGTCAAGATTACATTTGTGGACGTAATAAAAATCCGCCCCCAAAAGTCCGTCTTCTGGTCCCTTCAGGCCAGAAACCACCAGACATGTAATCATGTATGTCCGTCCTCCTATCACCATAGGACACAACGCGCTCCCATGAGTGGTTATAGGCAAGCCATTCCCCATTGCACACACCATCTGGACCGGAACCAGAGGTGGTGACTGGGAAAGAGAATCAAAGAACTTCTTAGTAACCAGGCTAGTTGTAGCTCCTGGATCTAGTCTCCTTTTCCCCCACCTAACCCCACTGGGGCGTACCATCTCTCACGGATAATCAAATTATCCGTGATCCTCAGCGTTTTCGACTGTTGTACAGAAACTTTCTGTATCCGGGCAGTCCTGTTGGGGTTCTGTCCCACAACCACGATCTGTCCTTCAACAGCTTGGTACCCGGATTGGCCCCATCTCACATCTGAGACAAGATCCGGGCTATCCAGGGGAACCTTTCCACCTGGAAGGGTGTCCTTTTCCGGCAGGAGACTAGTATTATCCGTCTTCAGAAGCGCCTGTTCACTTGGGAAGGCTAACTTCTTACCAACGCCCATCTGAGCAACACCCCCAGTTCCTATACCACTAGCAGAATCCGTCCGAGCTGTAGTACTATGAAGCAGTGTCCCATCATCGACCCCCATCTCGCTTCTTACAAGGGTCGGCTGGGGTTTTCCAAGTCCGGATTGGAGGCGGGAACCTCCGCAGACTTCAGAAGCCCCTGGAAGAACTTGCTCTTAGGACAGCCAGCTGCCATATGGCCTTCAAGTCCACAGAGCCAACACTTGTCGTTTCCAGTCCTCCATACTCTACGAGAACCAAATTTCCCGGAGTATCTCTTCCTATCATCTCCAGCTCTTCCCTTGCTGTAGTCCGTCTTAGCCCTCCGGTCTTTCCAGGCCTGCAGAGCCTGTACGATCACGGTAGAGACGTCTTCACAAGAGTCAGGGGAAGACGCATCACCATCTTCCAAAGCCTCCGTAAGCTGAGCTACTGCTGAGCCGGATTTCCGTTGAGACCTAGAAACCTTTTTCCCCGTGGCATGTTCCACTATCGGTACCGGAGGAGGAAGCAGAGCAGGAACAGGTGTGGCTTCACTTTCTTGAATCACCACCCGTGAACCTGAATCCATCAAACAACCCTCGTACACTTCAGCCCAATGCAAGGCTTCTTGCAAATCGAGAGGTTCTTTGAAACGGACCCATGTAGCCATTTCCGGATCGCTTAACCCTTTGAGGAAAATTCGAAGGGCCATATCTCTTAATGTGCCGTCCGTTTTAACTCCATGAGCATAACGGCCCCTCTTGCACTTGCTGCCTGCAGTTCCAAAATTCGGCCTGCTTTTTGCTGCGAGAGCGTTCCCCAAAGTTTGTGTCCATATGGGCAACAAACTTCTTTAGCGTCAAGTCATCGGGTAAGTCCCCCATGTCGGCTAGCTGTCTTTTACACCCACACTGCAACTGAATAAAAAATTCATCTGCAGCCCAATTGTAGGCGCCCGCTACTACCTTCATCTCGGCAAGATAAACTCGCCACGGATCCTTCTGATCCCACGGTTTGATGATTGGCAGTCTCCCTGTCTGATGTTGTCTACCCACCCTGGGGGAATAATCAAACAAATCATCTGAGTCCTCAGACCCATCAAAACTCATTCCCTGCACAAGAGAATGATCTTTGCGTGTGATCTCGTCACGTCTTGCTCTTCTTGCTTTTTTCTTTTTCTTCCTTTCCGCTTTTGCAGCGTCAGAGGATTCAGAACTAGAGGAATCACTGGAGGGATCTGACGGATCACCTGCACCACCTGTCGCAACTCCCTTCCTTGGCGACTTGGACTTCTTAGGTGACTTTGTCTTCCTAAGTGTCTTGGTTTTCTTAGGGACATATACATCCCCCTCAATCCGTCCTCTATCAAAATCCCCCGTACCAGTAGATTTTTCTTCCCCAGTATTTCTACTAGAGGTCTCACTAGTCTGGCTTCCAACTGAACTCAGAGAAGCCCTAGTCTTTTCAAAAACCACTGATTTCATCGGAGTCTGAGTCGGACAACTCCTTGATGCAGGAACAATCCGTCTCATCTCCGGAACAGTCCGCACTGTATCCGACATGGTCTGGGTACCAAAACTATCAGTCACAGGGGAGGAGGTGGACATAACAGAACTTCGATGCTCTTGAAATGTTACCCTCTTGGTTGTATCCCCGGCTGGACCCACTGGTGAAGCAAAGAAATCCAAGGATGAATCCCTATACCTATAGCCAGCACGTCCCTCTGCAAAGGTGGAACACCCGGGTGCAGTCTTACTCAGATCAAGCCAAATTAAGGAGTGAATGCAGCTCAAAATCAGTTTTTGTCTCAACTGATTCTTCCACGCCAGTATTCTGCAAACGAGAATAATCATCCATTCTCGTGACCTCACACCTTAACTTCTCGTTCTCTACCTCGAGTCTATCCGTATACTTGGAGGAACGAGCAGTTACCACATCCAGGGTTTCCTGCAGATCCTGGTTTTGAAAAACTAGTTGTCTCACTTCAGACACAAAATCATGGCATTTATTCTTCTCTGCCTGCAAATCACGTTTAGTTCGCATCAACTGCAAACGGATGGTACTTAACAAACTCTGATCATCAGAATCCGTATCAGCTCGCCTGTCCCAGTAGTTGGTCCAGGTACCCTGATTATCTTCCCTTCCGGTCCGATAATCCTCCGAATCCGACACACCAGTCCCTACATCTATAAGGCGGTCTACTGCCAAATCGGCCAAAGGCGCCACACCTCTCGGTCTCACATACCCAGGCGGGGCACGCAAGTCCGGAGCTGGGTCCGGGTACGCAGCAGCCATAATACCACTTTTAGCAAAAGGGCAAAAGGGCACAAAATCACGGATTGTGAAAATCCGGCAAACCAGGGAGTTGATCTAGATCAAAGGTCAAGAGCTGGTCACGGCACCAATTGTAGTGAATTCGCTCTCTCGACGCTTCCAATAGTCAACAAATAGGCTACCTGCTACTTTCTGGTTTATTGTCCGGATCAACGGCCCTTCTACAAAACCCCAGTGCTAGGGTAGTCACATTCTTATGTAAGGCACAACAGGTGTCATATGATGTACACACAGTATAAAGAGGACAAGCGTGTCCGTACATATAAGAGACTTTACTCTACAGCAAGTTGGTATAAGAATAGGTAGAAGGAATGACAATGTTATAATGAGAACTGGGTAATATAAGGGAGAATATGAATTACATTATAAGAAACCGGCCCCAGTGCGTGGGACACCTCTGGTGTAAACTAAGCACACCAGCTCTTTATGAAATGGTTGCACCTGGGGGATTGTAAAGCCACTACAATTGCATATTAAATATTGCTTATATATAGCAATAATAATAATCATAATTCAAGCTAGTAAGACTTGTATGAAAACATGGAAATATACTACATTGTATAAAAGTAAAAAAGGAGAAATAAGGAGACATTGTATTTGTTTTAATGGAGTAGGCACATTATATCTGAATATTTAATTGAAATGTATTTGTATTTGTTTGCAAAGAGGTATATTTTAAGAACGATTTTCATCAACAGTATATCTTTGAAATACGTATTCGTATTTTGAGCCATGATTCAACAAAATATATTTTGTCATTAATTGGTGAGTTTGGGCCATATTTTAAAGTAAAGGGACATAATTATGATAGCATCTTCGACTAAAGTTTTGGACAAATCAATAGTTTTATATTAATCTGAGTAATATATTTTCATGGTAATATGTAATAGCAAGTACATACAGGAGGATGGCCCAAGCCTTTTCACTATAATTGCTACATTGCAAGTCCGACTAAGGTAATAGAAGTATAAAGCAACTGAGAGATAACATAGCTTTATGATAATTGGTGGAACGATGGTGTTATTTGATCTCACTATAATAATTAATCTGCGCATTCAGGATGATAAACTACGTAAATAGAATTTAGAAAATAAATGAAATTTGAGATTAATAATAAATATTCGAAAAATAGAACTCCTTGAACCACCTCTGTCAGGGCTCCACCCTCAGTGGGCGTCGCCCTGTCAGAGTGGGGGTAGTGTTATATCATATTACGCAACATTATACAATGATTGCATAACAATGATTAACCACATTATTATTAATATTCCAAATTATCATTAACACTAATTAGTACTTATTAAATTAATTAATCACAGTACTATGCAAGTCTAGTAAGAGGATCAGGTAACATCAGAGTTCATATAGAAATGTATCAGCCTATCACCAACAGCCACGACCATTCTACAACTCATGTGTATCATTTGGATAATAAAATAGTCAGTCGGATCTCGGGATCTCAAGCCTCCGGTCTCTTTTTATTTCTCCTTCTACAATAGCTCTACAATATTCTAAATATATATTCAAGTTATAAACCAAGTTATAACAGTATTATACAGAATATGTTTTCAACTCACATCACCATCGTTGTACCATCCGTTTATCGTTGAATATAGCATAATATCAAACCTAATTACGCCATTTTTCATAAGTATATTACTTTAAAATTTATTCCAAACACCAGACACCGCCATTTGTATGTATTTGTATAGACACCAATTGCACCCACCTCGGCAGCCATAATACTTTTATTTCACTGAGCGATGATTTGGGTCATCCTTTAAAACTCCAATGGAGAGAGAGAGGTGGAAGGGAGAGGAGAGAGAGGAGATAAATGGGAGAGAGGAGAGAGAGGGGGCAAGAGGGATGGAGAGAGAGAGAGGGAAGTATACAGAATTGCGTTAAATATAATCAAATATATTCTCACTGGGTCTATATATATAACTCAGTGGGGGCTAAGCTCGAGATCTCCCGTGCAGGGTTTAAATGAAATATTATCAAATATGATTACCTAATAATGCATGTGTAGAATTAGGACTATGGTGGTGCCTATGTCGAGGCAATATTATGCCGGGCCCACACATTCAAGAACTTAAAGCAGAATTGGGCCTTAAGACAATTCATACAAATTCAAAATCGAGACTTATTTGAGTTTGGTAAACGTGTGGGCTTTTTTTTACGAAAGGAACTCCAATTCGTACGACTAATCGTGTGTTCTCGAGACAATTCATTGGTAAAATATTGGGCCACATTGTACCAAATTCAGAGCCGAATTAGTACTATGAAAATTCTTAAGAGCACTTTCCAATTTGTACGAATCGGAGTAAATTCTTATATTTTATTTAGACAAAACTTTTTTTCATGGACCACTCTAAAACAAGGCCCTTAAAACAATCAAATATATCCGAAAGTCTTAAGAGATTCTACGATTTGACAAAAAATGTTAGTAATTCTGAAGGGCAATTCGAGAATGTGTGGGCCATGTATGGGCCACAAAAAACGCAAACAAATTCGTACGAAGTGGCCAATTTTGTTAAGAATTCGTCCACGAATTGTCGTGAGACCCACATTCGTATGAATTGTGAGTTCTTATATGTGTGTGCCCGGCTTTAATAAGAAGGTAGTTTGGTATACGTTCTCTATGAAAGCTAGCTAATTAATTAGGTATTAGATACCAATACCAAAATCTTTTTTGCCGACAACGCCGACCTCCGATGTTAATTAAAATTTGGTATATTTATAATTTTCAAGCCAGACTTGAAATTTGTTTTGTTTTTTGAAAATTGAAATCACTGATGTAAACATGGCAGCCATCTAAGCATACCTATTCTCCATTATTGGTAATGTCATCACTGTGGCCATATTTTGGGCTACATTCCCCATTTAACTAGTATTAACTAGTTTCATTTGCTTTCATTTCTTACTAGAGCCAATATTTGAGAATTTGATATTTACAGTACACCATTTCATCAATGGAATTATAAAATGGCCTTATAAAAATTAATAGTAATCATTATGATTACAGACAAGATGTTTGCTCATCACCGATTTTGTATCTTTAGCCTGTGTTAAAGACTTGACATGCAGAGGAGTGGGAGAGTGAAGAATTTTATGTTTTACATTTTCAAGGTAATTTTCTGAGCTCCTTTTTTGTGGTTGATTCATGAGCAACAGGGGGGAGGGAAAGAAGAGGGGGGGGAGAGAGGAGGGAGAGATGTAGGGGAGGGAGAGAGGGGAGGGAGAGAAAGTGGGGAAGGGGAGCATGAGGAATAGGGGAGAGAGGGGGGATCGGAGATGGGGTTGGGAGAGAAAAACAGGTATGAAAGTCAGAGAAGAGGGGGAGGGAAAAGAGGGAGAGGGGGAAGTGTGGGGAGAGAGGGTGACCGTCCAGAGGACGGGTACTTTTGCTAGTGATTATATAAAATGATACTCCTTGAAGGCGGGAAATAAATACCAATTTTTAAGCATGGTTTTAGACCATATTGGACATATTAATTCAATCATATTTATATTGATATCCTTGCACAATGATAAACTTAGGTTGGTGACGCTCTCTCCTATCTCAAATGAAAAAAGAAGGGAAATTCATATTTTAGAAAGTGCCTATCACCTAGCCAAATCAGACAAACATTTAGACAAAAGAATTGTAAAAAAAAATTAGTATCCACAAGAATTTCGCAATTTGAAAAGGAAGGATATATTTGGGCTCCAGACGTTAGGGCCCAGCCCAGAAACCTCGGACGTTAGGGCCCAAAGTCGAAACGTTAGGGCCCACCCACCTTCAGACGTTAGGGCTGATTCATAGACATTAAGAACTGTACCAAACCAGTCGTACCCGTTATCACGGTCCTACGTACATAGTAGAAGAAAAGGGAATTGCTGCTGTCTCTGCCAACGAAATAAATGCTCATTCAGCTTTCTTACCTAGCTTTCTCCTACCGTATATTAGTAAGCAACGATATTAGCTAGTGATTACTGGAACAATATTGTCTAGAAAAGAAGATATAACCCCATTTACCACTTTCGATTGGTGTGTCATGATTTGAATCGATCGCGATTCCCGCATTTTAGTTCCGTGACAAGCCGTTGCGGCCGCTGCGGCGCCACTACTGCTGGTGGTACACATGCCTCACAGAGGCATGTGTATTATTAGACACCAAAACAAAGGCTACGCACTGAGCAGCGCTTGGGGTGGGGTGGGGTGGAGGTGGTAGGGTGGGTGGACGGGAGTTCGTCGGCAACTGTTTTTCTTTATTTATACAAGCAACTAGCCTAAAAGTCAGATCCCAACACAACCCAATCCAGCGGTATGCTTTCTGGACATGTACTGTTGTAGAAAAGGACTCCACGATTAAAACACGGAAACTGAAATTCCAGGCATGGCGGAACCGAGGGCAAGGGGGACAGCTGCACCCCCCTCCCAATAATTCTGTTACATTTTGAAAATTTCATTTGCCCAAGAATGAGCTGTGCAATGTAACGCATACTGATACAATGCATCCACTAGACTGTAGATATGCATGTATATACTTTAAGATCGATATTGGGTGAATGTATACTAGAAGTCCTTTGGTATGTATGTGAGTGGATATCTCTAAGTTGGTCTATGTATGATCCTCTAATATAAGCACAGTCAGAAAGACACAACAGTTTCAATTCCATAAAGGTTCTGTTCTTTTAATATGTCTAGCTCATATATATATCATATCAAATTATCAATAGTCATGCGTACAGGTGAAGAGGTGGAGTCTGGCTTACAATCTATATTCATAAGTATGTACGGTCCCTCCCCCCATGTGTATCTATTACTCCCACTGACCTGATATGACTTATCTCTGGACTATAGGTCTGAATACTGTGTGATGGATAATTCCACTCCATCACACTACCCCCCCTCCCCCCTCTCTCCCCCCCAAGTTTATATCAAAGCCCGTGGTTCAACCATCACCACTAATTATAAGATCCAAGCCGCAATTAAATATTAAATATTCTTAATAAATACAAAACTCAGAATGCAACATCAAAAGAAAAATTTTCGTCCCATTTAAGTACCAGAGTTTCTAAGTGATACCAAGTCCCCTACAAACCACAACAGTACATCAATATCAAAGACATCCAATCCCGCATACTTAGTCCCCTCTCCCCTGAGAAGCACAAGAATCATTAACGCATTATCCTTCGACGCACTACCAGATATACAATACATACAGCGTCATTTGCTCGGCCGCCCTGACTCATCATGAATAGCGATGTAACATCAATAGATTCATTACCCAATACTACGATATATATGTGTACTTCCCAGAGACCTTGTACCTTTCCCCACACTCTCACCAGTACAGTATATTCATCAATGTTAATGTCATCATTTCAGCACTGGGGCCAAGCGCCTCTAATTTATATATATACATTTTAACTGTCCTTGGCTCATTTAAATTTAACATAAAAATAGTAATCATGGTCGCATCTTCTGTCTTCTTCGCCTCCTTGATATTTTTTTTTGTTTTTTTTTTTGACGATTTTATTTTGACAGCTTCTCCAGCGTTGGATGCGAGAACAGGCGTCTTACAAAACATACAAGGTTTTCGTCCTGCTGCTGTATACTAAACTACTGAATATTAGAGAAGATTTACCAAATACAAATACAAGCAAAGATACAAATACAGGTGCAAATATAAATACCAATACCAATACCAAATACAAATATGAGTACAAATCAATCATATATATAAATGTTATTATAGTGTGTTACAGATCCGAGGACAATATAGGCGCGTATCAGTAGCGCATAAGATCATATACTTCACTTTGTGTTTATACAATAATATTACATTAATTATTATAATTCATACAACAACCAATGGCGCACAATGACATCCCACGTCGATACCATTTGATGTACTTCCTAGAAATCGCACCACGACCATAGTATCCTCATACATCATGTCCTGTGTGAATGAAACTCAAAGCAAACAGCGAAAATAAAGCGCGTATAATCATTTATACATAAATGAGCAACGATCGGTCCCCTTCCCTAGTTGTAACCCTAAGGCTGGCGTGGCTATTTTTATCCCTGAGCTACCCAGCCCCTACTTCCTTATACCTAGGAGAATCTTGCACCCGTCTTCAGACCAACCCCGGTCAGCAGATCCCTGGCTCAATGGGTCACCCAGTTTCCCTGAACTTTTGACCTAGTCACCATATATGGTAACTTCTTGATTTGAACCCCTTCCCCCCAGCCCTGGTACCTCCAGTGCTCCTGCCGCCCTGTATGACAGACAAGGTGCACTATTCAACCATTCAACCATGGAGTGCCAGAGCGTAAACATTGAGGTGATCTCCATACGTTTAGGGGAGAGAGGGGCACAGATTACCCTCAAGCATATTTGTCGGCATGGCCGAGTTTTTTACTCCACCTTGCCCCTGGGTAAGTTACATAATTATTTCTCTTATTCTAGTAAATATGTGCTTTGAATAGTGATAAATGGGTGCGTGCATTAGCACTGAGAGATAGCCTAACCTTCCCTCTTCTATCTTACAGTCCCCCTGTCACGGATCACAGGATCTACTGACGAGATGGTGCCTCAGAGGTGAGTACTTACAAAGATAACTTAAGTGTGATCATCAATATTGTTTACCCGTTATACCTACACCCACGCCACGCCGCCTGTGCCTTCGCTCCCTCCTTCTACTTCTCCTGTAAGGATCTTAAAAACATAGGTCAATTACAAAGTCCCCACTGAAGGAGCTCTACTCACAACTAAATTACAGTATGCTTAGACTATGATCAACTGGTTATATGCTGGTTATATGCTGGTTATATAATGAATGTATGTACACATATCGTGGTCGAGACCGAGCACCTGTTACACCATCGGGCTCTCGCACCGCACTACCCGCCATTGCTTGCGCAACACCCTCACTGGCGGATGGGTCATTTACTTATACATAGTTACAGTGTTGACAAACAACTCTCGTGTATACAAGATAACTCACTCGTGTCCTAGACTGACCGCACAGCTGCCTGGTCTGGTTATGGTAGTGGTGGCATATTAGATAGGTACAATGTTGTGGTTTATGTAACCACCTTGGTTAACCTGTGCCCATTACACTTAGCGATTACGGCCGCCGTGGCCTCAGACCAACTTCTACTGTTATGATTATGATAGGAACTAATAGGAATAAGCCCTGTTTGAGTACTAACAACACATGTCTGTCTTCTATCGCAAATCTTAACAACTTACTACCATCTAAATTCAGTAGAAGTTCTATTAAATGGCTCGCGCGCCCAACAGAGTAATACCTAATTCTGGTTTTGACCTATATCTTACCCACCATGCGGCGCTAAATAGTAAACTTATTGAAATGTCAAAATTAAGTGGCTTAACCTACAAGTTGCATGGAACTCTACCACTATTTATACTAACTTTGTGCATTATAACCTCTTAAGAGCGAGACATTCTTAATACCTTTTAGCCCTACACGGTTTGAAAGGCCTTAATACCATTTTCTCCCAGCCCCATGTATCCCACAGCTGTCTCCTTACCTGCAGCGTCGATCGCTACCAGGAGGCGACCAGCTGCGGTGGAGTTGAGAATTTCGATCTTCCGAGCAGATCTGAAGGAGCAAAAAGACACCTCCTCGGGCAATTTAACCTTGTCAATCTTTTCCCCATTTCTGACACTTAGAGGATCCGACCAAACTATCGAAACCTTGACCAGTGGCCCCCAGCAGGTTCTGGTTGCCACCATACCCACCGCCCTGGGTGTATTCGTAGATTCCAACATGCTGACTGGGTACAAGAGTTTAAATAAGTGAATCTCAGCCGATGCTTCTTGGGATTGTACTCTCAGGACCAAGTTGGTAAAGTTACGGGCCTGCAGCATTGTGAGTCCCCCTGACCTTCGTTTTAAGTAGGCCCACCTGAACATTTTGAACAAAACGATAGCTGCAAAAATAGTGCCCGCCATTTCAACATAACCCCACTTAAAGCCCCCTATTTCAGGCATTTCTGGCATTGGGATTGTGGGAAGCGGTTCCTGAGACCATGAGTTGAACCCCTTGATAGGGAACAACTGAACCTTTTCAATCCCCTGGTAGGTGGGAAAATCATCCATTTCATCCTCTGCCTGGCCTGCTGATACATGGATCATCGCAAGAACTGCTGAAAGGCGCCATACCCTATAACATAAAATTAGAGTTAATACTAAATGAAATATTTCAAAACACCACACTCCCACTGTCACGTGTGGTACTGTGGTGGCCCCAGAGACCCATTTCCATGTGGTTGAAACCATAGACTCTTTAATCTTGTTTTGTTCATGCAGCATGCTTACTACTCTATCGAGTTCTACGCCCCTATCTATCATTCCTTTAGGCAAGTGGTCAAGGCCTTTTACTAGTTCTTCCCCTGTCGGTATCCTAAGTTGGATTAAGACATTGGTAAGACTGCCTCCGCTCAAGTTGAACATAGGGACATTGAAGGCTGTTGCAAACGCCAAGTTGATCCCATTTGAAATTCTTATTGTGACTTCTTCCATGGGTGCTGCTGGGCAGTCACTAACTGCATGGAATAGATCATGTCCCCCCATTTTAAGTACACAGCCACAAGCAATATTGAACACAGAAATCCCACCTACTTGAACCGTAAAGTTACTCCCATTGCATGTGATTAATCCCCTGTCCCCTGCATTAATTACTAGGTACAGCGAGCCTACTATATTTCTAACCATAGGCTCTGCTGTTACATTGGGTTTTATTAAAAATTCGCATGACTTGTTAACTGATGCAGGCATATCGTTAAATAAAGCAGTAAAACACCTTTCGGTTCGACTTCTTGAGGGCACAAGCTGAAATTCGCACATATATAACTTGTCATGACTGCATTCTCCCAGGCGACCATCCCCCACTTCCAAGAGCTCCCCTCCCTCCCTGCTGCGAGCCAACAGCTTCTTCCCTTCCCCCTTCAATATAGTGTAGCCCTTCATATCGCTTACATGAACGTGCAAGGGCAGAGGCATTGCCTCCATCTTATACAGATCATATCTTTTGGGATTTCTGGTTACATATACAGCGATATCTATCTCCAGCTGATCCATAGTTCTAACGACCTTGTCTGTAACTCCCCAATTGATCTCAGTATTTAAAATCTCGAGTGTGGCATTGGTCCCATATAAAGCACGTACCCTCCCCATCCAAGGAGAATTTTTAAATTCCCTCATAAGCGCAGGCGAGACCCTCCCCTCCACTAAACCCTCTAATGTGGCTTCTATGGCCCTGGCTTTCTCGATATACTCAGTGACCGCCACATGCCCCAACATGCTCGTATGGAAGAAGTGATAAATCCTATTAGCCTGGTGCACATCATGGTGAAAGCTATCTGATTGCGCCGCAGTCTTATTTGCAAAAAGTCTCCACTTGTTATTCATAGTTTTTAACATAAACCTGCTTTGGTTGGTATGAAGCTCTAGATAAGCGAGCAAAGCGTTGGTGTTGCCTGCCAATATATTAATGGCCTCGTCCCTGCTATGGTCTATAATTTCTCCCAACCTATTTAATCGTATAATTTTTCCTATTCGCCTCAAGACTATGTCTAATTCCCTATCAGTGGCGGTCCCAAAAATTTCTGAAAAAATATTTCCAAAAAAAGCCAGTGGAGCCTCCCTCTTAGCCCTCCTATTCCTAGCCTTGGCAGGTATTGAGCCCAGAATGTCACCGATTCTCTCATAGCATGCCCTGGCCTCAAAGTCGGCCACAGCTAGTCTCCTATTTAGTGTGTCCGCCAGCTGCTTGTATGGCCCTGCTCTAGGCCCCTCGCTGGTGCAACTTGCAACAGGCGGATCGATCTTAACATCCTTCAAGAAGCCCACAGTTACCTTTTCCACCCCTGTTACCATTTTCCCTTGTGGAGAGAACACGATACCATAGTTGTGGCGGATCCTTGGCAAGGTCGGAGCCACAAAGACGGGAAGCATGCCACATATCAATAGCCTAAAATAAACATAAAGTGTCATGCATTATTACCCACCCCAATTTAGTGTCGACCTATGCTCTCCATATTGGTTGTAAGTCTTAAAAGACAGGCATTTTTAGAGGATTTTTAGAGTTTTTAGATTTTTAAGTACAAGACTTACCACAGAGCCAAACAAGCCATGCTTCTTCTACTGGAGTTCCACAAAAAAAATATTATATATATACTAGTGAATATGACTGTCCTGCCAAACTTCCTGTAGCGTTTGGTTTTCAAGTCTTTCCAGTGAGTCTGAAGCAGCAAAGAGGGCTGTTCTTCTACCCAACGCTACTATATACCACAGGGAGGGCGCTATTAATAATAATCATAGTCAATTACATAGCCCTTTCTGGTTGGTCGGTGCACCTCCACGGTGGCCGCCCCTTACAGTGGCGTCCAGATCTTGCCCCTCGTCCCCAAGCAGTGGGCGTTACCAGTTTTTGGTGCATCGTTTATTCTAGGGACCTCCCGCTCTGCAAATTTGCATCCTATCCTCACATTTATGACACAGGTAAAACACCTGACAAAACACAGGCAGTTACGGCTCCTCCTGGCCATGGAGTTGTTTCGAGCTATAATTATACCACCTAATGTTATTCATGAATAATAAACGAAACGAAATGTACTGGTGATTTCATACAGGGGCCTCGGCATAGACCCATCTGCACCTCCTCTCATTATTATGCACAAATGCATATTTCTCATAAATCACCCCCCCCCCCCCTTGTCATAAACCAACAGTGCCCTGTATCAGAAATGCCACCCTATTGGCTCGTTGAAAATACGATCATCCCCGTGGTAAATTCCACCAGCTCCTGTCTCCAAGCTCAGCATGGCGACCAAATTCTGGAAAACATAAGTCAGACAGTTCCAAAAATTGACCTCCCCCCTCCCCCTAGTGGTGTCACCAAAGTTCATCCCCAGTGTATTAATCTGGTGCTCCAACATCATACCTAATACTGAAATGCTGTACCTAGTTTCTAACCCCCCAGCTCTTCGAGAGCTGAACCTTTTTTATTAAAAAGAAATAACAAGCTCCATCTTTCCCTTGTTCTAAGACCAAACTAAATAAATATAAAAAACTAAATATTCCCATTAAATCCTTCCTTGCCAAACTAAGTGATAGCTTGCTTCTTTATTCTCCAACCAGTAACTTGACTAACGAACTTTAGCTAAACAAATATAATTGTATGCCTTAGCTGACTTATAACTAATGCTTATTCCTATTTCTAATGATGTCATAAAGCGAGCGCCGCCCGCTATTAGGCCGCTTAGCTATATTCCTTCTTATTCTTATACTCCCAACACCAAAAAATAGCTGCAAGCCTAACAGATATAAAGGCTATCTGTGTAGCCATTCAACCTATATATTCAAAGCTAATGTTTATGTGACCATTTCATTCGTGTATTAATTCATTGATGATTAGTGTGTATTATTTCTTGCTCACTTTCCAAAACAATTCCTAGCGAGATATATTGTTTCCCCAAATTCTTGAAACTAGAACTCTTCGATAAGTTTGAATTGATAAGATAAGTGATTTGTCATCAATTGAATTTGAAATGATAATTTTGGATACTCATTTAACCCCTAACTTAGAAAAGTTTGTGCCGCCCGCCCCAGTACTTAAATATTCTCCGTCTTTTCCAGGCCGAGTGAAGCCGAGGCACGTGCGAGAGACGCCCGCCCGTGACTACCCCGTCAGCCCTGGAGCCCGAGCTATGAAGCTGGACCTTCTATATTCTTATAAATAAAAGCTCAGAACGGGAAATTGAAACGCATCCTTGTCTTGTATATACTGCTGTATAACGCCCATAATTTTTCCCAGTAAAATTCGTTTCCCACAATACTTTCCCCTGCAACTGCCAGCATCTATATTCCCTCAATTCAATCTTATCTTAACTACGTGTCACAGTGTTAACTTGTCCCCTGCCTGCTGACAACCGGGGCTGTGTTCGTCCAATCTAGCCTAATGGCTATTAATTCTAATTGTAATGTGTCTTGGCCTGCCATGACTGTTTGGCCGGACACCGAATCCTCAGCAATTAATTACCCATAACACAGCATACAAACACATCCCCTTGTTTACACCCAGATTCACCTTAATTGAATTATTTCCCAAATGTATCGAAATACCAAGCTTCAAGGTCTGTAAGCCCCATCTTAAGCACATCCCTATATATAGAAGGCTTTTCATAAGGTATTAAATCAAATCTTAACGCAGCCCCATTCATTGCAAAAATAGAAGACTACAAAATTACCAAAAAAAAAGAAAAATCTTAAGTACAGACCAGCTTACTGAAAGCCAGGGGTCATAGCGCGGTCATCCACACCTTTCTAGCATAATCCAGTTGTTGATAATTTCCCCCATCTAATCTCCCCCTCCCCCATCGATTTCATAATCCCCTTCATGACTGTTCGTGTAGAGACAAGCATGTAAGTCTTCTATTTTAGCAACACAATATACAGCCAACAATTTTCAACATCACAGGGCAAAGTCCCGCGCCAGTTCAGAAATGTAGAATACTAATTTACTCGGTATTTTCCAACTCAATATAACACCCAAGTACGTGTGTTCAAAGTGCGACTTATTTATAGTCTATGAGACCTAAATATACCTGTTGAGCAAGAGCAAGGTCAAGTTTTAAGCAAGATTCCCTTCGTATTAAAAATACAAAACTGTAAAACTGGTCGGCAAGATAAATTTCGTTGGCAAAATATTAAGATCTTAGTAAAAGAATTTAACAGCTTTTTGTACTTAGTTCAGCACCTAGATAATTTTAACCTTACGGGAATTTTTCAAAATTTCACAGTCCTCCGTCACATTCCCCAGAACGAAGGTACCGCTCCCCCTTTTTGTTACCTCATCCTCCCAGTCTTCTATAACCAGCCCCTCAAGCCATATGGGTTCCGGAGTGGTTTCATAGGTCCAGCAGTCGCGACAAATTTCCACCTCCTCCCCACACACACACGGTGGGTTGGAAGCTGTATAGGGTTTAACAGACCTCACCTTTTTCTCTACTCTATCTGCTCCCCGTCGCCGGCGCTGGACCACCAACTCTCTCAAGGCAGGATTTCTCAAGGCCTCTACCCTAGCTTGATGGGCGGAGGTTATAGCTCTGGAGATCATTCCCCAGACTGGGTTATAGTGAATAAAGCTACTCCCGTTAGTTGCCATTTTAACAAGTTTTGGTGGCTAATTTCTGCTAATTTGATACAGTTATTAGAATCTTCGAACCTGCTTGTTTGCTTGCTCTCTGCTCTGTAACTAGAAAACAAGATATTGAGCTGCTTATCGGCGGTATCACATACATAATTTTTTTATTATCTCCCGTGTGATAATGTCCCATCCCAGTTCATAGACAGTTCAGACCCTATAAATCCCCGACCCTTGATCATCGGCCAGACCAGCAGACAATCCAAGGCACCACCAGACATTAGATTAGGCTGCATGTACTTCATAAAAAAAAATCAGGTGTCACTGCGCAGAGTTCATGCGCCGGTCAAACGCCTCGATCAAGCACCCACGATTGCACCCGCTGTTACGCTACCACTTATACAATTACTCGTCCCTTCTCCCAATCTTAATCCCCTGCCCCCTCCTATTTCAATCAGCCATATATGGATTGTAGGTATGATTGCTAAGTCGTGATCGCAACCTGACCTGTCACCAACCTGACCCCTGTCTGACCCCTGTCTATCGTCCCATTACGTCTTGCTTGTCAACTCAACACCACACACACTCATCGGCAGTTTTATTGTGTAATGAAAAGAACCTACTATATCGATATAGTACACAATTTGCGCGTTACTGCCTTTAGGGACAAGCGACGCAGGACATAGAAAATATATTATACGGCAGAGTCTAAACAAGAACTACAATAATGAAACAAGTAGATTAGAGCAAAAAAAAGAGCAAAACAACAAAAAATCTGAGTGTTACAGAATTAAGTGAGAACAAATTACACTGTGTTCACATATCAATCAACTTGACAATCACTGGTCACTTCCTAAGCTAGATCTACTGTAATATATAGTATGTAAGTTTCCACAAACATCACTCTTAGGGATTTTAATTTTCGCAGGTCAGAATATAGGTGCACCTGTGTCTGTCAGCTAGATTCCCCTCAAACCTGCTCCCACAGTACACTGTGTCATTCCCATTCTTCCCCATTATTCATTATTGATAACATACGGTAGTTTCCCCTTCATCCCAGCCTGCTAGGCCTGGTGATTCCCCTACTTCCCAGGGGTTTCCCCGCACGTCATCCTCCCCGTCTATACCCATGGTTATGCATGAGTCATCGAGTGCGTCTCCCTCGAGCTCCGCTTGCTCCTCTACAGTGCGTTCCATACTGCTAGCTCCTATTTACAGCGCTAGTCGAGTGACTTGATGCGCTGGTAATTTGGGATTTATCACTGGTTTCCAGTTCCCCTAGTTCTGACTGTAAGTCTCCCCTGTCATTGGCATCTTGACTGGGACTTTCCAAATTGGCGTAATTGGATATTGGCACCAGATTTGGAGGCGGCAATCTTTCGATAAATTCCCCTTCATAGCCCACTGTGACTGGCTTTAGATGCATCACATGTATGGGTCGCAGGAGACTTTTCCCAGTCTCTATATTTTGCACCCGTACTGTGTATGGGCTAGGGTTTGCTGTAACCATAAAAGGCCCCGTGTACTTGGGCTGCAGCTTGATAGCTGTCCCTGCTTGAAGCAGTCGCTGAATGCGAACGTATACGAGAGAACCAGGTTCGAACGAATGACTCTTCGTTCCCTTATCATATCTCGCCTTCATACGTTGCTTCGACTCCTCCAGCTTTTTCTGTGCCATTTCACCGTAAAATTCCTGGTTTTGCAAAATGTCCGCTAGGTGCTCGAGTACCGGCTTAATGTCCCCTTCGTATTCACGTAGGACCCGATCACTTGGCAACTTGGGTAGGCGGCCATAGACCAGGAGAAACGGACAGAAACCAAGCGACTGTGCGTCTGATGCGTTACCTGCGAACACGATTGGTGCTACATATTGATCCCAATCCTTTTGGGTCAATGCATCTGTGAATGCCCTCAGCGCCTGTACAAGTGTTGAATTCCATCTCTCGACCTGCCTGTTTGTCGTGGGTTTGTAAACAGACGAGAAGATCTGTCGCATCCCCATGGTTTTGCAAAACCCAGAGAACAATTTTGAATTGAAAGAGCTGCCGTTATCGGAATAAATCTCGGCTGGTACTCCCATAACCGCTATCACATTTCGGAAAAATTCTTCAATAAGTGTTGAGGACTTTATGTTGTCAGTGGGCCAAGCCACACAGAACCTACTATATACGTCCACACACACATGAATGTATTTATTGTGGTTAGTGGTCTCTGGCAATGGTCCCAATGTATCGATCATAACCGCTGACCATGGCCCTGGGGCCAGCTGCCTTGCAGTCATTGGTAGCCTGATCGGATGCTTATTCGGTTTATTCGACAGACACTTGTCACAAGTGCCAATGTATTGCGTAACGTCTCGAGACATAGTCGTCCAGTAGTACCGTGGCATCAATACGCTCATTACCTTACCGGCCCCCAAGTGTGCACCCAATGGAGAGTTGTGTATCTGTTCCAGTAACTTGCGTACCATTGCCTCAGGCACCACCAACTGCGCCTTAGCCTCGATTTCGTCCCTGTGTGTTCGCGGCGGGATGCGATAGAGAACGTCGCTTGCTATAAGGAAGCAATCGTGGTGCAGCAGCACCTTCCGTGCCTCCATGTTTCCTCTGACGGGTCTTGGAAAACATGTATAACCTTGTGCGTAAAAAACAAAAAATCAATTAGAAATGTCTCCGCAGTTTTCTGGCATTAAAAACGTGTCACAAAAACACCCTGAATTGATGCCCATAAGGACAAGAAATGGCCATATACCTGTTGTATAAATATCCTTAATATGAGGTAAATATTTTACCTTAACACTCTTATATAGGCACTAACAAACCTGACTCCAAAAACGCCTAAAATTATATACCATTACAGGGTTATATAGAATCCCTCACCTGTCCACATATATAATTGAACAAAAATATAATGCAATATCATGCATCTATGACTGAACAGAAAATTGAGGTTAACCTACGGATAACATAATTTTTAAAGCTTGTACCATATGAATAACTGTTACAAATTACTGTTAGAATGATGTCAATAGCCAACATACAATTTCTAAATGGCATTGGCCATGTCCTAGGGAACCATTGTCCAACCTGAGTGAACAGCAATACACAATGTATTTCTGTCTTTGAGGGATATAAACACTGAAATCTTGAGAAGTACTCTAACCTTATTAAACATTAATCAAGCTTTGTATTTAAAATAACCCATTCGTTGGTAGTAGAAATCTATATTCTCAAGAAAAAAAATTACAATAATATCATGGGTAACACTGCCTGAGTTTCATAACAGCTTAGGACGAAACACACTTGTCCAATAGATCAAATAAACCTTGTTACACAATGTTGAAGAACTATTGAATTTGGCCGTGCGTGCCTACTGCTTCCCAAGACTATGGAAAAACACAGAACTGAAAGGACCTAAAATTATTATATAACTTATAATTCTAAAAATACAAGTTTACACAAAACATTTTAAGTCTGAAATACCTCTAAGGATTACTTTTGACTCATTAAAGTTGTGGGCATCTATGTGCTCTGCTGTCGTTAAACCTTGCTTATTAGGATCTCAAATTGTATACTGAGAATGTGATAGAGGTAAAACCCCAAAATTAACCTACGACAATGATCACCCTAACCCTTAGGCTTACATTTCATGATAAATACATGTCAGAAAATACTGTTTGCATGACGTAAATTACCGAAATAAAATAAAAAATAGCGTTGGTGATGTTCAAGGGGACCATCACCCAAACTGAATGAGCAACACATAGTGTATTTCTCTCTTGGAGTCATGTAAACACCATAACTTTGTGAAAAATACCTGAACCATGTCTATGATATCAATATTAAACAGAAATATAACATGAAATAGAAAATATTCCATTCGTTGCTAGCAGAAATTATATTTATTTCATTTAAACCTCACATTTTCAAATGAAATAAAGGGTTGGAGACACTCACACCTATACCCCATATATAGCTTATGCCTAAAAGATCAAATCAAAAAGAAAATGGCCATCTGTTTGATTTTAAACTAAATATTAATAATTTGTACTACTATGATGTATAATAATTAACATCTCTGTCAAAATTCTTTCTAGATGTATACCTTCAAAACCATTTTTTGTTCTCAGAATGAGAGAAATCACATTGCGTTGCCCTATATAATTTTATATAATCATGCTTTTTTATTTACAGTTCCATTTGCATTTTGCATCAATAGACTAGATTGAGAAGGACAACCCTAATGATCCTTATTACAGTGGAATATTCTTTCTAGGGGCAGGATCACAATCATAGTCTACTGCTAACTGTTGTCGATTCTGGCATTCCTGGCCTGCTTGGCCCAGTAGTTTAACTTGGATCCAGCAGCCCGCAGGTTGTTGCAAATAGCAATCACCAAATCAATGTCCTTCTCTTCAATTTGTCTGGTGGTCTTGACTGCCTCTGTAATTATAATGGAACAGGAAAAGTGTTAATCAAATTAAATATTTTCTTCACTAATTGTTACCTGTATATATACATATGGTATACTAATTTGTGACTGATATTTTTAATATTAATTTGATAATCATTCAACTTGTAAGATAAAGTGGACAGCATAAGGGCCTTGGATTTCTTGAAATTCATGGAATATTAATGCTGCTGCTATTAGACTTAGTAAGTCTCTGATCTTTGTTCTGTTTATAAAGGTAATTATGATAAATCTATTAGATTTGAGTCACTATAAATCTAATATATGTCCCTCTCCTATAGATTCCTCTAGTCAAGATATACCTACCTCTGTAGCAATACGATCCTATGAATAACAACGCTCTGGAGAGAGAGTGTGTGGGGGGGGGGGGGGGAGAAGAGGGAGGAGGAGTTCCAAATTGTACAGTAATACTTGGACACAGATAGATTTCCAAAGTTTGGTGTAATATTTGGTCAAGATTTTTTAATATCTTTAGCAGAAACAACTGTCACAGAAAGATTAAACCACATATTACCACACAGCTCTTAGCAACTCAAGACAGACTCCATGCATCTTTATAGTGGTCTCTCTCTACTATCATTTACAAGGGAGTATCCCCATCTAATTTGTTGGTCTCTATAGGTCCGACGACCCTGTCTGGAAGTCATTATATGTGGTTTGTGAATGCATCTGGGGTGAAAAAAGTGATTTTGAGGCTTTTTTTAAATTGGGATCTCTACACTCTATTTATAGCCTGGGAAAGCCCCTGTGAGACACTACGTCATTTCCCACAACCTTTCAGGGGGACCTAAATCACATATTACCACACCATGCAGAGGAGTGGGAGAGGGGAGGGAGACAGTGGGGGTATTGGAGAGGATGTAGGAGGGGGAGAGTTAAGAAAAGGGAGGGTGGGGGAATAGGAGAGGGGGATTGAGGGGGAGGGAAAGAATAGGGGGATCATCTACCATCAGTTAGGACATCTTTAATTAATATATAATTTCCCCTCATTAAGCACACAACACATGAATTTTTATTTGATGTATTTTATTGCATAAATTGGGGAAAGTTTATGGTATGTAGGGCCTACCCAGGGGTGCTGGGTAGGCTAAGTTCTTTAGATATGATGAGGATGTTCTATAAGGTGATGTCTCTGAGTAGTGGAGAGAGAGAGCAGCAGTTGAGAGTTCACAGGGGGCGTGGCCACCATCACCCCCCACCCAGAGGGAGAGTTGTAGAAGATGTTTTAAGGGAGGTGGGTGGGTTTTAAAATTGGCGTGGACGTGTGCCCTCCTCCAGAGCTTAGTTCAAAGTGGACGAGGAGCTGGAGGAGGGCTGTGATTGGAGGAGGGAACTTCCGGTCAGCGACTGGTCACTTCCTGGAGTCCGCGGTAATTCATTCCTCGCTCAATGAGAGGACATTAATATATTATGGCCCATGCATGCAGTACATGTCATATATAGATCGTATAATGACCCAACCATTGCATCCCTGCATGCATCATCATATGACGTTCCTCACTATGTCTTCAGTATAAATCATATTTTTAGTCACCCCACTCGCTATGCATCACCAAATATTGTACCCATTCATTTTTCAAATATATAGCTTTTCTAACCAACCTCTCCCTCGATCTACCTCCCTCATATCTCATAATAACCCTGGTGAACAACTTCATTTTAATCTTGCTCTTTTGACATCAACACATATAACAAGAGCCAAAAACTCCAAAACACAAAATAGGTCAGCAAAAAACAATTATGTCAAGAATCAAAACGAACTTTAATGATATGAAAGTAATGATATATGTCATACATATCTCTCTAATCAGCACACATAGCCCATACTCGCCACAATGACAACTGCATGGATCACTATCAGTCTTTGGTTAAACCAATCCCGCCCACCATGTCAATGTAACCGTCTCCATGTATATATGTGTCTGCAGTTAGGTCCAGACACCTACATTCCTCGATTCCACATCCAGCGATAAGCTTAACCGCAATTTAAGGCTAAGACTAAGGCTAATAAAGAGTTAATGACTCCCTGAAACTTAGGTGACCACAACTGCCTTCTGAACCTGACTGTCTGAGGAGTGTGCTCACGCCACACATCCTAAGTCACAAAGTTGCATTGCATCTCGATCTCTAATTATTCATATATACGACTTTCCTATGAAGTGCCCCGGCTATAGCTAATTGGTCTTTGCGTTCATCTGTTGTTTGGCTTTACATACCGAAATGTAACGACTGAACTAATCAACTTATAGACCACTTTTTCGTAGAATGCAACAACGCAGACACCCTTTGGAAGTTTATCTTCCAATGGATCTACGATAGTGGATACTTGAATAACAGTGCGAGCAATCAAAAAATCCTCCACAGAGTTGGAAATCATGTCGTCATCAAAAAGAAAGACATATTGTTTGGTGTTGAAGATAACAACCTCAACTCAAAAATCGTAAATTGGGTCATACTAGCAACTAAAGCTTTTATTCAAAGACAAAAACTGTTTGCCAACGACAGAATCGATCCATTATCAGCCCTGTATGAGCTGAAAATGAGAATAAAAGTTATGATATGTTCCCATTCCATAAAGAAAACTCCCAGCGAGGAGAAGAAACTATGGAAAAGAGTATTAGAGGATATCCTCGAATTAATCGAGTTAAGAAAGAACAATTAGTAATTAAAGAAACACTTGAATTCTTGTTTAGTAATCAGTGTACACAACCTTCTCTTCTACTTAAGAAAAAAAAAAAAAAAAAAAAAAATTGTGACTAGGTGATGACATTTCGCACTAACACATTTCCTTCGTTTCAGACTCTTAGTATTGTATCGCCAAGATGGCAGGCTAGTCTCTGAATAAAAAGTTGTCGCAAAAACAAAAAAAACAAAAAATCAACTTATGTTTGGCCCATGCATACACTAACAGCTATAGATATCTGTGACCATAAAAGTCCAACATTTCAGTTAAGTTGTTTGTCAAACATATATTTGTATATGTTGCGTCCAACGGCCAAACTAGAGTTCTGCTAGCTAGCGCGATAAGCATATCTCTATAGTTCCTGTTCGGCATTATTTAGTGAGGCAATTACCGCCATGCCACGCATGCAGCATCGGTAAAGGGAGCGGTTATGTATCGAGCTAACTGGCGATCGATGACACACTGCACCGCCTGTTGTATCCATTAATTAATGAATGGAGCTACCGACACAGAATTTCCTGCCGACACAGAATTTCATGCAGCCTATGTATGCACCTATAGTCTTCAGTCAAGCTACTTATAACTAGCCGGCCGGTTGACCAAGGAAGGAATTATAGCCGTTGACATTTTATAGGGATAGAACAATGTCACGGCGGTCCAAGATGAAGTAATGGCAAATCTTAGGGAATTTCCAGCGGGTGATGCGTAATATGGGCCATGCACTCTGCCATCACAATTGCAATTATTCTTCAGACAAATAAAATCTCTACACTTTAAACTGACTTGCTCGAATTTAACTAAGACTATTAAACATTAAACAATTCTTTAATTGCAATTCAATGTAGAGAAAACAATTTGCACTTGTACGAGCTGACTTTGACTATATATAAACATTTGTATTAAACTTGATCAGTACAATTAAATGAAATGGACAGGAGCCGATCTGCCAACAGATCTTCCACCTCGATCCGCCCATCAAATATACATATACTCGAGGGATGCCAGTCAAAGTTGACCAAATTTATGGAACACCTTTAATTCAGTTAGGTCCAGACACCTACATTCCTCGATTCCACATCCAGCGATAAGCTTAACCGCAAGGCTAAGACTAAGGCTAAAGTGTTAATGACTCCCTGAAACTTAGGTGACCACAACTGCCTTCTGAACCTGACTGGTATAAAATACGGGATTCTATAGTTCCCATAAGACGCACTTTAAAGCAGTGAAATTCTAATACTATTTGGTAATGCCCTGTCAACCTTTTGCTCCACTAATTGTCGGTCATTGCAATGATCCGTGGCTAAATGCAGCTATATAGCTGGCTTGTGTATATCGGTCCCATATATAGCTATAGGCATATTTAGCTGGCTGATGGGTCTTTACACAACTATTTCCCAAAAAAACATGTGGTTTCGAAAATAAAGGAATTCTTAAGGGACGAGTGGGGTGTTGTGTATTATTAAAACAGCTGCATGTTTTCATCGTTGATCGCAACAATTAAGCAACTTGAGCAACTCATGGGTCCAAAGGTTGACAGGACATTAACATAAATACAAATAACATTTCCAACACACTTCAAACAAATTTTCCCTATCTTATGGGAACTATAGAATGAGGTACGTAATCTTCTACCCATTGGCAATTACTTTTAGCAATTATAGGGCCGGCCCGAACTCTCCTTAAGAAAAGTGAAAAGTGAGAAAGAAGAGCTAGTGAGAAAGATTTCCCTCAGTTTGAAGGGAATCTGAAATTTGAGGCTAGAAATCTGAATACAAAGTCTGGAGCTATTCTAATGTCTAAATTCTTTTTTCTGGCCATAGTTTGATTATATAGGCCTTGTAGTCTGAGTGAGAAAGATTTCCCTCAGTTTGAAGGGAATCTGAAATTTGAGCCTAGAAATCTAAATACAAAGTCTGGAGCTATTCTAATGTCTAAATTCTTTTTTCTGGCCATAGTTTGATTATATATGCCTAGTAGTCTGAGTGAGAAAGATTGCCCTCAGTTTGAAGGGATCTGAAATTTGAGGCTAGAAATCTGAATACAAAGTCTGGAGCTATTCTAATGTCTAAATTCTTTTTTCTGGCCATAGTTTGATTATATAGGCCTTGTAGTCTGAGTGAGAAAGATTTCCCTCAGTTTGAAGGGAATCTGAAATTTGAGCCTAGAAATCTAAATACAAAGTCTGGAGCTATTCTAATGTCTAAATTCTTTTTTCTGGCCATAGTTTGATTATATAGGCCTTGTAGTCTGAGTGAGAAAGATTTCCCTCAGTTTGAAGGGAATCTGAAATTTGAGCCTAGAAATCTAAATACAAAGTCTGGAGCTATTCTAATGTCTAAATTCTTTTTTCTGGCCATAGTTTGATTATATAGGCCTTGTAGTCTGAGTGAGAAAGATTTCCCTCAGTTTGAAGGGAATCTGAAATTTGAGCCTAGAAATCTGAATACAAAGTCTGGAGCTATTCTAATGTCTAAATTCTTTTTTCTGGCCATAGTTTGATTATATAGGCCTTGTAGTCTGAGTGAGAAAGATTGCCCTCAGTTTGAATGGAATCTGAAATTTGTGCCTAGAAATCTGAATACAAAGCAATCATAAATTTTGTTTAATATATCTATTATATAATCATATGTCTAGCTGTCTTTAGTATTTCAAAATGCTCGATCATAGGTATATACCCATTCACTTCTTAAAGGATTGCATGGTCAGTTCCATAGGGGTGACAGTTGATTGACATGAATGGGCCAGTTGAGGGGCGGTACTAAGGTATAGTGGGGTGTAGTCCAGTCGGGGTGGAACAACTAATGACCTTTGTCTATCAATGAACACTGGAGGATGTTCCTTCTCGTGATTGGCTATATCGTATATGCGTTGTGTGGAGTGTTGGGAAAAAGGCGTCGACCTGACGGTTGATGGTCAGTTTAAGTTGGCGCCCGAAACAAATCTTTGCACGTACACCGCACACGATCGAGAAGCTATATCACCAAGAAAGACACATCTTTACTTGCCAACTTGTCTGCGTGATTTTTGTGAGCATACTACTAAATCATCATCTGAATTATATATATAGTCTTTTACTTTACTTGTCATTTACTCGCATTTGGCATTTACATTATATATAGTGACTAACTCTATCTTCTTGCATCCATCAACACAACAGGTTCGTGCATGGATCGTGTCAGCTAGGAAGAGTCCAAGTATACATATCTTTCTACTGCCCCATCCTGTCCTCCTTCATCTAATAATCAGCGCAGACATCATAAAGGGACAATTCACGGCGCAGCCATATTCCTCAACAGTGAGTACTGCATTTTTTAACAATGTGTGACATCACATGTAATTGTATTGTGGCAATTCTGCCTTGCCGTACGACTCTACACAGGGTAGAGAATTAAGACCCCCTCTTGAATCCCGTTTCACATTTTTTATAAGCCCCATGCAATTCCCGAATCCCCTACGTTTTCAATTTGCAATCACGTTTTCCTATTTGCAATCCCTACCTGGAAAAATTAAATCTGGATCTGAACCCCTTTCCCCAATTGCGTATTGACCCTTTTAAATCCTGCATCCCGACCTAAAATAGGCCCCAATCGCACTACCGAAAAGCTATTCCGTACCTACCCTGTGTATTGGCCATTTATAACAGGTGCACGTGGTATACGGGCGCGCTCCTAGACATACCATATCCCAAATGATTTCTTTAGTTTATCTCAAAATCAGACATAGATACATATTGCTAGCTTAAATGAATATTTCTAATCATCAATCAATTAGACATCTTTGGCAGCGATAATTGTGTCTGAGCGGACATATAGCCCAGTACGTGCCTGCGGTAGCACATGTGCTAATTGCAGCGTCATTTTGCCTCATTTAGTACATGTGTACCGCTTCTATTATGCTGTACGATTTCATTAGTGGGATATGTACAAAGTTGGTCTAACGATATATAGTTAATTATATCTACTTAAGGCACATGCAGCGTATAAGATGTGACGCTCTCTATGCTGTGTCTCTCTCCATGGTGTACTTTGCCAATGTGCGGATGCGGTCCATAGGTTATTATACTGCATATCTTCTTCATTGAGAAAGAATGAATGCGTTTCCCTATCAACTATTGGTTACACAAATAGTCATGTCTATCTACCTTACATAAAGTAGCATAATTTCTAATTTCATGGTCCTAATCACATCAATTCATCCCAGCAAATGGGTCATATTGATACTAGGTTGAGACAAAATACCTTATGCAGGCCGATAAAGATAGTGGCAGAGGAGTGGCAGAGGTACACTCACCCAATATAAGCGATAGCAGATGATTATGGAATGGGAAATTAATGTACATCTTTATTGACAGTTCAATTCAATTAACTCCATTATTTGTGAAATCAAGATTAGTCAAGCATGGTGTGCTTTGGCAACATTAAGTGGCGACTATAGTTCTAAAAAGACTTGAAATAGTCAGGGAATTTTAGGAGAAAAAAGGCCAATCTGTGAACAAATTCCTTACCAAGAAATTTCTTCACCAATGTATTGGTAAAGGTCTCTACTAACATATTTCAAAACATTTAAACTCAACTCCCGTAGGAAAACCCGTGAGAGCTGAAAACAAAAATGGCCGCCACTAAAACTCTGAAACACTATAACTTGGGGTAGAATCAACATGTAATCAAGTGTGAATACACTTTTTCTAGGTTTTAAGGCATGGGGAATTCATTGGAACATGACAAAGGTTGATACAGACAATATTTAGCAAGTTAATCTACTGATACTGGGAAAAAATGAGCAAAAGATGCTAAAAAAATCCTTCCGAATGTACCCTCTGAAGTAAAAAATCTATACTTCATAACTTGGGCTAGAATAAACATGTAATCAAGTGTGAATGCACTATGTATTAAGGCATGGGGAATCCATTGGAATATGGATAAATTTAATATGGACAATATTTAGCAAGGTATTCTACTAATACTGAGAAGAAGAAAACAACAAAAAACTGTCAAATAAAGGAAAAAATCTAAATTGGATTTATGAAGGCATTCATGATGAATGACATTAGGAAAGATATTTCTGCAGGTATTGTGATGCCTGAAATAAAGAAAAATGGCAAGTTGTCTATCTATCTGAACTTCTGAACAATATTTAGCAAGTTAATCTACTGATAATAAGAACAAATTAATAAAAGACCCTAAAGAAATCCTCCCAAATATACCCTATTTAAAAAAACTAATTCAGGTTCATGAAGGCATTTGTGACCAAGAGTATTAGGAATATATTTCTGCAGTTTAAACTGTAATGCAAATGCTTTTGATGGTTTTAAGTGTGACTTGATAAGGACCAAAATAAAACCAAATGAGGACCAAAAAGAGTCAATTTGTTTATAGTGTAAGACAGCTGTCATGCCTTTCTTACTTTCATCATTAGCAAGTGAGCTGTTTGCATCATCAGCATTGCAATAGCCAGAAGCTGGAGGACTTCCAGGTTAATTTTAACTTTCTGGAAGAAGAGATGAAACTTCTGCATTTGGAGTGAATAATTTTGTACTAGCGATTCTTACAAAACTAAGTGGAAAAGAGTCCTGCGCGTTGCAAAATCGCATGAGAATCGGCTTAAGGTGTTCAGGGCCAGGAGGAGATATAGTTTGGAATTGTTGCCTTTGAATGTATTGGAGAATCTTATCCAGCTTTCTCTATATACTTTTGGGAAGCTCTGCCATTGGTAAACATATAAACTTACTTTTGCTATACAAACATTCAAGGAAAATTGAAGATAAACAACGCCTTTTCTCCTGCCCCAAAATACCTGATTTTATATCATAGTCTACTACCACATGGATAAAAATGGTCTGAAGTTCTGCTATTCTAGATTCTTTCTTCCAATGGTTTTCCAATCCCTTCACACTTTGGTTCTCAGAGTTCAGTTGTTGTGCATTTTTTAATCAGTGGCTAAGGACAGGTAATTGTGAACTATTTTGTACCTCGATTGTTTCTGCACACATATGGACTTCTTCCACTTGAGGTCATGGGATGGCAACCATCATTTAGAGGGTGGCTCAGAAAGATATATATGCATCACTTAATGCTGTGGTGTGCATGATTGAAGGATATGCCAATTCAAGAGAATGTAGCTCCTAACTTACTGAGACAACCAGCAAGATGATGAAGAGCCCTCCTATACCCAGCTGATGAAATTGCCTCTGAATGTCAGTCACAGTAATGTGAAAGCTATGATACTAATTTAATTCCATACATAAATCCTACAGAAATATGGATTGAAGGGGTCAATCACAGCAGGAGAAACTATGTATTCTGATGTTTTATATATATATATTCTGAGGTTCTGAGGCACTGCTCTTGGCCAAGAAAAAAGAATCTTTGTTCTCAAACTACGAAGATATTGTTAAAATCTGAAGAAATCTTTAGTATGCTTAGCATATTTGGCAAAAAGAAATAGACTTGTATTCCATATCAGAGATGCTTCCATCCCTTACTGCATCAGCTATGTGAAACAAATTCCAGTTGCCTCTCCAGAATATTAGTGTTGTTGTTGAGCTGGTTGTGTAGGTCGAGAGGAGCGGTGAGCTCCTTCCTACACGGTTCACAGGCCTATCAATTTGATAAGTGTCACATGAGTAAATTAGAACAAAGAAATAAATATACTTCTGTATGGCCAGTGTGTATGATGAATTCTAAAAGTTTTTTTCACATTGTTTGATGGAGTAATCAGTCATGGGCTGCATCAACTGCCCTTCTAATTGAGCATGTACTATTATGTACTTATATCTTATATCTGTTCATTGAAATCAAATGGAGGCATGGCAAGAGGGAAACCTGAGCTGTTTAGCCAATAACTTTTGCCTGTATATGGTAAGATCAACATTCTTCTGTTCATTATACAGGTGACCATCATTAGAATATATCAGACCAATAAAGTGAGAAGATAGAGAATAGCACTTCTTCATATCTTCATGGACAGAAACTCCTTCAGCTAATACCAGACCTTGATAACTATTGCTACTGGTGTAACATCCCACAAATGTTGCTCCCCAATGTTGATGAGGCACAAAGAGTAGAGAAGCATATTCAGCAAGGAATGGGTAAACTGTCCCAGACATTACATGAAAAAGGATGTGATAAAAACCCTCGGAGGGTAATTTGAAATTAGAATTATAGGTCATTTAATGTCAATGGATCCCCAACTTGTTTCAATGCATCAGGATCACTGGTAAACTCCACTTTTGGTGGCAACATTTGGTTTTGAGCCATGTTACTACCTTCATGCACTGTGTAAAACCATTTTACTCCAAGAAACTAAGGAGTCTACCTTGGCAGGTACTGTTTAGACATAGGTCTACAGGAAATGTTCATGGGCTCATAGATAGATGTACTTTGATCTAGATATCACCATAACCAATAGGACAAAAAACAGGTCATTTTAAAAATTTGTTTGTGTGATGAATATGACAATCCTAGCACTAAGGATATGACCCACCTAAGTGGAAACAAGGATCCTGCATGACTGCTTCTTTTACATTGACAAAGTATTTTGGGCATGAAAAAGGGACTTTTCTTAGACATTTCCACCATGCCTGAATTACAAAAGAAAGCTTAGATGTTTTCCAATAATAGAAGTGTAGTGAACCGCAGATTCGTGGGCACGAGTTTACGAAATTCCGTAAAGAATCACGAATACGAGGAGATTCGTTTGAACCTGGTTTATTTCCCAAAGGTATACAGTTACAAAGGTATTGTCACTGAAGCAAGGGTGCTTAATTTGAACAACAGAAGTATCTCGGTCCGCGGCGCGGCTCAAGTCCGTAGTGTTAAGCGAAGCCTGGATCCCCTTGCGGAGGTAGTAGTATCCTCCGCCTACCGTCCGTCGGAGGGTGTCTGCAGTGTCGTCTGCACGGTGGTCGTATGTCGCCCCCTGACGGAACTGGCCGGAACTGGTGGTAGTCGTCTCCGGCGCTGGTAGAAGTGCCCCCGCTGTCGTAGCCTGGTTGGTGTTCGGCGATAGTCGACACCCTCGCTGTATTCCGGGTGGCGGACCCACTACAGAAGCAATACAATTACTGTGAATTCACAGATCACAAATACTACCACCTACTTCTGCTATTAATAAGAACTTGGAAAGGTGTTCACCTTCCTCCAGGGAACCTGGGATGGAAGTTCAGATAGACAACTTGCCTTTTTTTTCTTTATTTCAGGTATCACATGTCATGTCATTTATTATGATTAAAAACATTTGCATTACAGTTTGGACTGCAGAAATATGTTTTCTAATGTCATTGATCATGAATGCTTCCATAAATCTGAATTAGATTTTTCACTTTATTTCACAGTATTTTGTTGTTTTTTCTTCTCAGTATTAATAGAATAACTTGCTAAATATTGTCTATATTGAATTTATTAATATTTCAATGGATTTCCCATGCCTTAAAAAATAGAAAAAAAGCATTCACACTTGATTACAAGTTATGAAGTATAGATTTTTTACCTCAGAGGGTACATTCGGGGGGATATGTTTAGCATCTTTTGTTCATTTTTTCCCAGTATCAGTAGATTAACTTGCTAAATATTGTCTGTATCAACATTTGTCATGTTCCAATGGATTCCCCATGCCTTAAAACCTAGAAAAAGTGTATTCACACTTGATTATATGTTGATTCTACCCCAAGTTATGGAGTTTCAGAGTTTTAGTGGCGGCCATTTTTATTTTCAGTTGTCACGGGTTCTCCTACGGGAGTTGAGTTTAAATGTTTTGATATATGTTAGTAGACACCTTTACCAACACATTGGTGAAAAAATTGTTTGGTAAGGAATTTGTTCCCAGATTTGTTTAATATTCCCTGACTAAAAGAGGTACGATCTAAAATTAGTTATAGAGACATAATTGTCCCTATATGACTTATAAGCGTGAGATGGCCATGTTGGGACTAACGATAGAAGCAGTCAAAATATACGATTGACTGAATGATGTAGTTCAATCCTTGAATAGCTGAAACACATTCAGGCCACTTCAATTATGGTAGTGAACTTATATGGACATCTATATGCACTCCTCCCATTCAGCAAAATTCATAATGAAAAAGCACAATTATAATGCTGGCTAATTGCCCCTTTTGAACTGACTTTGGAGTGTCCATTTTTCAACCAATTTGGCAAGCCACAAATCAATCTATACATCAACCCTATTCCCCTACCATAACCATATGTGATCAGTACACAATTAACTACGCCGGCAATAATTTACACGTGGCTATATATATATGTGCCAGTCGGATAGCTAGTGTTGGCGCTATAGTCCGGAGTTAACGACAGTATATACCCGGCCAGCCTCTCCTCACTGGCTTAATTGACATATGTATCACATTCAATTTTCCTAGTAGAAGCTGCCTTGTGTTTGTGTTTATTACTTATCTGCTTCGTAAATTCTCTGTGTGCAAATTGATATGAGTTTCCTATTTGGTAGACCAGGTACACATAGCAATAGGTTCAATTGAATGGAGTGTATACATGTAATTATTTATGTATACGCATCACAGAGATGTATCTAGTCTATTTATCTCTATGTATCGTAAGATAGTCAATATATATATGTATGGTTTGATAGTACTATGTTATGACAGTGGCAAGTCAATGAAGAGTATGTGGCCCTTGCTAGCGCAGCCATGGACGCCTTCTTTTTTTCCTTTAGTTGTATCGATAGCCATAAGATCGATGGGTTTATGTGAAAACATTATAAGAGTAATTCCACCAATTATGACTATAAAATAGATTTTTGAATTTATAATGAGAAATCTTGGCCTGGAGTTAATCTAACCTATTCAGTTTGCTTCCCCGATGGGAAATACATCAGAAATACCCTACTTTTGCGTATCTAGCATCAATATTTTAAGTTCTAGAGGGAAAAAACACTGTTTTATTGCCTAAAAATTAAAGGAAATATTGCAAATATGAAAAAAAGGGTGTAAAAAGAAAAAAATATGTCCGCTAATGGTAACATGTTTATTCAAATTTCATATCATGACCCTGGCTACCGAATAATTTGAAAAAAATATATTTCTAACAATCCATTGGTTGATTTGCAATGCAAAAATGTCTGGGGAAAGTCTGTATGTCACCATAACGTGCCTATGTAAACCTAGAATAGAAATTGATATAAAAACCAAGATGGGTCAAGTGGATATGTTTTAGGTGGTTTTCAATGTATTCTCCCATATAAAAATGAATGTATTTGAATATTTTAGTTTTCTTCATAATTAGAGCATATAATACAAAGTTGGGAAGGTATTATGTCACCATAACGTGTCGGACATTTTACTTAATAAAAAATAAAATATTTTAGAGTTGAAAAAATTAAAGTATTGCTGAAGGTAAGTCATCGTATAGCTCAAACATAAACAGTCACATTATCCCCCTGCTGTACATTATTGCACCTCAAGAGGGCTAAAACATGATGTCACCGTAACGTGCCGGCACGTTACGGTGACATAAATTATGTGACATTAAAATTATGTGACATTATTTATATATATGTATTGTGCAGACATACAGAGAACTTTTTCCCTAATAATTTTGCCTCTAATTACTTAAACAGAATATATATTTACCTTCATAACAACCAATACAAGTATTCAAGTCATCTTAACAGGAAAACGAGGGGAATAATGTGATATATTTGTGTATAAATTCTAAATATAATGGATTATATGTGTATGAACAGACGGTCAATGCCCTGTGACTCTTGCCGCTGCCATTACCATTACCATTACTGAATCGTTTTTTGGCTGTAACTTTTCTTCTAGTTGGAATATTTTCACAAACTAAAAAGCATTATGACACGTATGTCGATACCTATGATGTACAAAACAATTAAAAACATTATGTGCATATATCATTTATTTATTCCTAATCTATGTAAAAATATGTACACTTCTTCTGTGCCCTTATGAGCTAGTTCTCATCACTGACTCCAAGAAGCTGCCCTGGTTACAATATTCAGTATTAACCTTCCCAATTTCGTCTTTATTATCAGCAATATGTGTAGTTTATGTACGAAAAATAATAAATCAATAGAACCAATTTAAAAAAATTAAGAATTTTCAGCCAAATGTCGACAAATTGGTGGAATTGCTCATATGTACATGTATCCTTCTCATCCATTTCCCATCACGAACAACCCACCTCCCGCCCCAGTCAGGTTCAGAAGGCAGTTGTGGTCACCTAAGTTTCAGGGAGTCATTAACTCTTTAGCCTTAGTCTTAGCCTTGCGGTTAAGCTTATCGCTGGTTGTGGAATCAAGGAATGTAGGTGTCTGGACCTAACTGGCCCGGGAGTGGCTCTCATAACTCAGTACAATTTCAAAATTATATCTAAATTCCCAAATATTGAGTTTTATGCCGACTGGTAGTACATAAGTTGGAATAGTTTCTTGCTCCTGGTATAATTTAATTTTGGTAGGAGAGGGATTGTACTAATTAAGCAGGGTAACTACAACATTGTTTGTTAAAAGGAGTGTATTACCCTCAAAGATATTACACGAAATAATTTAGAGTCGTATTGTAAAAAAACAAAAGTAGTCATCATGCACACGCTGGGGAAGAGCTAAATCAATGTACAATTGTGTAACTATAGTTAGTGGCGGTAGGTACGGGAGTCGAACTGCAGAGTTGCCACAATTGAAGTTCCATGTCTACTTTTACCCATGTGGCCATGCAACTACATGGAGGTCCGAGCGAGCATTTAGCTTCACGGACATTCAGTGTGGTCACAGTGCAGAGGGGTGTGTGTTGACATACATAGACACGGGCACTGTCCTACCGCTGGCTGACCCTGCCTGACCCTCCACCGCTCCATCACTCCACTATAGTATATGTCTCCCCTCCACTCTCCTCTCTTCCTAGTAGGAGTGCCTTGTGCCTGGGTTTCTTAATTATTTTCTTCTTCTCTGTGTGCCATTTGATATGAGTTTCCTGTTTGCATATCCCCTTTAGGTACACCAGGTACACATAAAGAATATGTTGAATTGAATGTATACACATACATATATCTATGTATTTATATATAGATCACAAACATATACTCTACTTGTGTCCAGACGTGTGTACTTGTATGTATCTATAGATGTATCTATACATGTATCTATGCATGTAAGGTATGATAGTGGCAAGTCTACACAGACACTGGCTGGTCACAAGTCACTGTAGTGGAAGAATAGCAAATGAATGTGTGGTCTTCGTGAGAAGAACTAAGCAACTGATTTAATGAACTAGGATCTGTACACATGTTCCTTCAGGATGTGGTAAGAGTAGGGGGCGGAGCCCTTACGTAATACCTATGGCTTAGCATGAATAAGTAGACTTGCACAGTACTGGATAGCTAAGTATAATTAGCGAATTTAATAATGAGATATTATAATTAATAGGTGATAATTAGATAGATAATGAGGTTACACAATGTTACGTAATGTTACATAACACTGTCAGTGCCCTTATGTTCCCTTGGAGGGTGCACATGATGTATATCGATAACTACATTCCAAATCATATCATAACAACTGATGATTATGACTAGCAGATACTGTATACATACCAATTACACTTATAGGCTAACTGTACGAGTGAATGTATGAATGTATCAAAACAAAAACACAAGCAAGTTCATTTGTTGACATGGGCCAATCTAAACACAAACACATGTCAGGCACTGTTGTGAAATTGCTCCCTGTTGACATCACATAGGCGGGCACATAGGGATGGATACAATTCTAGGCTAGAAGTATCATTAGAGGCTGATACAAAAATTATTTTTCGGAAGTTAGAACACATTTTAGGAAGTTTTCGGTCAGTGCGCCTCGATGTTGTCCTAGGGGCACAATGACTTTAGTTGGCCTGTATCAAGCCTGACAACTGTCCTATCGCATAGTATAACAACAGGATATACATATCGTAGATAGAATAGCTTCCAAGAGTTCTAACATTCTCACTTTCTTATTATACCATTTCCCCAGACACGCCCCTTTCATATCATACACTGAGGGACCCGCAAAGTTATAGTTAAGAAAGGGTCTATTAGGAGAGGTACCCAGAACAAATGAATGACAAGATGTTCTTTGTTCGTAAGGACTTACTCATTCAGGGGCCCAACTGATCTGGCTCACTTAATCAAACTATTTCTAGACTATAGAATTATATAGCATATTGTATACATGTTCAAAACATGAAAAAGGGTGACAAAGAACAAAATTCGAACATAGTTTCCTAACGATCCTAACGAGTTTCTAACGGTTCGAAATGACAAGGAATGAAACCAAAATTGAGAGGGAAATGATATATGTGTCAGTCTATGTTTCTGGCTATTCATACATTGATATTTGTGGCTATTATGGCGGGCGATTAGGGCGATTCTAGCCAGTGAAAATCGCCGGCTGCTGGGGCCTAATTCCATCCCTGTCTCTAAATATTTAAAGCATTGCATAATTAGAATAGAATATATAACTGTGTTCTTTAAAATAAAAGTTGAAAGCGCGCCCCCCTCCTTTTGAAAATGTTGGATCTGCCCCTTGTATAATATATATAGCCTGTCATACTAGTTATGGGAGCCCGCTGAAAGTATTATAGTGTTATCAAGATAACATTGTCAGCATTGTCATGCCCGCTGTAATTTCTTATCTGACATACGTCAGAGAGTGGCGATGTATGTGCTGCAACTATAATGGCCCTAGCCATGGTCTTTAGAAACATGGTAATACTTGGTATTCATCTAATTGGCAAATTTGTTTCCTATAATTGTCTCTCAAACAAATAAGTTAATATTCTAAACCTTCAATACACTGGCATCCATCGCCATTACATATAGTTGTGTGTATGTTGAAGTTCATATGAGATGTTTCACGTTGAGCAAAACAAATGCCACATATATATAGCGCAGGAAATGTCCGACTGGAGTCCCATGTATGACTTGGCTAAATATGTTAAATTAATACTCATCGAGCCTATAACTGAAATGGTTGAAGCACAAATTAGGGCATATACTTAAGAGTGTCCTTTGAAACTAGGTCACTCAAATTAGTGAGTGGCAGGGGCGCTCGATGCATAGATAGGTTAACTTAATTAGTTGCAAAAGAGGGTATTGCGTCAGCCCATCCTTATGATAGAGTAGAAGTTTAACTTCAACTTAGATGGGCAAGCCGCTGAGCCTTCACTGCTAAGTTGGTGTAGACGTGTAGTTAACTTATTCTACCGACTGGGCGTGACAATCAATCCTAGCTATATAGCTTCAACATGTATGTTAATCTGGAAGGCACTAATATGACACTTGCCCAAACTTTCATTTTCGCTAGGACGTTCAACAAAATAGGACTGAACAAACTTCTGAAGATGACTAATTTTCGATCAACTTGACGTATATAAATAACATATATGAGTAATTCTCCCAATCGGGCGTCATTTGGTTTTCCAGCCTAGGGTATCTACAACCTGTATTTAGGATGATCACACATGATTATAACCATTTTATTTGAATTCCTCGGCCAAAATTAGGCTGTGGGAACCATACTTTCAAAGTTCTTATGCCAATATCTTAGCCGCTATAGGGATAAAACTGCCATTTCAGGCTAGAAAATAAATAATAATTATGGAATTTGAATATAAAGCACAGGCGCATTGAGAAAATATATTACTTCTGCTGAAGAGAATGGTTTCTACACATGCACACTCGTTCATTATTATGAACAAACACAATTTTTATGTAATCACTGATATACACTGATCCAGACATAGTAAATATCATTTTGGAATAATTGTGTCGCCGTTACGACATATATTGGCTTCAACACAATCAAATACCCCAAGAGTAATGATTAATATTGAATTGCATTTATCCTTTTGTGTAGGGAAGAAGTATGTGTATGTGTACTTAGATAAAAAGAAAAGTTAACAGCCCACAACAACACTGAATCCTTTTATTACATCACATAAAAGTCCTTGAATTGGTGTGGGAATATTTTAAGTCGCGTTACGACATGTGAAATAACTCCAATATCTTTTCTAAAAAATTATTTTCATGTAATTTCAACCTTCCTAATAATTATCTAAGCCTGCCTTAAAACGATGAAAAATATCAATTTGACTGAATATTGATGGTGTTAAAGTCAGGAGAGTTTGTGTACCAATGTCGCCGTTACGCCATAGCGTCGCCGTTACGCCATAACCATTACAAAAAAGAGAGATCCTCCTGTTCCAACACAATGATTTTATAGTAGTAACATGAATATCTTTACAAAATCAAGTCAAACTTCTGATTAGGACCAGGTCATCGTTTACCAACAAACATCCATTCTCTAGCTTTGAATTTGTATTTAATTTTGCTAGACGAATTAGTGAGTAATATATTTCATTTTTACACGAAATAATTTGATAAATCGGCCTTAATGAGGCTGAAATAAGGCAAAATAATAGGGAAAATATAGGTATCTGAATCATAGGTTTAGGATCGAAATATTGGTCCAAGCCTTCCCAAACTTCACCTGCATTATGCTGATATTCTCCGCTATATGTACACCAAAAATTGTAGAGATTGAATGAATTTTATTTTTTCTTAAAAATTGGCCTTCTGAAATCAAATGCTGCCCGTTTGGGAGAATTACTCAGATATATATATATATATATCTAAAGAGTGAGTCACAACTGGGTGCTGCTCCTGTACAATGTTGACGACATTGCAGCGGAAAAATAGAATGCACATGCACCCTTGTTCCTACGTTTGATATTCATATAGTTTTGCAAGAAGACAAATTATCCATTTTTCCGTTGATAAATGAGGTCAATATTCTCAATTTGTGTAGTCGGGTCACATGACTAAATTGTGTCTCTGACACAGCAAATTCGGGTAAGTGACATGGCATATGTGCTGCACACTTCACTCATTCCTATATGTTTCCCATCGACATGCAGATGCGTGTTCAAACATGTATGGACACGCGGGAGTCAGGAGTATGCATGGTGCTGACATAAGCACAGAATATATTATGCATTCATCGGGGCGACCGATTTTCGCCTTGACATTAGACTTAAATGAGTTGGTTCAATTGTATCTGCGATTTCATTAATGGGATATGCGATAGGATAATTAAGGATAAATAAGCGTATAAGCCACATAGCATGAGGTTCGTCTGTCAGACGCTATAGCTCTCTCCTCCATAGTGTACATACACCAAAAAAGTCACAATTAAGAATTAAGATGTTACATTATATCTATGATGCTCCTAGGCAAATTTAAGAAGATATATAGTTCAACATTGCACCAATTCTAGTCATTATAAGATAGATTACATATGCAATGAATGAGCAATCTGCTCCGCATCCCGCACAAGGACAGAGTATAAATTGTCCGGGGAAATTAGGATATATATATTTTGACAAATAGTTACAAGTATTCGATATTTTATATGTTGTAGGGTCGGTTAGTGACGGATACTGCGGCTCTTAAGCGTCGGCGTTCAAAGGCAGTGTGGGCTAAGGAGAAGTACAAAAGTACAAAGAAGAGTGAAAGTATGTGTCGGCCCCGTTATTCTCTGGAGAATTTATGCAATAATGACTTGACCACATCTACTGAACAGTCGTCATCGTCTGAAAAGACATTTGATGATAGGTTGAGTGAAGATGAGCGTGAAAATGAGCTTGAGAATGACGATGAAAATGACCCTGAGAAAGAGACTGACGAAGAAATTAGAAATATTTGGCTGGACATAGACAATTTTGAGTTTGACGTGTCAGATGATGAAGAGAAGGAGGAAGTTGAGTCACTAGAGGATCAATTTCGAAAGTGGGTAATAGGATACAATTTGAAGCATAATGCTGCAGACGCCATGTTGAAAATGTGGCGCTCGAAAGGTATCACAGAACTGCCATTAACTACACGTACCCTACTGAAAACACCAACAGATTATGAAATAAAGGGACTATCAGGCGTATCATATATCCGTCCAGAAACAAATCACTCGCCATTTCCTACGGTATTGCGAAATTGACAGGGCACAGGTAGATGAGATTGAAATATCACTGAACATTGATGGTTTGCCATTGTTTAAAAGCACAAATGATTCTATTTGGCCAATACTGGTAGCTATTGTCAATATGAAACCAAACACTGTTTTTCCGGTGGCTTTTGCTTATGGAGGGTCGAAGCCACGTGATTTGGATTTCCTAAAAGACACTGTCAGTGACCTGAATGAAATCATGGAAAATGGCATAGACATATCAGACAATTTGCATCTGCCTGTAAAAATAAAATGTATTGTTTGTGATGGTCCAGCCCGGACAATGGTCAAGGGAGTGAAGTTGGTTTCAGGGTATTTTGGCTGTGACAAGTGCGAAATGAAGGGCAGGTGGAATGATAAAGTCACTTTCTGTCAAATTGACAATTTAGTTTTGTGAACAGATGAGAGCTTCAGAAATAAGCGAAATGAGCCATACCACTTAAAGAATACGCCGTTCACAGATTTGAAAATCAATATGATTGACTGCTTCCCTATTGACTACATGCACCAAGTTATACTTGGTGTCATGAAGCGCTTAATGGTTGTCTGGTTGCATGGCCCACGCAATGTAAAGATGAGCAATGGCCAAAAAGAACGCGTGAGCGAGCGTCTCATTTCACTGAGAAAATGCATACCAGACTGTTTTGCACGCAAGCCGCGGCACCTTAAAGAATTCGACCGTTGGAAGGCCACGGAACTCCGGCAATTCTTGCTTTATACAGGCAAAATAGTCCTTCTCAACATAGTACGCACCGAGATGTATGAACATTTTGTCTGCCTAAATGCGGCTATTGTCTTCCTTGTAGGGGAAAGGAAGTCAAGAGAGCAGTACACATATGTACACAATCTACTGAGGTATTTTGTGTCCAAGACTTAGGAGTTGTACACGGATAAATTCATGGTCTACAATGTTCATTCTCTCCTCCATATTATACGGGAGGCCAGCTTCCATGGCAGTTTAGATGAATGCTCTGGATTCATGTTTGAGTCATACTTGTATCAGATCAAGCATGGTGTCCGTTCTGGTCATAATGTCCTGGCACAAATCGTACGGCGCGGACACGAACAAGCAACACTGCCTATACCTCGGTGGGTACATAATGTTGAGTTGCAATTTGCACGGCCCAACAAAATATATGCTCTAGATGATGGGTCATTTGCGGAAGCTGTGAATATGGAAAATGAGAACCAAGTGTGCTGTCGTGTTTATAGGAAAGAACGTTATGACAATCTCTTTGTTAAACCTCACCAGCCACCCACCCTTCACTCCTCCCTTCACATTAGAATCCATGGGTTAGTGTTTGATACCTGACTGCCTACCTGCCTAGTGTGTGTGACTCTATTGAAGTAGGCATTGTTACCTGCAATGAAAGGGAAGTGCAGATGAAAGTAGTAGACCGCACAAAAATTAAGCATCAGGCAATACTACTTAGTGATGAAAATGACCGGTCCAAGTGCATATTCATGAAAGTGGTCCATGACGTATCTAAATGATGCAAGTAATCATAAACAATTAATGAAGAAATAAAGCATCAGGCAATACTAGTTAGATGGCCAATAAAGAATTATATTATGTTATATTAGTTAGTGATGAAAATGAAAGGTCCAAGTGCATATTCATGAGAAATCAGTGGCAAATGATTTATTTCTTGACAGTAGTCAGCAGTATGGTTAGGATTGCGTATTATATGGAATGAGAATATTATATTTGAATAATATTTGTGTAAGATGGAAGAGTGTGTCCGTTCTGGAGATAATTAAAATGGTGTGTCAAAATGGATGTTAGTGAGAGTGATCGATGACATTTCCAAATGAGGGGAAAATGATTTATTTTGTGACAATACTATTATTGTAATAAACTTAAAATTTACTTTGTGATTTGCACTTTTCTGCCTGTATTGTGTGCAGTCGAAAATAGCATTTATTTTGGTATGTGTACATAGACGCATGTATTGCAGTGCCTCCGCCTGGTGGGATAATGTGGAAAGTGGAAAATAGCATTTATTTTGGTATGTGTACATAGACGCATGTAGTGCAGTGCCTCCGCCTGGTGGGAAAATGTGGAAAATGGAAAATAGCATTGGTTTTGCTATGTATGAATAGATGCATAGATTGCATTGCATCGGCCTGGTGGGAAAATGTTGAATAGTAATGAATGTGTTTCATAAGATAGATGTATGGTCGGAAAATTTGAATCGTTTGAAATAGCAGTATAGCTATAGTAATGTGTACGAAAAAATGTGTGTCCATATATAAAGACATTTTAAAGACAATATTCTCAGGGTACAACGAAAATCACCTACGGGTGAGATTGCTGTAAACTTGATAACCTCCTGATAAAATAAATTTGTTCAAAAAAAAAAAATATAAAATATTGGAAATGATATGAATTATGTGCATGTATGTTTGCTGTAAATTGATTTTATGTTTGTTTTTGCCAAATAAAGTCATTCTAAAAATATATATGTTATTTGTTTAGTCACTATTTATAACGTTTCACCAACGTCAATAAAACGTTCTCAATATCGCCCTATTTTGATGTTAGTCCAACGTCAAATGAACGTTGATATAACCATTATTAAACATATTAAACGTTGATCGACCGTTCATTCAACGTAAATATTGGCCCCTTAAGTAGCCGTCATTATTACGCACGTTAATTGGAGGTTAAATTGACGTTGAATTAAATTTATTTTAACATTGATTTGAGGTCGATTCAACGTTTATTCGACGTTAAAATTAACGTTAGGAAAACCTATTATATTTACGTCAAATTGACGTTTTATTAAGAACGATGAAATAACGTCAACATTACGTTGTTTTCACGTTTTTCTGACGTTGGCAGAACAAACGCTGTTTCAACGTACGATAAAAAGATGTCAAACCAACGTAGTTACAACAAACGTTGTTTCAACGTTCGATAAACCAACGTCAAACTAACGTTAGATTGTAAGGTTGGTTTGATGTTGGTTCGAGTCCAGACGTTTAAACGTGTTCCCAACGTTATGAGAAAGACGTCATTCCTCTTGATCCAAGACGTCATTCCAACGTAGAATAAACCTCATTTTGTTACCTGGGTACGTTCAGAATCGTACAGAATGTACACGGCAGGGAAAGGGGAGGGCCTGCGCATGCGTGTATCCTAACTGGCAAGCGCCTTCGGTACTTTGCATATGGGGAAGCAGCATATGGTGGTATATCAGTTATCATGGTATTTATCATCCTTCCCTCTGTGATTTGAAATTGGTAGCGGCCTCTGGTCCATTCTTTACAGATACTGCAGATACCTATTCTACATAATTAGCCAACGCTAAAAAGGTTTCAAGTGATTCCATGACAAGATTTGGGTAAGATTTTCGGAAAATATGTACAATATGAGCTAATATGCAGCTGTACCGGTAGGCCTACACATTTAGTAAATTCTGCTAAATTAGGTTGAAATTTGGTCAATACTAGGTAAATTTGAGTAGGCCTATATTCGGCATATTGCATTAATTCAATTAATCTGTTTGGTTAGGTTGAACGGTATTTTGAACTTTATTTTCGTCTGAAATTTGGGTTATTTGAGAAGATTGGCAAAGTTGAATTGTAAATTTTCTCAAAAGCTGACCCATCTAGGCTACTGATTTAAGAAGAGAAGATCGGGCCACTTTTAACTGCGTCATCCAGAAATTTTACCCGCTAGTACTTTTGCTTGCTGTACTTATTTGTTTTTGTTCTTATAGTTGTCGTTTTTCTCACCTTGAATGACACTGCATACCCACCAGCCACCCACCCTTCACTCCTCCCTTCACATTAGAATCCATGGGTTAGTGTTTGATACCTGACTGCCTACCTGCCTAGTGTGTGTGTAGCCTTGAGGCAAGGCTACACACACACTAGTGGCAGGCTGTAGCAGGCAGTGGCAGGCAGCGGGAGGGGCAGTGTGTGGTACTGGGCTATGTGAGTGAGTGAAGGTGCAGTGTGTGTGAGAGGTGCGACAGGGGTGGGAGTCTAAACCAATCTTTATAATTAAAATTGCAACTTTCCTGTACCACATTATACATAAGTCGTCCCCTGAAAAGGCCTCATGAGGAACAAAACTTGCCATTCAGACGATGTAATGGTACCCATTTAGATGGGAAAACATAAAAAACAGGTCCATGGCTGGGAGTTCTGTATAACTGAGAAAACCAGGGGTATTTGAGCAACGTAAGGAAGTTTAAAGGTGGTCTAAATCCGCCCTGTAGGGGGCGGGGCGGTTGCACAAAGTCCAGCGAAATCAAAGGATGAAACGCATGAAAAAACTACAAAAGAGCATGTGGGTCAGATTTTCTGAAAATGCCCAATAGCCTAGGCAGCTCTACAAATTTGGTAACTTCTGTTAAATTAGACAGGTGAATTATGTATACATGTAATAACTTTATTTCCAGTCGTACAATTACATATAATGCAGTTTCTGGAAAAAGGGATACAGAAAGACAATTATCTATTCAAAATCTATCTGTGCTCGCACAGGTTTTCCCAGTCTCCCTATAAATTATAAATTTTTCTCTTTTCTTCCAACAGGGAATATAGGTAGTATACAGATTTAAGATTAAGTAAAAGCCCAGACGGCAGGTTAAAGAAAATAAAATCTCTAAAAAACAAAGAAAATAATTCGTATATCAGAGCATCTTGGGCATTATGATGATATAAATATCTCTTATACTTTTCACCTAAATGTGGGTTATTTGAAAGGATTGGTGAAGGCGAATTGTGTATTTTCTGAAAATGTGATGTGTTCCAGGAAAATGAGTCACAAGTCACAAAATTAATATTTTTCAAAGTGACTTTTTCGAAAGATCTAGAACACTTAGTCATATTATAACAAAATGTATTTACCAAATTTCAGGACATAGTATTAAATATATTCTTGTGTTTTGAAGGCCTTCATATCAATTGATGATGTTTAGTATCTTAACTGGTAATTACCCCCGCCAGTGACCTTGACCTTGGTATTGAGAGGTTATGAGTGATGAAAGATATAAGTTTGAAAAGTGGGGAAATATTTTGTCTATCGCCGTCGATGAAGTTCACCATTTTCACATTAATGTTAGGATATATTGCGCACATATAATAGAAGTGAATGTAAATGGTGAATGTGTTGGCCACCTGTCGTCAAACTAGCGCACTATTATTTGTGGAGTGAAGGCAAAGAAAGGGTGTACATATAGGGTATAGTAGGTGGTTATTGGCTTAGTGGATGGTGGCGCCACCTGATATTGCCTACTAGTTATATTGGCTTAGTTAATGGTGCAGCCACCTGTGTGCAATGAAGGAGACTATTATTTGAGTGGTGATGCGAAGTATAAATGTATAAAGATGTAATATATATATATATGTTAAAATGGACAAAGTGAATAATATATAGAAGGTGATTATAAATGGATGTGGAAATGTGTGTATTATTGGAAAGGATTTGTTATGCCAAAAATTCAACACAATGTCCCATATAGAATAGCTGATTAGGAGTCAATTTATGGTGTTTGTATAAGTCAAAATAAAAAATGAATAATTACACAGTTACATTTTTTGTGTGTATATCCTGGTTGGCCCATTTATGGTGAGTGGGTGATCGACTAATATGGTGACATATGGGTGGACAAATCAAGATGACGTTGAAATGCAATTTTTATTACCGGATTAGTAAAGTGAAATGTGCATGCATATAATAACAGGAGGTAACAGAAAAAGGTCGAATAATGGTAACAATTTATCAAATGGTCAATTCATGGTGCATTGACAATCGATTTTTGGTGGTGTTGGTTTGACTGGATAAGAAGGACGTTTATAATTGTTTGATAAAAGTCAAATTAACATATATAAATTTTTAGAATTGCTTCTATTGATTTATTCTATTTCGTATATAAACTAGACATAATTGCTGATATTATAGACGAAATTGGGAATGTTAATGATGAATATTGTAGTCAGGGCAGCCTGATAGAATCTGTGATTAGAACTCTAATGATAAGGGCATTGAAGATTGGTACATATTTGAACATAAATGAGGATTTAAATTAAAAATAAATAAAACAAATATGCACATAATGTTATAATCTATTTTGTACTTGATAGGCCTCGACCTAAGGGTGACAGCACTTTTTAGTTTGTGAAAATATTCCAATATAACCAATTATGTTTGGATATATATACACAACTATATATTATTTATTCCCCTTCATTTTCTTATTGACTTAAATACCTGTATTGCTTGTTCATGAAGGATGTATGTCCTTATATGTCTAAGTATTTAGGGGCAAAATCTTTAGGGATTTATATCTAGGTTCTCTCTATGTCCCAACCACGCATGTCAGTGTCAGTGTCAGCGTCAGTGTCTGCGTCACGTGTGGAATACTCACGTGACGCTGACACATTTCTCTTCCTACCTTCCGATTGCAAAGAACCTGGGTGAATTTTTGGTATTTGAAATGAAGTATGTGCATCGTCTCATGCATATGGATATTATTAATTATTAATTCTTAATATTTATTAAATGTGGTAGAATAACAATACACACGTGACGCTGACAGAAGAGCTGCCCAACTCCTATGTTAGTACCTGTTATTCTAAAATATGAACAGATATCCGAACAGATTTATTTTTAAAATTTCCAGCCCATCTAGAATTCACAAAATAAGTATATATTGTCCATCCCTGGATGTTAATTTTTTTTTAAATTGGATTTTATTTTCCACACGTGACGCTGACATTTAGGCTTCCCAACATATTTTTACATTCTTATTACACCAAAAAGCCATTGGAAACAAATAAAAAACAGATCATATATAGTAGCTAGGGTCAAGGGGCAATGCTAAAATAAGTTTAAACTATATTTGACTAAACATTTTTATTTATTTCCAGCATTTTATTGGGTCTCCTCTAATTTTTCTTCATTTTTAAGGCCCTAAAATCCATTTTTTCAGCCCCCATGCATAAATTCTTAGGAAGATCTTTGTAAAACGGGGGTATTTCTGATGTATTTCGGGCAGGCGGATATGATAAAACTATTGGAAAATGTCTCCAATCGTTTTTTCCCATTCAAATACGCAAAAGACGATTGTAGGGTCAAATGACGACCAAATGGTGGATTTGCTCATATATAGGTATAGTAGATTACGCCAATGTCAATATATGTTAGATAAGGTTGATTGGGCATATGTTGTTTTGACGTTGGTTTGACTTGGTCAATGAAGGGCATGCCTCCCTAACGTATATTGAATGTAATGGATTGACGTTAATCAAACATTGGTTATCCTAATGCTAATCAAACGTTGGTAAAAAATAACGTTGTTTTGTGCCACGTTGTTTTAACGGTTGTTTGACTTGGTCAGAAAGACGATTATTTCATGAACGTCTATATAACGTCATCGATTTACGTTTATCTAACATTGTAAATTCGAACGTTAATCTAACGTTGGCAAAATAAGGTGGAGTTACCATACATTGTTTTGACGTTGGTTAATCTAACATTGGTTATCACAAGGTTAATGCAATGTTGGTCAAAATAACGTTGATTTATACAACGTTGTTTTAACAGTGTCTTTAATTGGTCTGAAATTTATTCCAATCTTTATTTCCAGAATGTCGATCCAACGTAGGTGGATTTACGTTAATCCAACGTGCGCTATACAAACATTAATCTGACGTTGTCGAAAAAAGGTTCGTTTTACCAACGTCATTTTGACGTTGTTTCACCTCAGTGAAATTGAGGTGTTTATGAATACGTTGTTTTAACGTTTTTAAGACGTTAGTGGACAAACGTTATATAAGGTTCATTATTAGTGAGGTTGGATAAACGTTTAGGAAAAGTACGTAGTTGATAAAAACGTGGGAACAACTTCTATATAACACTGATTGCAAAACGTTGCTAAAAGTGATTGACAGTCAACGTTTGTAAACGTTGGCAGAACGTTTTTTGTTACCTGGGAGAACTGTCCCGTAAGGTGCTGCCACCTCATGGCTATAAATATTAACCAAAGCTAGTAATAACTGCTGGATATATATTTCATGTAGAGACTGCTTACAGACAACATGGCTTACTACAACATACCTCAAGTTCTAGTTATTATTTAAAGGTATTCAGAGAATACAACATGGTGTCAGAAGTGAGAATCAAGAAAGGAATGAACATCTAGGAGATCTAGAGAAACAAGGGGAAGCAAGCAAGCAACTGTAGGTACTGTTTGTATTGGTGACAGCTGATGATAGCTCCATTGGCCTACCCATCATAACAACATGCATGCCATGTGCTTCTAGAACTTTCATGCATGTACCTCTAGAACTTTCTACTCCATTCCCTTGTGATTGCAACTGACTTTCTTGAATCAGAGGTATATTATATGAACTGTTAGTAGATCTGAGATCTTTGCAACTCTCTAAGCCATATCTGTGTTAACCCTACCTATCATTATGGATGTTCCAACAGTGAAGCCACCAGGGACCTTAGTAGTTGATAGGGGGAATCCATCTCATTCATGGAACATTTGGAAGAGGTCATTTGAGATCTATCTTAGAGCCATAGGCATGACTAATAAAGCTGATGACAGGAAAATAGGGCTCCTATTAAACCATGATGGGGAAAATGGTATTGACATTTTCGAATATTTCACCTATTTACCTGAAAGGGAGAACCCTGCAGGTGGGAACAGACTGCCTGAGGAAGATAAGGAGAAATATGATGTTATTGTTGGAAAATATACTGAGTATTTTGGAAAACGTGACCCCCAACTAATGCTAAGGGAGCAATATTGGTACCATTTGAAGAGGGGAGCAGGCCAGTCACTGATAAATTGGGTGTTGAATGTAAGAAAACATGCGCAGAGTTGTAAATTTCCGGTGGACTATCTTGAGCATGCCATACGAGATAAGCTAACTTTTTCGTGCTCCGATGAAATTTCGAAGGCCAAAATCTATGATGCAGGTGCGACCATCACGCTGGACCATACCATTGAGATATTGTACCAATGAGAGACAACGAGATATGAGTTACAGGAAACGAAAAGCTCGAAGATTGATAAGGTACAGCAGAAGCCGATCAAGAAACCCAAGAATCCGAAGTCCAGCAAACCCTCCGGCAATAGCAACAAGTGTGGTTATTGTGGGGGCACACACGAGCGAGGAATTAAGAACTGTCCTGCGGCCAAGGCAGTATGCTACCATTGCCAAGGCAAAGGCCATTATTCCTCAGTGTGCAAGACCAAGAATGCGAAGGTGAACAACCTCACTGAGGAGAGTAAATCTGACGATGAATCCTGGAGCACCGCATTTTGTGGAGCAGTGGAAACCTCTCATAATAAGCACCCTGCGGACCAAGGATGGTACATAAACCTCACAACTGGGGATGAAAAGCTGTGTTGGTTTATAGATTCAGGAGCTGAGGTGACAGTCATGTCAGAGAAGTTCTACAGGACATCCTATGGGAAATTGGAGACTCCTGGAAGGAAACTCTTCGCCTTCGGAGAAGTTCTGTTGAAAACTGTTGGACAAGCGAAAATGCAGCTATGCAGTGACCATACAACGATCACAGAAGATGTGTACGTCGTCAAAGAAGACAATAAACTCCTTTTTGGACAACCAGCTATCCGGAAACTTGGACTGATTACCAATATTCCCGGAGCCTTTAGCATCTGTGCTGTGAGCACAGCGAATCAGCCCAACCGAGGTGATATTCAGGAGGCTGCTGCCCCACCTACACTGAATACGAAGGAGGATGTTGTTCAAGCATACCCCCAGCTTTTCAAGGGTCTGGGAAAACTGAAAGGGCAATATACCATTAAGCTCTGCAAAGACGCAAGCCATTTTGTCTCTTCACTCCACGCAGAGTGCCTCTGCCCCTTATGGACAAGGTGAGGGAGGAGATCGATAAACTGGTATGTCAGGAGGTAATACAGGCCGTTGATGAGCCAACTGATTGGTGTTCGCCGATTGTAGTCGTCCCCAAGACTTCATGGCATGAACAGCGCTACGTCAAAGGCAGGAAGATGGAAACCTGAGAGTTGTAGCTTATGCAAGTCGCTCTATGACTAATACGGAATGCCGATATGCTCAGATTGAGAAGGAAGCTCTCGCCACAACGTGGGCTTTAGAACATTGGAGCGATCTTCTTGTTGGTATGAGGTTTGAAATCGAGACCGATCATAAACCACTTGTCCCTCTCTTCTCAACCAAGCTAATTGACAAGCTGCCAATTAGGATACAGAGGTTCAGAATGAGGCTTATGAGGTATGATTACCAGATACGTCATGTTCCAGGAAAAGACCTAGTAGTTGCGGACACACTATCACGTGCACCACAGAGTGAGTCAGATAATGAGGAACTACAAGAGGCAACTGAAGCGTATGTCAATGCTGTTCTGGTCTGTCTACCTGCATCAGACCAATGACTGGAAGAGATCCGGAAAGAAACAAGCGACGATGATACATTGAAAGTAGTGGCTTACTATGTGGAACATGGATGGCCCAGGGAGAAAACAAAGATACATGGATAGATAGCCAAACACTGGTTTGAGCGAGGAAACATAAGCCTGCATGATGGTCTACTAATGCGGGGCCATCAACTGGTTATTCCACAAGCGCTGAAAGTGGACATCCTTTGCAGACTCCATGACGGTAACCAAGGGATCACCAAGACCAAACACAATGCTGCATCTTCTGTATGGTGGCCTGGTATTACAAGAGACATTGAAATATCTGTCAGAGACTGTATGAAATGTGAGAAGTTCCGACGAGAACGTGTGGAACCAATGAAGGGAACTGAGTTTCCTGAAAGGCCCTGGAGTATGTAGGGGTCAGACTTTTTCTGTTACAATGGAGACATATTCCTACTTGTGGTTGATTATTACTCTAGGGACATAGAAGTGTGTGAAGTGAGCAAAAATGTCAACACAGCGGAGTCTATCTCCAAGCCTAAGAAAGTATTTGCTCATCATGGTATCCCAGATGTGTTCATGAGCGACAACGCACCACAGGATGCATCTAAGGGTTTGAACAGTTTGCAGAAAATTGGGGTTTTACCAACACTACATCGTCACCGAGATATGCACAATCCATTGGAGAAGCTGAGCGAGCTGTTGAGTTATTGAAAACATTCCTCAACAAGGGCTCTGATGAGTACCTCGCATTACTGATGTACAGGAACACACCACAGTATAATGGTTTCTCCCCAGCACAACTAAGCATGGGAAGGAGGCTTAAGACAAGGGTGCCATGCCATCCAGAGGAATTGTTGCCCAGTACCCCGGATCCTATTCTTCTGAAGAGGAAGGAGAAGCAGTACAGGGCGCAGATGAAGATAAATTACGACAAGCGACATCGCATAAAGGAAGCAGATGTACTTTCCCCAGGCGATAAGGTCTGGTCACCCGACCTGAAAACGAATGGTCAAATAGTGGGAAGAGCCCACACCCCGAGGTCATATGTAATTGCCACCCCTGTGGTATTGTTAGACGCAACAGGAGAATGACTAGCAGGCAGGGTAAAGATGAACAACTACCTAATGAAGACAGGAGTAAACCTTTGACCCAGTTCCTTGTCCTGGGAGAGTCTGTGACTTTGACCTTGGTATTGAGAGGTTGTGATTGGCTGACTCCAGAAAGTGCTGCCCTATTTGAACAATGTTTTAGCAATTTTTCATACATAATGGTATAACAGTATGCCAGTTGTCACTAGAGCTGACACAGCCCAGTGGTTAGAGCACTGGACTCCCAATCCAACCTTGCTGGTTCGATTCCCCATTGGGCCAAGCATTTTTTGCCACACTTTTTGCAACCATGTGTCATTATGTGATGAAAAATTGCTGTAATTGTAAAAGCAGTAAAAAATCTTTTTTTGAATTAGAATTTTTTCTCAAGCAATTATTCTGTCCCTTGTAAATGCTTTTGAATTGTATTGAATGCACTGCTGTGATCACATGAGATACATAAGACTAGAAATAAAGAGTGGTCTGCAGTTGGACATCCAGTCTAGTGGATAGAGTGTGGAGCTTCAAGTCTATAGGTTGACAGTACAGAATGGTGTTGGAGGTAAATTTTTTTTGTCACAACATTTAGCAATAGGTCTGGGCCTAGTTGAGCAGATTTGTTGGTCTGTGATTGGCCATTCCATCTGCCTTTGACCCAGTTCCTTGTCCTGGGAGAGTCTGTGACCTTGACCTTGGTATTGAGAGGTTGTGATTGGCTGACTCCAGAAAGTGCTGCCCTATTTGAACAATGGTTTAGCAATTGTTCCTACATAATGGTATAACAGTATGCCAGTTGTCACTCGAGCTGACACAGCCCAGTGGGTAGAGCACTGAACTCCCAATCCAACCTTGCTGGTTCGATTCCCCATTGGGCCAAGCATTTTTTGCCACACTTTTTGCAACCATGTGTCATTATGTGATGAAAAATTGCTGTAATTGTAAAACCAGTAAAAATTCTTTTTTTGAATTATAATTTTTTGTCAAGCAATTCTTCTGTCCCTTGTAAATGCTTTTGAATTCTATTGAATTGAATTCTATAGAATCGATAAGCTCATGACCCCCTATTACATTTTCCCATTTATTTACATTTTCCCATTTATTTACATTTTCCCATTTCTGCATTACAAACCTTATTCCTATTTTTTAATGACTAAATTGTCTAATCTTAAGAAAGGGAACAATGATGAACACTTTCCCATTTCGTAGGCAATATCAATGGCTACACTTTCGAAAATGAACCCCTTTTAGAAATAGAATTGTTATACCCATAATGTGTATCAAACAAAAGCGGGTGCTTTGGTTTGAAGGGCAGGAGCGGATTTTTCTTCTACTAAAAATTGTTGAAAACATTTTTTAAACATATAAATAATGATTAGACTGATGAATATCACAAGGATGTACATAATAAAACCCGCAAAACTGCCAGCATAATGTAGACTTTTGAATGATTCAAATCGGTGAAGATCTCACAAGGCTGTGGCAGTTTTTCTGAAACTATATTTATCAATTTCAATTGTATTTAAAATGTCACGGTAGGCGACGGAATTCTAAATGTTACAAATCGCATTAGCGCTAATAGGGTAACAGTTTTTAAAGCTTAAAGGTGATCGTACAACGATATAAAAGAATTTAATATACTAACTATTTAACAGAATCAAACACGCTAATCCATTTCGCACCTCACTAGCCGTTCCCAGGTAATGACATGGGCTAGGCTACAACACCTGCACTGTCCACTGTCGCTCATCTTGATGAGTTGATCATGCCCGCGAAAAGTGTTGAGTGGGTCGCTTAGTCAGTGAGTTTTGGTGAGTCGATCATGGCTTAACCTGGTCGCTCAGCCAAGGCATTATAAAAGGGCAACCCAATGAGACCATTATCACATTGTTCCTGAACATCTTGGACTACACACTCTACTTTGGAAAAAACTCTACTCCAGTGAAAACCTCCAGCGATTTACTTGGGACAAATGTGGATATGTTGAGGCGGATTGCCAAATTTTTTTAAAGCTTTTATTTATACTGGGTAGTTCAAGTCCCAGCAGTAGGGCTTTTCACTTGCCCCAGTTTTCTTTTGTACAATATTTCATTATATACAAGTATTTACAGAGAGATACTATACAATTATAGTAGAGCGAAAAGGTGGAAGATAATTTGCTGTGCCACTCATTAGTGTTAGCTATACTTCCTTAATTATTAATTAAGCTTTCGTGTAATATAGTGAAAGGAGGTCAGAAAGATAAAAGGTGGAAGATAATTAGCTGTGCCACTCGTTAGTGTTAGCTGTACTTCCTTGGTTTTCCATGATAGTCAAGAGAAAAAAGGCAGGAAAAGTTGGATTGATAAGATGTACTGCTTTGCCACTTGTATTTGAACCTGTGTATACATGTGTTAGCAGTTTCACTTATGGGGTGTTAATAAATTTTAGGGTATCAGACTGACAGATGTTAGTTTTGGTTATGGGTTATATTGGTAGGTATTAATTGGATTAGTGAATATTTTAGGTATAAAGTGTGCTTAGCCATATTTTTTGATTAGATTTGAAGGTTTCTATGGTACCTATATTCCTTTGCTTCGGGGATAACTCATTCCATGCTCTGGCACATTTGATTTGGATTGTATTCTCACCATATTTAGTTTTAAAAGCAGGAATTTTTAAGGTGGGTGCTTCCTGTTGTCTAGTATTTCTTTTGGGCTGGTTTGTAAAAGAATCATTTTTGCTTCTTTTATATGCTATCGATCTGAGGTGGACTATTCTCCTATGTATTAAAAGTGGGACTTTTGCTGTTGAATGGACTATGTTAGTTGGGGTTTCATATGGTAGATTTAGTGTTAGTTTGAGTGCTCTATTTTGAAGCCTTTGGAGTTTATCTAGTAAGGGTTTGTTTGTATTATGAATTAATATATCTCCATAATCGAAGAAGGGGAGAATTTTTGTTTTGTAGATCTTAAGAGCTGAGGGTTTATCAATATATTTTCTGATCTTGTGTAACTGGTGAATTTTGTAAACTATTGTCTTTATTAGTTGTGATACTTGCTTCTTGAAATTTAGCCCTTCATCTATGGTGATTCCGAGGTATTTATAGGTAGATACTTGTTTGAGTTTCTTGTTGTTATAGGAGATAGCTTTTGTTTTTGCTTGTTTTCTGCTTAGATGGGATCTCGTGAGGAACATAGTATTGGATTTATCAGTGTTTACTAGGAATAGGTTATTTGTACACCATTTATGTAGGTTGTCTATTGCAGTTTGCATTTGGTCAAATAAGTTGTCTAGTTTCTTACCCTGAATATAAAATATAGTATCATCAGCATAGAGAGATAATTTTGCATTTTTGATTTCACTTGCCAAGTCATTAATAAAAATAATAAAGAAAAGAGGTCCAATAATGGAGCCTTGTGGTACTCCTGTACGAACCGGGATAGGGTCAGAGGTAATGTTGTTGACTATTGCTGATTGTTGTCTATTTTGAAGGTACGCTCTGCACCAGTTTAAAAGATTCCCTTTAATTCCTATGTGATTTAATTTCATTGATAATATTTCATGATTGACCATATCAAATGCTTTTTTAAAATCGATATATGTGACTAGGGTGTCATTATTTTTGTCTAGACTCCAGGCAATGTCATCAGTGAATAGAGTTATGGCTTCAATGGTCGATTTCTTAGGTCTGAAACCGAATTGCTTGGGATTTAGGATTTCATGAGCTTCTAAGTAATCATATATTCTGGTATGTACAATTTTTTCAATGATCTTACTAGGGGTTGGGAGAAGAGCTATTGGTCTATAATTGTTAATTTTGTTTTGGTTACCTCCTTTAAATAAAGGGACAATTTTGGCTATTTTCCACTCCGGGGGTACTATTGAGGTGTGAAGTGATAAGTTAATACAATGTGTGAGTTCTTTGCATAGAGTTAATAGTGCTAGTTTTAAGATTTTATTTGGTAGATGTTCTATGGAGGATGATTTATTTATATTTATGTTTTTTACTAGTTTCCTGACTTCATTTACATTTGTGCTGATATTTTGCAGGCAGCTGAGTGTGGGGGGGGTGTATGGAGCCCAGTTTGGTTTTAAATCTTTTGTGAGTGTAGAGGCAATATTCACAAAGAAGTTGTTTACATACTGGGGGATATCTTGTTGACTTATTGGGTTATCGTCATCATTAGTTAAATTTATTGTATGTGATTTTTTTTTGGAGGGGGAGACTACATTGACTATTTCCCAGAACTTTTTTTGGTCGTTTTTATTGTTGTTTAGTTCAGTTAATATGAATTCTTTTTTTGCATTTTGAAGTGATAGGTTTGTTGATTTTCTTAGAGCTTTGGCATTCAGCCAATTTTGTTCAGTTCTAGAGTTAATTGCTATTTTTCTGGCCCTATTTTTCTCTTTAATTTGATTTCTGAGGTCTTGTGTTATCCATGGATCGTTACTTATTTTTACTTTTATTTTCCTAATGGGAGCTAATTTGTTGAGGAGGATGTTTATTCTTTGGAGGATTAATTTCCAGGCCTCAGTGGGATTAGTGATATTCTCAAAGGTTTCCCAATCAAAGTCTGCTTTGAGGTGGTTTTGGAAATCTTGGTCGTTAAATTTTCTGTATGATCTGCTCATTTTTAGTTTGGTTTCAAATTTTGTTTTTTCTTTCTTTCTTACTATATAGATCATTTCATGGTCACTAAGGTTGGAGTCAAGGACTCCAGCCTGTGATATAATTTCACTATTTGTATATATGTGGTCGATTAGGGTGCCAGTTAGCTTTTTGTCTTTATTAATGTGAAATCTGGTAGGGCTAGTTATTTTCTGTGACAAATTAAAATCTGATTCCAGTTCTTTTAGGAGTTTTCTATCTCTGCTGTTCTCCAGGTAATTTATGTTAAAATCCCCTATTATAAAGACTTCGTGATTCCTGATAGTGGAGAGTGTGGATAGGCAATTTGTGAGATATTCATTTAATAGCTCATTTGATCCATTAGGTGGTTTGTATAAGCATGCAACATAGATAGGTTTGGTGAATTTTATGTTTAGCCTGATCCATATGCATTCAACATTTTTTGTGCTGGTATTAAGGTTCGAGATGAGGGTAAAGTCAATATTTTCTTTGATGTATAGGGCTACACCTCCTCCTCTCTTAGGATCGGAGTTGTTTGCTTCATTCCAGGCTCTGTCCATTCTTACTGAGTTGTAAGTTATAGGGATATATATATAGGGATATTTATCTGATTTTCAGAGATTTTATTATGTAACCAAGTTTCAGAAATTCCGAGAATGGTGGGGTTTAACTCTTGAATTTCAATGTTTAGAATATCCGATTTATTAAGTAAACTCTGAGCATTCAAGTGGGTGATAGAAATGCCCTTTGGCAATGGCATGATGAAAGTTTAGATGCTAGGATTTGTTGTTATGCTCCGGGGTATGGTACCCTAGGCAGATAACTGCACGGGTGGGTAGGGGGGGGGGGGGACACCCAGGAGGATAGGCGGATAGCCTCCAGAGTGAGTGATAAGGCTTACTAGTGAATGTAAGTAAGTAGAAAGTAGTGTGTCCGTCCCGCTCGTAGGAAGAACGACAAGGTAAGGGGGATCTATATATACGCAAGAAGGGTTGAGCAGCGGTGGGGAAAAGTGTGCGATAGGTGTTGAAATGGGCGTGGCCTAAAAGTTTGGTATATAAAGGATTGGGTTTCACTTTTTTTGGACCGAACTACTGAGGTTTTAACCTTACTTCATAGAAAAAGGCATTCCAACTCTACACATTTTGAAAATTCTACTAAATTAGGCTGAAATGTGATGACTACTGGGTATATCTGAGCATATTCAGTGTCTAGTTGAATTATAGAACAGTATCAGTTCTGTTATGTTAAACTGTATTTTTGTCTTGAATTTGGGTTATTTGAGAGAATGAATGAAGGCGAATTGTACATTTTCAGAAAATCTCACCCATATGTACCTTATGAACTAGTTCAAATTTGTAGCAGCCGCCAAAGGAATTTATTTTTAGTATTTTTTTATTTTATGTAAATCAGTTTTATATTTAGCTAAATATACTCCTTAACTAATTTTTTGGCGTCCAGATGGTCAAATAGGTCTGATTCAGAAGTTTTTCTTATATCATGAACATAGATGCACTGAAGCGTTTTTGTGCATAAATTGGATATTAGCTGAGCTATAGTAAATTCCTGAAATGAAGTGAATATACCGTGCATATGCCATATGATTTATTCAATGTCTTGTCAAATATGTCTATACATATTTTCATTCATTTTCATTTCATTTTCTTTTTACACGATCTGGTAAATATTTATTGGTTTGAGAATAACAGATATTTGATTAAAGTATTTTTAGATACTAATCATGGATTTGAATATGGACGTTTTTTGTGTAAATCATTATATTTTGAGTATACATTACATAGTTGTGTTTAACACATCAATGACAAATCATTATACTGGCCGATTTCCTTGTAGTACTCTAAAATTTGAGAATTAATTTCCAGAGTTTTTCAACTCTTTATAAACTTTCCTAAGGCATATGCACGGTATGACACATGAGAAAACCAATTTGATTGACAGGTACCAATAGCAATATATAGTTATATGGATGACGATCTTAGCATCAGCACTATGTGATAGTACACAAACTAGATATTCATTTTCAATGGATTAATTCATCCTAGGCATACGCACAGTATGCATATTCATGGGATAGGTATTGTGGTTGGAAACATGTGAAGCTTATATTTGAACTTCTAGATCGACTCATTGTATTAGAGTTGGTTTAAATAATTTTGAATGGCATTAAAGAGGATGTGCCATGAGTAGCCTATGCTATCCTATACAAGTTTTATACAATATCCTTTGGAAGATACGGTACAATAGCAAATTAGTACATATTATGCTCAAATGGGTGACCTGGATGGCAATAGAATCAATTTTAATAATTTAGTTTTAGTTTAGTTTAATAATATTGGTACAATTTTGCTCAATCGCATTTTAATTACTCTGAGGCATCTTGTGTTAGACAGAGGTGTGTGTTAGACTAAAGTATATCTCAGGTGATATGAGATTACCACTTATAGATGTCTTAAAACGGCAAGGGGTTAAATTTATTTATATCTTATATGAATATATGACGTCCATTGGTCTGATATTCCCCATCTCTCCTATAATGGCATACGCACGGTATAGGCATACTCATGGCATGTTTCTAATAATCTTGGTGATCATTTCAAAAGTGTTTTGTCAACAGGAGATTTCCAAAGAAATTTCCACTGGCCGAGTACATGACATCACAACTAATTTGTTTTCATTTATTTTGCAGGAATTGTGTACCCATGTCAAAACGCTTGTTAGCTGAGTGGGATGGAGACGATCGATTCTTCAGGTGTCCAAGGTGCGCACTTGTCAATGAGGGGACAGTTCAGGCTTATGACTTTGAAGGTTCACTTGAAAGGTGTGTATCATTATTCAATACAGTGGCGTGTTTTAGTCAATCTTTGATTCGGTTGTTATTGATGGTTTAAGATGAAAATCCACAAGGGGTATTGAGATCTTATGTATCTTAAATGGCTTATCCACTTACACGACAATCAACGACCGACAAAGGTGACCGACAATCCTTTCCCTACCATCGTCGGTCATCTTCGTCGATTCCCTGTATTTACTTGCACGACTAAAATTGCTCATTTGGTCACTGATTGTCAGTCACCTAGGGGTGACCGATTGTCGGTCCCCGGTATCCACTTGTACGATAATCGTGTACCAGGCGGCGATTATTAGGAATAGCTCTGCTCAAACAGACTAAATATGTGATCTATATGTCATATTTTGATATATTTCCATATATGGTACAGATTTTCAGAAAATGTACAATTTGCAGCTGTACACTTTTAGTAAATTCTGCTAAATGAAACTGCAATTTAGTCAATACTAGGTAAATTCGAGTATATTCGGCATTTACATTGATTCTAACAATCTGTTTGGTTATGTTGAACTGTATTTTGAAATTTAATTTCGTCTGAAATTTGGGTTATTTGAGAAGATTGGCGAAGGTGAATTGTACATTTTCTGAAAATCTGACTCATATGTTCTTTGTGTATAACGATATAACTAATTATCGTGGCGAAGGTATATATCAATGTTAAATAATATGGAGATCGACCAAAGAACAATAGCAACAATAATATAAGTACAGTCTCCTACATATCAATAATAAATAATATGGAGATTAATCAGGAATAATAGCAACAATACAAGAAAATACAGTGTATATATCGAGCCACTAGTTGGCTGTGACGGCCGCTCTTATGTCTGCAAATGCTAAAAACGATGAGTTTCTGAAAAGGTAATATGGGGGGGTGTCTGGTAAGTCTGATTTGGGCTCTAGATTCCTTGATATTTGAGAAAGATTTCATAATATGGATATTGTTAAAATATCTCATGGTAGAAATAAGCCTATACCGGTATATAAAGAGTGTGTGAATGACGATCTCCATATAATCTAATATTGCATGGTGATAGAAATATTATATTAACAAGAAAATACTTGGAAAAAATCCTAGAGTTTCTGTTGATCCTAGAGTTTCCACAGCTCATAATGTTTAAATGAACCTTTATAAATGACAGTAATAAAGTATTCATATTTCCACATATTTTCATATTTCTCGACATGATACTATATGCACGGAATTACATATTGTACCATTGGTAAAATAAACATATTATTAATCACCGTTTTATCTCATGACCCATATAAGTATTAAAATATAGAATAGAAATGATATTGGTCTATGCTATTTCTCAGACAACATAAAGAATGTCTGAATGACGATCTCCATATTATTTAATATTGATATTTACCTTCGCCACAATAATTAGTTATATCATTATACACAAAGAACATAATGGAAATACATTAAAACCTATATTCGGTATATTTAATTAAAGAAATATTAAGTTCAATGGGTATGCTACAATGTGGTAGCATACTGTACGTTTGGGAGACTTTAGAAGTCGAAATAATCACAAAAAATACCAATAAATAATTAAAAATCAATAGAAATGATAAAAATTGAATGTACAAATCAACGCCAAACTATTCACCAAAATCAGGGACCCGCAAACCATGTACAAATAAAAATATTCACTAAAAATAGCAACAATTCTATATAAATCAATTTAAACGATAAAAATAAATGTCCAAATATACTCTAAACTTGACAGTAATGAACATGAATGGACAGGAGGTTCATCCACATCACGAGCACCACTAATGCGGCCATTTAAACAGAATAAATAAATAATTTTAGGGTCCCAACAAAAATTTAGGCTCCCGATAATCGTGACCCCTCCCGACGATTACTAAAATTTTAGTAATCGTCGGGAGGGGTCACCGATTGTCGGGAGCAGGTCACCGATTGTCGGTGACCCGGTATCCACTTGCACGATTGTCGGTGACATGGGGTGACCGATTGTCGGTCACCCAAAAGTGACCAACAATCGTGTAAGTGGATAAGGGCCTTTAGTATGGTGATCCATTATATAAAATGACAGGACATACATATCATGACACTTGTACATATTGATTAAAGAAATCACAGGCATGATTATACAATGCGTTTCGTATGATCCTGCTGAGGCTTCAATAATGTCATTATAGGCTTCAATAATGTCATCATCATAGCATTTATTTTTCTGTTCATGAAACTTTTAGAACCTCTTATATATTAAGATTTAAGATTAATATATTAAGATTATAGATTATAATAACATTAGCCTAGTCGAGAATTAATGTCTGACCCATACTAGCCTTCCATTTGTATGATCTTTATCGACATTCTTGTTTTGTATTTTTAGACTCTTACAGGTAGCTGAGAGTGGAAATCGGCCGCTCATGTCATCCACTGCTGCCAGTGAACGCCTGACTTCATTGAAGACCCTGTCAGTCGCTTGTCTTCCTCCGCTGCAAAGACCGAAAGTGAGAGTGACATGGATGACTTCAAGACCCTGTCAGTCGCTTGTCTACGGCTATGAACTGTCCAGGATATCCGGTTCTGAGTCTTAGGCCACACCCCCGGACTGGCCAGGTAGAACCGTTTGCAACAGGTTGTCCGCCCGGTATGAACTGTCCGGGCGGGATGAATTTAATTTACCGGCGGGATGAATCTAATTTAATTGGGTGTCCCACCATATAGTTTCGCAAAATAGCTGAATGTCGGATGTGTGTAGATATCCCTCATGTAAAGATTGCTCCCGCTCCTATTTTACACCGTGCGTAACAAAGACTGATCTATCTAAAGTTGTTAGTTCAACATATTGTCGTCAGGTGGCGACTCTCTCAAGCCTGCCAGCCAGCTGGCCTGTTTGTCCCCCTGTACGTTTGGGGCGGGGGGAGAGAAACAGGGAGAGATGAATTCGTCAGGTCGGCCGGAAGCGATTTTTACAGGTGGCGCTGTGATCGGCCGCACTGGCCGCCATATTGTATGGTGACCACGAACGCTGGAGCAAGACCGAGTCCAGGCACGAAGAAAATCGTGCAAGATGTCTGGGCATTCCGCGATCCTCGCGATTGATTTTATTCAGACGATACGGATGAGGGTTTCCCACAGAAACAGGGAAAAGAGTCTACTCCACCTCTGCAGTCTCAGGTGGATGCTTGGCGCAAAGCCTATGAGCGGGCGCACAAGTTCAGCTTGGGCCAGAGGAATCAAGTGGTGATGCTGGAAGACCAAAATGCAGAGCTCCAGAGAACTCTACAAGATATAGCTGAGAGGAGTGACCGTTCAACAGCCAGATTAATGGCTGAAAACGAAAAACTCCGGGCCGAAGCTTCTAGGGTCGATGATCTGTCCAGATTAATAAATCAGGCAGATCAGACAGCAGAATCTCCAAAAGCACAGCCAACGCTGGAGCAAGTGGCTGCTATTTTCAGATTGGGGGCGGGCACTGGACCCGAATCCCCGATAGTTAACCCAACACCCGAAAAAACTGGCAATGTGGGGAACGAAGGACAAGGGGAGTCTTATGTACTTAGGACTCCTGCTTCCTTCGTTAGGGGATCGGAAAAGAAGGTCCAGATTATGACCCCGGAAATCCCCCAAACTTCCTCACCAAACCAGGGAGTAGTCACTCCACCCACTGGTACAGCGGGTAGACTAGAAGGGGCCCACACGAGAAGCGTAGTGAGGGTCGACGGCAAGGCGCTTCATAATACCGCAATCCAAGAGAAGTATGAGAGTAGTGTAGAGATTGGGAGTAAAGCCCAGGCACCGCTTAGTACGCTCGGACGAATCCCAGGTGTGGACAACTCCGAGTCGAAAGGTGGAGAATCTAGATCGTTGCCGGACGGTAAAACTCTTTCAAAGGTCTGTACTCCTTTGAGAAGTCCGGAGGATGACCCTAACATACGATGGGGGGAATCCGGATTCCAAGCTGAAGAAGGGCAGATTTTAATGGTCAAGAAGAACCGTAATAAACCTGCCAAGATTCAGAAGGTTTCTGTGCTACGAAAGGAAACTCTGGAGATCCCGTCTAAGTTATTAGTTCGGGAGAGATGGTATGCCCCAGTACTAGTAGGTGGGATGAATGGATTCTTTTTGGTTGATCCTGGTGCTACTACCAGTTTGATCACTAAGAAGTTCTATGATTCCCTTCCACATCCACCACCAATGGTTTCGGTCCGAACGGTGTGTGCGATGGGAGATGGAACACCTATTAATACTTATGGTAGCGTGCCATGGACTGGCCTATTCCCAAGAACGCCAGAGAGGTGAGGCAATTCCTTGGTTTTGCTTCTTATTACCGAGAATTCCAAAAGGATTTCGGAATAATAGCAGCCCCTCTGCAAGATGTAGTGACCGCGGCAGGGAAAGAGAAGCGCTATAGCAAGCCTATAGTGTGGACGCCACGGTGTGACAACGCCTTTAGCAAACTGAAAGAGGCCCTAGTAACTTCTCCAGTGTTGGGTTTTCCCCGAAAGGTGGGAGACTGATGCTAGCGGTTTCGGGATGGCTGGAATCCTGTCTCAGATCCAGGATGGGAGAGAAGTGGTATTGAGCTATGCTAGCAATAGTTTTTCTAAATCACAGAAGAATTATTGTGCTACTAAACGCGAGCTCTTAGCCGTTCTGACCTATCTGAAAAAGTTTCGACATTACCTATTGGGAAATCGGAACTTTGTGGTTCGGACAGATCATGCATCCTTACGTTGGTTGCTGAACTTTAAGGATCCAACTGATATGCTCGCGCGGTGGTTATTGACGCTGCAAGAGTATGGTCTGGATCAGAATATGATTGTCCATCGTGCTGGAAAGAAGCATGAAAATGCTGACGCGTTGTCACGACTTCCCACTCGGAAATGTGGAAGACTAGATTGCTCGGATTGTGGTATTCATGATGCTGTGGCAGCCCCCACTACTGTGGCTATAGGTACACAAGAGCACGTGTTGTGGGAGGCTCAGCAGGAAGATCCACTCATCAAAAGATTACTGGCTATTGTCGCGGGTACAGAGGATATCCCTAGCAGAGAAGATCCAGAAATTCTACCCGCTAGTACTTTTGCTTGCTCTACTTATTTTATTCTCTGTTTTTGTTCTTATAGTTGTCATTTTTCTCACCTTGAATGACACTGCATGCCCACCAACCACCCATCCTTCACTCCTCCCATGTGTTAGTGTTTGATACCTGACTGCCTACCTGCCTAGTGTGTGTGTAGCCTTGAGGCAATGCTACACACACACTAGTGGCAGGCAGTGGTAGGCAGTGGCAGGCAGCGGGAGGGGCAGTGGCTGGTGAGTGAGTGTAGTGTGTGAGTGAAGGTGCAGTGTGTGTGAGAGCTCCGACAGGGGTGGGAGACTAAACCAATCTTTATATTTAAAATTGCAACTTTCCTGTACCAGATTATACATAAGTCGTCCCCTAAAAAGGCATGAAGAGGAACAAAACTTGCCATTCAGATGATGTAATGGTACCCATTTAGATGGGAAAACATAAAAAACAGGTCGATGGGTGTGAGTTCTGTCTAACTGAGAATACCAGGGGTAATGGAGCAACGAAAGGAGGTTTAAAGGTGGTCTAAATCCGCCCTATAGGGGGCGGGGTCGGTTGCGCTTGGTCTAGCTGGAGAATCCAATGAATTCCGTACATTTGTCCAGCATCTGGGTAATATGGAAATGAGAGAGGGTGTGCTATGTCTGGGTTGGACAAGACTAGCCACATGAAGGAAGTATTGGAGGAAACTCATTCCTGCCTCTTTGAGAAAGGAAATATTCCAAGGGATGCATGGTCCGAAGATCTCGCGTCATTTCGGTACATTTAAAAATTCTTGGTCAGCGAAAATGAAATATTACTGGCCAGGGATGAGGTACGATTTGAAACGATGGATCCGGGCCTGTCCGGAATGTAGTATGAGGAAATCCAGACAAGGAGGAGGGACTTCTCTCCTTAAAAAAGAAAAACATGGGGATAGGTGGAATCGGATAGGATTGGACATCTTGGGGACCTCTTCGGACAACTCCCAGGGGAAACAATTATATCATGGTGGTAACGGATCATTTTTCAAAATGGGCCGAAGCCTATCCCATGGCAGATCACACTGCAGAAAGTTGTGCGGATGTACTCTTCAGAGAATGGATCCTACGATTCGGGGGTCGAGAAATTGTATTAGTGCCTCAACCTGCTATACAGGAGAAGAAAAAGACGAGGGCTAGAAGGAAACCGGGTAGACCTAGGAAAACAGTAGTACTGGATAAACCCGAGGCACCCATAGCTCCGAAGAAAAGAGCACCTGATGAATGGCGAGGTGAAGCAACACAACCTCAGTCGGGAGAAGGCCCAGGCCAGAATGGTGAGGGACACGGTGACCGCCGGAAAGAAGGAGAATCCTCTCTTCTATAAAATGGTTTACCTGTCCTTCAATCACCTGAAGGTTCTAAGAAGGGCACAGGCTGCAGTCCAGACCCGGCTAAAGGCTGCAGAGAAGGCCGAAGCAAGGAAAGCCTCCTCTTCCTCCAGTTCTGGGCCTAGCAAACCCGCAACTGGACATCAGGACTCAGTGTCAGTGAGCTCTGCATCCAGCAGCGTTGGCCCAGAGTCCGGAAGTAGGTCTGCTTCGGACAAAAAGACCTCCAAGAAGACGCACAAACGGCAGTCTTCGAGCCATCCGGAGGCACCAACCACTAAGAAGGGCCACAAAACCCAACAATGGGTAGAGCAGGCCAAGGAAGACCTGCCTTCTCGACACGACACTCAGGAGCTGGTCCGGGCAGTGGATGTGAACGTTGAAGCTGCCCTGACAGATCTAGAGAAGGCAGCCATAGCTCTAAGCGAGGGGGTACGTCGGTCAATCGCTTCGTTGACCACGCCCCTTCAACGTTTGGAGACTGTGGAAAGCAGGATAGATGAGGTCGCCAATCTCCGAGAGGAGAACAACCAACAGGCGGTCATCATCAAGACCCAGCGCGCGTCCCTAGCCCAGAAGGACAATCAAATCCGAGATTTGATGGAGGCTAACACGCGGCTGAGGTCAAGGTTGGAGTCCGCGGAGTCCAGTTCTCCGCCGGAGCAGGACCCAACAGAGAGTGTGGGAGGTATGGATCCATCTGCCCCCACTCTACATGTGGATGGTGGTCAAGGAGGAGTGGGAGAATCAGATATCAGTATCCACCAGAGATGAATCGGCATGACCCACGGATATTGACCACTTGAACTTTTTAAAGTAACAAATTTTTCTCTCTATTTTTTATACTACAGAATGTAGTAGTGAGATTTGCTTTTCTCACAGAGAGCCGGAGGAATTTTTACTTTTATTTCACCATTTACACCAATCATTTTTATTTTTCCACTTGTATTAGTAGTGAGGACACTGAATGCTCCTGCTTGTACTTGTCTATGATTTTTTATTATGTGTTGAGTGACTTTTGTGTTTACTCGTGGTGATTTGTATTATTTTTCCTCTTTTCGTATGCTTTATTGTTCTATTACCCGATTTTTAAACATGGTTTTAAACTTCAATATGGTGAAAGAATTATGGTTGCCATGGTTCTATAGTCAACACTATTATAATGATTAAATATTCTTCATTACTATTCTAGTTTATTCTTATCTCTCCAGCACCATGTCTTCAACTATTTGTGGAACTGCTGGCATTGTGGAAAGAATGAGACTCAGTAGGCCATCTGGGCCAACTTGCCATCCATGGTTGAGTGGGGAGGGTGGTTGATCTTTGCTGCAGCAGTGCTTCCACACATAGGCCTGATAATTTGCACGACTGAGGTGCAAATTAATAGAGTCCTCATCTGGAGGAAACCTTGACATGGTTTTCTTTATCATTGTATTCCATTTGGTGGCTCTGGACTCAGCAAGGCTTTTACTTTTCTTGTCATCATAGATGACTTTTACTGTAAATTCCTGCATTTCCTCCTGGAAACCAGGTGAGACCTCCAATGATTGGCCTAATTGACATGCTCCTGAGCTGATGGCTCTCTCCATGATGGTTTTTTTGGAAAGGCCATAAAAGCTGCTAAAGGTTTTTATTCACTGAATAATAATATGATTTTACACATAGCTTCATTTTCCATTGATTTTGATTCAGTCAGTGAAGATGTGCCACCTTTTTCTTTCTGTGACTTGGCAAAGTTAGATCGTTTGTTGAGTTTGATGCAATCAAGACTAATCTGTCTTCAAAAAATTCTTGCACAAGTTTTCTGTTAATGTAGGGCTTGCAAGACTGCCAGAAAGTGACCTAAGGTGTCCTTCTTCAGCCGAAGAGTTTGCACTCTAAATCTCGAGAGAGTGGCAAATATCTTTGACTGCTCTTTCATCAGTGACCTCCCGGGGCTTTTGTTTTTTTTCATGTGGTTTTGATACCATCTCGTCTTGAGGAGAGGAGCCCAATGCTTCCTTGATGGACAAAACCTTATGAACAATTTTGGTGTGGATGTTAAGCAATGGTTCACTTTTTGTGATGCCAATCCAACCACCCTTGATTTTGGAGCATTTGGTCATCTCTATCCATTGATCATGTGGGAGTGCTGTGTCCCTGTAGACCTGATCCTTCAAATCGTTTAAATATGGTCTTCATGAAGCACATTTCTGTGTGGAATCCTCCAAGCACTGGGAGAATTTTGACAAATTCAGTTGGGTTTTCATTCTTCACTTCTAGCATCAGGGCATAAACTGGCTGATCTCCAACCAGTTGGATGAAGGGCATTTCCTTGTGAGCGGCAATCTTGGCCATATTATTCATCATCTGGTGGATAACAGATTTGTTTGGTGGCTTTGGTAATGTATGAGCATAGAGAGGTTTACTTTTGACTATGGTGCCATGCACTGAAGCCTGAAAGCCAGAGAAAGCACCAATGCATTGTTCAGTAAAAGGCAGGGATTCACCAGTTGGACATATGCGAGCAAGAATATGAACAAGTGCTCTTTTCCTTTGTTCGCTGGTATCTATATTTGGAATGATATACTCAAATTTTCATTTGGAGAAGGGTTTCCCCTATTCTTGGACTTGTAAGGCGTGATCTTTTTTGCGTTCTGATGCATCGTACGTTTCTGTTCCCTCTATGGTATTTCTAACCGGTTCTGTTGTTGAGGAGAAGGCATAGCCATATCTTCCAGTATGACATACATTACATTCGTCCTGTGAGATGTACCTCCACCTGGAATTTTAGTCATAATATACTGGGTGACTGGATTATCACTTAACCTTCCATTTGGTGACCTTGACCTTTGTCATGGTTTTTCTCAAGGTCAAATAGATCTAGTCCAGGGAAAAGCTAGCATTATTAAACAATATATCATGAGCATCAGGCATTCTCCTCTTAAATCATCTTCAGAAATATGGTATTCCAAGGCTCATTAATCACCATGACCTTGAATCAGTGACCTTGATGTAGGTCAAAGTCAAACCGTTTAGATGATTAATATAAAATCATATTAAATGAATTGGCACCCTATCTCTTCTTTTTCAGCACTCTTGAAAACCCCTATTTAAAAAAAATGACCTTGATGCAAACAGAAAATACACATTCACAGTAGGGTTTCATGGTTGTACCTAAGGTAGGCTACTTTCACCTGGAAGCCTATAAAAGGGTCATTACGTAGCAGACATGTAATTGGGACCATGTTTGTGGAGGCATACCTCAATAACCATGACAACCAATGGCGATTTCAATACATCAAATTAAAGCTAAGGAGCAGGGCTATCCAGAGAATATATTTTATTATTTATTGGAATTTGATTTAAATAGAAAATCAAAGATTATATCTGACCCAAAATGACTAATTTGAGAGGTTAGGCGCCACCATCCACTAAGCCAATAACCACCTACTATACCCTATATGTCCACCCTTTCTTTGCCTTCACTCCACAAATAATAGTGCGCTAGTTTGACGACAGGTGGCCAACACATTCACCATTCACATTCACTTCTATTATATATGCGCAATATATCCTAACATTAATGTGAAAATGGTGAACTTCATCGACGGCGATAGACAAAATATTTCCCCACTTTTCAAACTTATATCTTTCATCACTTATATATCTCTCATGCATCTCTTTTTTCTTCGATGACGACAATTCACAATGACAATTTATCAGCCCTCATAAATTCTCACTTATCCATACACACTATACTCAACCCTATAGGCCGGCCATCTAATATTGTTATGGCGGTGCATTGTCGCCATTATCTTATAGGCGATATGGAACTGTTTATATTCACTAAATTGTCCCAACCTTCCCACGCTCACCATCAAACCATTTAATATTATTTTTTACATTTACACTTAAATAGTGATCAAATAATCAATTTTGGATCGCCATCGAAACAATCATCAGTCTTTTTTTATAGCGTAGATCAGAGTATAGCAGGGGGGGAGGCGAAATGAACGGGGATCAACATATGGAGTCGAATTAAGGTGATATTGGAGAAATGAAGATGTACGTGATTGGGCATCGAGACACCTATATAGACAAACCTGCAGAGAGAGACATTTAGACAGAGCTCACAACAGTGATTTAATCGAATACCTAGGCAATTAATCTGCCAACCTCTTCCATCTACCAAATGCGTCGCTACACATTATAATTTGTTTTTCAATATCTTTATATGTCTTATTCTTTTACTAAAATGATAGCCCATGCAATCACTAAAATAAATTCAATTTATACAATGGGATACATATCTATCTTTGGGGGGTCGTTTGACGCTGAGTCAAAACTTGTTGATACTTATTAGGTTGATACTTTGGCGATCACCGCCAGCACCACGCCCCCTTAATCTGTAAGTGAGATGTCTCTCTCTGATATTTTGTCGCGTACTGATTCATTGAAATTATAATGAAACTGACAGCTATAGCTATAGCCCTCTACCTAGCTATTGTTTAACTTTTCCAAGTCGGCATGAATTTTGGATCACTCCTGCGAACGACAGCAACCTAACAACACCTCATCACTGGACCTCAACTTATAACTTGAGCAAGTAAGCACATATAACTATTCATTGCCATCTTTTATTTAAATTGTGACTAGTTATATTTTTTATACGTACCAAACTATTAAATCAGACTTTTGACCATATGAAATTAATTATTTCCTTATTTGACATGAGCATATCGATTATATTTTTATTTTATAATTTTCAGAATGCACCTCCACTATGGACGACTAGATGTTTATGCCCAAATTGACGAGGGGGTGGCGAGCGGATCCGTAGAGTATCATGCCCTTTCAGAAGTTGAGGAGGAACATGCCAATGTTGCCTGGAAGATGGAAGCAACACAGGGGAACAACGTATTGACCCGATATGGGGGATATACGGTCATGATTGAATTTGACGGCGAGGGGAAATTTTGTTGTGAGATTACACATGCGGCCAAAAACGTCTGCATACGTCTTCAATTGCCAGCATAGAAAGACATTAATTAGGACTATATATATCTACTCTCCATTTAACTGTGCATTGGACATCACCATATGACATCCATTGGACTTAAATTTAACATATATACTCTGCATTGGACATCACCATATGACATCCATTGGACTTAAATTTAACATATACACTGTGCATTGGACATCACCATATGACATCCTTAAATGACTATTTCACCAGCTACGAAGAACAATATATAGTACCTACCTATACCTGCCTTTTATACATCTACATTCTATACCTGTATTTCAATACTTTTGAATCCCCGCCGTGACTTCTTACCATCTCTCTACAGCTCTATGATAGCTGCCTTATCATTCTTGAGAAGCCTACATAACTTTCCTTAATTGCTGTCGTTCGCAGGAGTGATTAATATTAGGGCATATATATAGTACTTACATCTTCTTGTACTTTTACTATTACATTATTAGCTACATGTATTTCATTTTTTTTGTCTTTGGTTGATTCCACTTGATCAACTTTTGTACCCATATGAAATATGTACACTTTTGTACCCATATATGGAATATGCTAATCATTCTTAAAATAATATCATACCCATATATGCACTTGTATCTGAACCACTTTATATCCGGCCCGACTTCTTACCATGTCTGCATATATGTAGTATATATCTGTTGCTATATGAAATATATGGGGATATGACTTTTTCAACTAATATCATATACCCATGCACATACCCCCGCCGCGACTTCTTACCATCTCTCTACAGCTCTATGATAGCTGCCTTATCATTCTTGAGAAGCCTACATAACTTTCCTTAATTGCTGTTGTTCGCAGGAGTGATTAATATTAGGGCATATATATAGTACTTACATCTTCTTGTACTTTTACTATTACATTATTAGCTACATGTATTTCATTTTTTTTGTCTTTGGTTGATTCCACTTGATCAACTTTTGTACCCATATGAAATATGTACACTTTTGTACCCATATATGGAATATGCTAATCATTCTTAAAATAATATCATACCCATATATGCACTTGTATCTGAACCACTTTATATCCGGCCCGACTTCTTACCATGTCTGCATATATGTAGTATATATCTGTTGCTATATGAAATATATGGGGATATGACTTTTTCAACTAATATCATATATCCATGCACATACCCCCGCCGCGACTTCTTACCATCTCTCTACAGCTCTATGATAGCTGCCTTATCATTCTTGAGAAGCCTACATAACTTTCCTTAATTGCTGTTGTTCGCAGGAGTGATTAATATTAGGGCATATATATAGTACTTACATCTTCTTGTACTTTTACTATTACATTATTAGCTACATGTATTTCATTTTTTTTGTCTTTGGTTGATTCCACTTGATCAACTTTTGTACCCATATGAAATATGTACACTTTTGTACCCATATATGGAATATGCTAATCATTCTTAAAATAATATCATACCCATATATGCACTTGCATCTGAACCACTTTATATCCGGCCCGACTTCTTACCATGTGTGCATATATGTAGTATATATCTGTTGCCAAGCTAATTAGGTCTCCTCAGTGAATTTATTTTTGTACCTTTTCATGAATAAAAATAAATTAAAAATCAATTTAAATCATATTTCTCATTTCTCATTTTTCCATAGATCGAAGCGCCATATAATATTGTACCGATTCTCTTCTTCTAATTGCACGTAATTCTCCTCATATCAAACGCACAATTTATTTTTCTTAAATGTTGAAATATGGAATGCTCGACCGATATATCGTTTGATACATATACCATCGCTGTGCCATATATGCATCCATGCATATGGATCTACCTCTCGCATCCCTTCTGATGCAGTCCCTATATATATCTCCCACTCTCAGCTCGCATCCTATTGCCCCGCGCCCCCTTCCTTCATCTTATTATACCCTGATCGAACCACTCTATAGCTGCCCTATAGACCGCCACCACATACCTCACCATATACTGCCCCTCTTGCGCAAGTCTATAGCGAGTCTATATATAGCCACTTCGTGCCCTTCAATACGGTTGGACAAATTGCGTGTATATTCCTCAGAGCCGAACTCCTGCATCTACTAGCACGCACGGTCACTCAGTCCCCGTTCCTCCTTCCTCGCCGGTTCGAACCCCACTTGGACCAAAATACCTCACAGCACGCTGGACAATTGATACAGGCTGAGCTCGGCTTTTCATAAATGATAATTATATTTTATTATCCTATCTGATTCTGGAGAATGTGACCGAACACAACAAAAACAGGCACTTCTCTCTCAATGGCATTTTAAGCTACATCCATGCAAATGCAGAAAATCACTATTTCATCAATATTGACTTAAGACTTAAGCTGATTGACCTCTTGTTGAATATTAATATATATATGAATATTCACAAATCAAGAACAGCCTATATATATACCTTATTTTGGGTAGACAAATTATTCATCTCTTGGTCCAGTCCGGAAATCACGTATGGAGGCTGTGATGTGGGCTATATGTTTTGGCATTTTCGGTCACAGATGATGAACCGAAAATCATTTAAATCATTTAAATCATTTAAAACAAGCCTAAAGAGGCGCCTAAATCAGTGTCAATTGACATGTTCCCTGTACAGTCAGGTTCAGAAGGCAGTTGTGGTCACCTAAGTTTCAGGGAGTCATTAACTCTTTAGCCTTAGTCTTAGCCTTGCGGTTAAGCTTATCGCTTGATGTGGAATGGAGGAATGTAGGTGTCTGGACCTAACTGTGTATGAAAATAAAAATATTTGACAAAAAAAAAAGAGATGATTAGCGCACAATTATATAGGGACGGTCGAAGGAAGAGGAACCGTTAGTAAACATTTGGTCCACCCATCCGCCTCTATTAATAAGTTGATCGGTCATAACAGCTGCATTCCAATCAACTTATCACCTTTGAACAAATTCATTAAGCCAAATTTCTTCCCCTCGCCTCCTATTGCCCCGCGCCTGCTTAATTCCTTCATCCCAACTGACCCCTCGGGAACGCTCCACCGTCTCCAGCCAACAAGGGATTCCGAAGCACCTCCGGTTCCTCCCGCTGACCCTGTCTTAATGCCTCTCCATTTCCTTGTTCATCTCAGGGATGCCAGTCTTCCATCAATTAATCAATATCCATAATGTCCACCCTTCCAAAAAAGATCACAATCTCCATAACATTTTCAAATTTTCTTCTCCATTAAACCCCATTTTGTCAGTACAATTACGATATATCATAATACATAAATACTTTTGCATTGCTTAGTGTCAACTAGGACAAGAAATACGGAGCATGTGCAGCATGTGCCGACGTTTTGGTCACCATATGGTCCCGTCAGTTGGGCGGTATAGTGGGCATGACTCCCTCCATTAACGATTAAATTACCGGGTCTTTCCCCAGCTCAAATTCCATCCTAGCTCTTTCTCTAATGGAAGCATGAGAGCGGTGACAGGTCTGGCACACCTCTCCGTACGTCACCATGGTGTATAGCAGCGAGGTATATATATATATATATACGATTTTTATTCTGTATGTCTAGTCAGAATAAAAATCCTATATATACCTCCCTAGACATACATACATACATACATACAATCAGAAATTAATACACCATCTGCGTGCACTGGTCGGTCATGCACTTCTTCCAGGCAAACCAAAAATTATCTAACCAAACGAGATTTTCTACAAGTGTGTAGTTCAATTAAAAGTGTCCATTGTCCATATCTCCTTTTTTTCACATAGTTTTATGCTACAGTGTAAATTTCATATCAAAAGATCTCAACTTTACGATGCGATATTTATTTGTGCTCTAACTTTAATATCTGCATATTTTAACTCTTTCCCAAACACAGCTTACTTAACTAGGTCACAATTAAGCATGGAGGAATGGCCCAAACCACTTGGCCGTCATCAATGTGATCTTTACCAAGAGATATAAGGTGAAATAAACACCTAGACAAAAAATTGAATCGAGAGAAACATTACCACACCCTTTTCGTTAAAGCTCAGAATGTATGGTTATTTGATTTTAAAAAATGACTAAGTTTCAAGCCCTCCCAATTATTCATTTTTATTTGGTCAACACTAGCCTAACACTCAGCATGTACGCCAACCATAACAAATCAGCATATATACCACTTTGGATGCCTATAGTTGTGTATTATCTGGGCATGTACAAAAGATCAAATATGATATCCTATAGGAGGTATAGCCAGAGTTTTACTTGATTAAGTTAGATGTGTACCCACTTTAGAAAACGAAAATACTGATCGAAGTGTATAGAGGGGGAGGATACACTGAGACATGTGTACATGTGTGCTGGTTGAGTTGCTGGGAGGGAGCTCGAGCTATTTGTCACCGGGGCACCAAGCCACTCCCTGCCGTACACTCACACTAGGCTTCATGCTTGTGCCCTGCAGTGACATAGCCCGGGATATAGGTTGATAAATTCCAATATATCTCACACAACACTCACTGACACCCTTCAAAGCAGAACCTCATATACCACAATGTATTTCTTATCATCCTGTCTCATTCTGTGGGTGCAATTTCAACTAATAGCATTGATATGATTCAATCTACATGAACGACTATTAAAACAGTGAGCAATAAGGCATTTTAAGTGTTGTGGAGGCAGTGAGTAGCGTGTGCCCGCTCAGTTTTGCCTCCAGTTGAGTTCCCGCGCACGGATTAGCTGTTGATGACGTCAGCTGAAAAGGGTCTATAGAGCGCGCTATCAAAATCGAGATGCCGGGTATACCTCGATCAGTCAATTCGTACCAGAGCGGCACTTAAACTCATGATTGATCCCCTCTTAATTCCCCCTTATTTTATTTTGGCCACTTCCGACCGACAAACATGTGCCTATACTGACCATGCACCTATATAGATGGCTCTATACATAAATCATATATCCAGCTCCTACTCTGCGTACGTCGACTGACTGACTCATGCATGTGTCTTAATTATTACCCTTCAGATGCTATAGCTTCCATATGCCCTATATAGTCCGATACCTATCCCTACACTTTCCGCTCAGCCACTCATTGACTCTCCACACACAGTCCAAAATGTTATTCTTCCTTTTTTCCATCATGAATTGTTTGATATATATATTTTTTTTTATTTTTTATTTAACATATTTATACAGCCATAAGTGATAAGGATATACAATTTAAGGCTCACGGGGGCTATTATTTAGCATTGTCCATGATTTTCCGCCAGCGGCTGTTAGGTGCAGTCGTACTACTATAGAATGAAAGGAGTGGTGCATAAGTAAAGGTAATTATTAGTGTAGAAGGAAAGATGATAGTTGTTAATCTACATGATATATAGGATCAGTTATTCTGTCCTTCCGTAGCAGTGTGTTTTAATCGTCTGCCATATTGCTTTCAGTCCTGGGGAGTTCCTGTGGTCATGGGATGTACGTTCATTTAATTCTGTGGGTTTCCCCCTTGGGTAAGGTTGTGTGTGATTTGATTTTGTGACTGAAATGTTTGCGCTTGCGGGATGCGTTAACACGCTTGTGGGAGAGTTGTTCTTGGGACCTGCTATGCATAATTCCCATAATGAGGTGGTCTCTACGGTCTTGTAGGGGTATAGTATGTATAGCCCCAGGGATGACCTTATTCCAGACACGCTGTCAAACTTCCCAGCATGCGAAATAATGCGAATATAGCCCTGTTCTGAAGTCTTTCTAGCTTATCTCTAAATATCTCTAAATATCTCTAAATTAAATCGTTTGGATCTATGGCTCATGTAGCTGCATACACAGTTAGGTCCAGACACCCCACATTCCTCGATTCCACATCCAGCGATAAGCTTAACCACAAGGCTAAGACTATAAGGCTAAAGTGTTAATGACTCCCTGAAACTTAGGTGACCACAACTGCCTTCTGAACCTGACTGTACACTGGATATCAGTCACACCATATATATCCATTTGTGTCTGACAATGTGCACATATATGACAACATATGATGGGATTTTCTACTTGTGCTATATTTGACTGAGGGGCTTGTAATTGTCGGACTAAGGGTCTATATATATACCTCCTTTTAGACAATTCCCTAGATACATGCCCCTACATTTTGGATTCCATATATATGATATTCCCCATTGACCGGGGGAAGTGCCGGGATCACGCGGCCATGCAAGCTATATATATCCTTGTCGAAGCGATATACCACACATATATCATGTACGTGCATGGCCTCGATGCATCCATACTATAGATTCCACTCTGAGCACCGACTCTATAGCTGCTGCTAGAGTACATTTCTAAATCTTACTTTTCAATACTGTATACTTTCCAATGGAAATGTGTAATTTTTGTTGTGTTGTCTTGTTTTTTGACAATTGCCAACACCCATTAAATTAACTTGACCCATGTCCCCCTGAAAATGGCGCGGGTGCCTGCCTGCATGGTGACGTTAATTAGCCGTACAGAGCGAGTGACTGCATGCGTGCTCACTGCATATGCGTCTCTCAGTACAATAATCGTCTGGTATGTTGCATTGAGTCGGGCATTAATTGCGTTTATACTTAATTGCTCCAATACAAAAGCTAATGCATATACATTCCACCAATACTTGCTCCAATACATGACCTATAATGCATATACATTCCACCAAATCGCATATAATTGAAAAGTTAGGAAATTATATCAACTTACTGCATGATCTAATAAAAAAATCATCATTTATTTTAATCTCCGTCTGCATATTGACCTTTTTCGACCCTCCATGAGTTATACAATCCTATTTCCATACATCCTTTTATGTAGGTGTTTTCAGGAAAAGTGTATATAGTAGATACGGATATTGTTTATTAGTTAGTGCATGTTTGTATACAATATCATATATATAGTCTAACTACTTTCATTCCCTCTTATTATCGTCTGGGTATCGATGGACTGCATCGCCGCCTTCCGCGGGATGACATATATATCTCTAAATTAAATCGTTTGGATCTATCGCTGATGCAGCTGCATATACACTCGATATCAGTCACACACTATATATCCATTTGTGTCTGACAATGTGCACATCGAATTTGTCAATATTTCTCTCTTTAACGTTAATATCTGACATTAGAGTTACATTAAGCAGCTATAGATATAGTGACTTTGATTGTTGGCAGGTCTCATATATTGATGAAATGGCTGCGTCAGGAGATATGGCAGCGGGCCGCGTACGTGTCCTTGCATGCCCGCTATATATATCCATTTAACGGTCAAATTAAATTGTGAACTCGCTGTGGCAGCCTAGCTGTTGGCTTTCTGTATGTGGCCAATGTACACAATATAATTTCGATTATCCACTAATATACAATTAATCAATCATATATAGGCATGCACTGTATCTATCCATTAAATGTAGGCCCCACATATGAAATGTCCATTAGTACATTGGCTGCGCATGCAATGTTAGTAAACAAAGACACATATGGCCCATGCATGCAGTACATGTCATATATAGATCGTATAATGACCCAACCATTGCATCCCTGCATGCATCATCATATGACGTTCCTCAGTATAATCAGTATATGTCTTCAGTATAAATAATATTTTTAGTCACCCCACTCGCTATGCATCACCAAATATTGTACCCATTCATTTTTCAAATATATAACTTTTCTAACCAACCTCTCCCTCGATCTACCTCCCTCATATCTCATAATAACACTGATGAACAACTTCATTTTAATCTTGCTCTTTTGACATCAACACATATAACAAGAGCCAAAAACTCCAAAACACAAAATAGGTCAGCAAAAAACAATTATGGCAAGAATCAAAACAAACTTTAATGATATGATAGTAATGATATATGTCATACATATCTCTCTAATCAGCACACATAGCCCATACTCGCCACAATGACGACTGCATGGATCACTATCAGTCTTTGGTTAAACCAATCCCGCCCACCATGTCAATGTAACCGTCTCCATGTATATATGTGTCTGCAGTTAGGTCCAGACACCTACATTCCTCGATTCCACATCCAGCGATAAGCTTAACCGCAATTTAAGGCTAAGACTAAGGCTAATAAAGAGTTAATGACTCCCTGAAACTTAGGTGACCACAATTAACTGCCTTCTGAACCTGACTGTCTGAGGAGTGTGCTCACGCCACACATCCTAAGTCACAAAGTTGCATCGCATCTCGATCTCTAATTATTCATATATACGACTTTCCTATGAAGTAGACAATTAATTATAAAAAGTCGATGTACGTATCTATATTTTCAAATTATAAGATGCGTTAATCTATGTTTGATTGATGCTAATACAATTTGTATTCAATTGAAGTGCCCCGGCTATAGCTAATTGGTCTTTGCGTTCATCTGTTGTTTGGCTTTACATACCGAAATGTAACGACTGAACTAATCAACTTATGTTTGGCCCATGCATACACTAACAGCTATAGATATCTGTTACCATAAAAGTCCAACATTTCAGTTAAGTTGTTTGTCAAACATATATTTGTATATGTTGCGTCCAACGGCCAAACTAGAGTTCTGCTAGCTAGCGCGATAAGCATATCTCTATAGTTCCTGTTCGGCATTAATTAGTGAGGCAATTACCGCCATGCCACGCATGCAGCATCGGTAAAGGGAGCGGTTATGTATCGAGCTAACTGGCGATCGATGACACACTGCACCGCCTGTTGTATCCATTAATTAATGAATGGAGCTACCGACACAGAATTTCCTGCCGACACAGAATTTTATGCAGCCTATGTATGCACCTATAGTCTTCAGTCAAGCTACTTATAACTAGCCGGCCGGTTGACCAAGGAAGGAATTATAGCCATTGACATTTTATAGGGATAGAACAATGTCACGGCGGTCCAAGATGAAGTAATGGCAAATCTTAGGGAATTTCCAGCGGGTGATGCGTAATATGGGCCATGCACTCTGCCATCACAATTGCAATTATTCTTCAGACAAATAAAATCTCTACACTTTAAACTGACTTGCTCAAATTTAACTAAGACTATTAAACATTAAACAATTCTTTAATTGCAATTCAATGTAGAGAAAACAATTTGCACTTGTACGAGCTGACTTTGACTATATATAAACATTTGTATTAAACTTGATCAGTACAATTAAATGAAATGGACAGGAGCCGATCTGCCAACAGATCTTCCACCTCGATCCGCCCATCAAATATACATATACTCGAGGGATGCCAGTCAAAGTTGACCAAATTTATGCAACACCTTTAATTCAGTTAGGTCCAGACACCTACATTCCTCGATTCCACATCCAGCGATAATTAAGCTTAACCGCAAGGCTAAGACTAAGGCTAAAGTGTTAATGACTCCCTGAAACTTAGGTGACCACAACTGCCTTCTGAACCTGACTGGTATAAAATACGGGATTCTATAGTTCCCATAAGACGCACTTTAAAGCAGTGAAATTCTAATACTATTTGGTAATGCCCTGTCAACCTTTTGCTCCACTAATTGTCGGTCGTTGCAATGATCCGTGGCTAAATGCAGCTATATAGCTGGCTTGTGTATATCGGTCCCATATATAGCTATAGGCATATATAGCTGGCTGATGGGTCTTTACACAACTATTTCCCAAAAAAACATGTGATTTCGAAAATAAAGGAATTCTTAAGGGACGAGTGGGGTGTTGTGTATTATTAAAACAGCTGCATGTTTTCATCGTTGATCGCAACAATTAAGCAACTTGAGCAACTCATGGGTCCAAAGGTTGACAGGACATTAACATAAATACAAATAACATTTCCAACACACTTCAAACAAATTGTCCCTATCTTATGGGAACTATAGAATCAGGTACGTAATCTTCTACCCATTGGCAATTACTTTTAGCAATTATAGGGCCGGCCCGAACTCTCCTTAAGAAAAGTGAAAAGTGAGAAAGAAGAGTGAGAAAGATTTCCCTCAGTTTGAAGGGAATCTGAAATTTGAGGCTAGAAATCTGAATACAAAGTCTGCAGCTATTCTAATGTCTAAATTCTTTTTTCTGGCCATAGTCTGATTATATAGGCGTTGTAGTCTGAGTGAGAAAGATTTCCCTCAGTTTGAAGGGAATCTGAAATTTGAGGCTAGAAATCTGAATACAAAGTCTGGAGCTATTCTAATGTCTAAATTCTTTTTTCTGGCCATAGTTTGATTATATAGGCGTTGTAGTCTGAGTGAGAAAGATTTCCCTCAGTTTGAAGGGAATCTGAAATTTGAGGCTAGAAATCTGAATACAAAGTCTGGAGCTATTCTAATGTCTAAATTCTTTTTTCTGGCCATAGTTTGATTATATAGGCGTTGTAGTCTGAGTGAGAAAGATTTCCCTCAGTTTGAAGGGAATCTGAAATTTGAGGCTAGAAATCTGAATACAAAGTCTGGAGCTATTCTAATGTCTAAATTCTTTTTTCTGGCCATAGTTTGATTATATAGGCGTTGTAGTCTGAGTGAGAAAGATTTCCCTCAGTTTGAAGGGAATCTGAAATTTGAGGCTAGAAATCTGAATACAAAGTCTGGAGCTATTCTAATGTCTAAATTCTTTTTTCTGGCCATAGTTTGATTATATAGGCGTTGTAGTCTGAGTGAGAAAGATTTCCCTCAGTTTGAAGGGAATCTGAAATTTGAGGCTAGAAATCTGAATACAAAGTCTGCAGCTATTCTAATGTCTAAATTCTTTTTTCTGGCCATAGTTTGATTATATATAGGCCTTGTAGTCTGAGTGAGAAAGATTTCCCTCAGTTTGAAGGGAATCTGAAATTTGAGGCTAGAAATTTGAATACAAAGTCTGGAGCTATTCTAATGTCTAAATTCTTTTTTCTGGCCATAGTTTGATTATATAGGCGTTGTAGTCTGAGTGAGAAAGATTTCCCTCAGTTTGAAGGGAATCTGAAATTTGAGCCTAGAAATCTGAATACAAAGCATTCATAAATTTTGTTTAATATATCTATTATATAATCATATGTCTAGCTGTCTTTAGTATTTCAAAATGCTCGATCATAGGTATATACCCATTCACTTCTTAAACGATTGCATGGTCAGTTCCATAGGGGTGACAGTTGATTGACATGAATGGGCCAGTTGAGGGGCGGTACTAAGGTATAGTGGGGTGTAGTCCAGTCGGGGTGGAACAACTAATGACCTTTGTCTATCAATGAACACTGGAGGATGTTCCTTCTCGTGATTGGCTATATCGTATATATGCGTTGTTCGGAGTGTTGGGAAAAAGGCGTCGAAATGACGTATAAAAACCGTAGGACCTGACGGTTGATGGTCAGTTTAAGTTGGCGCCCGAAACAAATCTTTGCACGTACACCGCACACGATCGAGAAGCTATATCACCAAGAAAGACGCATCTTTACTTGCCAACTTGTCTGCGTGATTTTTGTGAGTATACTACTAAATCATCATCTGAATTATATATATAGTCTTTTACTTTACTTGTCATTTACTCGCATTTGGCATTTACATTATATATAGTGACTAACTCTATCTTCTTGCATCCATCAACACAACAGGTTCGTGCATGGATCGTGTCAGCTAGAAAGAGTCCAAGTATACATATCTTTCTACTGCCCCATCCTGTCCTCCTTCATCTAATAATCAGCGCAGACATCATAAAGGGACAATTCACGGCGCAGCCATATTCCTCAACAGTGAGTACTGCATTTTTTAACAATGTGTGACATCACATGTAATTGTATTGTGGCAATTCTGCCTTGCCGTACGACTCTACACAGGGTAGAGAATTAAGACCCCCTCTTGAATCCCGTTTCACATTTTTTATAAGCCCCATGCAATTCCCGAATCCTGTACGTTTTCAATTTGCAATCACGTTTTCCTATTTGCAATCCCTACCTGGAAAAATTAAATCTGGATCTGAACCCCTTTTCCTATTGACCCTTTTAAATCCTGCATCCCGACCTAAAATAGGCCCCAATCGCACTACCGAAAAGCTATTCCGTACCTACCCTGTGTGTTGGCCATTTACAACAGGTGCACGTGGTATACGGGCGCGCTCCTAGACATACCATATCCCAAATGATTTCTTTAGTTTATCTCAAAATCAGACATAGATACATATTGCTAGCTTAAATGAATATTTCTAATCATCAATCAATTAGACATCTTTGGCAGCGATAATTGTGTCTGAGCGGACATATAGCCCAGTACGTGCCTGCGGTAGCACATGTGCTAATTGCAGCGTCATTTTGCCTCATTTAGTACATGTGTACCGCTTCTATTATGCTGTACGATTTCATTAGTGGGATATGTACAAAGTTGGTCTAACGATATATAGTTAATTATATCTACTTAAGGCACATGCAGCGTATAAGATGTGACGCTCTCTATGCTGTGTCTCTCTCCATGGTGTACTTTGCCAATGTGCGGATGCGGTCCATGGGTTATTATACTGCATATCGTCTTCATTGAGAAAGAATGAATGCGTTTCCCTATCAACTATTGGTTACACAAATAGTCATGTCTATCTACCTTACATAAAGTAGCATAATTTCTAATTTCATGGTCCTAATCACATCAATTCATCCCAGCAAATGGGTCATATTGATACCAGGTTGAGACAAAATACCTTATGCAGGCCGATAAAGATAGTGGCAGAGGAGTGGCAGAGGTACACTCACCCAATATAAACGATAGCAGATGATTATGGAATGGGAAATTAATGTACATCTTTATTGACAGTTCAATTCAATTAACTCCATTATTTGTGAAATCAAGATTAGTCAAGCATGGTGTGCTTTGGCAACATTAAGTGGCGACTATAGTTCTAAAACGACTTGAAAGAGGTACGATCTAAAATTAGTTATAGAGACATAATTGTCCCATAAGTGTCCATTTTTCAACCAATTTGGCAAGCCACAAATCAATCTATACATCAACCCTATTCCCCTACCATAACCATATGTGATCAGTACACAATTAACTACGCCGGCAATAATTTACACGTGGCTATATATATATGTGCCAGTCGGATAGCTAGTGTTGGCGCTATAGTCCGGAGTTAACGACAGTATATATACCCGGCCAGCCTCTCCTCACTGGCTTAATTCACAGAACTCCCCTCGAGTTCTGTGCTTAATTGACATATGTATCACATTCAATTTTCCTAGTAGAAGCTGCCTTGTGTTTGTGTTTATTACTTATCTGCTTCGTAAATTCTCTGTGTGCGAATTGATATGAGTTTCCTATTTGGTAGACCAGGTACACATAAGCAATAGGTTCAATTGAATGGAGTGTATACATGTAATTATTTATGTATACGCATCACAGAGATGTATCTAGTCTATTTATCTCTATGTATCGTAAGATAGTCAATATATATATGTATGGTTTGATAGTACTATATTATGACAGTGGCAAGTCAATGAAGAGTACGTGGCCCTTGCTAGCGCAGCCATGGACGCCTTCTTTTTTTCCTTTAGTTGTATCGATAGCCATAAGATCGATGGGTTTATGTGAAAACATTATATGTACATGTATCCTTCTCATCCATTTCCCATCACGAACAACCCACCTCCCGCCCCAGTCAGGTTCAGAAGGCAGTTGTGGTCACCTAAGTTTCAGGGAGTCATTAACTCTTTAGCCTTAGTCTTAGCGTTGCGGTTAAGCTTATCGCTGGATGTGGAATCGAGGAATGTAGGTGTCTGGACCTAACTGGCCCGGGAGTGGCTCTCATAACTCAGCACAATTTCAAAATTATCTCTAAATTCCCAAATATTGAGTTTTATGCCGACTGATAGTACATAAGTTGGAATAGTTTCTTGCTCCAGGTATAATTTAATTTTGGTAGGAGAGGGATTGTACTAATTAAGCAGGGTAATTACGACATTGTTTGTTAAAAGGAGTGTATTACCCTCAAAGATATTACACGAAATAACTTAGAGTCGTATTGTAAAAAAACAAAAGTAGTCATCATGCACACTGCTGGGGAAGAGCTAAATCAATGTACAATTGTGTAACTATAGTTAGTGGCGGTAGGTACGGCAGTCGAACTGCAGAGTTGCCACAATTGAAGTTCCATGTCTACTTTTACCCATGTGGTCATGCAACTACATGGAGGTCGGAGCGAGCATTTAGCTTCACGGACATTCAGTGTGGTCACAGTGCAGAGGGGTGTGTGTTGACATACATAGACACAGGCACTGTCCTACCGCTTGCTGACCCTGGCTGACCCTCCACCGCTCCATCACTCCACTATAGTATATGTCTCCCCTCCACTCTCCTCTCTTCCTAGTAGGAGTGCCTTGTGCCTGGGTTTCTTAATTATTTTCTTCTTCTCTGTGTGCCATTTGATATGAGTTTCCTGTTTGCATATCCCCTTTAGGTACACCAGGTACACATAAAGAATATGTTGAATTGAATGTATACACATACATATATCTATGTATTTATATATAGATCACTGTTATGTAACATTACGTAACATTGTGTAACCTCATTAACTATCAATTATCACCCATTAATTATATTATCTCATTACTAAAATCGCTAATTATACTTAGCTACCCAGTACTGTGCAAGTCTACTTATTCATGCTAAGCCATAGGTATTACGTAAGGGCTCCGCCCCCTATTCTTTACCCACATCCTGAAGGAACATATGTACAGATTCTAGTTCATTAAATCAGTTGCTTAGTTCTTCTCACGAAGACCACACGTTCGTTTGTATTCTTCCATCATACCTTAACACTGGCGGAGTTAACCCGACTCTTTTCAGAGTATTTCTCACATCCAGAATAATTTAAGGAGAATTATTCACGAGTGCACCCCTAAGATACCAAAATGTAGGCTTTTCTAATACAGGCTTAGGGCTTTGTGGGCGCTCTAAAGCCTTAGAAGAACGAAAGTCCCACAAGCTTGATGGACTTATATTGGACAATCCCAGGAAGGACAAGAACATCAATCATGCCCTATTCGGTGGAATACATGATAGTATTAATAGTTGCTGCATATCAAACGTCTTTGCCATCAATATCAGGAGCAGAACTAAATCGTTGGCACAATATGACAAGCTCAACTATTTCCAATCCCGATGGAGAGATTGTGAGGATAGACGATCGCCATCCCCATATAATGGCAGAAGATCTGGACGCAGAGAGAGAGCTATATGGAGGAAGAAGAGGGACTCTATTCCTTACAGGAGGACGACTGGATGCAGGGGCGAGCCTTTTGGACAACAGGGCTGTATTCAGGAGGGCGATGGACACAGCAATATTGACAATACCTCCAGTAAGAACAATAGCAATGGCTCCAAGAAATACAAGAACAATCTCAGTAGAGACAATATATAAATCGTTGCATATATATAGTGTATTGAGAATTAACGTCCAACAATTGTCAGATCCTTAAACTCCATAATGGGTAAGAGAATGTCGGTTACTACCTTTATTAACGACGGTTGCATACAGCTATTAGTAAAATATATTATTATTCTGTTTCTTCAGAGATTTGGGGCAAAACATACCAAATCAGAAATTTCTAAAATGCATTATATCAAGAGGTTGAATGTAGGGGATACGATTTCATTGAATCACTTTGGCATGGCGGTGAGCTTTGATATTCTATACTGTGCGGAATTGCAGAGGGAAGTCAAAATGAGTTAACTTGTGACCATAAATGGCAGATATTTGGCATTTTCATGTAGGTCCAGTAGGATGAGACGTTTGGTTGTTTTATGCTAGTAAGCTGATGCTAGGGGGTACGATGGTTCCAGGAGAAGACCCCTCTTTTATGTTTTATGAGTTAGAATTAATTCCATTTATGGAAATAAATTCGAGGCCTCAAGCTGTAATTGGTTAAGATTATTATGTGCCTGCTATGGTCAACGATCGTTGACTAGCAATTCAGGTCCTTCCAAACAGTGGCTTAAAGCTCTAGAGGGTATCCAAACCACTTGTTTTATTTTTCACGCAAAGTGAGCCACCTTGCAAAAAAGCTTCACAACCAGACATTTATGTTTCGTTTTATAATCTGGCACATGCCTTCTGTCCCTTCTATGTGTTACTTGTAATCTTATATGATTTTCATTGGGATGGTTCTCACATTTGATATCAAGGATCTTGCATTGTTATGTTGTTGTGATCGGATTTATCTTCCCCCATAAACTAAACCCACCAAACTCGATAACAGTTATTATGTAATACTGCCCCCTGTACAAACAAGGGCTAGGAGCGTGACATGGGAAGCATGTGCCCTGATATCAGCATGCAGGATATCCCTGTATCAGATGGCAACAGACGGGTACAAATGGTATCATTTAACCAGCTTATGTATGCAACCTCTGATTAGGTACATGACATTTTCTTCCAGGAATCTGAATCGCCCCCACAGAACTATAGGGTTAAAGATTGATATTTTCACCGAAGCTTTCTGACCTCTAAATCATTTTGTAATGTATTTTTCTTTATCAATTGTATGCTTGAAAAAGCGCTCCCTATCATATCAAGTAATTGTATCAAGCAATGTCAATTTAAAATGTTTTTACTATATAAATCTTCATTATTCACTTGTTATGACATAGGTGCATGGCTTGACGATTACTGAAAACACTTATTATTATGTGGATCGCTCCTACAGAGCTATTGTTTTTCTTTGTTTGTTTTTTTTTTCACCGAGACTGCTGGAACTGTAGATGATTTTTAAATCGTATTTTTCATAAGATGTTGTATTCTTGAAATAGTACTGAGTAATCGTATATGTATGATCTTAAGCGTCATTGTCTGAAATCTATTTTTCGTTATGGTTAGAGTATTTACTGGCATATATATGTTATATTTGGAACCATGTACTATCGTGGATACTTATCATTTGCTTGTCTTTCTACAATTACCGCGATGAATGATATATTGCATAAACAGGTGTAAGTATATACACCGAAACCGCAAAGCAGTCCGTCATGATTGTGTTGTGACGAGATTGTTTATGTAATTCAATACGCCCGTAACGAGGCATCGCATACAAGTGTTCTCAGCTAAGCTTATACGATATTCACTTGCTTTAGAGATACGTATGAATTCTCTAAGAACAATTCTTGTTGTTCCAGGAAAACGAGTGTGTATTTTATTTTTATTTTTTCTCTGATTTTGAGAAGAAAACTTAATGTAATATTTTCAAATCTCGTTGGATTTTAACGATTTATTCACCCGATCTTCAGGATCATTGTGTGTAGAAGCAAGTAGTTGTTTACGTAGGAGGCAATTAGCCTCAGCGGTCTAAGAATATACTGGACCTATATCCTATTCCTTGCTATTATTATGTAACCCAGTACAAGGGATAGCCTGTTTAACGTTTGATTATCAAACCTAGCATGGTACCCTACTAGAGACTTCACGCGTGTTGTATAGGCGGTGAAGGATAAACAACTATATATGGTTGATTTATTATTGTTTTTATTCTCTCGAAGTTGCAACAAGTTGCAAATGTGTTAAGCATTTGAAAATATTTCGCATTGAGATATGTATAGACACTTGGACAATACCCAGATAGTGTCTATCGGTGACTAAAATGGATCACATTATGTAATGATTGTTTTTTGTTTATTTTTTTTTCTCTCTCTTTATTTCCCTTTTAGACCAAGAAGGACTACATATATTGTTTTACCTATATTTTACCCTCGTGGTAATTAGTTGTTTCATGTGTACATTTAATCCCTGTGTTTATGTTTTCATTTAAAGATGTCGGTACAGACAGGATAATTCTCTTTTATTTTAAAGAGAATTTTTGCTTTGATTAATGTATGTTACATGTTCATAACGACATTGATTTTTAAGGAATTATTGAACATGTTTTCAAAATATTAATTTGTGTATTTTTTTTAATGCCTATATGCGCATATTGTAACCACGCATATGACTTGGCTTGGATAACTAGGTAACAGCACAGCTATTCGAAAATTATTATTTTCATTTTTTTTTCACAAATTCCTAAAAATATTTTTTTTAGGGTACACCCTCATTCGATACTTCGTATCTGATTGAGGGCAGGGGGGGGGGGGCAGTGTTATGTAACATTACGTAACATTGTGTAACCTCATTAACTATCAATTATCACCCATTAATTATATTATCTCATTACTAAAATCGCTAATTATACTTAGCTACCCAGTACTGTGCAAGTCTACTTATTCATGCTAAGCCATAGGTATTACGTAAGGGCTCCGCCCCCTATTCTTTACCCACATCCTGAAGGAACATATGTACAGATTCTAGTTCATTAAATCAGTTGCTTAGTTCTTCTCACGAAGACCACACGTTCGTTTGTATTCTTCCATCATACCTTAACATCACAAACATATACTCTACTTGTGTCCAGACGTGTGTACCTGTATATGTATGTATAGATGTATCTATACATGTATCTATGCATGTAAGGTATGATAGTGGCAAGTCTACACAGACACTGGCTGGTCACAAGTCACTGTAGTGGTGGTCAGTGCCGTTATGTTCCCTTGGAGGGTGCACATGATGTATATCAATAACTACATTCCAAATCATATCATAACAACTGATGATTATGACTAGCAGATACCGTATACATACCAATTACACTTATAGGCTAACTGTACGAGTGAATGTATGAATGTATCAAAACAAAAACATAGGCAAGTTCATTTGTTGACATGGGCCAATCTAAACACAAACACATGTCAGGCACTGTTGTGAAATTGCTCCCTGTTGACATCACATAGGCGGGCACATAGGGATGGATACAATTCTAGGCTAGAAGTATCATTAGAGGCTGATACAAAAATTATTTTTCGGAAGTTAGAACACATTTTAGGAAGTTTTCGGTCAGTGCACCTCGATGTTGTCCTAGGGGCACAATGACTTTAGTTGGCCTGTATGAAGCCTGACAACTGTCCTATCGCATAGTATAACAACAGGATATACATATCGTAGATAGAATAGCTTCCAAGAGTTCTAACATTCTCACTTTCTTATTATACCATTTCCCCAGACATGCCCCTTTCATATCATACACTGAGGGACCCGCAAAGTTATAGTTAAGAAAGGGTCTATTAGGAGAGGTACCCAGAACAAATGAATGACAAGATGTTCTTTGTTCGTAAGGACTTACTCATTCAGGGGCCCAACTGATCTGGCTCACTTAATCAAACTATTTCTAGACTATAGAATTATATAGCATATTGTATACATGTTCAAAACATGAAAGAGGGTGACAAAGAACAAAATTCGAACATAGTTTCCTAACGATCCTAACGAGTTTCTAACGGTTCGAAATGACAAGGAATGAAACCAAAATTGAGAGGGAAATGATATATGTGTCAGTCTATGTTTCTGGCTATTCATACATTGATATTTGTGGCTATTATGGCGGGCGATTAGGGTGATTCTAGCCAGCGAAAATCGCCGGCTGCTGGGGCCTAATTCCATCCCTGTCTCTAAATATTTAAAGCATTGCATAATTAGAATAGAATATATAACTGTGTTCTTTAAAATAAAAGTTGAAAGCGCGCCCCCCTCCTTTTGAAAATGTTGGATCCGCCCCTTGTATAATATATATAGCCTGTCATACTAGTTATGGGAGCCCGCTGAAAGTATTATAGTGTTATCAAGATAACATTGTCAGCCCATCATGCCCGCTGTAATTTCTTATCTTACATACGTCAGAGAGCGGCGATGTATGTGCTGCAACTATAATGGCCTAGCTAGCCATGGTCTTTAGAAACATGGTAATACTTGGTATTCATCTAATTGGCAAATTTGTTTCCTATAATTGTCTCTCAAACAAATTAGATAATATTCTAAACCCTCAATACACTGGCATCCATCGCCATTACATATAGTTGTGTGTACGTTGAAGTTCATATGAGAGTATGCTACGTTGAGCAAAACAAATGCCACATATATATAGCGCAGGAAATGTCCGACTGGAGTCCCATGTATGACTTGGCTAAATATGTTAAATTAATACTCATCGAGCCTATAACTGAAATGGTTGAAGCACAAATTAGGGCATATACTTAAGAGTGTCCTTTGAAACTAGGTCACTAAAATTAGTGAGTGGCAGGGGCGCTCGATGTGTATATAGGTTAACTTAATTAGTTGCAAAAGAGGCTATTGCGTCAGCCCATCCTTATGATAGAGTAGAACTTTAACTTCAACTTAGATGGGCAAGCCGCTGAGCCTTCACCGCTAAGTTGGTGTAGACGTGTAGTTAACTTATTCTACCGACTGGGCGTGACAATCAATCGTAGCTATATAGCTTCAACATGTATGTTAATCTGGAAGGCACTAATATGACACTTGCCCAAACTTTTATTTTCGCTAGGACGTTCAACAAAATAGGACTGAACAAATTTCTGAAGATGACTAATTTTCGATCAACTTGACGTATATAAATAACATATATATATATATATATATATATATCTAAAGAGCGAGTCACAACTGGGTGCTGCTCCTGTACAATGTTGACGACATTGCAGCTGAAAAATAGAATGCACATGCACCCTTGTTCCTATATTCATATAGTTTTGCAAGAAGACAAATTATCCATTTTTCCGTTGATAATTGAGGTCAATATTCTCAATTTGTGTAGTCGGGTCACATGACTAAATTGTGTCTCTGACACAGCAAATTCGGGTAAGTGACATGGCATATGTGCTGCACAATTCACTCATTCCTATATGTTTCCCATCGACATGCAGATGCGTGTTCAAACATGTATGGACACGCGGGAGTCGGGAGTATGCATGGTGCTGACATAAGCACAGAATATATTGTGCATTCATCGGGGTGACCGATTTTCGCCTTGACATTAGACTTAAATGAGTTGGTTCAATTGTATCTGCGATTTCATTAATGGGATATGCGATAGGATAATTAAGGATAAATAAGCGTATAAGCCACATAGCATGAGGTTCGTCTGTCAGACGCTATAGCTCTAGCTCTCCTCCATAGTGTACATACACCAAAAAACTCACAATTAAGAATTAAGATGTTACATTATATCTATGATGCTCCTAGGCAAATTTAAGAAGGTATATAGTTCAACATTGCACCAATTCTAGTCAGTATAAGATAGATTACATATGCAATGAATGAGCAATCTGCTCCGCATCCGCACAAGGACAGAGTATAAATTGTCCGGGGAAATTAGGATATATATTTTGACAAATAGTTAAGTATTCGATATTTTATATGTTGTAGGGTCGGTTAGTGATGGATGCTGCGGCTCTTAAGCGTCGGCGTTCAAAGGCAGTGTGGGCTAAGGAGAAGTACAAAAGTACAAAGAAGAGTGAAAGTATGTGTCGGCCCCGTTATTCTCTGGAGAATTTATGCAATAATGACTTGACCACATCTACTGAACAGTCGTCATCGTCTGAAAAGACATTTGATGATAGGTTGAGTGAAGATGAGCGTGAAAATGAGCTTGAGAATGACGATGAAAATGACCCTGAGAAAGAGACTGACGAAGAAATTAGAAATATTTGGCTGGACATAGACAATTTTGAGTTTGACGTGTCAGATGATGAAGAGAAGGAGGAAGTTGAGTCACTAGAGGATCAATTTCGAAAGTGGGTAATAGGATACAATGTGAAGCATAATGCTGCAGACGCCATGTTGAAAATGTGGCGCTCGAAAGGTATCACAGAACTGCCATTAACTACACGTACCCTACTGAAAACACCAACAGATTATGAAATAAAGGGACTGTCAGGCGTATCATATACATATATATCCGTCCAGAAACAAATCACTCGCCATTTCCTACGGTATTGCGAAATTGACAGGGCACAGGTAGATGAGATTGAAATATCACTGAACATTGATGGTTTGCCATTGTTTAAAAGCACAAATGATTCTATTTGGCCAATACTGGTAGCTATTGTCAATATGAAACCAAACACTGTTTTTCCGGTGGCTTTTGCTTATGGAGGGTCGAAGCCACGTGATTTGGATTTCCTAAAAGACACTGTCAGTGACCTGAATGAAATCATGGAAAATGGCATAGACATATCAGACAATTTGCATCTGCCTGTAAAAATAAAATGTATTGTTTGTGATGGTCCAGCCCGGACAATGGTCAAGGGAGTGAAGTTGGTTTCAGGGTATTTTGGCTGTGACAAGTGCGAAATGAAGGGCAGGTGGAATGATAAAGTCACTTTCTGTCAAATTGACAATTTAGTTTTGCGAACAGATGAGAGCTTCAGAAATAAGCGAAATGAGCCATACCACTTAAAGAATACGCCGTTCACAGATTTGAAAATCAATATGATTGACTGCTTCCCTATTGACTACATGCACCAAGTTATACTTGGTGTCATGAAGCGCTTAATGGTTGTCTGGTTGCATGGCCCACGCAATGTAAAGATGAGCAATGGCCAAAAAGAACGCGTGAGCGAGCGTCTCATTTCACTGAGAAAATGCATACCAGACTGTTTTGCACGCAAGCCGCGGCACCTTAAAGAATTCGACCGTTGGAAGGCCACGGAACTCCGGCAATTCTTGCTTTATACAGGCAAAATAGTCCTTCTCGACATAGTACGCACCAAGCTGTATGAACATTTTGTCTGCCTAAATGCGGCTATTCTCTTCCTTGTAGGGGACAGAAAGTCAAGAGAGCAGTACACATATGTACACAATCTACTGAGGTATTTTGTGTCCAAGGCTGAGGAGTTGTACACGGATAAATTCATGGTCTACAATGTTCATTCTCTCCTCCATATTACACGGGAGGCCAGCCTCCATGGCAGTTTAGATGAATGCTCTGGATTCATGTTTGAGTCATACTTGTATCAGATAAAGCAGGGTGTCCGTTCTGGTCATAATGTCCTGGCACAAATCGTACGGCGCGGACACGAACAAGCAACACTGCCTATACCTCGGAGTTGCAATTTGCACGGCCCAACAACATATATGCTCTAGATGATGGGTCATTTGCGGAAGCTGTGAATATGGAAAATGAGAACCAAGTGTGCTGTCGTGTTTATATGAAAGAACGTTATGACAATCTCTTTGTTAAACCATGTGACTCTATTGAAGTAGGCATTGTTACCTGCAATGAAAGGGAAGTGCAGATGAAAGTAGTAGATCGCACAAAAATTAAGCATCAGGCAATACTACTTAGTGATGAAAATGACCGGTCCAAGTGCATATTCATGAAAGTGGTCCATGACGTATCTAAATGAGGAGAAAATGATGTAAGTGTTCTTTCATGTGTGAGATTTTAGTTGTATATGTTTGCAAGGGTGGCAGGGCATTATATTATTTTAAATGTTTCTATCAGTTATTTACAATTGATATGTGTTGTAAGTGTTCGTTCAGGCGTGAGTTTTGACTTTGATATGTTTGCAAGGGTGCCAGGCGCTTATATTATGTTAAACGTTTCTATTATTTATAATTGATATGTGTTTTATTGTAATTTTGAATGGTACTATAATATAGTCATTTTTCAGATGTCACGCCAAGACAAAGTCTTATTCGCTGAAGGGGACATATATGCAGCAGTGTATTTTCGTGATGGATTGGCTACTGTCGCCATAAAGTGGATGTCACCTGACGTATGTTATATTTATATTTTTATGTTAATAACAGGCTAATTACCAACGATTATAATCGATTGTGCTCGAATTATTGTGAATATTATGAAGGTCATTTATTAAAAGGTCTTGTGTGCTTCCTTTTCCCTATAGCATATATTAGATAAAAGATCGATAGATAAAGTGATCAAATGTGTTAATACATGATACGTTAATATCATGTTAATGTTCCATTTGTAAGAAAATAAAGTGTATATATTGACATTGCAACTTTTTTACTTTGTCAACAGAGGAAATTTTGCTGGTGGCCTGGTGGTACCAAAGTTGCTGCTGCACTGACCGCGCTGCAGAAAGAGGACATCAAGACTTGGGAGAGGTGCAAGGTGCTGAAAACTTATGGGACTGCGCCAACTGTACTTGAAACCCGACAATTGGAGAAGGATGCTCAGTACGAGTCCAGCGTGGAAAATGCAGCGGCAGAACCTCGAGGAAAAGGACAGAGAAGGAGGAACCCATCGAAAAAGCTGCGGTTTGGCGAAGGTGAGTGGTATACATAGATGATAATTATTTGCCAATTGATTATTGTGATCAGGACGTGATTGTTTGTCATTGTTAGGGGCCTTAATTGTTGACAATGGAATGGATAATATTGCACATGATGAATAGTTTTGTTTAATTGAGTGGATTAATTGTATCCATAGTCTAATTAAGTCTAATAATTGTATTTAGGTTCGCACAACGCCAGTTAAGTGAGTGTAATCATTTTATTTAGGTGTATACTTGTCTAATCTGATTAAAATACATTACAGATGATCAATCGGCAGAAAAAGTGGCAGGGGATAACGCGGATGAGGAGAGTGAGGGGGACGAGGAGCATGACGAGGATAGTAATAATATTAAGGAGAAAATCGAAATGCCCAATATAAAGAGTATTAATAAAAATAGACAATCAGATGCACATTTGGACGAGAACACAATAGACTCGCCACCAGCGGTACAGTCGCCACCATCGGTAGAAGCGCAATTTCAAGCGTCCAATGTTGGAGTCGTAAATGGAGACGCACCCCCAATGTCGTATAATGGAATTATGTACAGTGCCACAAACTTGGCTGCGTCAAGCAGCAGAGCGAATTATGAGGCTACTTCCGGCTACCTTCGACAAAACTTTTACAATCCGGGCGTGCAACAATTTAATTCCATGAACTACAGTCAGCTTCCGGGCGGGCAACAATCTACTTCCATGAACTACAGTCAGCTTCCGGGTGGGCAACAATCTACTTCAATGAACTACAGTCAGGGCGGGCAACAATCTAATTCCATGAACTACAGTCCGGGCAGGCAACAATCTAATTCCATGAACTACAGTCAGCTTCCGGGCGGGCAACAATCTACTTCCATGAACTACAGTCAGCATCAAAGCGGTTCAAGAGTAGAGAGTCAATCGCCCGCCAACTCTAGCTATAGTCCATTCTCTCCTGTTCCTTTGAGTAGTAGGACGACGACACCATCCTTCGCCTCTTCACCTATGAGTTTGTCACAGCGTTCTCCATCCGAAAGCATGTTCCAACACCCAATAGGTGAGAATTTGCAAATGGGATCATATTTGAAAAGATGATGGATAAAAAAAAATGAATAAGATGTACTCTAGATGTACTCTAGTTGAATTTTGCAGATAAAAGTTAGGCGTAGTGTCAATTAAAAAAGATTGTTTAATATTGATATATAGTATTATAAATATCAATAACATTTAGAATAATAATGATTTAATAAGTTAGAGAGTGGTAATGGAGTTTGTGTAAGTGACTTTATGAAATATACATGCATATGTGTCCATATGTTAAGTTTATCTATATTATATAAGATTGCCGCTGTGAGGAACGCATCAAACCGTTATTGGAAGAATATCATGACAAGGTGGTCAAACTGCTTGAGAATATGGCGGCAAAGAGGGCAGAGGAGGCCGCCGAACCTCAGGGAGCGGCGGCGCCAGCCGCCGACCAAGAGACGCTCATATTGAAACCGGCAGAGACCGAATTAGAAATGCAGGCATTGGAAAATAACTTGGCAAACGCCAATTTCCGAAAGGCCATGGTATGTTTGAGCATTATTCATATGGAAATAATTTATATATAGAAGCATATTTAAGATGTAATGACGTCAATCATTATAACCATTATAACAACAACATAGCAATTATGTATGATCATTTTTCGTGAACAAAAATATTGTTATGTAGACATAAAGAGCTATTGTATATGAATATGAAGAGAAGAAGGAAGAATATGAATTAATGAGCGTGGGTAACCCTACACATCAATACGAGGTGTGGGCAGGCCTATATAAGAATATCCCAAATTAAAGTGATTGATATGTTTTGTTTATAGATGAAACACCTTCGAGCAGGTGCAGGTGTAAAACCAGGGTCAACAATATCGAACTGCTTGACACGATTGGCAGGCAATGGTGTTTGGGAGTTTTATAGCATACATGGCAAGGGGGGCAAAAAGATCCTTAAAAATTTGCGCCCGAGAGTGCTGGAAGCAATAAGATGTGAGTATATATGTTTGATAGTCTTTTCACATTTTGTCTAATAGTGGGCCAATGAGGTGTTGGCAGTGTATGGCAGCAGGTTTTATTGAGATGGTCAGTAAAAAGACGTCCTCCTTTATATGAATGCGTCAGACGTCAAGCAGGTCAATGAAATGGTAGAATAGAATCAATTAAAAAAAAAATAGGTAGGCATCATCTATCGATGAATATAAATAATAGGTAAAGATTTCAAATGAAAAAAAAATCATTGAATAAAATAATATTGGCGAATTTGCTATTTTATGTTTTATGGTGTATTATGATCTAATTATTTTGCATGTTTTTTTCAGATACAACCGCTAGGATGCATACTGAGTGTGCAGATCCACTGATATACAAACTGTTGCAGGACCTGCTAAAGGGTGCTGCATATAAAACCGGTGGCTCCAAATTTGAGTCCAAAAAAAAGAAAAGGAATGCTGGAGTGGGCGCTGGACAGAATGATAATGAGGAGGACGGAGCGAATGGTAATGGCGGGGACGACCTTGGAACTGTGGAAGAAGTGGACGATTAGGATTAGTGTATGAAATAGAATGGTGGGCGAAAAAAGATTTTTAATATTATAGAGGTTTGCAGCAGTGCATCAGCATGGTGGCAATATGAGAAAGTTATGAAATGGCATTAGAGCGAACGAGATTAGAAGTTATAATTTGTGATTTTGCCTAGTTCGGTTTTTACGTTTTAAGATAAGACGTGTCAGTCTTGTGTATAGCTTTTTTCGGTGAGTAATGTTCATGAACATTAGACTATAAGATAGGAAAAAGGCTACATGGGGAAATTACAAAGTTTTGAAATACTATTGGCAAGAAATAAATCATTTTTAGTTAGTTTTTTGCACGAATCAGAGGATCAGAAGTAAGCGAAATGCAACATACCATTTACAAATTACGCCGTTCACATGTGGAAAGTTGTAAATAAATATGATTGACTGGTTCCCTATTGACTACATGCACAAAGTGGGTTGACCCATAAGAACTTATAATTGTGCTGCAGTGCCTCTCCCTGGTGGCAAAATGACAAACATTTGAAAGTAAAGATAAGGAGTGATTTGGACTATTTGTGTTTGTACCTTAGATGTTTAAAACAATGGCAAACAATCGATTTACTCATCTGATCTGATACAAGTATGACTCACAGATGAATGCACAGCACTCATCTAAACTGTCGACAGCAATAACAATTGCCTGCGTTACATTAATTTTCTTTAGCGAAAATACTGTAATGTTCGTTAACATTATTCAGGAAACAATTTTTGATGTCTTAGTTAAAAATTATTCTATTTGGCCAATAATTTTAGCGATGAGAGTTTGAGTCAGTAGAGGATCAATTTCGAAAGTGGGTAATAGGATACAATGTGAAGCATAATGCTGCAGAGGCCATGTTGAAAATGAGGTGCTCGAAAGGTATCACAGCACAGAACTGCCATTGACGACACGTACCCTACTGAAAAAACCAACAGACTATGAAATAAAGGGACTGTCAGGCTTATCATATACATATATATCTGTCCAGAAACAAATCGCTCGCCATTTCCTACGGTATTGCGAGATTGAAATATCAATAAACATGGATGGATGGTTTGCCATTGTTTAAAAGTTCTAAAGATTCTATTTGGCGAATATTTGTAGTTATTGTCAATATAAAACAAAAGAGTGTTTTTCCGGTGGCTTTTGCTTATGGAGGGTCGAAGCAATGTGATTTGGATTTCTTAAAAGACACTGTCAGTGACCTGAAGGACGAAATCAGGGAAAATGGCATAGACATATCAGATAATTTGCACCTGCCTGTAAAAATAAGATGTATTGTTTGTGACGGTCCAGCCCGGACAATGGTCAAGGGAGTGAAGTTGGTTTCAGGGTATTTTGGCTGTGACACGTGCGAAATGAAGGGCATATATGCAGGTGGCATGATAAAGTCACTTAAATTTCTGTCAAATTGACAATTTAGTTTTGCGCACATGCAGATGAGAGGTTCAGAAGTAACTGAAATGCGCCATATACGATTTAAAGAATATGCCGTTCACAGATTTGAAAATCAATATGATTGACTGGTTCGCTATTGACTAATGCACTAAGTTATAGGTGGTGTCATAAAGCGCTTGAAATTGTCTGGTTGCATGGCTGGCGCAATGTCAAGATGAGCAAATCATAGCCAAAAAGAAAGTGTGAGTGAGCAAGCGTCACGTTTCAATATGAAAATGCATATACCAGACTGTTTTGCACGCAAGCCGCGGCCGGCCACATAAATAAATCGAGACTTGGAAGGCGACCTATTCTTGCTGTACACAGGCAAAATAATCATTTAGGAAAATGAGTCATAAGTCGCAAAATTGCTATTTTTCAAAGTGATTAATTGACAGGATATATTTGTGGAAATGTGTTAATATTTGGGGGAGTTCATCACCCCGATGTATCAAATCTCAGGACAATATATGTGATATATAGTTGCGTTTAAAGTTGTAAAAAGGGTGGGAAAATGTGTGCAGTCGAAAGTAGCATTTATTTTGGTATGTGCACATAGACGCATGTATTGCAGTGCCTCCGCCTGGTGGGAAAATGTGGAAGGTCGAAAATAGAATTTAGTTTGCTATGTGTACATAGACGCATCGATTGCAGTGCCTCCATATGGAGTATAGTTAGTTAGTTTAGTGTTTATTGGCCCCCCAAAACATATTATTATCTTTATAAAACTATTATTAAATTATTAGACTGTTTACTATTTTTGGAATAGGCTGGATCTCATCTTTTCAAATATAATGGTATCTCAAAATGTATTTTTTGAGACTTAATTAGGACTCATTTTAGTGAAAGGGATAAGATATGTACACAATGTCGTGAGGTATTTTGTGTCAAAGGCAGAGCAGTTATGGAGGGATAAATTGATGGTGTGCCTTGTCCATATGACGTGGGAGGCCAGCCTCCATGGCAGTTTAAGCCGCAAATTAGACCGTTGGAAGGCCACGGAACTCCGGCACTTCTTGCTTTATACAGGCAAAATAGTCCTTCTCAACATAGTACGCACCGAGCTGTATGAACATTTTGTCTGCCTAAATGCGGCTATTCTCTTCCTTGTAGGGGAAAGGAAGTCAAGAGAGCAGTACACATATGTACACAATCTACTGAGGTATTTTGTGTCCAAGACTTAGGAGTTGTACACGGATAAATTCATGGTCTACAATGTTCATTCTCTCCTCCATATTATACGGGAGGCCAGCTTCCATGGCAGTTTAGATGAATGCTCTGGATTCATGTTTGAGTCATACTTGTATCAGATCAAGCATGGTGTCCGTTCTGGTCATAATGTCCTGGCACAAATCGTACGGCGCGGACACGAACAAGCAACACTGCCTATACCTCGGTGGGTACATAATGTTGAGTTGCAATTTGCATGGCCCAACAAAATATATGCTCTAGATGATGGGTCATTTGCGGAAGCTGTGAATATGGAAAATGAGAACCAAGTGTGCTGTCGTGTTTATAGGAAAGAACGTTATGACAATCTCTTTGTTAAACCATGTGACTCTATTGAAGTAGGCATTGTTACCTGCAATGAAAGGGAAGTGCAGATGAAAGTAGTAGACCGCACAAAAATTAAGCATCCGGCAATACTACTTAGTGATGAAAATGACCGGTCCAAGTGCATATTCATGAAAGTGGTCCATGACGTATCTAAATGATGCAAGTAATCATAAACAATTAATGAAGAAATAAAGCATCAGGCAATACTAGTTAGATGGCCAATAAAGAATTATATTATATTATATTAGTTAGTGATGAAAATGAAAGGTCCAAGTGCATATTCATGAGAAATCAGTGGCAAATGATTTATTTCTTGACAGTAGTCAGCAGTATGGTTAGGATTGCGTATTATATGGAATGAGAATATTATATTTGAATAATATTTGTGTAAGATGGAAGAGTGTGTCCGTTCTGGAGATGATTAAATTGGTGTGTCAAAATGGATGTTAGTGAGAGTGATCGATGACATTTCCAAATGAGGGGAAAATGATTTATTTTGTGACAATACTATTATTGTAATAAACTTAAAATTTACTTTGTGATTTGCACTTTTCTGCCTGTATTGTGTGCAGTCGAAAATAGCATTTATTTTGGTATGTGTACATAGACGCATGTATTGCAGTGCCTCCGCCTGGTGGGATAATGTGGAAAGTGGAAAATAGCATTTATTTTGGTATGTGTACATAGACGCATGTAGTGCAGTGCCTCCGCCTGGTGGGAAAATGTGGAAAATGGAAAATAGCATTGGTTTTGCTGTGTATGAATAGATGCATAGATTGCATTGCATCGGCCTGGTGGGAAAATGTTGAATAGTAATGAATGTGTTTCATAAGATAGATATATGGTCGGAAAATTTGAATCGTTTGAAATAGCAGTATAGCTATAGTAATGTGTACGAAAAAATGTGTGTCCATATATAAAATATTGGAAATGATATGAATTATGTGCATGTATGTTTGCTGTAAATTGATTTTATGTTTGTTTTTGCCAAATAAAGTCATTCTAAAAATATATATGTTATTTGTTTAGTCACTATTTATAACGTTTCACCAACGTCAATAAAACGTTCTCAATATCGCCCTATTTTGATGTTAGTCCAACGTCAAATGAACGTTGATATAACCATTATTAAACATCAATTAAACGTTGATCGACCGTTCATTCAACGTAAATATTGGCCCCTTAAGTAGCCGTCATTATTACGCACGTTAATTGGAGGTTAAATTGACGTTGAATTAAATTTATTTTAACATTGATTTGAGGTCGATTCAACGTTTATTCGACGTTAAAATTAACGTTAGGAAAACCTATTATATTTACGTCAAATTGACGTTTTATTAAGAACGATGAAATAACGTCAACATTACGTTGTTTTCACGTTTTTCTGACGTTGGCAGAACAAACGCTGTTTCAATGTACGATAAAAAGATGTCAAACCAACGTAGTTACAACAAACGTGTTTCAACGTTCGATAAACCAACGTCAAACTAACGTTAGATTCTAAGGTTGGTTTGATGTTGGTTCGAGTCCAGACGTTTAAACGTGTTCCCAACGTTATGAGAAAGACGTCATTCCTCTTGATCCAAGACGTAATTCCAACGTAGAATAAACCTCATTTTGTTACCTGGGTAGGCCCCTAATCCCAGTTTGGCAACTGGACTATGATAAAAGTGGTTGATATCATAGGGTGATTTGTGGGTGCAGATTATTTTGGCCTTGATTTAGAGTTTTTTTCAGTAAACACACTGGAAAATGTATTAAAATTTAGGGAAGTGAATTTTGATTTTCACCGAATTTCGTCGGAAATTTTTCTATTTTTAAAGAGGGGCCCAGGGCTCAATTTCATTCCAAATGGTTTCCTTAGGACGGACTACAACCTGATTTAATTGAAAATAGCTGTTCTTTTCTCTCTAATTAACTCAGTTAACAACAACAACTTTATTCATCAATTCACATAGCTTCATATTGATTTATTAAAACAAAACCTGGATATCGGCCTCTCATTTTGAAGGGGTCTTCTTCAGATGAATAAATTCGATTTTATTAATATTTGTTTTTCTGATCATTTGTTTTCTATTGATATGTTTTTCTGATCAATGTTTTATATCATCTGTTTTTCTGATGGAGGGGCTCAGCCGAAGGCTCTTGTTAACTTCCTCTTTAACTACGGCTCCGATTCACCCATGAGCGGCTTCCGGTCAGCTATATGTTGCGCACAAATGCATGCTTAGTGGGAGAGGTGTAAGCTGGGAGATTTTTTGTATTTCATTGCGTAATTTACCAAATTATCATTTACCATCTCATGTTTCTAAAGCATCTTAATGTAATACTGTTGCAAGGTTTTTTGTTTTAGTTTAGAAGAGTTAGCAATTCCTGATCTCGTTCAGTGCGACGTTGAGCCATCCCAACGTGCCAGTGACGTTGGCGATGGCAACGTGTTACCGTCGCTATCGACGACTCATAGACACACTTTTTCCCGCCTCAGTGGGTTCAGCATTGAAGAGAGGCTGTACATTTTATCAACGATTCCCCATATTAAATGAAAATGGAAATTCTCGATGTTTTGCAGCAACGTTTCATGGCTCACGACAGGCCATGCCAGGCCCAGGGTTGGGAAACGCAACTAGGCTCATGGTAGCTCACACTCCCGTAGCCCACGTTGCTGGCCTTGATTCCCCGATCCCGATCCCAATGCTCTGCCTCTGAGGGCAAGGGGACGGATACTTTGTCTAACACTCCCGATGATGTTGTCTAAGTGACTTTAGTAACCGCGCAACTTTTTTGAGTCCTTCACAACGCTTTTTCCCGCGCCCTCTTGGACAATTTCAATCTGGCTGAAAATGCTGTGATTTCTCATCGATTCCTCAGCATACAGATGAATAGTTATATCCTTCACATATTAACATATGATACATGGTTTTAACGCTATTTTTCTCAGCTTGCCAATGGTATAAATGAAAAAGCTGCGACCGATTAATGATAATTGTTGTCTTCTTCGGATCCCTTTTTTAATGTGATCTGTTTTTCTGATGGAGGGGCCTCAGCCGAAGGCTCTTGTACCGATAGACTACCGTGACACAGCCTCCGCCAGCCACCGGAAGCCTCCGCCTTTTAGTTACACCCACCAAAAATGGTAAAAGTTGTTCCACTGCCCGTTGCAACGGCTCATGCAGAGTCAAAAGTACCGTGTGGGTAAATGCTTGTATTTGATTAGCTTTGTATGGTAACTTTGAATTTAAAATGTGAAGGGTATTGGTATTATAGCCTATACAATGAAATCGTCCTTTCCTCGAGTTTTGCGTACTCGTGGAAACTCGCAGCATACGAGATTCGTTACGGCTCGGTGAACCCTCCACTCCCGGGAGTGCGAGAGTGGCGAGAGTGTTTGTAAACAACCTATGACGTCACACCGTTTAGAGGATTACGTAACTCACTACCCAGACCTTTAGTGGTTGCATTCGGGTAGGTTCAGTGTGCACCGAATGCACCATTTCACTAATTGCTAGCCATTCTGCTCTCTGATACCAACCATATGGGATGGACTACAAATTTGAATGAAGTATGTTCCCATGGAAATTCTTTTTTTCTCACTTATATTTTATATATAAATAGATTCTTTAACAAATTCAAAGATTTCTTGCAGGACGACGTCCTCCCCCACAAATTCGGAGATAGTCAGTATGCCTTCCAATAGCTGGAATATGATGTGAAAATGACCCTAGGATGCACCATTTCACCCGGGGGGGGGGGGGGGGGTGAAGAGGTGAAGGGGGGTGACCAACTTTATTTTCAACCAACTTTTTTCTGAAACATTTTTTTCCGACCAACTTTATTTCGACCAACTTTATTTCGACCAACTTTTTTTTACGACCAACTTTTTTTCGACTTACTATTTTTACGACCAAATTTTTTTTTCGACCCAACTTTTTTAATGACCAACCCAGACGTAGGCCCCCTGTGATTTTAGCAATTTTTGGCAATCAAATTAATATCTCCAAATTAAAATAAACATCCAGTAAATTGTTGGATTCCTATAAGAAGTAGAAACACAACTGCCTCTACAATCCAAGTGCCGAAGGCACTTGTAATCTATAATATAGATCGGTACCGGGAGCCACGTCCGGACTCAAATCCCCTATTATCGCTCACGCGGCATGTGCAGACGACGCAACTGGAGCTAAAGCCAAGGTGAAGGCCAACGACTGTCCAATGTGGGACAAAACACTTTTACTTTGCAATATGACACTAGATGAGGCATCTACTCGGGAAAAAAACCTTTTCTACACATGTGTGTGCAATTTAAATTAAATAAATGGAGGAATACATGCAGTTACAACCCTAATTTAAGCCACTTCACAATGATCAACACTGACAGTCTCTGACTCACGAGTTATTGCAGGGGAAGTCGTACATCGTAATGAACTGTCTTAGGTAAGTCAGCGGGTAAGTCAGGGGGGGGGGGGGCAGTGGGGGGAGGGGGGGGGGGGGGTGAAGAGGTGAAGGGGGGTGACCAACTTTATTTTCAACCAACTTTTTTCTGAAACATTTTTTTCCGACCAACTTTATTTCGACCAACTTTATTTCGACCAACTTTTTTTTACGACCAACTTTTTTTCGACTTACTATTTTTACGACCAAATTTTTTTTTCGACCCAACTTTTTTAATGACCAACCCAGACGTATGCCCCCTGTGATTTTAGCAATTTTTGGCAATCAAATTAATATCTCCAAATTAAAATAAACATCCAGTAAATTGTTGGATTCCTATAAGAAGTAGAAACACAACTGCCTCTACAATCCAAGTGCCGAAGGCACTTGTAATCTATAATATAGATCGGTACCGGGAGCCACGTCCGGACTCAAATCCCCTATTATCGCTCACGCGGCATGTGCAGACGACGCAACTGGAGCTAAAGCCAAGGTGAAGGCCAACGACTGTCCAATGTGGGACAAAACACTTTTACTTTGCAATATGACACTAGATGAGGCATCTACTCGGGAAAAAAACCTTTTCTACACATGTGTGTGCAATTTAAATTAAATAAATGGAGGAATACATGCAGTTACAACCCTAATTTAAGCCACTTCACAATGATCAACACTGACAGTCTCTGACTCACGAGTTATTGCAGGGGAAGTCGTACATCGTAATGAACTGTCTTAGGTAAGTCAGCGGGTAAGTCAGAGTTACTTTCTCATCGAACAATAAGGTTCACAATCAGGAAGAGCTATATTTTCAACTAATGACAGCTAATGGAGGGGGGGGGGGGGGGGGAGACCTGCTTAAGCGATATCTTTCTGATAGCTCAGGTTCAGTAGCCTATAATATTAAATTATATTAGCTTGTATTTAATATCAATAATATTGTTTAATATCAAATCTTTTTGAATCGGGTGTTGCTTTTGAAGTACGGTAATTACAATAATATGAATACAAAATTTGACCTATTTTCAATGCAACCTTTTCTGTTTCTTTGACATTGTTTATACTGTAATGTCAATGAAAGTAAGTTAATTGTTAATCGTTCAGCTCATCTCTTTATTTTATTAGGCTATTCCTTGTTTCTTTAAATATCTTATTTACTAGTAACCAGAAAATAATCCATCTGCATTTACAGAGTTCAGGCATAAATTGCCTGCTTTTCATCCCTATCCTGGGATTAATTTGAGGTTAGTTTAATCAAAATACAGAGTTTTTTTGCGAGGATATAGGGGAATGAGATGAGATGTGTTTACTGTTATAGGGGGAAATTTAATTGATACAAATGTATTTTCTAGGGAAAGTCTTTGTCAATGTAAAATATATATGATGGATTCTTACAGAATGGGCTACTGGGGTCTAGCTGGAGATAAATTTTCATCAACCCTCCCAGAAGCTCCCAGGTTGCACGGATGCACTTAGGATGCGCAGCCCTTGCATGGCCACGGACTACATCCGGATTCAGGGAAAAGTGCAGCCAGTGTAAGCCAGCCTTGCACATCCGGCTGCACTTTGGCTGCACTTTGGCTCGGCTGCACTTTGGTTGCACATTCGGCTGCACTTTGGTTGCACATCTGGCTGCATATTTTAGTATGCCTAGGGCAGGTAGGGTATTGCGGGTGGGGCTCAGATTACTTGGGTTCAACTTAAATATTTGCTAATTATTATTATGAAAATTGCTCTCCCATTCCCATGGAGGATTGTTTGTCTGGTATGTTCAGTCAGAGTAGCGAACTAAAGGCAACTTTAGATTGAACATCTACAGCCCAGATAGCTTTTAAAGGTACAACAGCATAGGTTGCATCCTTTTATTCATCATTTATTATCAGCACTGGCCCTGCGTATTCGCAGACCTCTTGTGTATAAATCATTTTGATGGTTGATGAGTGTAGACCCTCCCAGCTGACTAGCCACAATCATATGTACAGTTATATGGGTGGTTTGATCAGATCGATTCCCAACATCATACATATACATTATACATATAAACTCTAGAAGAATATCACTTATGATATTCATAAGTATTTTTTTGGACAATATAAATAGTGTATAAATGCCACATTAGTGTATTAGCGGTAGTTTTATTGTTAAAGAAATTATAAATGCAATGCAGTGACCTGGTGCAGCCACCTGGTGAGAACAAGTCGCACAATAAGGAGCCTATGAAAGAAGTACCATGTATTGTACCATATAGTACCATAATCCTCTGTAACCTCGCCAGGAGCATGTTCAGCCATGCTATACCCTATTATTCTCCAGCAAAAGAAATAAATGATTATCTTTGGTAAAAACTCTATCATATTAAATATTCTTTTAAATGCACACTCTTTATATCTACGGGAAGCTGAGGAAATAAGGAATTCAACCATATGCTCCATTTGGATCTCACTAGTAGCAGGCATGCGTCACCGCCGCGCGTAATCGTTACGCATATTTGGCATAGTTATGAAATAATACATATTCATATATAATCGTTGGCGATTTTTGAGTGGAGGGAGTAGTCATTAGTAGGCTATTATACTTATTTCCCCATCATGACACACTAAGAAATGATCATTGAACCTATCAGCATACATTATATCACATTTGCTCAAACCTTTGGGGGTGAAAACGGCCGGGAAACAGCATTTTCGAGGCTTGGAAGACACATGTCCAGCTAACTTTTACAAAGCTTGAGCCACAGTATGGCAAGCCGCGGCCAGCGCTGTGACGTCAGTGAATACATGTATATTAGTACCTTTAAGAGATAATCCCTATGACAGCCCTCTCGCGCGGGAACATGTGGTGCGGCTGTACAAAAAAGCTGGCGCAGCCGCCGGGCACACTAGACCAGCGATAGGTGTTAAAGCTAAAGACTACCGTCCTGGTGCGAGGCCCGTACAGCTAGGCAGCAGACGTAATATTTTTGCACCTTTCCCGCATCCGACGGCAGGTGCCGTGTGACTCGGGCTGAAGATATTCATGCAATATATTAATAATTAACAAGTATGGTATTTATTAGGTAGCGATTTTTGAGTAAGACACTAATGACTTCTAGTACTATTAGAAGTGTAAAAAAAAAATCGCTATTAAGATTGAATTAATAAATACTTTACACAGTGTTCCCGAAAACTTTTTAGTGACGCCGGCGCTGGAATCTTTTAAATGGCCTTGAAATGTTAAGAGATTCTGTTTCTAACAGAGGGTGAGAGTGTTAGAGGGCATGTAAATTATATCAATTATAATTGATGACATAAATGCACCTGCAAGTATCAACTACGTTATAGACCAGGTATCGAGCAACCACGAAATCTGCATTATAGATCTGAATATTAATTATAATGATAACACGAGTGCTAGCAAAGACCTAGGTAAATTTGCTGAGACAAATCAGCTAAAACAATTTATCAACGATCCAACTAGGGTTACCTCCTTCACTGCGAATATCCTCGACCACATCTATACTAATTTGTGTCATATCCTCTCAGCTGGAGTCTTAGATGTCAATTTATCAGATCATAAACCAGTCTATGTAACTAGGAAAAAACAGAAAAAAGTTTTTGCTCGCACTACCTTTTCCACTCGAAGCTACAGATACTTTAAAGAAGACATCTAATTCCTCCAGATTTTGAGGGACCACGACTGGGCAACATATTATACAATGTGAGATCCAGATTACTGAAATATGGTTACAAACTGCAGAGAGAAACAGGAGACATCCTTACTGGTTGGCATCAGGCGTACTAAGGGACGCTGAGCAAGCTTTATTTAAGCAGGAAAGCATCCTGCCGTAATTAGGTCAGCAATGACGCAATAGCAAAGTCGTAAAATGATACAAAACTAGTGAATAAGTGAATAATTTTAACACTCCTTCTCACTTGCTTGTGAAGTATCCTACATTTTAACATTACATACAGTTCATATTTGCTATATATATGTTTACTCACAATACTTATAGCAAATGGCCCTCTGTTCGGGTTCAAACTGATCTCGACACAGTCATAAAACCGGACGAACCCCGAAGGGGTGAGTCCGGTTTTATGACTGTGTCGAGATCAGTTTGAACCCGAACAGAGGGCCATTTGCTATTTATTACACACTAAAATGATCATGATATAGTTAATAATCACCTTCTTTAGCCTAATCTTTTGCTTGAAGCGGGCCGAAGCCGGCACCTGGCCGCCATTAGTAATTTACCTTTGACAATATCAATGCGCACTGTGAGACCGAACTACCGCATGTCTTCTTCCCCCATTCCATTTCCGTTTTTTTTAACATGAGGATCTAAACTATTATTAGCATTTATTTTCAATAGAGATAGGTTTAAATATTTCTATCTTTTCAAATCTTTTTTATTCACGCTACTATGGGATTTGAATGTACATGAGTTTGGGGAACTATTTTATGGGAGATGTCCGTTCGTAAGATTCATCAAGGCAATTCTCAAAAGAGGCAAATCGGCCGAGAGTTTATTAACCCACAACAACTTTCAAATGGCCGTTGACAGGCCTGGATTTAAAGAAGAACAAGAATCAACAGGATCAGGAGTTTATATCTACATTTGAACGTTAAAACTGAAATGTCCACCACTGATCGAAGTGCCGGCAAACATGCCATACATGGTTTGTTGCTGTTCATTAACTGTTGCTACTGTCGGCGCTGGGACTGCAAGGCTCATGCTTTCGTGACTGACAGTGGAGGCACTTATAGCCAGTTGACGAGAGGATGCTGGGGCTGGCAATGGCCTTGGAGGAATCGGACGTGATGGGCAGATGCTTGGAACACATCTTTCAGCACTTTCTCCCATTAAAACGGATGCCATGCCATGTTGTTGATTCAAGTTTGGCATGGCGTATGCTGCCACAGAAGCGACGTTCTTGTGGCCTGCTAGTTGGGCAGTGGCATGGGCTGATACTCCATGATCAAGTAAGCGATTAATCATGGTACGACGAACACTGTGATTAGTTTTATGTCCTGATATCCCAGCTGACTTACAGATACCCTGCATCATGCACTTAAGCATGTTCACACCCAGGGGAGATCTCTTGAACCAGACATAGCTGTCCATGTTTCTGGTGTGGTTAATCGCAAGATAAAAGGGGGCCTCAGGAGCCAACATCTCTACAGGTCGTCGTGAGGCATACTTCTGATATATCATGACAGGACAACGGCCAGGATTCTCTTTATTCTGGAAAATCTTTGGCAGAAAAGGCCGGTGGTGAGTGCCTGAAAAACAATTTATTGTTTATTAAATAACCCTTCCACTTTTCGTTGCCTTTCACTAACTTAGGAGAAAAACAAATATCATACTGATCGTATTATTTACTATAAATAATGATTGAATATTAGGCTATGAAAGAGAAGCGTTTTTTTTTAATAATTTAGATCTTAGCTGTTTTTATACCTTTGCCCTGTCGAGTCTTGGTAGTACGTTCATTCCATTTGAGAAATTGACCATGTTGACTATCAGTCTTCACCATAATATCTCCCCATCTCAGTTGACGTGACTCATCGTTCCCCCTGAACCCCAAATACTTAGTATTGTTGAACCAAACTGTTCCTAGCAGTTGCCCAGGGAAATCATAACCAAGAGTATTAGTGGTCCAAAGCTTTTCTTCTTCTTGCTCAGACAATGGCTCAGACTTGTTGGGCTTGTTTCCCTTCCCCTTTTGTTTCAGCTCTTTCTTCTTGGCATGTAATACAAGGCGACTTAAATTAAATTCCTCTGAGGTAACAATATTGTAAGGATATTTCTGTTCTTCCATAAACCGTACAAGAGCTCTGTGCATAGTGGTGAGAGACTCAGGTTCATATTCAGTCCCATCATCTCGTGTAGCTGTTTTGATATATTGTAAAGAATTGCAATTCTTGCGAGCGGAATTTACCCATAGAGTGGCCGTCCCCCCCTCCCCCTCTTCCCCCCCTCCCCTCCGCCTGGGCCTCGACCGCCACGCGGGACCTGGGTGGAGCGGGGGAGAGCGGGGCACTGGACATCTGTTGTTATGTGTCTACCTGTTTGATTGTCTTAGCAACCGAAATAGCATCGCCAATTGTTCTCCGGTGTGACTCTCATTACGGGGTGGGGGGAAGGGACTGGGGGAGGGAGGGGACGCTACATGCTTGGGTCAGGGATAATGGGAGGGGAGGGGGGGTTGAGGGCAAGGGATCCTCCGCGCAGGCGCACAGCGCATGGCCTTGGCGTGGGAGAGCGCTGGGGGTCATGATCATGTGGAGGAGGATCCCCTTCAGCCAATCATAAGGGTGGATCGCCGGGAGCGCACTTTGCTATACCCATTTGATGCTAATGAATAATTAACGTGTGACTATAAATAAAGAGGACAGAGTAAGCTTGGACACACCTTGCTGCCTGGCCGAAGACTACTATCATCCGACTTCTCTGACTTCATCATTTTACATACCGAATCTCTGGGCAAATTGCCATTGCATTCTCACACTGGCGACCATTCGAAGAGACGACTTGCTAAAATAGCAAAACCCTCATCTTGAAGTCAGAGAAAAACCAGGCGAGCAAATGAAGAACAGGACTGGGTGAGTGGAAATCTGAACTCTGATTTTGCTTGTATATTATTGTGGAATGTGTGGGAAGCGGATCTGGGGACACTGTACAAAATTGGGTGCAATGATCACACTTAGCCACTCATAATACTTGGAGAGTGCGTGAGAAATGCCTGGAGCTTTTAATTCACTGGGTCCTTGGGTTCTGTATGTTTAGATCTGTACCTTGTACTGTCTAGTTATTCTCTCTAAAAACCGCAATGGAGGTTGATTGGGCGCTAGATGCAGAGGCGGTTGCTGCTCTAGATGTCAATCAAAGAAGGGCAAGGTTTGCGGCAATCAAAGAGATCCGAAGGCGTTTGGAACGCCATGGATCTATGTTGGGAGCCAATGATGGTTCCAACAAGGACACCTTGAGAGAGTGGCTGGATGGGATCAGCAGGGCAAAAGCCTATTGTGCGGCCAATGATGACCTCACTTTAGAGCTTTTGGGGACGCTTGCTAGTGGGCCTCTAGCGAGGTGTGTGGCAGCGTTCCTGCAGATAGCAGAGAACAGAACCTGGGATCTGGCAAGGGCAGAGATTTTCCGACTCTTCATGAATGAAGAGGAGGAACAACAGCTCAGGGCACGCCTCACAGATCTTTATCAACTCCCGTACGAAGATGCTAAGCAGTATGGACGCAAGTTCCAGCTGGCGTCTCAAAGGGCATATAGCATTGATGATTTAAATCATGATATTGTCCAAGAGACGCTAGTAAGGAATTTTGTGGGAGGACTGAGGGACGAGCAGATACGTCATGACGTATTTGCCGCTCGTCCTCAGACTCAGGCTGAGGCTATCACTCAAGCCTCAGCTGCCGCTCACACCTTCGCATTGGCAGGCCAGCCTGCCAGAGGTGAGAGAAAGGACGAGCCAATGGAGATAGGGGCCGTCCTAAATCAACTAAAACCCGAAATTCCAAAACCCCCAGCAAATTGGGTACCTTTTTCTGAATTAGAGGCTAGAATAAATATGTTGACCAAAGTAATAGAAAAATGGGAGAACATAAAAACCCCTAACCCAACTGTGATCATGCCCCAACCAAGTACAGCCACCCAGTACCCTTTTCAACCACCCATGTTGCCTATGTATCCACCTTATTACAATCCATCCTACCCACCCCCTCCGGTTACCAGTTCTCAAGCTGTTAATAACACAGGGAAAGGGAAGGGAAAAGGTAAAGGGGACGCAGGTCCTGAAAAGAATAAACAGGGAGGAGGGAAGAGGTTTAGGGGCAAGGGTGTTTGCTATGAATGTGGGGAAGAGGGACATTTTGCGAGAGAATGCTCTCAAAGATATGCTCATGTACAAGCGGCGGTGGTAGCGGCCATGCAGATGGCTGCCGCCACCCCCAAGATCGGGAACCAGGGGGAATAGGCAGGCCGGACAGGAGATTTTGTATTTCTATCCCAGTGGCGGGGATGGGAATGCGGGCTCTCATTGATACCGGCGCGTCTAGAAGTTTGATGAGAGAGGATATGTGGAAGGCTTTCTGTAAAGCCTATCACCGTCCACTCATACTAACAAAGGGAGAGACCTTAAAATCCCTCTCTGGTCATGAACTTGTAACAGAGGGACAGGCGATTATTAACTTGGGAGGTAGCTCATTTCCAGTTTATGTTGTTAAAAAACTCCACCATGAAATGCTTTTAGGGGACGACGCGCTAGACATTCTAGACGCCCACATTGTATTCAAAAAGAGAAAAATCATTTTAGAAGGGAAAAGCTATAAGAGTGGGTGGGTGGGTGACTCTGATTTAGAATTTGCCTCCATCCACACTGAAGCAGAAGCTTGGGAAGTAAAATACCCGGCTGTTTTTGGAGAAGGCAAAAAGGGTAATCTTGGAAAATTTAAAGATGTGACAATGCACATAGATACTGGAAATGCGCGCCCCATTAATCAACGGCCATATCGCTTGCCCCTGATTAAAAGAAAACTAGTTGATAAGGAATTAGATGAAATGCTGGAACTGGGAGTAATTGAGCCCAGCACCTCAGCATGGGGGAGCCCAATATTGTTGGTTCCTAAGAAAGATGGGAGTAATAGACCTTGTGTAGATTTTAGAAGACTCAATTCTGTTACTAAAAAGGACGCTCACCCTCTCCCAAATATTCAGGACATATTCGATAGCTTGGCAGGATCAACTGTCTTTTCCACCATTGACCTAAAAAGTGGGTACTGGCAGGTAGAAATGGACCCAGAGAGTATTGAAAAGACTGCATTTGTGTGTCACAGAGGCCTTTTTCACTTCAGGAGAATGCCTTTTGGTCTCACTAATGCACCAGCTGTCTTTCAACGGGCCATGAATAAAATGTTTTCGGAATTTATTGGAAAATTTTGCATGACTGTTATAGACGATATTGTAATCTATTCCAAATCTGAAGAGGAGCACGACCACCATTTGGCTCTGGTGTTTGATAAATTAGAAGAGTTCGGAATTACAATCAAAAAGAGTAAATGTATTTTCAAACAGGAAAAGGTAGATCTCCTCGGCTACCAGGTTTCCAAGGATGGGATTAACTCCCACCCAGATAAATGTAGTGCAATCAGGGATATGCTACCCCCAGAAGACGTGAGCGGAATTCGCTCCTTTCTAGGGATGACTGGGTATTACCGTCAATGTATTCCAGATTATGCTAAGGTAGCTTATCCGCTAGTAAAACTTACCAAAAAGTACGCTAGGTTTGAATGGTTGGAAGAACAACAAAATTCTTTTGAAATGCTGAAGGAGCTACTTACTTCAGACAGAGTAATGGCACATCCCCAGCTAAATAAGGCCTACCGCCTTTATACAGATGCCTGTGATTACGCAATAGGGGCCATATTGGTCCAGACTGATAGTCAGGGTGTGGAGAGACCTGTTCAATATATCTCTAAACAACTCTCCGGACCACAGCTAAATTGGGCTACGATTGAGAAAGAGGCATATGCTATTGTTTATGCGCTAAACAAACTTAGGCCCTATCTTCAAGGTAGCGAGTTCAAAATTTATACGGATCACAAGCCATTAAAATCGCTATTTGTAGGTGAAGTCAAAAACACAAAAATTCAGAGGTGGGCGGTACTTATAGCAGAATAAGGGGCTCCCATTGAGTATAGGAAAGGGGCCAACAACATTAGGGCGGATATGCTCTCTCGAATAAAAACCAAGGGAAAAGAGCCGACTCTCAGTCAATTTGAAGTCTGCGCTTTAGAAGAAATAGATGAAATTCCTTGGGAATTTGATAAACTCGAGAAAGAGCAAATAAGGTTAGAACAGAGGGAAATGGATGAGTTCCAACAAGGGGTGGAAGAGGAGGGAGACTATACCATAATTGATGGAATGCTCTTTACTCTGATTCCTCCCCCAGGTAAGCCAGCCTACCCCAGGTTGGTATTACCACCCTCAGCCAGGTATAGAGTAGTGAGGCGCGCCCACACTGAGGTAGGCCACCAGGGTATGCGAAAAACATTGGATAGAATTCAAGAGGCCTATAAATGGCCCACAATGCGAAGGGATACTTTCCGTGTTTTGACCAAATGCGCTAGGTGTGCAGTGAACCGAGTCGGGCAGGCGCGTGTACCTCCTACAGCTATGCCTCTGGCAAAATACCCTGGCCAGATACTAGGGATGGATCTGTGTGGTCCCTTCCCCGTTTCTGAACAAGGGAACAGGTATATAATAACTGTAATAGATCACGCTACTGGCTGGGTAGAAGTTAAACCCATACCCACCAAAGCAGCTAAGAATATAGCTGACTATTTGGCGAATGAATACGTCCCCAGGTATGGCCCTCCAGAGGTAGTCATCACCGACAGGGGGCTAGAATTCATGAACCAACAGGTAGAAGGGTATCTCAAATCAATAGGCACTGAAGTAAGGCACTCCACAAGTTTCCACCCTACCACAAACGGTAAAATAGAGAGATTCCACCAAACATTTAAAGGAATACTCAGAAAATTCATAAACGCCAGACCAGCAGAGTCGGAGAGCCATTTAGGCCCTACCCTCTGGGCACATAGAGTCTCCACCTCTTGTGTAACTGGTTTCACACCATATTTTCTAACTTTCGGCACCAAACCAAAATACCCTTTTTCTAAAATATTCCCTACTCCAGAGGGAACAGAGGATGCCGTGCTAAGTGAGCGCCTACAGGCCTTGACAAGTGCGTTCAGAGAGGCCGCTGAGCGCACTGAGGCTAGTAGGGTGGCTAATTACGAAAGATTGAGAGCCAGAGCGAACGCAAAAGATCTAAACATAGGGGATCACGTAGTGGTGTTATCGGGTACCAGCACTCCACTGGACCCGAAATGGGATCATGGTTACATGATAACTGGTATCAGGGGTACCGTCATAACTCTGAGAGGACCCCAAGGTGAACAAAAACGTATTAATAGAAATAGACTTAAGTTGGTATCAGGGGAAATAGAATGGGATGTACTGAGAACTAGGCAACCAAGGGCGGGTCAAGGTAAACGTAATAGGGCTCGGAGACAGGCCCAACAAGCTAATCGAGTCAGACCACCACCCCCACAAAGGCCCGAGCCTCAGGCAGAGCCTGACCCTGTATTCATACCCATACCTCACATGCCTCGTATAATTCAGGTAGAGCCACAGGAGGAAGACGCGCCCGCAAATCAACCAGAGGAAGAGCACATGCTAGTGGAGGACGAGGACCAAGTGCCACGCCCCCAACGACCACAACAAGTGCCACGCCCACCCCAGCAGCGACCGCCAAAGGAGAAAGTACTAGTACTGGCTACACCTAAGCCAGTCACAGTGCGCCCACTCCTACCACCCGCCGTTGCTGTGGAGATTGCCCCTCAGCGCACACCACCTCCAGGTCCAGTCACAAGATCAAGGGCTAAGAGAGGGAGAGTTGAGACTCCAACTACAAACCCTCTACCCAAAGCCCTGAGCACTACATCTGAAGGCACCGAGAAGAGGATTAAGGTTTTCCACTCTTTGGGATCTACAAAGAGAGAGAGGCCTGACTCCTCCCCCAACCCAGTCTCACCTTCTTCACCTGTGCAGAGGCCTAGGAAGCTGCCCTGCATACCACCACCATCACCACCCCCATCGCCATCGCCACCGCCACCACCATCACCCCCACCGTCACCCCCACCACAGCCCCAGCCATGGGAGTTCGATCCAGTGGCACCACCAGTGACGGATTTCTCTCCCACTTCACCCTAAAAACCCTCCTGATGATCGTCTTAACCACGATGGTTAGAGGCGGTCTGTTTGAGGAGGAAGGGGTGTTAGTGTATGAGGAAGGGGAGGTCAGAGCCCTGACCGCGACTTGGACGACTGTGATTGTACTGCACCCTCCCACACCCCCTCCTGTCAAAACTTGGATCTCGGTTCTTAAACGAAGGATTGCAGCGCTCAGACAGGCGGAGGTTGTGGGAGACCAAGATGTTCTCCACTGGGAGGAGCACATGGAGTTCCTCCGGACAGAGATACCAGCACAGGCCCACCTCAAAAACAGGAAGAAGAGGGGCCTATTTAATTTTGTGGGTTCGTTGAGCCGTGCCCTGTTTGGCACAGCTACGGTTGGACAGGTCGAGGAATTGCAAGCTGCAGTTCAAGCGACCCACAATAGTGAGGAAATATTAGCCCATTGTCAAGAGGAGATGGTGTCTGTGCTGAACCAAACTAGACTCTATATGAGAGAAAACCGTATGGACATTGCTGCGCTCCAAGCTGCAGCCAATAACATCTCCCGTCAGGTGGCTGATATCTTAACACATTTGAATGGTTTTAGTATAGAAATTCACCGAATCCACATGCGAAGGGAAGTGGATGTTCTATTGCAACAAGTAGGTAGAGCGGTAGAAAATTACTACCGTCAGAACGAATTGTTCTATCGCCAGCGAATTCAGCTGGAAAGGGGATTCTTAACTGACCAGATTTTACCACTGGCATATTTATCAGAAATTCTGTCTAAATTACAAGAAGGGAAGCATTATACCCCACAAGATAACCGCTGGTATTACAGGCACCTGAATGTCCAACTATTACTAGATGGCGAGCAGGAGTTGGTATATCAGACGGTAATTCCGGCTGTTTCAGGCACCCAATTTCTACATTATAGACTAAAATATTTCCCCGTCCCGTATGGTGCTGACCACCTCAGAAAGTTAATGGGAGAGGAAGAAGTGGCCCTAGACAGCGTGTCAAGTGCATCTTTCCTCCCACAGCACTGTATTGGGTTTAAACCACAAATTTGCTCAGCTGCAATTGAACATCTAACCCCAACTTGTGAGACCAATATCATCATGGGTAAAAGACCCGATCTTTGTAAGGCCCAGATTTTGAAGAGAGGTAATTTGACCAATCAAGTATTTAGAGAGGGAGAGTCCATTTCTTCTATAATTTTAACAGTATATCAACCCCTAGAAACCATCCTGAGGTGTCCTGGGCAGAAGCCAGTAATTAAAACGTATCGCCAGCATACTAGGGTAATATTAGAAGACGGTTGTCTCCTGGTTGGAAAGGATTGGCGTGTGAGTAGCATCAAACGCCATAAGTCCCATATAATTCTCCCCACCCCCACGATCATGCCCCTCCCCGGGTTTAATCTGACTTATGGAAATTTCTCCCTTTACCCCCAATTAACCCAACAATTGACCCTTTTACAGAGAGCTGAGATACCCTTACTCTCTCTCACCGATTTTCCTAAGCCCATTTCCCCCACACCTATCCCTAGCCCCTGGTCTGAAAGTTCTATCTGGGGTATAGCCACTCTCATCCCCACCCTCCTAGGAGTCATGACCCTGGGAATCCTCTACCTCCGCCGCCGAAAGGGGCTTGCCCCCAGAGGCATGGTCAACCTCCAGTGTTGCCAAAGGAACCGTAGGCCCCGAGAGAACGCCCCCGAAGAACCCCCAACCCTCACCCTGGAAATCCTACCCCCCCAAGACGAAGATCGAGAGGATGGAGAATCTGACCCTGGCGCCAGGGCTGATTCCCGCCCCTTTGAACACCTCCCCGCTCACCCCTCTACCTCACCATATTACGCTGCCAATCTCGGACTGACCAGGATGAAGTAATAAGTTTCAGCTATTTTTTGGTTTTCTGGGTAGTACTTTAATCACTTTATGAACTTGTCTTTTCTTTGTACTCTTGAGACAGAAGTCAGACAGAATGGGGCGAGTAAGAGGAGTCTGAGAAGAAGCACCACAGGACCAGAGCTTCTTGTCTATCTCCAAACCATTCTGCTTTGAAGTGTATTTTTCATTGAGGAGTTTTATAAGCCAAACTGCAGGAGAAAACATGTGCTCTGCAGTTATTTTAGGGTTTTTAATAATGAAAATACGGTAGTGTTGACTACCCAACCGTTCTCGCTCTCAAAGGCCAAGAGAGAGAGAGAGAGACGGGCGCCCAGTCGGCCAGCGACGAGGTCCAGCGGGGGCCTCGGCTGGTCAGGCGGGCAGAGGAGACGCCGGTGACGACCGCACTAGAGGAATTTGTGTAGTAGAACCCCCAGAGGGAGACAGACATTTGTAGAAGTGTTCAGAAGCACACTTATATACACAAAGACTTCTCTTACCCATGTTGACTAAAAGACTTTTTAGTGATTGAATGAAGGCCTCATACGATAATGAACCTTCCCCTAAGGAGACATCTCCAGAGACATTTTTCCTGACCGATTAAGGTCCCAAAGAGACATTTTTTACCTTTAACTCGTATTATATCTATCTTCTTATCTTACTGTTTTAACATGTATGTTTTTAGTAATGTTACTTGTATTGATGGGGCGGACGGCTAGTATTTTGTTTGAAAGACTGTGTTTTCAATCAAAAGAAAAATATTGGACGAATGTAAAGAATTGCAATTCTTGCGAGCGGAATTTACCCATAGAGTGGCCTTCCCCCTCTTCCCCCCCTCCCCTCCACCTGGGCCTCGACCGCCACGCGGGACCTGGGTGGAGCGGGGGAGAGCGGGGCACTGGACATCTGTTGTTATGTGTCTACCTGTTTGATTGTCTTAGCAACCGAAATAGCATCGCCAATTGTTCTCCGGCGTGACTCTCATTACGGGGTGGGGGGAAGGGACTGGGGGAGGGAGGGGACGCTACATGCTTGGGTCAGGGATAATGGGAGGGGAGGGGGGGTTGAGGGCAAGGGATCCTCTGCGCAGGCGCACAGCGCATGGCCTTGGCGTGGGAGAGCGCTGGGGGTCATGATCATGTGGAGGAGGATCCCCTTCAGCCAATCATAAGGGTGGATCGCCGGGAGCGCACTTTGCTATACCCATTTGATGCTAATGAATAATTAACGTGTGACTATAAATAAAGAGGACAGAGTAAGCTTGGACACACCTTGCTGCCTGGCCGAAGACTACTATCATCCGACTTCTCTGACTTCATCATTTTACATACCGAATCTCTGGGCAAATTGCCATTGCATTCTCACAATATCCCCCTATTATGTTATTCATCCTGTAGGGGTCAATCTCTTGTAATTCATCGTCTATCCCTTTGTTTCTTAGGTATGCAATGAATCGTTTTCCTATACGTTCATTTTGCTTCTTTGTGCTTATAGCAACTTTTGAGGTGACGAAATCACGGAGATCATCCTCCCCGTCCATGTTTACATTTAGTGGGGTTGTAGCAGACGATATTTTGTGACCAATCAAAAGGCTTCTACCAGTCACATGACGTTGCAAGTAGTCCCGCCCCCCGAACCGCTCACGTGTGCCGTTCGAAACAACCAAACTGCACCCCCAAACTGCACCTCTCTAACTGCTCATGTGTGTAATAATAGTAAAAACCTTTCAATTACCCTAGAAATACTCTTGGTATTAGCACCTTATTATTTATCAGATCATTAGTCAGAATTTAAACACAGTAGACAAACTACCTGACTTAGCAATAGCATTTGACTTAGGACATGACTTAGAATTATAGCATCTTTCGGTTATAATGAGAGTTCAGTTCAAAAAAGGATTTTTAGAAGGAAGTCTCCTCTCAGTATTAGAGTGAAGTAGGTTTGACAAAGAGAATCTTTTTATCGTCTAATTGTCACTAAGTCTCTTCACTCCGGTCATGGTGCGGAGCTTGTGGAACTGCTCCTTGTTCAGACCTTTGGTTAGGATGTCTGTGACCATGTCCTCACTGGGACAGTACTGTAAGTCTACAGCACTGTTTTCCACTTGCTCATGGATGAAGTGATACTTAATACCAATGTGCTTTGCACGACCATGAAACTGGGGGTTATTGGCCATGTAAATTGGTTATCCTCGTAGATCAGCATTGGTGTGGTTGGTGAGCTTGTTAGGTCACCAACGAGCTGCCTCATCCAGACTGCTTCCTGAGCAGCACTTGCCAAAGCCATGTACTCGGCCTCAGTGGTGGAGAGAGTATTCACAGCCACTGAGTGATTTGGTACTCACACACATCACTATGTACCAAACCAAACACTGCTTCGCTTCTCTTTGCACCACTGGTAGGGAACTTGGTGCGATGGTGTTTTCCTTGAACACATGGTTCACACACACCTAGATCATCATTCATAGTACAGTCCAGTCCAACAACCATGCTATCTGCATTCAGTTTCCCCATGTTCTGACTGCCGAGATGTCCATATCTCTTGTGCCACAGTTCTTCAGTGGGCTTGTTCCCTTTCTGCGCCACAGCTGCAATGTGGTGGTTCTCCTTACAGTTCAGATAGTAAAGATTTCCTACCTTCTCTCCTGTTACCACAATCTCACCATTAGAGTCAATAAATTGGCATCCATGTTGAGTAAATACAGTCCTCTCTACATAGCGAGTGGCCTGAGAAATACTAAGGAGATTGAAAGAGAGCTCGGGCACATATAAAGCATTTCTCAGTTTAGCAGTCTTCACTTTACTTTCAGGGAGTTCCATTTCCAGTGAGACAGTCCCAGTCCCTACTCCAGGTAGATCATACCCATCTCCCACTGTAACACCTTGTGGTTGATCAAGAGGGGTATAAGTAAGGAACTTAGACCTATCATTGCACATATGACTCGTGGTCGAGTCAATGATCCATCCTTCTGGTGCTGCCCCCTTGACGGACAGAGCATGTATCACAGTCAGCCCAACGTAGTCACTGTCAGAGCAGTCCTCCCTGGCGCTGTGTGCTGTGTGTGGCTTGCTCTTTCCTTTGTCCTTGCCCTTGGACTTCTTAAGCGTGGGACACTCACGCTTAATATGGCCAATCTTTTGACAATGGTAGCATTTAGGTCCTTTAGCAGTCGCTTTCTGACCCTTTTGCCGCCTCACAAACATTGCCTTCTCCAATGCAGTACTGTGTGAGGAAGTCCCATCCTCATACTTTCTCTCCCCATGGAGCAGTCGCTCCGTAACTACTTCCATCTTAGGCACATCCATACATGCCTCGAACGCCGTAACGAGCATGCCATAGGAGTCTGGTAAGCTGGCGAGAAGATGCACTACTCGGTCCTCATTAGTAATGGCGTCCCCAACTACTGATAATGCATTGAATGTTTCAGTCATTGTCCTTATGTGATCCTGTACAGAATCACCATCCTTCAGCTTTAGTGAATACAGTTTCTTCCTCAGATGAAGCTTGTTGGCCCATGACTTCTTCTGAAACTGATCCACTAGCTTGGTCCATACTGCGACGGGACTTGTGGGCTCTCCAACCAAATACAAGAGAGCTGGGTCAATTGATAAAACAATAATGGCCAAAGCTTTGTCCCATGATCTATCAAACTTTACCCTAGCATCACCATTCTCTGGATTTGGCCGAGTTTCAGTCCCTTGTACAATATTCCACAGCCCATCCTTCATCCTCGCAGCTGGAGTCTTAGATGTCAATTTATCAGATCATAAACCAGTCTATGTAACTAGGAAAAAACAGAAAAAAGTTTTTGCTCGCACTACCTTTTCCACTCGAAGCTACAGAAACTTTAATGAAGAAATCTTCTTCCAGATTTTGAGGGACCACGACTGGGCAACATATTATACAATGTGAGACCCAGATTATTGAAATATGGTTACAAACTGCAGAGAGAAACAGGAGACATCCTTACTGGTTGGCGTCAGTCGTACTAAGGGATGCTGAGCAAGCTTTATTTAAACAGGAAAGCATCCTGCCGTAATTAGGTCAGCAATGACACAATAGCAAAGTCGTAAAATGATACGATACTAAAGTGAATAATTTTAACACAGCTCCCAAGGCAAAATAACAGGGGAGCTGTTAGGCCTAACCGTTAGCTAACGGTTAGCTAACCGTTAGCTAACATTTTCGTATTTAAATTAGGTGAGGTGTTAGCATTTTGGGGCGTGGCTTAGGACTGGGAGAGAAGGCATGGGGACCCTACAAGATATGGAGCTGTGAGCTAACGGTTAGCTCACCACTTGAGCTGTGAGCTAACGGTTAGCTCACCACTTGAGTGGTTAGGGAGCTGTTAGGCCAAGCGGTGAGCTAACGGTTAGCTCACAGCTCCTCAAGTCTGCTGCTGCCTTCTTAGTAGAGCGGTTAGCTAACCGTTAGCTCACAGCTCCTCCTGCCTGCTGCTGCCTTCTTAGTAGAGCGGTTAGCTAACCGTTAGCTCACAGCTCCTCCTGCCTGCTGCTGCCTTCTTAGTAGAGCGGTTAGCTAACCGTTAGCTCACAGCTCTTCCTCACTGCAACATTACTGCTTAAGATGTAGGTTACAGCTCCTTCTCTCCAGAACCTTACTAGTAGAGCTGTTAGCTAGCAGTCAGTTTACATTTCCTGACTGGTACCATAATGTTTGAGCATTGGTGTAGCTGTTATTATAGGTCATAGCTCTTTCTAATATCCCAAACAACTGCTAGATCACTTCATGTCCAATATGATGAAATCCATCGATGTTTGAATGCTACTTGCTGTGTTCATTCTTAACACCAGTGAAAACATCAGATCAAAATCAACAAGTTCAAATGACAAGTTTAAAGATAGCATGCTTTACTACTATTCTATTTAATCAGCCTGCTTAATGAGTTTCCTCTTACCTTCTATCATAAACACAGACACTCATGGATAATCCTTGGCACAAACCTTTTCCAAGCCTTAATGAAATAAGCATATATACTGTAGAGAGAGAGATGTCAAGTCCATCTAGTCCATCCACCTACAGCAGTAGTAATGTTGTACTGAATTCAAATCCTTCAATTTGATATCCAAGGACCAATCAACCTGGATGTAACTTTACACTATACATATGTAGGCCTAAACCATTCCTGACTTGAGTAGTCTCAGATCTTCAGCACAATACAATGTAATCCAATTTGCTTACTGAAGTTGCTTACTGAATGACAGTTGAACTTGGCTCCAATGATCTGTGTGCACACATTTCTGTGATGTCATCAGGTTCTGTGTAACTCCAAGTGGTTAGCAAGCTGTGAGTTGGGGAGAGTGGGAATTCCTCTATCTCCAAGGAGTTAGCAAGCTGTTAGGACAAAATTTTCTCTAAGTCCAAGCGGTTAGCAAGCTGTTAAGATTTGAGGACAAAATTTTCTCTAAGTCCAAGTGGTTAAGGAGCTGTGAGCAAGCTGTTAGCAAGCTGTTGAGGTTTATGATAATTAGACTTAACCATTCCCTAACAGCTCAAGCAGTTAGCAAGCTGTTAAGGAGTTGTCTGTTGAGCAGTTAGCATTTTGCTAACGGTTAGCTAACCGTTAGCTAACCGTTAGCTAACGGTTAGGATTTATTTTGCCTTAATTGGGAGATGACTGCTGGAACTATTTTGAAACCTATGTATACCAGATACTAGATCGAATGTGCCCGGTCAGGGACTACAGGAATGTCAAAGTAAGGTGTGAGTGGATCAACGGCGAGCTCTACGACCTTATGAAACAAAGGGACAAATATTTTAAACTAGCTAAAAAGTTTAAATCACCAGAACTACTGGATGAAGCTAAGAACCTGCGAAAGCAAGTGAATAAGCAAGCTAAGTAATTAAAGAATGATTACATCAAACATACACTTCTTGAATGTACTGACGATCCACATAAATACTGGCAAAAAATGACACCTTTTATAAACCCAGACAAGGTTAAGACCAAAGATAATATTCAACTAAATAAAACAGAGTCAACCTTGATAAAAAATTAAGATGTCCCAGACTGTTTCAATCGCTTTTTTGCAACAATAGGACCAGAGCTGGCCAGGAAGATCTCTCCCTTTGATGAACAAGAGACTAGGAAATATGAAGATAATATCAATGCAAATGCACACCCCGATTTTGAATTTGGCCAATTAGATACCAATGAATTGCACAAGATTATTCGAAAATTACCGCAATATAAGTCTTCTGGACTTAAACATCTCAGTAGTGCTTTGCTAAAGAAAATTCTAGATACTTTGATTGAACAGTTCAAATTCTTGTCAGAACTGTCGTTCCTGACCGGAATCATCCCCTCCAAGTGGAAATCGGGTAAGGTCACTCCTCTTTTTAAAGCAGGAGATAGATCTAATCCAAGCTATTATAGGCCTATTACAAGTATATGTGCCCCTGCGAAGGTTATCGAGAAAGTTGTTCAACAAAAATTGCTGTTCCACTTGGAGAACCACAATATCTTATTCAACAAACAATATGGCTTTAGGCCGGGCAGATCCACGGGTGATGCTGTTGTGTCGTTCCTCAACGATGTCTACCACACTATCAATGTCAACCAGAATTGCAGGGCGGTCTACCTGGATTTCAGGAAGGCATTTGACATGGTGGATCATGATGTTTATAATTTACTCAAAATGCTTGATAGGATTGGCCTTAAGGGCAAAGAAATAAGTTGGTTCAAAAACTACTTAAGTGGGAGAATTAAACCAACAAGTCATAGTAAATGAATTACTGTCTGCCCCTAGACTGGTAACCTGTGGGGTCCCCAGGGAACCACTCTTGGCCCGATCCTGTTTTCTATTTACATCAATGATCTGCCGTGTCAAACCCAAAACTCCAAACTGCAATTTTTCGCAGATGATGCTATCATATCCTGCTTGAATAGTAATTAACCTTGTCTCTTTCTAGGAGCATACAGGAAGACTTAACAAATATAGTAGTTTGGTGTAGATATAACAAGATTTCCTTAAACGAGGACAAATCTAAGGTGATGACTTTCTTGAATAAGCCCTCCCTGAGATCCAGATGGAAAAAAGATGCTAGCAATCATAAACTCTATCCTGGTGATGCCTAGCTTGAGGAGGTAGAGGAATACAAATATCTTGGAACCATCCTTGACGGTTCTCTGACATTTTCCAAACACCTCGCCTCAGTAAAGAAAAAGGTAGCCCACAAGATTTGGTTATTTAAACACCTTTGGAACAAGCTGAACCAAAATTTAAGTGCTCAAGTGTACAAGGTAACCATCTTACCTTTATTAGACCAAGCTGACATTTTTTATGACTCGGCAGCAAAAACCAAACTAAAACATGCATCTACAAACTTTGCAAAACAGAGCTATTCGGATTATTACTCGGTCTAATCAATTCCACTGTGTGGAACACTACCATGAGCAATTTAAGATACTATCTCTAAAACAAAGACGAAGGCTACATTTACTGCAACAGGCTAACCGCATGAAGACATTGATGGAGTACAGAGATGTGAGGGAGATTGGGACGCGACAGCACCACCCAGACAGGATCATGATGAAATGCCCAAACCCTAGATCTGAGTTAATACATAATTCTATTCACTACAAGATTCCGTCCTACTGGAATAGCTTAGATTGGGATTGGGACGCATCATAACATAATAAAACCTGATGTGTTTACAACACAAGTCAGAGAGAATTGTATCTGGCAGGACGGAAACTTTAACTATTAATGATTGAATGCGGCCGTTATGTCGCCTGTTTTGTCTGTCTATGTGATTGACTGTGTTATATATGTTCACCTCAAGAATTATGAAGATGAGGTTGAGCATATCCTAAGCTGATTAATTTAATTTCGAACATAATAATGTTCTGATATATTGATTTCTTGGGGATATAATCCTGATTATTCTTTTGCCATATTGTATCATCTTACCTTTTAAAGAATAACAATATTAAAATAAGGGCTGCTGCTAAGGCGTTGACTTAGTAGCAGATTGTACCTTATTTATTCTGTTCTCTTGACCACTGTGTCCAGCAGAGTCTGGAAACCTCCCACCGCTGGGGAGATTAAGATCGCTGACATGGCATTGCCAAATGAAGTAAAACAAACAAACAAACAAACTGTACGACATCTAATGGTGACACTGACAGCTTTCAAATACTGGCGATAATTTTGTTTACTGTATTTAATGGAATTTGGATAGACCTCATGTGTTACAATTGTTGATTAAATTTATGTAAAAGTTGAAACATATTCATGGTAAATACAACTTTGAATTATTGAAAATAAAGTGAATCAACAGATAATTTTGTTATACTGACTTAGAGTCGGCTGACAGAAATACGTTTGTTTATAGAGTTGACCGGAAGGTTGACTCAATATACCGATATATTGGCAAGTATGAGCAGTCGGCAAATAACTTTTCTAGGCCTGTATAAACAATTACATATGTTAAATCTCAAGACATATAAGGGTCAGATTTTCTAGGAATGTACAATTCCGCTGGGAGAGTCATTTTTGGTAAAACGCCCCAAATGTTTCTACAACCGTATTTTTATGATAGCTTATACTATCAGCTCTCTAACAATACCAATTATTACGCTTAATTCCCATTCGTTCAGTTTTTAGAGCTCTTTAAACAAAATAGCCATTTTCGATGTGATGTCCGCCATCCAAATACCTCCGAAATTGCACTTTAGCTCATAGATCGCTCAATTCACACTCGAATTTCTTTATATTTGGGAACTAGATAGAGCAATATATGGGCCTTGAGTGTATTAAATATAATTTTTCAACTCTGAATAACTCTAAGTGAAAAAGCTTGTTGAAAAACGTCTAAAAACTGTTATCATCCGGAATCCTGTTTACATTATTTCCACTTTGTACACTTTTTTCCTGTATCCACTAAAGTGGTCTTTTTGGCTTCAAATCATGTTTGATGAAACTTTAACTATTGTGCCTCAATACTATGAGTCTAAATTCGACCAAAAATATAATTAATTTAGTCCCCAGATGTTTGAAGTTGACCCTATTTTGGTGTCGGACATTACGTTTTTTTGTGCCGGACATCACCATTTGTACCAAACATTTTCAAACTCGTCCTGTAAGCAAATTAATGACATTACAGACACTGGACTTGGCATGTCTATGCCCAACATGTGTAAGAACAACATCAATTTAACAAAAATGTAGTGTATGAATTTGCTTTATTAGCAGCATACACAAAACTCTCCCAAAATACATCAATTCATGATAATCACTGTTCACTCTTGGCTTCCATTTGGCCAAAAATTACAAAAAGATTCCAAAAACAGCTGTTCTTGACAGCAAAATATGATTATTAACTACTACAATAGAGAAAAGGAATGATAATTTCTTCTGAGCACCTCTCAAATCATGATCTTTAGTAGATAGTTTTCGTGTCGGACAATACATTACTTATGTCGGACGTCACAACCTGCACCAATAATTTTTAATCTCCTCCTGTGAGCAAAACAACCGGAATACAACAACTAAACTTGGCAAGTACATGGCCAACATGTGTAAGAAGACATTAAATGCATAAATATTCATCTACATAACTTTACTTTGGCAGCAGCTTTCACCAAACACTCCAAAAAGGTAAAATTCCAGAAAATAATTTTGTACATTGGCCCTGATGAAGGCAAAAGTGTCTTTAATCTTTCAGAAAACTGCTGTTCTAGACAGCACAACATGATTACTCACTAATCAAGTCGAAATAACTAAGGAAAAACTATCATCAGCACCTCTCAGATCATGATATGAGAACTACTAGTTATCGTGTCGGACAATACATTACTTATGTCGGACGTCACAACCTGCACCAATAATTTTTAATCTCCTCCTGTGAGCAAAACAACCAAAATACAACAACTAAACTTGGCAAGTACATTGCCAACATGTGTAAGAAGACATTAAATGCATAAATATTCATCTACATAACTTTACTTTGGCAGCAGCTTTCACCAAACACTCCAAAAAGGTAAAATTCCAGAAAATAATTTTGTACATTGGCCCTGATGAAGGCAAAAGTGTCTTTAATCTTTCAGAAAACTGCTGTTCTAGACAGCACAACATGATTACTCACTAATCAAGTCGAAATAACTAAGGAAAAACTATCATCAGCACCTCTCAGATCATGATATGAGAACTACTAGTTATCGTGTCGGACAATACATTACTTATGTCGGACGTCACAACCTGCACCCATAATTTTTAATCTCCTCCTGTGAGCAAAACAACCAAAATACAACAACTAAACTTGGCAAGTACATGGCCAACATGTGTAAGAAGACATTAAATGCATAAATATTCATCTACATAACTTTACTTTGGCAGTAGCTTTCACCAAACTCCCCAAAAAGGTAAAATTCCAGAAAATAATTTTGTACATTGGCCCTGTTGAAGGCAAAAGTGTCTTTAATCTTTCAGAAAACTGCTGTTCTAGACAGCACAACATGATTACTCACTAATCAAGTCGAAATAACTAAGGAAAAACTATCATCAGCACCTCTCAGATCATGATATGAGAACTACTAGTTATCGTGTCGGACAATACATTACTTATGTCGGACGTCACAACCTGCACCCATAATTTTTAATCTCCTCCTGTGAGCAAAACAACCAAAATACAACAACTAAACTTGGCAAGTACATGGCCAACATGTGTAAGAAGACATTAAATGCATAAATATTCATCTACATAACTTTACTTTGGCAGTAGCTTTCACCAAACTCCCCAAAAAGGTAAAATTCCAGAAAATAATTTTGTACATTGGCCCTGTTGAAGGCAACAGTGTCTTTAATCTTTCAGAAAACTGCTGTTCTAGACAGCACAACATGATTACTCACTAATCAAGTCGAAATAACTAAGGAAAAACTATCATCAGCACCACTCAGATCATGATATGAGAACTACTAGTTATCGTGTCGGACAATACATTACTTATGTCGGACGTCACAACCTGCACCAATAATTTTTAATCTCCTCCTGTGAGCAAAACAACCACAATACAACAACTAAACTTGGCAAGTACATGGCCAACATGTGTAAGAAGACATTAAATGCATAAATATTCATCTACATAACTTTACTTTGGCAGTAGCTTTCACCAAACTCTCCAAAAAGGTAAAATTCCAGAAAATAATTTTGTACATTGGCCCTGTTGAAGGCAAAAGTGTCTTTAATCTTTCAGAAAACTGCTGTTCTAGACAGCACAACATGATTACTCACTAATCAAGTCGAAATAACTAAGGAAAAACTATCATCAGCACCTCTCAGATCATGATGTGAGAACTACTAGTTATCGTGTCGGACAATACATTACTTATGTCGGACATCACGACCTGCACCCACATTTTTTAAACTCCTCCTGAGAGGAAAACCACCGAAATACAACAACTTAACTTGGCAAGTACATGGCCAACATGTGTAACAACCATATAAAGTGACCAGAAATGTTTCACATGACTTTACTTTACACACAGACTACACCAAAGTTGTAAAAACTGTGAAATTCAGTAAACTCACTCATTGCAAGTGACCTGAGGGAGTGAGTAATGTCTTTAATGTTTAGGAAAACAGCTGTTATTGACAGCACAATACCATCACTAAATAACCCAGTCGAGAAAACTGAGCAAAAACTATAATCAGCACCTCTCACATCCTCATGTGAGAACTAATAGTTATCGTGTCGGACAATACATTACTTATGTCGGACATTACGACCTGCACCCACATTTTTTAAACTCCTCCTGAGAGGAAAACCACCGAAATACAACAACTAAACTTGGCAAGTACATGGCCAACATGTGTAACAACCATATAAAGTGACCAGAAATGTTTCACATGACTTTACTTTACACACAGACTACACCAAAGTTGTAAAAACTGTGAAATTCAGTAAACTCACTCATTGCAAGTGACCTGAGGGAGTGAGTAATGTCTTTAATGTTTAGGAAAACAGCTGTTATTGACAGCACAATACCATCAATAAATAACCCAGTCGAGAAAACTGAGCAAAAACTATAATCAGCACCTCTCACATCCTCATGTGAGAACTAATAGTTATCGTGTCGGACAATACATTACTTATGTCGGACATTACGACCTGCACCCACATTTTTTAAACTCCTCCTGAGAGGAAAACCACCGAAATACAACAACTAAACTTGGCAAGTACATGGCCAACATGTGTAACAACCATATAAAGTGACCAGAAATGTTTCACATGACTTTACTTTACACACAGACTACACCAAAGTTGTAAAAACTGTGAAATTCAGTAAACTCACTCTTTGCAAGTGCCCTGAGGGAGTGAGTAATGTCTTTAATGTTTAGGAAAACAGCTGTTATTGACAGCACAATACCATCACTAAATAACCCAGTCGAGAAAACTGAGCAAAAACTATAATCAGCACCTCTCACATCCTCATGTGAGAACTAATAGTTATCGTGTCGGACAATACATTACTTATGTCGGACATTACGACCTGCACCCACATTTTTTAAACTCCTCCTGAGAGGAAAACCACCAAAATACAACAACTAAACTTGGCAAGTACATGGCCAACATGTGTAACAACCATATAAAGTGACCAGAAATGTTTCACATGACTTTACTTTACACACAGACTACACCAAAGTTGTAAAAACTGTGAAATTCAGTAAACTCACTCTTTGCAAGTGCCCTGAGGGAGTGAGTAATGTCTTTAATGTTTAGGAAAACAGCTGTTATTGACAGCACAATACCATCAATAAATAACCCAGTCGAGAAAACTGAGCAAAAACTATAATCAGCACCTCTCACATCCTCATGTGAGAACTAATAGTTATCGTGTCGGACAATACATTACTTATGTCGGACATTACGACCTGCACCCACATTTTTTAAACTCCTCCTGAGAGGAAAACCACCGAAATACAACAACTAAACTTGGCAAGTACATGGCCAACATGTGTAACAACCATATAAAGTGACCAGAAATGTTTCACATGACTTTACTTTACACACAGACTACACCAAAGTTGTAAAAACTGTGAAATTCAGTAAACTTACTCTTTGCAAGTGACCTGAGGGAGTGAGTAATGTCTTTAATGTTTAGGAAAACAGCTGTTATTGACAGCACAATACCATCACTAAATAACCCAGTCGAGAAAACTGAGCAAAAACTATAATCAGCACCTCTCACATCCTCATGTGAGAACTAATAGTTATCGTGTCGGACAATACATTACTTATGTCGGACATTACGACCTGCACCCACATTTTTTAAACTCCTCCTGAGAGGAAAACCACCGAAATACAACAACTAAACTTGGCAAGTACATGGCCAACATGTGTAACAACCATATAAAGTGACCAGAAATGTTTCACATGACTTTACTTTACACACAGACTACACCAAAGTTGTAAAAACTGTGAAATTCAGTAAACTCACTCTTTGCAAGTGCCCTGAGGGAGTGAGTAATGTCTTTAATGTTTAGGAAAACAGCTGTTATTGACAGCACAATACCATCACTAAATAACCCAGTCGAGAAAACTGAGCAAAAACTATAATCAGCACCTCTCACATCCTCATGTGAGAACTAATAGTTATCGTGTCGGACAATACATTACTTATGTCGGACATTACGACCTGCACCCACATTTTTTAAACTCCTCCTGAGAGGAAAACCACCGAAATACAACAACTAAACTTGGCAAGTACATGGCCAACATGTGTAACAACCATATAAAGTGACCAGAAATGTTTCACATGACTTTACTTTACACACAGACTACACCAAAGTTGTAAAAACTGTGAAATTCAGTAAACTCACTCATTGCAAGTGACCTGAGGGAGTGAGTAATGTCTTTAATGTTTAGGAAAACAGCTGTTATTGACAGCACAATACCATCAATAAATAACCCAGTCGAGAAAACTGAGCAAAAACTATAATCAGCACCTCTCACATCCTCATGTGAGAACTAATAGTTATCGTGTCGGACAATACATTACTTATGTCGGACATTACGACCTGCACCCACATTTTTTAAACTCCTCCTGAGAGGAAAACCACCGAAATACAACAACTAAACTTGGCAAGTACATGGCCAACATGTGTAACAACCATATAAAGTGACCAGAAATGTTTCACATGACTTTACTTTACACACAGACTACACCAAAGTTGTAAAAACTGTGAAATTCAGTAAACTCACTCTTTGCAAGTGCCCTGAGGGAGTGAGTAATGTCTTTAATGTTTAGGAAAACAGCTGTTATTGACAGCACAATACCATCACTAAATAACCCAGTCGAGAAAACTGAGCAAAAACTATAATCAGCACCTCTCACATCCTCATGTGAGAACTAATAGTTATCGTGTCGGACAATACATTACTTATGTCGGACATTACGACCTGCACCCACATTTTTTAAACTCCTCCTGAGAGGAAAACCACCAAAATACAACAACTAAACTTGGCAAGTACATGGCCAACATGTGTTACAACCATATAAAGTGACCAGAAATGTTTCACATGACTTTACTTTACACACAGACTACACCAAAGTTGTAAAAACTGTGAAATTCAGTAAACTCACTCTTTGCAAGTGCCCTGAGGGAGTGAGTAATGTCTTTAATGTTTAGGAAAACAGCTGTTATTGACAGCACAATACCATCAATAAATAACCCAGTCGAGAAAACTGAGCAAAAACTATAATCAGCACCTCTCACATCCTCATGTGAGAACTAATAGTTATCGTGTCGGACAATACATTACTTATGTCGGACATCACGACCTGCACCAACAATTTTTAAACTCCTCCTGAGAGCTAAATATCCAACTTTGAGTTGCTGAACTTGGCATGTGCATGTCCAACATGTGGAAGAACAATTCCATGAAAAGAAATTCTTACCAAAAACTTTGACATAAATGTCAGGACAGATTACTCTCAGAACATTCATAGTTTACATAAACTCTAATGTTTCCACTATCTTGAATGCCAAAAATAGTAGTGACATACTTATAAACTTGCTTGTCCAGCCAGCCGGACATGTCTAGAGTTCATTTAATGTTAAATAATGCTGACAAGAAAGCATTTGGACCATAAAGAACTGTCCTTATGTCGGACGTCACAGTTTAAATGGCGGACATCACATCATTAAGAAAAGGCTCCAATTGTTGTGAGATCACAGACAAATTCACAATTGATCGTCATCAATGGTATCATATGTGTCTACAGAGGTAAGGTTTATAGAAATTGTGCAATTGGCCTTCACCAATCCTGTCAAATAACCACCATTTCCGACATTAAATCCACAAATTCATAACGTGTGTGTATCTGTTTGACCCATGTATACAGCATACACCTAGTTTCTCTGTACACGTTACAGCATAACCACCCATGCTTGGCAAGTACATGGCCAGCATACAGACATGTATGTACATGTGTAAGAAGACATTAAATCCACAATTATTCATAACGTGTGTGTATCTGTTTGACCCATGTATACAGCATACACCTAGTTTCTCTGTACACGTTACAGCATAACCACCCATGCTTGGCAAGTACATGGCCAGCATACAGACATGTATGTACATGTGTAAGAAGACATTAAATCCACAATTATTCATAACGTGTGTGTATCTGTTTGACCCATGTATACAGCATACACCTAGTTTCTCTGTACACGTTACAGCATAACCACCCATGCTTGGCAAGTACATGGCCAGCATACAGACATGTACATGTACATGTGTAAGAAGACATTAAATCCACAATTATTCATAACGTGTGTGTATCTGTTTGACCCATGTATACAGCATACACCTAGTTTCTCTGTACACGTTACAGCATAACCACCCATGCTTGGCAAGTACATGGCCAGCATACAGACATGTATGTACATGTGTAAGAAGACATTAAATCCACAATTATTCATAACGTGTGTGTATCTGTTTGACCCATGTATACAGCATACACCTAGTTTCTCTGTACACGTTACAGCATAACCACCCATGCTTGGCAAGTACATGGCCAGCATACAGACATGTATGTACATGTGTAAGAAGACATTAAATCCACAAATATTCATAACGTGTGTGTATCTGTTTGACCCATGTATACAGCATACACCTAGTTTCTCTGTACACGTTACAGCATAACCACCCATGCTTGGCAAGTACATGGCCAGCATACAGACATGTATGTACATGTGTAAGAAGACATTAAATCCACAATTATTCATAACGTGTGTGTATCTGTTTGACCCATGTATACAGCATACACCTAGTTTCTCTGTACACGTTACAGCATAACCACCCATGCTTGGCAAGTACATGGCCAGCATACAGACATGTATGTACATGTGTAAGAAGACATTAAATCCACAATTATTCATAACGTGTGTGTATCTGTTTGACCCATGTATACAGCATACACCTAGTTTCTCTGTACACGTTACAGCATAACAACCCATGCTTGGCAAGTACATGGCCAGCATACATGTACAGTATACGTATACAATGTATGTAAGAAGACATTAAATCCACAAATATTCATATGTGGATCTGTTTGACCATAGTTTGTCACAGGATAACCACCCATGCTTGGCAAGTACATGGCCAACATGTGTAAGAAGACATTAATTTCACAAATATTCATATGTGGATTTGTTTGACCATTCAGCAAGTACATTGCCAACATGGTGCTTGGCAAGTACATGGCCAACATGTGTAAGAAGACATTAAATTCACAAATATTCATTTGTTTGTACACATTACATTAAATTTTAATTATCCTATAACCATATTAATATTTAAAGTCAAACAGAAATTTTAAATTGTGAAATTTTGAAAAGAGCAGCTTAAATTAATTTACAATTTACAAGAAATGACCATCGTCCAGACTCTTGATGATCATCTTGTGGTCGGAGGCACTGAGCTTTAGCTTTTTGTTGCGCCTACCAGAAGAATGCAGCGGGGTCGGTGGTCTGACCTGGCAGATTATATCTTCGCGTGGAACCTCCAACTGGTCGGCCCTCGATGGCCAGTAAAACTGCCGTGCCGGATCATCGTTCCCAAAAGGCCACATGAACTTGAGTTCGACCTCATCTGCAAGCAGAGACAGCACCTGGCCCAGCCACCAGTTGTTGTCGTAGACTGCCGCCACAAAGTCTCCTACCTGCAGACATGGACTCTGGGGCTCAGCGACATGGGTCTCAGGACGATCCTCATGGTCCTCCGGCTCGGGATCCTCAGGCTTGGCAGCTACAGGGGGGGTCTCAGGACGATCCTCATGGTCCTCCACCTCGTGATCCTCAGGCTTGGCAGCTACAGGGGGGGTCTCAGGACGATCCTCCTTGTCCTCCGTGGTGGCACCGGTGGATATAGGAGCGGGCAGATCCTCCTTCTCCTCCTCCTGTTGGTCACTCAGGGCTAGAGCTTGTGGTGCAGGAGGTTTGGGTGGGGGTGGGGGATCAGCCGTCTCTCCGTCCACGCCCTCCTCGACAACCACCCCGGGGGTGTTGGAGTTTCGGGCCGCTTTTGGAGATTCGGCGGGGGGACACTTGGGTGGAGGTGGGGGTGGGGGATCAGCCGTCTCTCCGTCCACGCCCTCCTCGACAACCACCTCGGGGGTGTTGGAGTTTCGGGCCGCTTTTGGAGATTCGGCGGGGGATGACTATTCTAGGCTCCACAATGAGTTATTGGAAGAGACGAATGCTGCGGAAAGGATTGCTCGGACTCCTCTTAAGCTTAGGCAACCTGTAACGTCCACGTTTGCGGACACACAGGGAGCTGTAGCTTATCAAGAGGGAGACTCGTTCAAACTTATGACCCCAAGACATTTTGGAGGCCTTAGGCATGTAACGATCCGGGAGCCCTCTGCTGTTGCTCTTTCCTCTCCAAAGGAAGTTCAGGAAGTTGAGAAGAAGGTAGAACTAGCCACCATGTCTAGTATTAAGAAGCCTGCCATTACTGGAAATGATTCTTACATACGCGGACAGGTGGTGAATGAGACATATGTCCGAAAGGATAGTGGTAGGACTACTACCATCACTGGGATACCCACACCAACTGTTCATCCGGTTGTGGATACTGCTGGTGCTGGTACTACCACTGTGAGTTTGTCTCAGGATGTTCTGTCCTCCACAATCAACTTACCTCGATCGGATCCGGGCATTGCTTATGCCAATAAGTCCCTAGTTCAGGGATTGACATATGTTGGTCTGGACCCAACCCGTGCTCCGTTCAGCTACAATGATGAGGACCATGTTGAGCCACGATTAGGTACCATCAGACTATGGGATTCTACGAAGGATTCGTGGCAGCATCATCTGGCAGAGATGAAAGTATTGGCTGAAGCCCATAATTGGACGGATGCAATGTTTTTGAGGCAACTCAAGAGCAGTTGTAGACGTCAAATTGCGGCTTTGGGGGAATTGCCCCAGGGGACAAAATTGCCGGACTTGGTAGCTCATTTGGAGACCAACTATGGTGATTATTGTCAGGAAAAAAGAGAAGCTGAGTTCTATGCTTCCAGACAAACCCCTGGTCAAAATGCTAGGCATTTTGCCAATGATGTAGCAAAGGCTGCACACTATGCTTTTGGTATCCATTTGGACAGCACTATGCGGACTTTGTGTATCCGGATATTCTTGAAAGGTTTGACTGACCTTAAGATGGCGGAATTTGTGAGGTTCAAGCAACCATATGACTTGAACCAAGCTGCACATTGGGCTGTAGTGTTCGAAAGCTGCACTATGGATTTGGCCACGGTCCAGACAACAACAGTAGAACCTAAGAACTCCTCGAACCTTGCCATATCCGCACCTCCTGGTGGTGTGGCAAGTAAAAAAGCTCAGAAAGCCATTGCTCAGATGATGGAGTTGCTTGATAAACCGTCGGAAGTACAGCCTGAAGTATCAGCTTCGGACGATATTTCTGATTGTATTATTCAGGCAATGCAGGCATGGCAGATGAACAGAAAGTCCGCTCCTAAGCCTGGACCAGCTGCTCCCTCTACAGGTGGTGGGCAGAGAAGGTTCAGACGATGGAAGCCGAACAATGGATGCTGGTTTTGTGGTGAGGACGGACACATCGCTTCAGTGTGTCCAACGAAACAGATCATCCTTGGGCTAGCTCCCAAGTCCGGTGCATCAGCTAAGGACTCGGGAAACGCGGACAGACCCTCATAAGGAGCGTGATGGGGGTCGGGGAAAAGACGCTTCACAGTGCCACAGTCCGAAGTGAAGCTGAGAGTAGTATAGGAACTGGAGGACATGCCCAGGCCCCAGCTAGTACGCCGGAGATTACACACCAAGGTGATCCCCGTCCGAAGACTGGAGATTCTAGATCGCTGCCGGAAGGAAAGTTCCTACCTCAAGGCTTGTTACCTTGTGGTGATTCGGACTCTGCCTCTGAAGTGAGGTGGGGACAGTCCGGGTTCCAAGCTGAACGAGATCAGTTAGTGTTGGTCAAAAGTGGATCAACTGAACCTGCTCAAGTTCAGAAAGTTTCTGTACACAATCAGGGAACTTTGGAGATCCCTGCTAAATTGCTAGTACGGGAGAGATGGTATGCCCCTGTGACAGTAGGTGGGGGAAGTGGACCTTTTTTAGTTGATCCGGGTGCTACTACTAGCTTGATCACTAAGAAGTTCTACGATTCCCTTCCAAATCCACCACCAATGACTTCGGTACGGATGATGTGCGTGATGGGTAATGGGACACCGATAGTTACATATGGGAGCGTGCTTTGTCCCTTGAAATTAGGCGACCGGACTTGATTACCTGTCTTGTAGTCAGTGGCCTACGTGGTCCTGAACGCGGGATACTTGGTGCGGATTTCTATTTTGTGCACCAATGTAATCTGGATTGGTCAGGGACTTTCTACTTGGAAAATTTCGGGTATTCTGTACCGTGTACGTTATGGAAGAAACCTGTTAGCGGTATTGAAAGTCCCTCTGTGAAGGCAATGGAAGTGGAAGACGTAATTGTTGGGAGAGAGGTGAAACTTCTTAAGGCAGTTGTCCTCAAACCTAGATCAGTTACTATGGCCAGACTTGACCTTGGCAGTGGCTCAGTCACATCGGGTGGATTGATGTTCGAGCCAGACCAAAGATTGTTGAAAGACTTAGCCTTGGGCAGCCTGAATACTTATGTAGCAGGCAACGGTTCTCCGGCCGTGGTAGCTTTCTCCAATCCGACCGGTCGCACCTTGAAGATAAAACGACATAGGGTGGTTGGTAAAGTGTTTAGAGTTGATTTATTAGCTCAAGACTCTTTGTCAGATGTTGGGGAGAATGAGGAAGTGATCAGGGAAGCAATCATCAACTCTATACAGTTGCTGGAGTCTCCTATAGCGGATGATGATCTGATCGCTCCTACTCTTCCCATTCCGCCCACTGCAGAGTGTTCGTTGGCTAAGATGATCAAAGAATCGGATTTGTCCGGAGTCCAAGATACTCGAAATGCTCTGAATCTCTTAGAGGAGTTCCGAGGCTGCTTTTCTCTTCCGGGAGATAAGGCTTTGGGATGTACTCATAAGGTCCGCCATGTTATCAATACAGGTGATGCTTGTCCGATCAAACAAGCATACAGGCGGATTCCAGTTGCTAAACGTGATAAGGTGGAAGCAGAGATCTGGAAGATGTATAGAGAAGGCCGGATTGAGCATAGCAATAGCCCTTGGGGAGCTCCTATTGTTATGGTGGCCAAGAAGGACGGGACACAGAGGTTCTGTGTAGATTATCGCCAGTTGAACTCTGTCACGATAAAAGATAGTTTTCCTCTGCCTAGGATTGACGAGTGTGTGGAAGCTCTTGGTGGAAATCAATGGTTTTGCACACTAGACCTTGAAAGTGGATATTGGCAGGTGGCTATGGATTAGGAGAGTAAGGAAAAAACTGCTTTTCTCTCTAGTGTGGGCTTATTTCAGTTCAAAGTTATGGCTTTCGGACTGTGTAATGCCCCGGCTACCTTCCAACGTATGATGGACAATATGTTGGATGGACTCAAATGGAAGTCATGTTTGGTTTATCTAGACGACATTGTTGTTTTTGGAAAGACACTGGATGAGTGTCTCCAAAACCTCAGGCTTGTTCTAGAACGAATCAAGGACTACGGATTAAGATTGAAGCCGAAGAAGTGTGAATTCTTCCGTCGGCAAGTTGAATACCTGGGCCGGATTGTTTCTGGTAAGGGAATTCAAGCTAATCCGAAACAGATTGAGAAAGTCCGAGATTGGCCAGTCCCTGCAAATGCTAAGGAGATTAGACAGTTTATAGGGTTTGCTTCCTATTATAGGGAGTTTCAACCTAACTTTGGTGAAATTGTCTCCCCTTTGCAAGACATTGTGACGGCGGCATGCAAGGATAAACGCTATACCAGACCTATAGTGTGGACTCCTCAGTGTCAGGCTGCGTTTAGCAAGGTCAAGGAATTGCTGACCACATCGCCAGTACTGGGATACCCCCGAAAGGTGGGAGATTTCATCCTAGATACGGATGCAAGTGGTTTTGGAATGGCTGGAATCCTCTCACAGATTCAGGACGGACGGGAAGTAGTCTTGGGCTATGCTAGCAATAGTTTGTCTAAATCTCAGAAAAACTATTGTGCTACTAAGCGCGAGTTGCTTGCTGTTTTGACTTATCTGAAGAAGTTTAGACATTACCTTCTGGGTAATAGAAACTTCTATGTGAGGACGGACCACGCCTCTCTCCGTTGGTTGCTAAACTTCAAAGATCCAACTGATATGCTTGCTAGGTGGTTAACTACCATGCAGGAATACGGACTGGATCAGGGCATGATTCTGCACCGGGCTGGGCGCAGGCATGAAAATGCCGATGCGCTTTCTCGCTTGCCAACACGTAAGTGTGGGAGATTGGATTGTCATGATTGCGGACTACATGACGCTGTGTTAGCTGCTGTTACCACTGATGTCCCTTCGGACTCGGATGTCCCCACGGACTCCGGGAGTAACAAGCTACAAGATGCTCAACAGTCTGATCCCATGATCAAGAGGTTGATTGGTATGTTGGACGGCTCAGTAGAAATTCCTTCTAGGGAAGATCTTGCTGGTGAGTCCGATGAATTTCGGACTTATGTTCAACACCTAGGTGAAATGGAAATGAGGGACGGTGTGCTATGCCTCGGATGGGTCCGGCTAGCCACCGGTAGGAAGTATTGGAGGAAGGTGATCCCAGCTTCCATGAGGAAAGAAATTTTCATGGGCATGCATGGGCCTAAGACTTCAGGACATTTTGGTGTTTTTAAGAACACTTGGTCGGCCAAGATGAGATATTATTGGCCGGGCCAAAGATATGACCTGAAGAGGTGGATTAAGGCTTGCCCTGAATGTTGTACCAGAAAGACCCGTGGGGGAGGAGGAATTTCTCTCCTAAAGAAAGAGAAGCATGGTGACAGGTGGAACCGGATATCATTGGATATTCTAGGTCCCTTTAGGGAGACACCTAGGAAGAACAATTATATCATGGTGGTTACGGACCATTTTTCTAAGTGGGCCGAAGCCTATCCCATGCGAGACCATACTGCAGAAAGCTGTGCAGAAGTCCTTTTCAAGGAATGGATTCTGAGGTTCGGATGCCCGGTGGCTTTACAGACCGATGGGGCCCCTGAATTCCGATCACAGCTATTGAGATGTCTTTTGGACATGTTAGGGATTGAGAAACTGATAACTCTTCCCTATAGGCCTCAGTCCAACGGACAGAGCGAGCGGCTTAACAGAGTACTTGTTGAGCAGCTCTCTTGTCTGACAGACTATCATAAAGATGACTCGGATATGCTTGCTCCGTGTATAGCTCACGCGTATCGAGCTACTGTGCATGCCAGCACTTTATGTACACCCAATTCTGTAGTTTTTGGGACGGAACTCGTAGCTCCTATGGATATAGTCCATGGAGTGGGATCTGACGGGTTGGACTTTCCTTGTAAGGTTTCTTATGTGGAGAACCTGAAGCAATGGATGCGGAGAGGACACCAGTATGTGCGGGAAAATCTTGGAGTCTCTGCTATAAATCAGAGACGAGATTATAACAAACGTACTAGGCCTCCAAAGTTTGCTGTGGGGGATGTTGTCTATCGATATTGCCCTCCTAAAGCAAACAAGAAATTGGGACAGAAATGGGACGGCCCATTTAAGATCCGCAGGTTCATAGGCGGTACCACCTGTGAACTTGAAACAGCAGAAGGCTTGTTGAGATACCACATTGATTATCTCAAGCCTGCTTTTGATGAAGATGGTCCTATCCAGGCTAGAAACCTTCATAGGGCTCCAGAATTTCAGAAACTGGAAAAGGCAGGTAGAGATATTCTCAGGCTGGAAGCTGGGAAAGTTGTAGCGGGAGTTGAATGTCCGGCTAAGTCCGTGAAGGAGAAGGTTACTATAGGCGTCAAGCCTAGAGGTAGGCCGAAAAAGAGAAAGTCCGTTTCGGCCACAGATCTTCCTCCACTGACTAAAGGAAAAAAGAAGAAGGGTCCTGTTAAAGTAGGAAACCAAGTGTTGCCTACTAAGAAACAGACTCTAGGGGAAATGAAACGAAGGCCTGGTAGACCAAAGAAAGGGGGGACGGGGTCAGGAACAGCAATAGTTGTTCCTCCAGTTCCGCCTAGTATTTGTGTAAAAACCAAGAAGAAACGCGGTAGACCGAAGAAACAACTTACGGACTTGCCTGCTGTTCCTTTAGTGCCTGTGAAAAGAAAGGTTGGGCGTCCGAGGAAAGAACCAGCTCCAGTGGTTTCCTTGCCAACCTCTCTACCCCAGAAAAGGGCACAAAGAAATTTGTTGCCTAGTGTGAGGGACACCTCCCCAGCGCTGGTAAGGGCTCAACGCTTGCGTAAAGCCCCAGTTCGGTTTAATCAGTAAGAAAATTGGTATCCGGGGGGAGAATTTCTGAACTGGTTCTCTCCCACTTCAAAAAAGTACACAACGAGAAGTCAGACTTGCAGTTTATTTGTACCGAATAATAATTGCTTGTCACCATTCGGCAATGTAGACTCAGTTCTATTTATGACTGGGAAACGAACATGTGTCTTGGAAAGTATTTGGTTTGAACGATAGAGAAAAGCTAGGCCCAGGCTTGCCCTGCGAGCAATTGTGGCTTGGAACTTGCTGTAAGGCCGGAATCTATTTATAGTGAATAGGTGGTTGCTTGAATCTGTCCTGAGAACCAGAGAAATTTGAGGTAAACACCCTGTGTAGTCTCAACAGGGGAGAACAGGTTAGCCGGACTGGTCAAACACGTCCGCGCTATGGCTCAGAAGGAGCGCGGGAAGTGATTGGCGCTGCCAACAGCGGTGGCGGACTGAAGCACTACGCGTGGCCACGGGTCTCGCCGGTGTGTTTCACTCCTTTCAGTTGACTTCCGGATTCTGAGTGTGCGACACGCTCTTCACAAAGGAAAAGTAAACTGTAAGTTTTCCAAAAAGATGAACTTATTGTTTTACATCTGTATGTGTTGATATGTAGTTGCAAGAAGGCGACAAGAGTTTCTGGACCAATGTGTACTGTATTCGCTGAGAAATAGTAGTCAGAAATGACTCGGCGGACTGGCGCCGAACACGTTGTGGCCATTTTTGGTATGTTTTGGATAGCGAATGAATGGACAAGGGGTGTCTCTATGCTAAACAGACCATTTCTTGTCAAGTCCCGGTGATATTAGCAGGTTACACTCTGAATGCATGTTGGTTGACGAATTAATGTGTTGTTTAGAACTTGGCTTGTTGTATATGTATATCGGTGGTGGATTTTTAGACCAAGCCACGCCCGTGCCACGTCCGTGGTCAGGAACCAGTTCTGTCTAGGTCTAAAAATATTGTCCCTGAACTGTGCCCTTATTTTTGCTGTTGCTACATGTCGTTATTTTTCTATCTATCAGAACTAGGTTGAGATTCAGTCCAACATGTCTGACCGAGAAATTGACTTGGACCTGTCGGCGTCTGACGGCGAGTTGTTGACCGACGACCAGGCGGCCGAGGTGCTGGACTCGATCATGACGATCATGACAGCAGCAGAGTCAGAGGACACCACGTTCTGGGAACAGAAGGTCCCTACCCCTGCCGCGTTCGAGGTGGACTTGGAGGAGGAAATGGAGGTTGAGGTAAGCGTTGCTCCCTCCAAATCCTCGGACAAGCCGGACAGGTCCGGACGGACCACCCACCAGTCAGCAGACAAGTCCCCAGACCAGTCTGCGGACAAAGCCTGGACTTCCAGGTCTTCGGACAGGAAAGCCGGAACCACAGGGACAAAGGGTCCCAAGCAAAGTCCTGCAGAGGACAAGTCCGAAAGGAGACAGGTGGAGGTGACACCTAGAAGATCACCACGCAAGCAGGCCGACCCGGGGAAGGTCTTGAGGGGCAAGGACGCGGACGCCATCCGGACCCGTTCCCAGTCTGACTCTCCAGGCAAGAAGAGTTCAGATCGTGATCGGAGCGCTTCCTCAAACCCCAAGGCTAAGCCTGCAGCCGCCTCTCGGCCCAAGGGAGCTGAGTTGGCGAAAGCTCTACAAAAACTGCCCCAGAACACTGCTAGCACTAGCAGTACGAAGACGCCCCTTTCTAAGCTTCCCAAAATCCGGAAGCTGAAGAGGGTACATGTGTACCGATCCGAGGCTAGGCGGGTGCAACTGGCCAAATTTGGTTCTTTGACCAAGTTCAAGGCCGAATTGGACTCAGCAGCTCTGGTTCCCCTGAATCCGAGCATGGATCAGCCCGGATCCGTTCCTCCTCAAGCTCCGGAATCGGACAATGAGTCGAAGGAATTTGACGACGACCAAATGACCCGGTACGAACAGGTTATTTGGCCAGAAGTGGTCCGAGAGGACAGCCTTGACGCGGGTACGTTTGGGAAACTCACAGGAGTTCACAAACTGTGGCAGCCCGGGTTTAGGTGCCCTTTCATGGTGTGCAGGTACCTTCCTGTAAACGAAGGTGGCATCAAGAGGTACCAAACCAGAGAGCGCTTCTTTAGGCATCTCTGTGAGGTACATGCCCCCTATTCACAGGTGTGGGTGTGCTCCCACGACCAGTGTGCCCAGGTTCTAGACTGCCGTGTGGAGTTGTGCAACACTTCATGAACGGCGAAGTCAAGCAGCACCACCTGAATAGGGAGATTGCCTTGGAGAAAACCAGAGCTGTGATGCCTGTCATCCGGAACAACTCTGCCTTCCTCCGCATGACCTACATGTCGGCCCAGCACTTGAGGGTCACACGCAGGATGAGGTCGGTTGCGAAACCATCCAAGTCCAGCGCTTCCTCCTCTGCTGCTGGACAGTCCGGGTCAGCCAGCTCTTCCTCTAGCAGCCAAAAAGGGAAGTCTGGAGGCAAATCCGTGGCAAAGAATGCCTCCTCCAGCAAGGAGACCACTGGAGGCACTGAGGGTGCCCAGAAACGCGGCCGGACTAGCTCCGGAGGTGGAATGCTTTCACCATCCCTTCCTGCAGCCAAGAAGCAGAAGGGCCGCAAGGCGCAGGTGGAGACAGACACCTTGTCTGCCCAGCTGCCTGAGAAGGTAGAAACGGAGCAGCTTGTCAGGGCAGCGGAAACCGAGATCCAACGCTGTTTGTTGACCCTCCGGGCTGCTGCTGACGCTGCTCAGCAACAAGTCTCTACCTCAATGGCGACACTGACTGTCCCATTGCAAAAGCTTGAAGCCGTGCAGGGCCAGATTGGAGAGAACGCCGCGCAGAAGGAGACAATCCGGACGCAGGCGAAGATCATCCAAACCCTGCGCTTGGCTGTGGCCAAGAAGGATAGCGAGATCCTCAATCTGACTGAAGAAAACGCCAGTCTGCGTGGGGAACTCGCGGAATTCGGCCGCAGCTCCTCTCCTGAAAGTCAGGAGGTGTCCGAGGTGGAAGCGTCCACCCAGTCCGCTACAGTGTCTACTGCCCGTGCCCCTCAGTCAACTGCTGTTGCTGGCCCGAGTACAGGTACTGTAGTGTCAGAGTCCGGAGACTCTGTCAATGTGAGCATGGACTTGGCTCAGTTTAACCTGCTGTCAAGTCTGATGGCCAAGTTCCAGCCTGTGTTGGCCCCGCGGACTGCTCCCCCGCCAGTGCAGCAAACAGCTCAAGCGAGTCAAGGAGGCCAAGACCCTTTTGGCCTAGTGAGAATGTTTGGCCCACCCGGAAATGCCCTTTCTCCTCTATCCGGGGGAGAAATCGCAACGGCTGTTGGTCCTGAAGACAGCGGAAGCCTGCGGACCAGCAGGACGGATCCACGGATCAGCAGGAAACTGATGAAGGTGTCCCGGACACTGAGAACACTCCCATGGACTCCCAGTGATGCCCGGACCTACCTAGCCTCCGCCGGATGTGGCGTCGAGCATTTTCCAGTTCAAGCCTCCGTCGGATGTGACGTGGAGCGTTTCCTTGCCTTGCCTTGCCTAGTTGGCTCGTCCTCGGATCGTTTCTTTCGGATCCGGACCATGTTCTACCACCCCGCGGACTCCCTTTACGGATTGATGACACATCAACTAAGACTTTTAATGTGAGATTACTCTTTTTTACTGTCGGTTCACTCAGAAGGAGGAACTTCAGTCAGTTTTATAAAATTTTCTACACTGGATTCTGTAAGTTAGTGAGGACACTATATGCTCCTGAATGTATTTGGTGTTTACTATTACTACTTTCTTCAGATGTGTGTATTGAACTTTTTATTTGGATTTTTAAGTCCGTAATCTCTTTTTGCATGTGTGCTTGACATGTTTGTCACTAGAAATGTGATTTTTACTGCTTTTTACCGAGTTTGTAATGTGTTTAAAACTCTTTTTCGAAGAGGGGGAGTATTGTAGTGGGTCTGGTTATAATACCAATATTCTATTCTATTGTGTGGTGGTGCTGTCCGCTGTGGGTTAGTACACCTGAACTACCCCAGTGGGCAGTACCAGTGAACATGTCCACTCATCAGTATATGTGTGGGGACTTTTACCATTATATTGGTTGTTATGCTCTTTTAAGCTAATCTTGTGTTCATAACCTTTCTACCAGTGTATTTCTATGAGATATTTATATCCACGGACGTCAGTCCGAGAGTCTTCAGTAATGTAGTGCCTGAGTGCATCTTACCTTTATCATCTATATTGAATGTCTACTCACACCAGTTTTGTACGAGTCAAGAATAAGGGAGAACCCCAGCTCGAGTTGTGTGAGTCAGGACAAGTGTGTCCCAAGTGATTGAATAAAGTCCGTAGAAAGGTTAAGCCTTGTTCTGTCTTTATTTAACGTGCAAGCGGATCGGATCCGAAGATCACTACAATAGCATGTATTTTCCGGGACTGATAAGAAGGGTAGATAATTATGTTGAAAATCAGGGCTTTCCTTGTTCCTTGTGTATCATTTTATCCTGTTCCCGACAGGTTATCATCAAGGTCAGCCTTAATGAAGAGTGTCTCCCGCCCAGGGATCCCCCATCCCAGAAGGAGAACCACCGACTGTAGTAGCTTTGGCCCAATACCAGCTCCACCCTGCTAGTAATGCCGCAACAGCAACAGCAACAACAACATCCTCAGTTTTCTACTGCTTCTGGATCCGTCCAGGCTTACCAACAACCCCAGAATTATCCCAACCAGGTGGGTTTTGCCGTTTCTATGTACCGTAATGCTTAGAGTTATCTTATCTATTAGAACATGTCTATTCCACTATTTGTCGATGGTAGTGTCGATGGTGTGTCGATGTCGATGGTGTGTTTATGCCAATTGAAACTTACATACAATTAGATGGCTGGTTTTATTGTTAAACCCCCTAATAGTTCGCAGAAACCCCTCCCAGTCAGTCTCTTCCTAACCCATTTACTTTCCGTTGTTCCTAACCTGCTTTTTCCCAGCGTCCACGAAAACAGTGAACAATCTGTCATATTCCTTCACAGGAGTGTTGATTCTATGTCAGGTGTCATATCCGGCCTTATAATATTATGCAATAAACTACGGAATCGTCAACCACGAGTTCTCTATTTCTTCATACCTATCACAGGCATGTTGATAGGCAGTGTTTTTATGTCGACGACGTTGCGTCGCCAAATAGACGGGCACATTTTAAGTTACGTCGCTGTGCATAAATAAATAAAAAAGATAATTATAATTATTAGGGAAAGCAATGAATAAAATATTTAACCACTTAGTTATTTACTTTCAGCAGTAAACCACCTGGCGATGGAAAAGCTCGTACCACACCGTGATGTCCTCAACATAATTAGAGATTAAACCTCAAATTCCAAGTAAGTCTCAGTTAACTGTAAAATTTAATTATAAATGACTACCCATTCAAAACCTTTTGGTAAGTAAGTACCAGTAACGAAAGGAAATATTTTTCTAAGTAAATCTATTATATATTGTATTCTTCGTTAGTATTCCAATATTTAAAAATGAAATCTAGCAATTATTATAACAAGGTTATTATTGCGATGTCATTTGATTTTTTATTTCATAAAATCCCAAGAACATCAACATTGTTATTATCATTTGTTGACATAAGAATATTTACAGACCGGTCATCATTACAACATAAGTGCTAATAGTGTTTTGATTAGTTGATTAACTGAGCACTGTAACTGATAGCTTTCTTTATTAAATAGATTGCTGGGAAGTTAGCAGTTGGATTGATATGCTGTGTTATCGGCCGATGGAGATTTTTTGACAGGAAGGCTGTGGAGCAATAACATTTTGTTAACATCCTTATTATATAATCAATTTTTAAGGTAAGTCAAAGTCAATAAATGGTACAACCTGATAATAATTAGGTGCAACATAATATAGATAGAAATCATTGTTTGTAGGAGCCCAATGATCCCTTTTCACGAGAAATTGTCATTTTTTTTTTAATTTCGACAGTACAGTCTTTAAAGCAATAACCCAACCCATGTACACCTGTTCAACCATGAATATAAGCAGAAACTAAAAAATATTTATTATTTATTCATTGAGGACATTACAAACTTTTGGACATTGCTGAGAATTATTAATCGCCCAATGATCCCTTTTCAAGAAAAATTGTCATTTTTTAAAAAAAAATTCGACAGTACAGTCTTTAAAGCAATAACCCAACCCATGTACACCTGTTCAACCATGAATATAAGCAGAAATTAAAGAAATATTTATTTTTTATTCATTGAGGACATTACAAACTTTTGTACATTGCTGAAAATCGCCCAATAATCACTTTTCAAGAGAAATTGTCATTTTTTAAAAAAAATATCGACAGTACAGTCTTTAAAGCAATAACCCAACCCATGTACACCTGTTCAACCATGAATTTAAGCAGAAATTAAAGAAATATTTATTTTTTATTCATTGAGGACATTACAAACTTTTGGACATAGCTGAAAATCGCCCAATGATCAATTTTCAAGAGAAATTGTCATTTTTTTTATAAATATCGACAGTACAGTCTTTAAAGCAATAACCCAACCCATGTACACCTGTTCAACCATGAATATAAGCAGAAATTAAAGAAATATTTATTTTTTATTCATTGAGGACATTACAAACTTTTGGACATAGCTGAAAATCGCCCAATGATCAATTTTCAAGAGAAATTGTCATTTTTTTTATAAATATCGACAGTACAGTCTTTAAAGCAATAACCCAACCCATGTACACCTGTTCAACCATGAATATAAGCAGAAACTACAAAAATATTTATTATTTATTCATTGAGGACATTACAAACTTTTGGACATTGCTGAGAATCGCCCAATGATCAATTTTCAAGAGAAATTGTCATTTTTTAAAAAAATATTGACAGTACAGTCTTTAAAGCAATAACCCAACCCATGTATACTTGCTGAACAATGAATATAAGCAGAAATTAAAGAAATATTTATTATTTATTCATTGAGGACATTACGAACTTTTGGACATTGGCATTTTTTTTTTATAAATATCGACAGTACAGTCTTTAAAGCAATAACCCAACCCATATACACCTGTTCAACCAGGTTTTTTATTCATTATTTTTATTCATTACAATTACAGAAGCAGAAATTAAAGAAATATTTATTTTTTATTCATTACAATTACAATTACAGTAACCATGATATTCCCGGGACGGGTGGCGTAGTCACGAGCACCAGTATAATCTTCAGCACACAGAAATCTTTCAACATCTGTACGTCAGGAAGAGAAGATATCTGTACGTCAGGAAGAGAAGATAAAATAAAAATAATTGCAAGTGAAATAAGATTTCATTCAGGAATGTTTGACTTAAGTCGAATTGAAACAGTTAAACGAGCTGCACGCACGCGCACATGGCCATGTCAGTGTAAGCTTCGAAACAGCCCAAATAGGTAGGCGTTGAAAGTTGCAGTAAAAATCAATTTAATAAGGTGACTCAGTAGTGATTTTGTTTATTGATGAATTTTTCTAAAATTTTTACCAATGATACTTGACATGAAATAATCATTATTGAGTGAAAAAAAAATATAGGTCACCAGGCTAGTTTTCATGCTATGGCGGTATGGAGATAGAAATAATAAATCATATTTGAGTGATTTTACTATATTTGAGTGATTTATAAACATAATTCGTTTAAAATGGTTCTCACATGAATTCAGACATCAAATTTCACCCAGACATTCAACATATATATACTAATCATCAAATAATTTTTTTCCCCTCAAATCCTGAGTTAGCCACCTGGAAGCCCCCCAGTGGCAGTATAGGGCACTAGCAAAATTGACTTTGGCTGATGACAATCAGCCAAAGAAAACTGTTTGATGAATTTTTTTAAAACTTAATATGAATGTAGATACAGTATTTGCTAACTCATACACAAAAAATCAGGATGGCTTTCCAGGCTAGATTTTTCTATATTACGACTTATTTATGAGAAAAAAATGGGGAAAAAATGAAATTCCTGATAAATATTTGATTTGAACAAAAACGGCTCCATGAATCTTAATGAAATTTAATATAGATGCAGGTATTGTAAATACTAACTCACACACCAAAAATCAGCAGGCTGAATAGTTTATATCAAGACTAAATTATATACATACTTCATCTGCATAATGCTGATATTCCCTGCCATATATATTGAATACACACACACACAGGCGCGTGAAAAATGGCACGCTACTCACGCTAGGCGTTGCGCGCACCCCATTACATAATCACTACTGAGTCACCTTAACAAACATTTAATATATAACAAGTGCCTTCGGCACTTGGATTGTAGAGGCAGTTGTGTTTCTACTTCTTATAGGAATCTGACAATTTGCTGGATTTTTTTTAAATTTGGAGATATTAATTTGATTGCCAAAAATGGCTAAAATCACAGGGTGCCTACTTCGGGGTAGTAGGCCTAATGTCTTTAAAAAATGATTATTATTATTCTTCTTTCCCAACTTAGTACCTGAGTATTCTAAGCATATGAACAATATATGTGGAAAATATTTGACAAAATGGTCAGAAAACTTTACCCTGGCGCTATATTCTAGCCTTTTAAATTTTAAATACATTTTTAATGGCATGTACTGTAACATCTATGCAGGAAAGACAATTCATCCTAGCTTGTCTTTAATACCAAATGAATCACATACATGTCAGCATTACAGAGAAATAAGGATTTAATATTATTTCTAAAAATTCATTGAGGAGTAATGTGTGGACGGGTACATTTTCTCTGAGAAAGACAGAGAGAGAGAGGGCGGGAGGAACAGAGAGAGAGGGAGGGACAGACGGGGAGGGAGGGACAGAAAGGGGGGAGGGAAAGAGAGGGGGAGGAAGGGACAGTGAGAGGGAAGGGACAGAGAGAGAGGGGGGATGAGGGACAGAGAGAGGGGGGAGGGAGGGACAGAGAGAGAGGGGGAGGGAGGGACAGAGAGAGGGGGGAAGGGAGGGACTGAGAGAGGGAGAGGGGAGGAGAAGAGAAGAGAAGAGAGGAGAGATGAGAATGACAGATATAAGAGTCTACCTCCCCAGCTCTTCCTCTCCTTTTATCCCCCCCCCCCCCAACTGGAGTAGGTCGTTTGAGACTTGGGGGTTGTTGGTATGTATTGGGAATGGTAGCAGGGAGTGAAGTGTGATGATCAAAAGAAACCTTAAGCCTCCCCCCCCCCTCTTGCCCCTCCCCCCACCCAACCTATATTGTGATGCGAGAGAGAGAGAGAGAGAGAGAGAGAGACACACACACACACACACACACAGACATTCACTCCTCACACTATATAGCGGCGACCCCTAGCTCTCTATTAGAATGGTTTGACCCGCCACCCCTCTATATTAGAATGGTTTGACCCGGACTGGCCAGAGTGAAATCTCGCATGAGTTCTCGTGCTCCCGAACCGCAGTAAGTCTCGCATGAGTTCTCGTTCTCCGTGTTTCTGCGTGTATGGGCGGCCACAGAGCTGGGGAATCCCCGGGAGCTGGGGAATCCCCGGGATTAAAGATTTAAGTAAGGGAGTCATCAATATAGCCTAATACTAACCATGCAAAACACTCCTACCCTCGCGCGGTTATACTATCTGGACGCAGTGCATCCTTCCTCTGCTACGTCTAGCTATGGTCAAATGCTAGGGAAGTGGTGCTGAACTATAGTTCTGCGTACTTCATTGCTTACAGAAAAGTATGTATTCGAGGTATAAACTAATGTTATACACCAAAAGAATCGCAACGATGTCAGCAAAAAGCAGGCTTAGAATTTTCCTAATTCATAAAAAATTGACGACAGGAGTCTATTGTTTAACAAATGTTTTGTTTTTGCACTGAAATCGGTAGCGTCTTTGACGGCTTCTGGGTAGTGGTGGGGGCGACAATTATCACTGGTGTTATTAACTATGCACACCATATAGGCCAGCGGCCAAGGGCCAAAAAAGCCATTATTTAAGAAGTTACCCCTACCCACCGTATAACAAGCTAAATTTGAGGTATTTTGTGTAGAATTGCATGAAATTTCCGAATCTGAAGAAAAAAATTGCCCAAAAGGTGGCGAACATTGTCAAAATGGCCTGTTTCCATGGAAACTAGTGATTTTTTTGTATTTTAGCAAAAAATAGGTTTTTAGTGTCCCATTTCTACACTTTTATCAGTATTGTAACCAAACTTGAGAATAATACTGATGTATCTAAGGGTTATCATTTCCATTCGAATCAGTGACCTTGCTCAAGGTCAAGGTCACCAAATATGACCTTGAAATGTAAAAATAGCAAAATTCTGGGATGTGACATCCTATTTTCTCTTATAAAAATATGGCAATAGAAGAAAATGTTAACCTAATGCATAAAAATTATAACTGACATTAGGGGAAAGAAAAATAACCCATTTTTGGTATCATTGGAATGTCTGTTGCCATGGTAACCAAGCCTCACTTTTTGTTCTATGCTAAATTTTGTGTACATCTAAATAACATACTGCAGTCTATATCTTTTGAACAATTTATTTCAAAGCTACACAATTTATACATGTGAAAGGGATCCAAGTGTACTTTCATAATATATCTTTTAATTGACCTTTGTCAAGGTCAAGGTCACCATTTTCAAGGTCAAACATCAAATTTTGGTTCAAATTTGAGTATTATGTATGTATCTTAGGAACTATTTATCACTGGCGTACACAATTTATGCATGTGATAGGACACTAACATCACTTCCATGAGACATCATATGAATGACCTTTGGTAAGGTCAAGGTCACCTAATCCAAGGTCAAACATAACATTTTTTCTTGATTTTAGATTTAGGTATTATGTATCTCTGGAATTATTTATCCCTAGGTTACCCAATGTGAGCATCTGATAGGGTTCTGGGAGCACAGGCATTAGATGTCTTGTCAATGACCTATGTCATGGTCAAGGTCAACATTTCAAGGTCAAAGATCAAGTTTTGGTCCAAATTCTTGTATTAGGTAGGTTTCTCTGGAACTATTCTCCCTGGGGTACACAATTAAAATATGCGACAGAGCTCTAACAGCATTTTCATAAGACATGTTGTCAATAACCTTCATCAATGAAGGATAAGGTCACAATTATCAAGGACAAAGGTAAGATTTCTATCTGAATTTTTAATAATAATCCCTTATAATCCCTAATAATCATCTAACACACAAGAGCTGTGAATAGAAGATGTATTAAAGCCATGATAGGTGTGCGTATCCACAAAAAGAGGGCCAGTTTTGCCTATGGCATTTGCATGGATAGATTTCAGTAGAGGAATCAGCTTTTCAAATGCATTGAATTTACTTCACTAATTTGATTGGCTGCATGGATCTATTCAATGACAATCAATGACGCTCATTTTAATGACATAGTATAGCATAGGGTGATTCTATGAGTAAGCGGTGTCAAGTGAGTAAGTATGACTGCTAGGCGAGTCTTCACCTGTAAGCCTGTTGTGGCTTCAAACCTAGATCTTGGCTGGAGTATAACCAATATTGTGCATATATTACACTCAATTGAGTAACATCTGACACATTCTTTGACGCAAATTTTGCTCATTGACCAATATTACATCCTCTAGATGTTGCTCATTGACCATTGTTATACCCTCTATGCTGCTCCATGACCTCCATCATACCTTCAATGTTGCTCCATGATGATCTCTATACCTTTTATGCTGCTAAATAATGACCATTTTATTCCCTATAATGCTCCATGGCCCCCCTCATACCCTCTATAGGGCTCCATGGCACCCATTATACCCTCTGTGCTGCTCCATGACCACCATTATGCCCTCTCTATGTTACTCCATAACACCCATTATACCCTCTATGTTATTCCATGACCACCATATATCCTCTATGTAGTGCTCCATGGCCCCCATCACATCCTCTAGAGGGCTCCATGCCCCAAATTATACCCTCCATGTTACCACATGACCCCCTATTCATAACCCCTATGCTGCTCCATGACCCCCATTATACCTTCTATGTTATTCCATGACCCCTATTATACCTTTTATATTGCTCCATGACCCCTATCATACCCTCTACGATGTTCCATGACCCCATTATACCCTCTATAATGCTCCATGGCCCCCATTATACCCTCTAAGTTACCCTAAGTTACTCTATGACCCCAATGACACCCTCTATGCTGCTCTATGATCACCATTATACCCTCTATGCTGCTCCATGACCACCATTATACCCTCTATGCTGATCCATATGACCACCATTATACCCTCTATGATGCTCCATGACCCCAATTATACCATCTATGCTGCTCCATGACCCCAATTATACCATCTCTGCTGCTCCATGACCACCATTATACCCTCTATGCTGCTCCATATGACCACCATCATACCCTCTAACTTACTCTATGACCCCAATGACACCCTCTATGCTGCTCCATGACCACCATTATACCCTCTATGCTGCTCCATGACCCCAATGACACCCTCTAGGCTGCTCCATGACTCCAATGACACCCTCTAGGCTGCTCCATGGCCCCCATCATACCCTCTAACTTACTCTATGACCCCAATGACACCCTCTATGCTGCTCCAGGACCACCATTATACCCTCTAGGCTGCTCCATGGATGACCCCAATTATTCCCTCTAGGCTGCTCCATGGATGACCCCAATTATACCCTCTATGTTGCTCCATGACCACCTTTATACCCTCTATGCTGCTCAATGACCCCAATTATTTGTTGTTGTAACTTTTATTGCCAAACATTAAGAAATGGACGTCAGCGGAACTAAGCTCCCCATAGGTGGGAGGATTTCAAGCCCGACTGGTTGACATGGTTTTAGTGAGAGAACAATCCAATGCTGAGGCAACGCCCCATGCACTATATTATACCATCTCTGCTGCTCCATGACCCCAATTATACCCTCTATGCTGCTCCATGACCACCATTATACCCTCTATGCTGCTCCATGACCCCAATTATACCATCTATGCTGCTGCATGACCACCATTATACCCTCTATGCTGCTCCATAACCACCATTCACCCTCTATGAAGCTCTATGACCACCATTATATCCTCTATAGTACTCCATAGTTCCCATCATACCCTCTATACTCCTCCTAGGCCCCCATTATACACTCTATAATGCTCCATGATGCCTATTGTACTGTCTATAGTCCTCCATGATCCCTATCATTCCCACTATGTTACTGCATTGCCACAATTATACCCGCCATGTTACTCCATAACCTCCATCATACCCTCTATGCTGCTCCATAACCATAACCATACCCTCTATGCTGCTCTATGGCCCCCATCATACCCTCTATGTTATTCCATGACCCCCATAATACCTGTTATATTGCTCCATGACCACCATCATACCCTCTATGTTACTTCATGACCCATATTATACCCTCTATGCTGCTCCATGACCCCCATCATACTGTCTATGTTATTCCATGACCCCCCGAATACCCTTTATATGGCTCCATGACCCCTATCACACCCTCTCTGTTACTCCATGACCAACATTATACCCTCCATGCTGCTCCATGACCCCCATTATACCCTCTACGATGCTCCATGATCCCCATCATACCCTTTATAGGGTTTCATAGCCCCAATTATACCCTCTATGATGCTCTATAGCCACCATTATGTCCTCTATAGTGCTCCATAGCCCCCATCATACCCTCTATAGGGCTCCATAGCCCCAATTATATCCTTTATGATGCTCTATGACCACCATTATATCCTCTATATTGCTCCATGGCCACCATATCATACCCACTATGATGCTCTATGACCACCACCATACCTTCTGTGCTGCCCCATGACCCCCCCCCCCCCCCCCCCCGGCCATTATACCATCTATGCTGCTCCATCACCATCATTATACCCTCCATGACCCCCCCCCCCCCCCCGCCATAATAATACATATATATATAATTATTCCCTATAATAATTACAGAACAAACCATACCCTCTATAGTGCTCCATTACCACCATCATACTCTCTATAGGGCTCCATGTCACCCATTATGCCCTCTGTGCTGCTCCATGACCACCATTATGCCCTCTCTATGTTACTCCATAACACCCATAATACCTCTTTATATATATGTTATTCCATGGCCCCCATGATATCCTCTAGAGGGCTCCATAGCCCCAATTATACCCGCTATTGTGCTCCATGACCCCCATTATACCCTCCATTTTACCACATGAACCCCATTCATAACCCCTATGCTGCTCCATGACCCCATTATACCTTCTATGTTATTCCATGACCCCTATTATACCTTTTATATTGCTCCATGACCCCTATCATGCCCTCTACGATGCTCTCTATGTTACTCCTTGACTCCCATTATATCCCATACGTTGCTCCATGACCCCCATTATACCCTCTATGTTGCTCCATGACCCCCATTATATCCTCTATGTTGTTCCATGATCATCATTTTACCTTCCATGTTATTCCATGACCCCCATTATACCCTCTGTGCTGCCCCATGGCCCCCATTACACCTTCTACACTGCTCCATGACCATCATTTTAACCTCCATATTACTCTTTGACCCCCATTAGAGCCTCTACGCTGCTCCATGGGCCCCATTATACCTTTTACACTGCTCCATGACCATCAGTTTACCCTCCATCTTACTCCATGACCCCCTTAATACCCTCTATGCTGACCCCATTATGTTGCTCCATGAGTACTATTAGACCCAGTGTCCACTAAGGAGATGCCACTGGCGGCCTCATGGGAAGTGCTATAGTACCACATGAATAACCCCCCCCCCAATCCCCCTGCTATACTATCTATGTTGCTTTATGGCCATAAATATACTTTGATACCCTCCATATTGTTACCAATACAGAGCTCTTGAATAAGGGAACAATATTGAGTAAGTCACATATTCAATTCATGGCATCTGAAGATACAGTGCCAACTGAAACATGCCTAGTAGTAAAAATTAGACCTAAATTTCAGGTTTGACCTTGGAAATTGTTACCTTGACCTTGACTAAGGTTATTGACAGGGTATTTAACGAGAGGCCTTTTAGAGCCCTGTCATATGATTAAATTGTGTAATCTAGAGACAAATAGTTCTGGAGATACTTACTTAATACCACAATTTGGACCCAAATTTCATGTTTGACCTTGAAAATTATGACCTTGACCTTGACCAAGGTCATTGACAATATATCTAATGAAAGGCCTCTCAGAGCCCTATCACATGATTAAATTATGCACCCTACAGATAAATAGTTCCAGAGATAAATACCAAAAACTTCAATTAGTACCAAAATTTTATGTTTGACCTTGAAAATCGTGACCTTAACCTTGACATATGACATTGACAAGATGTCTCATGGAAGGGCACTTAGAGCCCTATTACATGCTTTAAGTATGTAGCCTGGAAATAAATTGTTACAAAGATACGCATATCTATTACTGAAACTTAAACCAAAATTTGATGTTTGACCTTGGATTAGGTGACCTTGACCTTGACCAAGGTCATTGACAAGATGTCCGATGGAAGTGTTGCTAGTGTTCTATCACATGCATAAATTGTATACACAAGAGATTAATAGTTCCAAAGATACATACATAATACTCAAATTTGAACCAAAATTTGATGTTTGACCTTGAAAATGGTGACCTTGACCTTGACAAAGGTCAATTAAAAGATATATTATGAAAGTACACTTGGATCCCTTTCACATGTAAAAATTGTGTAGCTTTGAAATAAATTGTTCAAAAGATATAGACTGCAGTATGTAATTTAGATTTACACAAAATTTAGCATAGAATGAAAAGTGAGGCTTGATTACCATGGCAACAGACATTCCGATGATACCAAAAATGGGTTATTTTTCTTTCCCCTAATGTCAGTTATAATTTTTATGCATTAGGTTACCATTTTCTTCTATTGTCATATTTTCATAAGAGAAAATAGGATGTCACATCCCAGAATTTTGCTATTTTTACATTTCAAGGTCATATTTGGTGACCTTGACCTTGACCAAGGTCATTGATTTGAAAGGAAATGATAACCCTTAGATACAACATTGCTATTCCCAAGTTTGGTCACAATACTGATAAAAGTGTAGAAATGGGACACTAAAAACCTATTTTTTGCTAAAATACAAAAAAATCACAAGTTTCCATGGAAACAGGCCATTTTGATAATGTTCGCCACCTTTTGGGCAATTTATTTCCTCAGATTCAGAAAATTCATGAAATTCTACACAAAATACCTCAAATTTAGCTTGTTATACGGTGGGTAGGGGTTCCCTCCCAAATTTAGCCTCTGGCCGCTGTACTAATAAACTGTAATCGAGTTATCGAGAATTGGGTCAGATTTTCAGAAAATGTACAAAATCGGCAGCTCTACAAATTCGGTAACTTTTGCTAAATTATACTAAACAATTATGAATAATGTGTATATCAGAGTGTCTCCTTTCATTGCTTTAAACTATATTTTGAACGCCACTTTTCTCTTAAATTTGGGTCATTTGAAATGTTTGGTAAAGGTCAATTGTACATTTTCTGAAAATCTGACCCAATACGGAAATAAACCAAGTCGCCGACCACTGAAATGGACATATCACAGCTTTGTAAAGCATTGAAATACTACTAAAAGATATAAGAAGTCCAAATTTATCATATCTGTGTGAGTAAGAATCTTATCGAAGAGTTTGACAGTTTGCCCGAAAACAAAAGCAATTTCATTTTAATGCTCAGTGGTTTGTTTTATAACCTATTATGATGGACCAGTTCATATCTTAATTTCTTGCAAAGGTCTCTCTCGGAATCATTTAGATTGATTAATGGTTTTCCCTCCTATTGGCCTCGATTAACATGCTTGTATTGCCTTCCTTTGCAGTGGCAGCCCCATCTTAATTTAGAAGCGCCTCGCCGACAGTTTCCTTTTCACTGCTTTCCTCCAAGGAAATCCTACCATGCTGGCCTGATTCTGGGGGCGATTCTGTAGGCCCCTAAGGGAAAACATAATAGGTGAGAAATATGCAGAAATGGGAAAAAATAGCAGGTCGCCTAATGTCACCACATTGAAATATCAATATTAACAGTAAAGAAATTCTAAATTTTCATTAAATTTGCTTTAATTTTATTCGATACACATCGAAAAAAGCCACCCGAAATTCGATTTTATATGGTCTATTCTCATGAAATGGTCCCAAATGGGAAAATGTCATCTTTACAAGATCTTTCCTGTGTAGTCATGTCTTATAATTAATATTTCTATGTTATCAGACTATATTCTGAACGAATGCGTACCTACTTTTCCATACCTGTGATGAATATTTAGGAAATTAGGGCCATTAAATATACTGAAAATATATCTTCCATCCCAAATATCAAATATATCATTCCTAAAATTAATAAAGATTACATGGACATGTTTGTTTATTTATGTGCCAAAAGTTTTATGGTGAATAATCCACGGAAAAATTGTGCACTAAAATCTGGGATTAGTTACACCGAGGAAGAGAGAAATCTATAATCCAGTATGGCCGTCACTGTCCGTGACGCTGATAATAGGCTGTGATTAACTAAAATATCATCCAATGATGAATAGTGGACACATGGGTGCATTGAAACAGAAAAACAAATCGATCAACATTTCTAATTAATCTCAAGATCTAAGTTTCTAAGACGGCCCCCGTCAACGTCCATGACGGTACTTCTTCATTGATTTTCATAATGATTCAATGGATGTAGGTTTGTTTCCTATATACCATTCGAAATAGCTTGTTTTCTTCTTTAGAATCATGTGAAATTTTAATCATTTTATTTTTCTATAATTGAATGAAATGACAACGAATATTTCTGTGACCATCACCGTCCATGGAGCAATACATTTTAGGTTATATTTCCAATAATTTTCCACAATTCCACAATTTTCATACATAAGAAACGCAGTTTCAGGGACAATAAAATACGGAGCACCTATAATAGCAATTTCATTTCATTTCAATTACCTTCCCCAAAATACCCATTTGGAACCATTTCATGAGAATCGACCAAATATGTATGTTTCTTTCGCAGAACATATTGGGTAACAAAAGTTTTAAAAAAAGTATTGATGACTGACTGCCTGAATGATTATCAAACAATATGTGATTCACCATTACATTAACAATAATTATACAAACGAAAAAATTGGGAATAATGTTGAATGTTTATTGCAAAAAATCGAATGTGAAACTAAATATCTTAACTTGTGGCCATATTGCTTTCATACTACAACCAATGCTGACAATGTAATGCTAACTTTATCTCGATGTATCCCATCATGCAACACATGAGTATATAAGGCTGTCCTTAACAGAGATCCGAACACTCATTGGACCTACAGGCCTGACGAAGGCACGCAAGTGTTGAAACGTTGGCTCATATGTATAGTCCCAAAAAATAAAAAAAGTGCAACACTACTCCTCTACCTAAGTCATTACTTCAACCACTCACCGATAATTAACTCACCCCTTCCCAACGGTTAGCAGTTCCCAACACCAACATATTGGGTAATGAAATATGACTTTGTGTACACTTTCTGAGCTAGCCATTCATAACCAACTAAAAATTGCTTGCGAATGGTCTATTCCACCATTGGGGAGAAGTTTACATAATAAGTAATATCTTTTGAAATGACTCTTTTACATTAATTATTCTAACCATCAGAAATGGTTTCTGTCGTGAAAATGAAGCATGGGGACACCCCCCCCCCCCCCCACCTCTATGTATCTTCCATGCATATTTAGAAAATTGTTGCATGAAAACCCCTTTATCATGGGATATTGCTCTATGATCAGAAATGAGGTAAAAGTCGCCATCCGCGATATTGTCGCCATTCAACATCTTTTTAAAGATATAATGAGAGGAGTTGGTCTTCGTTGTATAGCAGGGATCCCGGTTAATCTCTTAGTTGTATGTATGTATAGTTGAGGAATAATCCCAAAGTGTTGGTTTTTGTGGGTTATTTTATTTATACTAGCTTTCAAACTATCTTGTTCTTCATCAGGTCTTTTTAAAGAAGTTTAATAGATTAATTAATCGTACCATAATAATGGAAAAATCTTAACAACAATGAAAATTCATCCTGCTAAATCTAGTCTTGAATACATGATATTTTGAAATAATTGTAAATCTTAATAATTGATATGCCAATATTAACGATTTTTTTCCTCAGGGGAATTCCAGTGTTAATCGGTAGGAGTTGATTATTTTCTTCATAATGGGAGTAGCCTTCCCAAATTTTCAGGATATACCCAGGGCTACCATACCTGTATATCATATGAATTAAATCGAATTGTATTGACCAAATACTTTTCATTTAAAAAAGTGTATCATTTTAGTTTGTAGCCACTTTCTTGGGACAAGCCGAGGTGAAATGTCCCTCTTCACTACAGAAGTAGCACCTCCGAACCTGGAAGGTTCTTTGCCCCTACACCCCAGCAGTAGTCGTCGAATGCTGAGCAGAGGAACTTCCTTTCTTCTTTCCTTTCCCTTGCCAAGTCTGGACAGCCTGTACTACTGCATTGCCAAGACCTTCGGACTGATCATCGTCGTCAGAGTCCTGCAATGCTAGTGCCTGGCTGACCTGTATCAAGGCCTGGCATTTGCATTTGCATTTCTGCATCTCCTAATCTGGGATGCCTCAGCTGCAGCTCCTTCCAAAGGAATACCAACAGCATCTGCAACAGCATCGAGATGTGTCCGCCAAGTGTCCTTGGAATCCCAGTTCTTAATCAATGCCGGCTTCGGGGCATGATTAACTTTCGTCGCCAGGAACTGATACCGAAAGGTGAGTTCCATACCCATAGCACCTTCATATTTTAAGCCTTGCACTACTGATTTGTCACGAAATCGAGTAGTATTACGACCTGGAGAGGTTCTGATCTCCTGAATTTCAGTCATATGGACACCAGAATCTTCCGGCACTCCCTCAACTGTTACCCATTGCTGATCAGGTTTTCTTACATATTGACTATTGTCAACATGTCCCCTCACATATAGGTCGTAGAAGCAGTTGGCCTCTTTGTACTGGAGTGCGCTCCAGCATAAGGCTTACCTCCTTCCCCCCCCCCCCCCATGAACTGGAGAAGAGGCAGTGAATGTCACCGTCTCCTTCACTTGCTCTCTAGTTGTACCAGCCCTCTTCTGCAGTGGAGTAACTGGTGTGTTCAACCCTTTAGTGCGCGGACTAATACAGACATAGACATTTATTGAAAATCAAAATAAATTATTTCATTTTCATTTTCTTTAAATCTCTGCTCTGTGTCTTCAGAATCACTAGTATTCTAGTATTGGGTAGTGGATCGAGCTGGCTTTGCACCAAAGACACACAGCACTTCTAGGGGGTCGGGGGACATGCCCCCCCCCCCCCAAATTTAAAAAAGATTAGGAGCCAAATGGTGCATTCAGGACAGGATCGAGATAATTTTACCTCATCATTGACTTTCAAAAATCTGAGGATTTCTTGGGCCACAAAGTATATGAAGTTAAGATTTATTGTTTGGCAAGTGATGATTATCTGAATAACCCATTCAAACCAAAATCTTACAGATTTCAAAAAACATGTTAATTTGACCTGCTATCCCTTTAAATAATTACAGCATGTATACTGTATAGGAAGATTTCCAGCTATATGCCTATGTATAGAATCTGAATAAACATTCAGGTGCGATAGTACGGTAACTGTTCATACTTCAGGAACACTTCAAATTTACCCAAAATCGTACTTTTGGTCATACACGATCAAAGCATCCTATTTAGACGCTGAAATCGTAGTTAGCCCCTATCTGGGTGACCTGGATAGGTTAGGAATGAACAGACCAGAGACCAGAGAGAGGCAATTTCAGTGGCCGACGTCAACATCACTCCAAATTCCAATGTAATATTTCATTTGATTTGAAATGTACTAATGTAGTGGGTCTGGTTATAATACCAATATTCTATTCTATTGTGTGGTGGTGCTGTCCGCTGTGGGTTAGTACACCTGAACTACCCCAGTGGGCAGTACCAGTGAACATGTCCACTCATCAGTATATGTGTGGGGACTTTTACCATTATATTGGTTGTTATGCTCTTTTAAGCTAATCTTCTGTTCTTAACCTTTCTATCAATGTACTGCTATGAGATATTTATATCCACGGACGTCAGTCCGAGAGTCTTTAGTAACATAATGCCTGAGTGCATCTTATCTTTATCTTCTATATTGAATGTCTACTCACACCAGTTTTGTACGAGTCAAGAATAGGGGTGAACCCCAGCTCGAGTTGAGTGAGTTAGGACTAGTGTGTCCCATGTGACTAAATAAAGTCTGTAGAAAGGTTAAGCCTTGTTCTGTCTTTATTTAGCGTGCAAGCGGATCGGATCCGAAGATCACTACAATTGGTGCCGTGACCAAAGCTTGCCTTGGGATATACTTTATGATAGAGAACTAGATTTATCTAGGTTCCAAGTGGTTTCTAGTAATTGGAAAATAAAAGAAACAAAACGATGGGTGATAATCGACCCGTGGTGGACGTTGCAACTCAGATTTCGGACAATCTGCAACGGACCAAAGCCGTGACACCTCCGAAAGGTGGTGAAATGGTTGGCATTGGTGCGAGAGCAAAGTTGACTTTACCAAATCCTGCTCCTGTTGTTGGAACTACAAATGTGGTTCCTTTGACTTTGGACCAACCTTTGGCACCGCTTGGCGGTCTAAGTTTGGATAATCCAACAGGGGGCCTTGGTTTAGAGAATCCGGAAGGGGGTCTGGCTGGTACGGACGTCTGGATGGACTATAGACAACCTCTCCGTAATACGGAATCCGAGGATGACATAGAGTTAGCAACTCTTAGAGAGCAGGCGAAGAGTTGGCGGAAGGCTTACGCCAGCTCTCACCAGCAAATCATTGATCAGCGGAATACGATGGAGCAACTTGCTCAGGAAAACGCAGATTTGCAGGCGACATTGCATGATGTGTCCAAAGATGCGCGAGCTACCACGAAGAGACTCATGATTGAGAATGATAAGTTGAGGACGGAGGCCTCTAGAGTGGATGACCTTTCTAGGCTCCACAATGAGTTATTGGAAGAGACTAATGCTGCGGAAAGGATTGCTCGGACTCCTCTTAGGCTTAGGCAACCTGTAACGTCCACGTTTGCGGACACACAGGGAGCTGTAGCTTATCAAGAGGGAGACTCATTCAAGCTTATGACTCCAAGACATTTTGGAGGTCTTAGGCATGTAACGATCCGGGAGCCCTCTGCTGTTGCTGTTTCCTCTCCAAAGGAAGTTCAGGAAGTTGAGAAGAAGGTAGAACTAGCCACCATGTCTAGTATTAAGAAGCCTGCCATTACTGGAAATGATTCTTACATACGCGGACAGGTGGTGAATGAGACATATGTCCGAAAGGATAGTGGTAGGACTACTACCATCACTGGGATACCCACACCAACTGTTAATCCGGTTGTGGATACTGCTGGTGCTGGTACTACCACTGTGAGTTTGTCTCAGGATGTTCTGTCCTCCACAATCAACTTACCTCGACCGGATCCGGGCATTGCTTATGCCAATAAGTCCCTAGTTCAGGGATTGACATATGTTGGTCCGGACCCAACCCGTGCTCCGTTCAGTTACACATTCTACAATGATGAGGACCACGTTGAGCCACGATTAGGTACCATCAGACTATGGGATTCTACAAAGGATTCGTGGCAGCATCATCTGGCAGAGATGAAAGTATTGGCTGAAGCCCATAATTGGACGGATGCAATGTTTTTGAGGCAACTCAAGAGCAGTTGTAGACGTCAAATTGCGGCTTTGGGGGAATTGCCCCAGGGGACAAAATTGCCGGACTTGGTAGCTCATTTGGAGACCAACTATGGTGATTATTGTCAGGAAAAAAGAGAAGCTGAGTTCTATGCTTCCAGACAAACCCCTGGTCAGAATGCTAGGCATTTTGCCAATGATGTAGCAAAGGCTGCACGCTATGCTTTTGGTATCCATTTGGACAGCACTATGCGGACTTTGTGTATCCGGACATTTTTGAAAGGTTTGACTGACCTTAAAATGGCGGAATTTGTGAGGTTCAAGCAACCATATGACTTGAACCAAGCTGCACATTGGGCTGTAGTATTCGAAAGCTGTACTATGGATTTGGCCACGGTTCAGACAACATCAGTAGAACCAAAGAACTCCTCGAACCTTGCCATATCCGCACCTCCTGGTGGTGTGGCAAGTAAAAAAGCTCAGAAAGCCATTGCCCAGATGATGGAGTTGCTTGATAGACCGTCGGAAGTACAGCCTGAAGTATCAGCTTCGGACGATATTTCTGATTGTATTATCCAGGCAATGCAGGCATGGCAGATGAACAAAAAGTCCGCTCCTAAGCCTGGACCAGCTGCTCCCTCTACAGGTGGTGGGCAGAGAAGGTTCAGACGATGGAAGCCGAACAATGGATGCTGGTTTTGTGGTGAGGACGGACACATCGCTTCAGTGTGTCCTACGAAACAGATCATCCTTGGGCTAGCTCCCAAGTCCGGTGCATCAGCTAAGGACTCGGGAAACGCGGACAGACCCTCATAAGGAGCGTGATGGGGGTCGGGGAAAAGACGCTTCACAGTGCCACAGTCCGAAGTGAAGCTGAGAGTAGTATAGGAACTGGAGGACATGCCCAGGCACCAGCTAGTACGCCGGAGATTACACACCAAGGTGATCCCCGTCCGAAGACTGGAGATTCTAGGTCGCTGCCGGAAGGAAAGCTCCTACCTCAAGGCTTGTTACCTTGTGGTGATTCGGACTCTGCCTCTGAAGTGAGGTGGGGACAGTCCGGATTCCAAGCTGAACGAGATCAGTTAGTGTTGGTCAAAAGTGGATCAACCGAACCTGCTCAAGTTCAGAAAGTTTCTGTACACAATCAGGGAACTTTGGAGATCCCTACTAAATTGCTAGTACGGGAGAGATGGTATGCCCCTGTGACAGTAGGTGGGGGAAGTGGACCTTTTTTAGTTGATCCGGGTGCTACTACTAGCTTGATCACTAAGAAGTTCTACGATTCCCTTCCAAATCCACCACCAATGACTTCGGTACGGATGATGTGTGTGATGGGTAATGGGACACCGATAGTCACATATGGGAGCGCGCTTTGTCCCTTGAAATTAGGCGACCGGACTTACATGATTACTTGTCTTGTAGTCAGTGGTCTACGTGGTCCTGAACGCGGGATACTTGGTGCGGATTTTTACTTTGTGCACCAATGTAATCTGGATTGGTCAGGGACTTTCTACTTGGAAAATTTCGGGTATTCTGTACCGTGTACGTTATGGAAGAAGCCTGTTAGCAGTATTGAAAGTCCCTCTGTGAAGGCAATGGAAGTGGAAGACGTAATTGTTGGGAGAGAGGTGAAACTTCTTAAGGCAGTTGTCCTCAAACCTAGATCAGTTACTATGGCCAGACTTGACCTTGGCAGTGGCTCAGTCACATCGGGTGGATTGATGTTCGAGCCAGACCAAAGATTGTTGAAAGATTTAGCCTTGGGCAGCCTGAATACTTATGTAGCAGGCAACGGTTCTCCGGCCGTGGTAGCTTTCTCCAATCCGACCGGTCGCACCTTGAAGATTAAACGACATAGGGTGGTTGGTAAAGTGTTTAGAGTTGATTTATTAGCTCAAGACTCTTTGTCAGATGTTGGGGAGAATGAGGAAGTGATCAGGGAAGCAATCATCAACTCTATACAGTTGCTGGAGTCTCCTATAGCGGATGATGATCTGATCGCTCCTACTCTTCCCATTCCGCCCGCTGCAGAGTGTCCGTTGGCTAAGATGATCAAAGAATCGGATTTGTCCGGAGTCCAAGATACTCGAAATGCTCTGAATCTCTTAGAGGAGTTCCGAGGCTGCTTTTCTCTCCCGGGAGATAAGGCTTTGGGATGTACTCATAAGGTCCGCCATGTTATCAATACAGGTGATGCTTGTCCGATCAAACAAGCATACAGGCGGATTCCAGTTGCTAAACGTGATAAGGCGGAAGCAGAGATCTGGAAGATGTATAGAGAAGGCCGGATTGAGCATAGCAATAGCCCTTGGGGAGCTCCTATTGTTATGGTGGCCAAGAAGGACGGGACACAGAGGTTCTGTGTAGATTATCGCCAGTTGAACTCTGTCACGATAAAAGATAGTTTTCCTCTGCCTAGGATTGACGAGTGTGTGGAAGCTCTTGGTGGAAACCAATGGTTTTGCACACTAGACCTCGAAAGTGGATATTGGCAGGTGGCTATGGATGAGGAGAGTAAAGAAAAAACTGCTTTTCTCTCTAGTGTGGGCTTATTTCAGTTCAAAGTTATGGCTTTCGGACTGTGTAATGCCCCGGCTACCTTCCAACGTATGATGGACAATATGTTGGACGGACTCAAATGGAAGTCATGTTTGGTTTATCTAGACGACATTGTTGTTTTTGGAAAGACGCTGGATGAGTGTCTCCAAAACCTCAGGCTTGTTCTAGAACGAATCAAGGACTACGGATTAAGATTGAAGCCGAAGAAGTGTGAATTCTTCCGTCGGCAAGTTGAATACCTGGGCCGGATTGTTTCTGGTAAGGGAATTCAAGCTAATCCGAAGCAGATTGAGAAAGTCCGAGATTGGCCAGTCCCTACAAATGCTAAGGAGATTAGACAGTTCATAGGGTTTGCTTCCTATTACAGGGAGTTTCAACCTAACTTTGGTGAAATTGTCTCCCCTTTGCAAGACATTGTGACGGCGGCATGCGAGGATAAACGCTATACCAGACCTATAGTGTGGACTCCTCAGTGTCAGGCTGCGTTTAGCAAGGTCAAGGAATTGCTGACCACATCGCCAGTACTGGGATACCCCCGGAAGGTGGGAGATTTCATCCTAGATACGGATGCAAGTGGTTTTGGAATGGCTGGAATCCTCTCACAGATTCAGGACGGACGGGAAGTAGTCTTGGGCTATGCTAGCAATAGTTTGTCTAAATCTCAGAAAAACTATTGTGCTACTAAGCGTGAGTTGCTTGCTGTTTTGACTTATCTGAAGAAGTTTAGACATTACCTTCTGGGTAACAGAAACTTCTATGTGAGGACGGACCATGCCTCTCTCCGTTGGTTGCTAAACTTCAAAGATCCAACTGATATGCTTGCTAGGTGGTTAACTACCATGCAGGAATACGGACTGGATCAGAGCATGATTCTGCACCGGGCTGGGCGCAGGCATGAAAATGCCGATGCGCTTTCTCGCTTGCCAACACGTAAGTGTGGGAGATTGGATTGTCATGATTGCGGACTACATGACGCTGTGTTAGCTGCTGTTACCACTGATGTCCCTTCGGACTCGGATGTCCCCACGGACTCCGGGAGTAACAAGCTACAAGATGCTCAGCAGTCTGATCCCATGATCAAGAGGTTGATTGATATGTTGGACGGCTCAGTAGAAATTCCTTCTAGAGAAGATCTTGCTGGGGAGTCCGATGAATTTCGGACTTATGTTCAACACCTAGGTGAAATGGAAATGAGGGACGGTGTGCTATGCCTCGGATGGGTCCGGCTAGCCACCGGTAGGAAGTATTGGAGGAAGGTGATCCCAGCTTCCATGAGGAAAGAAATTTTCATGGGCATGCACGGGCCTAAGACTTCAGGACATTTTGGTGTTTTTAAGAACACTTGGTCGGCCAAGATGAGATATTATTGGCCGGGCCAAAGATATGACCTGAAGAGATGGATTAAGGCTTGCCCTGAATGTTGTACCAGAAAGACCCGTGGGGGAGGAGGAATTTCTCTCCTAAAGAAAGAGAAGCATGGTGACAGGTGGAACCGGATATCGTTGGATATTCTAGGTCCCTTTAGGGAGACACCTAGGAAGAACAATTATATCATGGTGGTTACGGACCATTTTTCTAAGTGGGCCGAAGCCTATCCCATGCGAGACCATACTGCAGAAAGCTGTGCAGAAGTCCTTTTCAAGGAATGGATTCTGAGGTTCGGATGTCCGGTGGCTTTACAGACTGATGGGGCCCCTGAATTCCGATCACAGCTATTGAGATGTCTTTTGGACATGTTAGGGATTGAGAAACTGATAACTCTTCCCTATAGGCCTCAGTCCAACGGACAAAGCGAGCGGCTTAACAGAGTACTTGTTGAGCAGCTCTCTTGTCTGACAGACTATCATAAAGATGACTGGGATATGCTTGCTCCGTGTATAGCTCACGCGTATCGAGCTACTGTGCATGCCAGCACTTTATGTACTCCAAATTCTGTAGTTTTTGGTACAGAACTCGTAGCTCCTATGGATATAGTCCATGGAGTGGGATCTGACGGGTTGGACTTTCCTTGTAAGGTTTCTTATGTGGAGAACCTGAAGCAATGGATGCGGAGAGGACACCAGTATGTGCGGGAAAATCTTGGAGTCTCTGCTATAAATCAGAGACGAGATTATAACAAACGTACTAGGCCTCCAAAGTTTGCTGTGGGGGATGTTGTCTATCGATATTGCCCTCCTAAAGCAAACAAGAAATTGGGACAGAAATGGGATGGCCCATTTAAAATCCGCAGGTTCATAGGCGGTACCACCTGTGAACTTGAAACAGCTGAAGGCTTGTTGAGATACCACATTGATTATCTCAAGCCTGCTTTTGATGAAGATGGTCCTATCCAGGCTAGAAACCTTCATAGGGCTCCAGAATTTCAGAAACTGGAAAAGGCAGGTAGAGATATTCTCAGGCTGGAAGCTGGGAAAGTTGTAGCGGGAGTTGAATGTCCGGCTAAGTCCGTGAAGGAGAAGATTACTATAGGCGTCAAGCCTAGAGGTAGGCCGAAAAAGAGAAAGTCCGTTTCGGCCACAGATCTTCCTCCACTGACTAAAGGAAAAAAGAGGAAGGGTCCTGTTAAAGTAGGAAACCAAGTGTTGCCTACTAAGAAACAGACTCTAGGGGAAATGAAACGAAGGCCTGGTAGACCAAAGAAAGGGGGGACGGGGTCAGGAACAGCAGTAGTTGTTCCTCCAGTTCCGCCTAGTATTTGTGTAAAAACCAAGAAGAAACGCGGTAGACCGAAGAAACAAATTACGGACTTGCCTGCTGTTCCTTTAGTGCCTGTGAAAAGAAAGGTTGGGCGTCCGAGGAAAGAACCAGCTCCAGTGGTTTCCTTGCCAACCTCTCTACCCCAGAAAAGGGCACAAAGAAATTTGTTGCCTAGTGTGAGGGACACCTCCCCAGCGCTGGTAAGGGCTCAACGCTTGCGTACCACATTGATATGCGGAGAGGACACCAGTATCCAGTAGATTTTTAGACCAAGCCACGCCCGTGCTACGTCCGTGGCTAGAAACCAGTTCTGTCTAGGTCTAAAAATATTGTCCCTGAACTGCGCCTTATTTCTGCTGTTGCTACATGTCGTTATTTTTCTATCTGTCAGAACTAGGTTGATATTCTCAAGATGTCTGACCGAGAAAATGATTTGGACCTGTCGACGTCTGACGGCGAGTTGTTGACCGACGACCAGGCGGCCGAGGTCCTGGACTCGATCATGACGGCAGCAGAGAGGGAGGAGACAGAGGACACCACGTACTGGGAACAGAAGGTCCCTACCCCTGCCGCGTTCGAGGTGGACTTGGAGGAGGAAATGGAGGTCGAGGTAAGCGTTGCTCCCTCCAAATCCTCGGACAAGTCGGACAGGTCCGGACGGACCACCCACCAGTCAGCAGACAAGTCCCCGGACCAGTCTGCGGACAAAGCCCGGACTTCCAGGTCTTCGGACAGGAAAGCCGGAACCTCAGGGACAAAGGGTCCCAAGCAAAGTCCTGCAGAGGACAAGTCTGAAAAGAGTCAGGTGCAGGTGACACCTAGAAGATCACCACGCAAGCAGGCCGACCCGGGGAAGGTCTTGAGGGGCAAGGACGCGGACGCCATCCGGACCCGTTCCCATTCTAACTCTCCAGGCAAGAAGAGTTCAGAGCGGGATCGGAGCGCTTCCTCAAACCCCAAGGCTAAGCCTGCAGCCGCCTCTCGGCCCAGGGGAGCTGAGTTGGCGAAAGCTCTACTAAAACTGCCCCAGAACACTGCTAGCACTAGCACTAGCAGTACGAAGACGCCCCTTTCCAAGCTTCCCAAGATCCGGAAGCTGAAAAGGGTGCATGTGTACCGATCCGAGGCTAGGCGGGTGCAACTGGCCAAATTTGGTTCTCTGACCAAGTTTAAGGCCGAGTTGGACTCAGCAGCTCTGGTTCCCCTGAATCCGAGCATGGATCAGCCCGGATCCGTCCCACCTCAAGCTCCGGAATCTGACGATGAGTCAAAGGAGTTTGATGACGACCAAATGACCCGGTACGAGCAGGTCATTTGGCCAGAAGTGGTCCGAGAGGACAGCCTTGACGCGGGTACTTTTGGAAAGCTCACAGGAGTACACAAACTGTGGCAGCCCGGGTTTAGGTGCCCTTTCATGGTGTGCAGGTACCTTCCTGTAAACGAAGGTGGTATCAAGAGGTACCAGACCAGAGAGCGCTTCTTTAGGCATCTCTGTGAGGTACATGCCCCCTATTCACAGGTGTGGGTGTGCTCCCACGACCAGTGTGCCCAGGTTCTAGACCGCCGTGTGGAGTTGGTGCAACACTTCATGAACGGCGAAGTCAAGCAGCACCACCTGAATAGGGAGATCGCCTTGGAGAAAACCAGAGCTGTGATGCCTGTCATCCGGAACAACTCTGCCTTTCTCCGCATGACTTACATGTCGGCCCAGCACTTGAGGGTCACCCGCAGGATGAGGTCGGTTGCGAAACCATCCAAGTCCAGCGCTTCCTCCTCTACTGCTGGACAGTCCGGGTCAGCCAGCTCTTCCTCTAGCAGCCAAAAAGGGAAGTCTGGAGGCAAATCCGTGGCAAAGAATGCCTCCTCCATCAAGGAGACCACTGGAGGCACTGAGGGTGCCCAGAAACGCGGCCGGACTAGCTCCGGAGGTGGATCAGGAATGATTTCACCATCCCTTCCTGCAGCCAAGAAGCAGAAGGGCCGCAAGGCGCAGGTGGAGACAGACACCTTGTCTGCCCAGCTGCCTGAGAAGGTAGAGACGGAACAGCTGGTCCGGGCAGCGGAATCCGAGATCCAACGCTGTTTGTTGACTCTCCGGGCTGCTGCTGACGCTGCTCAGCAACAAGTCTCTACCTCAATGGCGACACTGACTGTCCCATTGCAAAAGCTTGAAGCCGTGCAGGGCCAGATTGGGGAGAACGCCGCGCAGAAGGAGACAATCCGGACGCAGGCGAAGATCATCCAAACCCTGCGCTTGGCTGTGGCCAAGAAAGATAGCGAGATCCTCAATCTGACGGAAGAAAACGCCAGTCTGCGTGGGGAACTCGCGGAATTCGGCCGCAGCTCCTCTCCTGAAAGTCAGGAGGTGTCCGAGGTGGAAGCGTCCACCCAGTCTGCTTCAGTGTCTACTGCCCGTGCCCCTCAGTCAACTGCTGTGGCTGGCCCGAGTACAGGCACTGTAGTGTCAGAGTCCGGAGACTCTGTCAATGTGAGTATGGACTTGGCTCAGTTTAACCTGCTGTCAAGTCTGATGGCCAAGTTCCAACCTGTGTTGGCCCCGCGGACTGCTCCCCCGCCAGTGCAGCGAACAGCTCAAGCGAGCCAAGGAGGCCAAGACCCTTTTGGCCTGATGAGAATGTTTGGCTCGCCCGGAAATGCCCTTTCTCCTCTATCCGGGGGAGAAAACGCAACGGCTGTTGGTCCTGAAGTCGGGCGGAAGCCTGCGGACCAGCAGGACGGATCCACGGATCAGCAGGAAACTGGTGAAGGTGTCCCGGACACTGAGAACACTCCCATGGACTCCCAGTGATGCCCGGACCTACCTAGCCTCCGCCGGATGTGGCGTCGAGCATTTTCCAGTTCAAGCCTCCGTCGGATGTGACGTGGAGCGTTTCCTTGCCTTACCTTGCCTTGTTGGCTCGTCCTCGGATCGTTTCTTTCGGATCCGGACCATGTTCTACCACCCCGCGGACTCCCTTTTCGGATTGATGACACATCAACTAAGACTTTTAATGTGAGATTACTCTTTTTTTACTGTCGATTCACTCAGAAGGAGGAACTTCAGTCAGTTTTATAAAAAAATTTCTACACTGGATTCTGTAAGTTAGTGAGGACACTATATGCTCCTGAATGTATTTGGTGTTTACTATTACTGCTTTCTTCAGATGTGTGTATTGAACTTTTTTACTTGGATTTTTAAGTCCGTAATCTCTTTTTGCATGTGTGCTTGACATGTTTGTCACTAGAAATGTGATTTTTACTGCTTTTTACCGAGTTTGTAATGTGTTAAAACTCTTTTTCGAAGAAGGGGAGTATTGTAGTGGGTCTGGTTATAATACCAATATTCTATTCTATTGTGTGGTGGTGCTGTCCGCTGTGGGTTAGTACACCTGAACTACCCCAGTGGGCAGTACCAGTGAACATGTCCACTCATCAGTATATGTGTGGGGACTTTTACCATTATATTGGTTGTTATGCTCTTTTAAGCTAATCTTCTGTTCTTAACCTTTCTATCAATGTACTGCTATGAGATATTTATATCCACGGACGTCAGTCCGAGAGTCTTTAGTAACATAATGCCTGAGTGCATCTTATCTTTATCTTCTATATTGAATGTCTACTCACACCAGTTTTGTACGAGTCAAGAATAGGGGTGAACCCCAGCTCGAGTTGAGTGAGTTAGGACTAGTGTGTCCCATGTGACTAAATAAAGTCTGTAGAAAGGTTAAGCCTTGTTCTGTCTTTATTTAGCGTGCAAGCGGATCGGATCCGAAGATCACTACACTAATATACTTATTGCCTATACATAAATGCTGATATTATGGGAATCAAACTAGGAAAATGTTGTTGCTTTCCAGATAATATTTAACCCCCAAATTACTAAAAATGTACCAGAGGGCAAGCAAAAACTCTCCCCATGCCTTATGTGTTGAGACCGTAAAACGATCATGTTCAGGCCTACAAACTGGTGATAACTATTCCAGATATTCCAATCACAATATATACCAATTACCTACACGATGATATGTTACAAATATAATTAACTATACTAATTAATTGCCTCTAGACTAGTAATTCTATAAATCATCGAAAGTGTGTGTGTGGGGGGGGGGGGGGGGAGCAGAACATATATATATATCTTTACACAGTTTACTACCCCAACATAGGCACCCTGCGATTTTAGCCATTATTTTAAGGCAAAAATGGCAATAAAAAACATTTCTCCCATATTTTTACCAGAATTTAACAAAAGTACATTTAGTAGATGGTTGGACTGCTTCTGTGAAATAAAAGTTTTGACATAAATTCATTTTGAGTGCCTACGTTCATATTTTATTTATTTCAGGTTTTAAAAAAGGCCTATTTTCACCTATATTTGACCATTTTATGTACAAAATGCAAACTTTCTGATTAATGTATCGTATACAGCTCGAAAGGTCAAAGTGGGATCTAAATGATCGGAATGAAAAATAATTTCGTGAGAATTGACCATATAATTTTAGAATGTAAATCTATATAGACATAAGGATCATGTCCTGGGGAATTCATATATACCAGTTATAGATGTGTACGATCAGAATTAAAACAAAATATAAAGCACAACAAAGGTGGGGAAAACATCCAAATTTCAATTTAATTTCTGGAATCGACCATATAATATTATGCATCTGTATCAGATTTTCTGAGGATGTACACTTGGCTAAAACCATATCTTTCTTCATTCCATCATTTGCCGTATCAGTACAAAATAGACCACTCCTTTCATTTCATTGCGAAGAAAACAAACTCCTCTTTCAGGAAATGTATACTTTTCTATACCTATCTCCATTATTCTTGGCACTAGTGTGTGTCAAATCGTACTATAACTGGATCTTATGTGAATGAAGAAAAACTAATTGTTTGTTGAAATTCCCCTTATGTATATAATACACATATATATGAAATGAAGTAAACAAAATGTATTTTCTCCCCAGAGCGATGAAAAAGAATTCCAGAAGATGCTGCGCATGCCTCCAGGTGTTTTTAACTGGTTGGTGGATGAACTTAGACCTCTCATCACCAAGCAAGACACCAATTTCAGGAAGGCCATAACAGCCGAGGAAAGACTTTCAGTCACCCTAAATTTTCTTGCGACAGGTAAGTGCATATGAGTATCCACTATAATAGGTCGTCATAAAGGAAAAATGAGTAATTCCACCATTTGGTCGTCATTTGACCCTAAAATCGTCTCTTCCTTATTAGAATGGAAAAAATGGTTGCAGACATTTTTCAATAGTTTTATCATATCCGCCCACACAAAATACATCATAAATACCCCCTATTTACATAGTTTTTCCTAGGCATTTAGGCACGGCTATCAAAAATCTTGATTTTAAGGCCTTAAAAACAAAGAAAATTTAAGGGAGGCCCATTAAAATGTTTGAAATAAAGGAAAAGATTTAGTCGAACATACATATACCTGTAACCCCGTCTTATCTTTAGCCAGTAGTTGAAGGCTTGGTCAAAATTGAATTGATAAAAATGATATAAGACAACTGCAGTCTAGTTTCTTAGTTGAGAGACTCCCTCTAAACTGACGGAAATCCTCTCGCTCCAAACATATTCAACCACCAACTTCAATGGAGTCGGATTTATAATTAATTAATTAATTAAAATTTGTAGTACGTTTCACCTTGATTACATTTTAATCTGTATATTTCATATATATGGTCAATTCTCACGAAATGGGGGCAATGGGTGATTTCAGAAGTCATTTTTTCAAACTCAGAATTAGGAAATATTTGTGCAGCATCAATTTGAATTTTAAACTTATTTTTTCCTAGGTGCCTACGTCGGGGTAAGCCTTGTTGATTTATGAACTAAAACTATGAGGAACTACTGCCCAATAAGAATTGGCTTTTATCATTATACTCTTCCCAACATATTGGATGACATATTTTGAGAGTTTTGGGAGGATCTGTAATGTGTAGAGGTTCGAAAAACTTAAAACAAAAATAAAATGCCCCGAACTAGGCACCTTACCCCTGACGTAGGCACCCCACCCCCGACGTAGGCACCAATCCGAATCATTCACAAAACCAGCTGGAAAACATTTAGGTATTTGTCTATACATATTGATGTCATCACACTGAAAATCACATGTATCTTATCAGGAATAAATAAAATATATAGTCTACTTGTTGCCACCATGGGCCTACATGAAGGTGGGTGCCTACGTCGGGCGGTACCTACGTCGGGGGTGGGGTGCATACGTTGGGGAAGGTTTTCTGGCCATTTGGTCAAATATTTTCCACACATATTGCACTTATATGCTCAGAATTTCGTTAATATTACACATTGCTCAATAGACACATAGCTTGGAGTTAAAAAATGCTGACTGCCCCCATTGCGTGAGAATTGACCATATATATATTATATATACCAATTTCAGGTGACAAGTTCCAGGGTCTTTCCCGTGATTATAGGATAGGGTTAAACGCAAACACAAGCTTGGGAATTGAGACATTTATTTATCTCCTAAATGAATAGACATAGCAATAGTACATAACAAACAATATACAGGAGAGGTAATCAAATAGAGATGTCATAATGATAATTGATAAGGTAATCAGGTGATGTAATTCTGACACTGTCCAATCCTGATATGAAAGTCAGTCCAAAGACATAGTCTCTAGGAGTAATCACTGATCCCCAACCCGGGAAGTAGTAGTAGTGAAAGTGTGATTATTCTCAGATCTTGTTAATCATTGCTTCAGCCACTCTCTTTCTCTCCTCGACACCTGGTGTGATGTAGCACTGGTACGCGTTGGATCTCCAGGATCCAACCACCTTACAGGTGTCAGCTGAGGCACCTGAGGAGTGCAGCCACATGCAACTGCCTCTCCTAAAGGAGTGGGTACCGATTGTTGAGGGGTCTACTCCAGAACCCTCTAAGCAAGCTCTGATAGCTTTGATGAACGCTTCCGGGGTATAAACCGACACCCATTTGCCCTCCTGACAATACACAAAGGCCGGGTCCTTATCACGGCCTTGACTGCCCTTCAGTGCACTGTATACTGCCCTAGTGGGGCAGAGGGGGTGGTCCCTCTTGCGTGGTAGAACTGCTATTTGGCCCTTTCTTCCGTATTGATTGGTCTTTGACCAACCTATTTTAATCACAAAGGCCGGGTCCTTATCACAGCCTTGACTGCCCTTCAGTGCACTGTATACTGCCCTAGTGGGGCAGAGGGGGTGGTCCCTCTTGCGTGGTAGAACCGCTATTTGGCCCTTTCTTCCGTATTGATTGGTCTTTGACCAACCTATTTTAATCACAACGCCCATAGGCGATACATCCACATCTTCTCTGGATAGATGTTTTGTATGGTCATAAGTTCCCCACGAAGGTGGGATCACATTGGATTTCCTAAGCACTCCAAAGAACATCACGAGAGCCACTGCCCAAAATGCTCTGTCTCTCTGGTTGCTCAAAACCAAGTTTCCTTTGATTGTTAACAGATCCCCTGGGGTGATTGCTGCTTTCTGGAGATTTGCTCATTGAAATCATCCGCTAGTGGGTTCTGCAGGCCCGCCTCTTTATGCATGATGGTAATAATCTTGATGTATAGCTTGATGGAGGCGTGAGTTAGCCTGCGAGCCAACCAAGCGATAAACTTGCATATAGTTTGAGATGATGCTGGGATAGGTCGTACTCCCAATAGATCGCAGAACTTGACATAAGATCTCCTATGGGTGGCATAGGCTTTCTTCGTATTATCTGCCCTGACTTGGTCTTTATAACCTTGGACTTCCCTTTCTAGCTGCCTATCCATAATGTAAGAAAGTGGACCTCAAAATATCCCCAAAGGCTCTGCGATACGATGGGGTGTGCAGCCTCGAGCAAGCGTCTGCTAATCTGTTCTTAATGCCAGCGTAGTATTTTGCTCGGATGATAAAATTATGTCTAGCAGACAAGGTAAAAATCTGCTTCAGCGATTGGCATAAGTCGGGGTCACTAGATCTGCCTTTGTTGATAGACGCTACCGCCGTGATGTTGTCAGAATAGACGTCTATTCTCTTATTAGCCCAGGCTTGGCCAAAGAGGTGACAGGCTGGCTCCAGTATTGCGATTTCTTTGAAGTTGATATGTTTGTTGGACATCTCTGGCCAGCCTGCCCAGGGCACGTATATCCACTCGCCCTCATACTCTGCACCACCCGCTATGGGGCATGCGTCCAGTACTACAGGAGTTCGGGATCTGTCTTCTGCAATGGGGAGCACACCGTTGAAGATTTGCATATAATCGACCCACCATTGAAGATCATCCTTTACGTCCCTTGATACCCTGCACTTGTGGTTAGCACCCTTGAGCGTTCTAATTCTCCTGAAGATGCTATCTAGAAAGAACCTGCCGCCGTGCACCACCCTAGCGGCCCAATTAAGCTTGCCTGCTAGCTTCTGTAATCCCCTCTTGGAGATAACAGGGTTTTGGAGTGCCTCCAGTAACAGCTGGTTTGTTTGGAGTAACTTGTCTTGGGGGAGCGCCAAGGTCATGGAGTTCACATCGATGACCACGCCCAAGAAAGTCACTTGTTTAGTTGGGCCCACCATCTTGCTGTAATTAATGGCGAAACCAAGCTGTCTACACAGTCTCCACAGTTCTGTTAAAGTATTCCGACATTCCAGCTCTGACTGGGCGCAGATTAGATAGTCGTCGCAGTATGCGATCAGGTTGTTATGCCCAGCTGCCCTCATGATCGCTACTACCCCTTGAAACAGGTCGTTAAAGATGGCAGGGGCCAGGCGCGCCCCAAACATCAGTCTTGTATCATACATGAATGTCTCTTGATTATCATTTTCAAACTTCCAGGCCAGACCCGCCAGTTGATGGTCCTGAGGATGGATGGGTACTGACCGATAAGCTGTAGTCAGGTCCAGCTTTGCAAGCCATGTGTTGGAATTTATCATGGCTGTGGCATCCTGTAACGACTTATATGAAAACGGCTCACTGATAGCAAGGTCATTAATGGCCCCTCCATGGGGCCTGCTACAATCATGAATTAACCTGACTTTGGAGGAACCAGGCTTTGGAATGGCTCCCAGGGCTGATGTGATTTTCATGGGTGATTTGCACATTCTATAGCGACCGTTGGCTAATTCCTCCTTTATCTGAATCTCCACTTGATGTTTTACAGCTGGGTCAGTGGCATATTTGTAATTATCCATTTTTACACTTCCTAATTCCTGCTGGCTATTAATGATCCTGAATCCGTTTTGTACTCCATCTAACACAAAATCCCTTTTTTTATAGTCCAATGGGAGGAGTTGTTCCCATTGGTGAGGGATTAGTACACCATGTGTTATTCCGTCGCCTGTTGACGGCCCGCAGCTGAGTTTTTTTATTCCGGCGGCTGTGTCACGTGGGAGAATTTGCATTTCTCTCCATAACTGCACCTCCCATGCTTCTGGAAGGAGCGACAAATCTCACTTTTCTCACCCGTAGATGACTTGGTGAACTTAGGTTTAGATCTGTCGGTGCTCTTGATGTCCTTCTTAGATCTGGGGATTAGGAGGGCGGTGGCCGAGGTGCCTGGATCCGTCCCCCACACAAAATCAAACTGCGCTTGTAAATCCCGATATCTGTTATCGTATGCCAGAATGGACGCCCATTCATAATTTTCTACCAGATCAAACACTGTTACGATGTAAGCCATGTGTTCCTCAACCCGATCTCTGCTGAGGTGATCCACCGAGAGGAGGTGATACATGACCCTCATGCTGGCCGCTCCCCACTCGGCCATTGTGAGGTACGGGTTTTTGTCTTCATCTTGTCTCAAGCTTAGCTTTCCATCCGAGCCGGCCTCGTAAACGACTCTCTCCTTAGCTCTTGAAGCTAGTCTTTTCGCTACCTGTTCTCGGACAAACTGGGCCACCTTGAACACTTTCTTTTTTGAGGCTCTAATCACCAGATTATGAATGGGATTGGACCATATACTCGCTTCCCTGCGTGGAGGTACTCCCCTCTTTCTTTTCTTGCCCCGGAGATTGTCCAACTCCTCCTCGAGTTTCTCAACGTCTTGCTCCTCCTTCTCTTTCTGGGCACTAGAAATGTCTTCGTCATCTGAAGTGTCTCCCTCTTCATGGTTCTCATCGACTACTCCAGACTGTGATTGGGTCTGAGCTGGCTTGGTTTTGTCTCTTGGATCCACAGCATTTGCTTGGCGCCCGCCGTCAACATTACCCAAGTCTCTGAGAGCTGCTCGCAAGGCTATGTCTTGTCCTATCGGGAGACTAATCCTGCTGACTCCAGTAGACGATATCACACGCAAAATACATAGTAAGTTGCAGGCCTCCTTGACCAGAACTGCAGTTAGTCAGGCGACCAACACTAGTGCTATCGCTACTGTTTACTCGTCTAACAGCAGTACTGTCTAGAGATAGGCAGACTATCTAGGAGACAGTGGGTTTGTGGGTTGCAATGGAGGGGGAGGGGCAGATTTGGGGGTTGGGGGGTTGGTAGTGCATGGTTGCATGCGTGGTGGCGGGGGGTTGCGGGGGGGGGGACGGGGTTGTGGCATCATGTGGATAGTCATGTTGTGGGGGGATTGCGGGGGGCGGGGGTCGAGGTTGTGGGGGGGGGGACTGTAGGGGGGATAGGAATGTTATAGATAGTCATGTTGTGTTTGTGGGGATAATTATAATAAGATAATTTAATGTGGAAGGAATTGTTGTCTATACGACAATTCCTCTGCATTGAACAGCAGGCAGCACACAGAACGCTGGACACCACCACGCTCAACCGGAAGTGGTCAGCCGACCCACTTCCCGCTGATGAGTGACCACGAGCCTCCGGGCTGCGTCCATTCCGTTCGCACACCCAGGAGAGGCAACAAGTGACTTAAAATTTCTCGTGCTCCCTGTCATGCCAGGTGGCCCCGTCCCCTTCTCTCCTCGTAGAACAAGGGTACAGCCTAAAGTAGACTACTTAGCAATGGCAGACCCGGGCAAGGACGCCCAAAACAAGAAGGGAAAGAAGAAAGTTAAGAAACCAGTTACTAAAGGCCCCAAGCTGGAGACAATCTACAAGGACTCTTCCTCCGAGGACAGCCATGAGGAGGGGGGGGGGGGGGGGAAGCTGACAAAGACAGGGAAGAGCATCAGGAGCCTCCCAACGAGTTCAAAACCCCTAAAAGAAAGACTGTCACTGCTAAAAAACAACTCTCCAGTGTAGTCTCCACTCTCTGCAACGCCCTGGTCGAAACCTCCAAGGCGAATGTTACTCCTAATCCGAAGAAACACCACCGCTCACGTGGTCAAGTGTCCAATGCACATGGTCACCCCGGGGGGCACCGCTCCAAGCGCCGCAAGGCCCGCGCTCCTCCCTCAGACTCCTCCAGCTCCTCGTCCGACTCTTCATCGGAGTCATCCTCGACGTCCTCACCCTCTCCTTCTCCTAGGAGAAACAGAAAAAGGAAAAGGTCCTCTAAGAAAACCAAAAGAGACAGGAGAACTCCAGCAGCCAAGCGCCACCCCTTCAGGGAGAGGCGCCACTCATCTTCCTCCAGCTCCTCTGAAGACAGCGATGTCCCCGAGCCATCCCATCTAAAAAGAGCCTATAAGCACCACAAACTAGCTTCAAAGGCTCGCTCTCGCCAGTATCGATCTAAGGGCAAAACAAAAGGTAACTCCAAAAAATTATATCTTACACCAGAAAATTGTCTCCCACCCGACCTGGCTACAAGGGTCGACACAGAAAAAAGGGATCTCAATGTGGTTGAATATATCTGTGGCCTTAACCCATTAAGGGCCATGATAGGGGCGAGGCTTGCATTAATGCATTACCGCCCATAGGGCGTGGCTTGCATTAATGCATTACCGTCCATAGGGCGTGGCTTGCATTAATGCATTATAAAATATGGTTTGGGGAAAATCCATTTTATTTAAAAAAATAAACCATTCTTTATTACTGTTCTTTCAAAAAGTTATTTCTGTATCTGATATCTCATCCATTTTGTAAAATTAAAATCATTATTACAGGTTAATGGTTTGGTATTATTACAATCTGGTTCAAATTATCATAACATTTTGCGTCCATATTGTCATTATTCTAGCTCTTCCCAATTTTCTCAACTTAGATGTTTAATTAATGAATAATCAATTAATGAATTAATAGAAAAGGAAATAAGAATAGTGAAATATCAACATACAACATTCCTAGATCTTTCATTTTCATATTTTTAGGGCCACTATATGCTAGGGTTTGGCCGGTGACAAGTAGATGTTTACCCACCAAAGATAGATTTGTTATAAATCAAGCACTTTATTTTTTCATGATAAATTATTAGCAGCAAGGCATGCTTACGTCCATACCCAAATATGATTCACTATATCACTGAGAATATTCAAGATGTGAATAATAACCTAAAGTTTGGTTGGTGACCCTTTTTCTAATACATTTGCATAAAATGTCTCCTGTAGATTTGATACAGCTCAAAGGGTACAAGTATGGATGTACACACATTCACATCATATTGTAGTAGTTCTACTATAATCCTCTAGGTACAATCCATAAAGGGTTGGTACTCTTATATTCCTACAGAGGGATCTACGTTTGATCCTCTGCATTTATACCTTCTGTGTCACTAAATGCCTCATTTACCCTTATATTCTTATATCAACTCTTACCTTATTACTCTCATAGAGTATCCGTTCTGTTTACCTATTCCATAACATTCTTATCTTATGTATCTCTTTACTGTATGTCTTGCCATACTTCTTACCGTGTTTATACACCTTGATGTGTTGTGTAAGTAAACACACTACCCTGTCCGGGGAATACGGACTAGGGGCCGCTTGAGAGAACTGCAATAAACAGACGGACTAGGAGTTGCCTTGTTGACTTGTTTATTACTGTCGAGAGTCTGCGAATCACTACAATTGGTGCCGTGACCAGTTCTTGACCAGTTCCTTAAGCTAAGCGTGCCAGATTGGGAAATCCGTGGAATTTGACTTTCTTGGCTCTCTTTCAGAGATGGCAGCAGCTCCCGGAGCAGAGGGCGGACCTCCGCCGGATCTCGGACGGAAGGAAGGTGACCAACCTGAGCAGCCTGGTAAGCTTCTTACCATGAGTGCCACGTTGGCGGACTTGTCCGATGTAGGTTCGGAGTCTGAAGACTATAGAACTGGCAGGGAAGACCGTGCAGCCTTCACGGACTACAGGTCCCCTGCAAGTGATGTGGAGTCAGACGAGGAGAGTATGCTAAAAGCAAGTCGACTGCAGCTGTTGGGGATGAGGAGAGACTTGGCCTTGAACTCGTGTTTCAGAACAGAGATATCCAGGAGACCCTGGATGTTGTAACTGAGAGGGACTCTGCCTACATCAAAAGGTTGTTGGTAGAAAATGAAAAAATGAAATATGAGGTTGCAAGGGTAGATGATTTGTCTCATCTGCAAAATGCTTCACCTGATCAGTCGGTAACAACACAGACTGAGTCTGCAACCTTCCCTCTTTGGGTTACACCACCAGCAACAAGTTCGTTCAGTGAAAGGAAAAGAACGCCTCCTCAGACAAGCTTCTCTGTTACCAGCAGAAGTTTCAGTACACAGACTCCCTGTGAAACCGACTCAGTAAAGATAAGTGACTTATCTACTAGTACGGGTACGCAGACGGAGGAAATTGCTGAAGAGTGGGAAAGAGGATGGTGCTAGTGGTACAGACGTTACCTTTGTGAGAGGTCAAGTGAGAGGAGACGTCTACAGACCTAAAATCCGGGTAGTAGCTGGTTCTCCTAGTGACCCGTCTGACCCTAGCAACTCATCTTCTTCCTCCTCTGGGTCAGAATCTCCAGCCCCAAGGAAGAAAACAAAGAAACCAACAAAGAAAAATTCCAAGAAAGTCAGAGAACGTTCTAGCATAGCTAGAAAAGATCGATCCCTGGTCCAGGGATTAAGTTATGACGGTACGGACGACTCGGATTTTGGCGAGTTTGAATACTCCCAAGGTCCGGGAAAGAGCAAATAGACCATGCGTCCACCTGTCATAAAGATGTGGGACCAAAAGGACCCTTGGCGTCTTTACCTGGCTGAGTTGCGGGTAATGGCGGTTGCATGCAACTGGTCAGAAGAGGAGTTCCTGCTCCAGTTGCAATGGGGATGCAAGCGGCAGTTGGCGGATATGGGTGATCTGCCTGCAGGCCTGACTTTAAAGAAGTTTGTGGAACATATGGACGCGAATTTTGGCGAGGTTTCTCGTGTAAAGAGACAAGCTGAGTTTCATGCTTGTCGCCAGACTCCCGGACAGGCTGTCCGGCAGTTTGGTAACGAGGTAGCTCGCAAGGCCAGGTACGCCTTCGGGAAAAGGATGAACAGCACCATAGTAACGATGGCTCTTCATGCTTACCTGAAGGGGTTGACAAACTGGAAACAGGCAAATTGGGCTCGTTTGAAGGAACCCGCGGACCTACAGGAGGCCATCCATTGGTCAGAGGTCTACGAGGGATGCTTGATGGAGTCCGAACCCAATGTGGTCATCCAAGAAGTTGCCGCGCTGCCAGCTCCTGAACCAGTTCAGGAACGCGCCTTGTCAGTAAAGAAAAGAAGGTCCCGCCGCAAGTCCGGCGCTGCTGTAGCCCAGGTGACTGAGACCCTGGATGATGTTACCTCCTCTGGTTCGGAGACACAGGAGGTGTCAGCAGTTATCTGTCAGGCTTTGCAAGCCTATAGGGATTTCAGGAAGAGGCCTGGTGACAGTAGAGACGGACAACCATGGAAGAAATCATTTTCTGGGCCATTCTCCGGTCGGAGAAGGGATGGACCCAAGAAATGTTACTTCTGTGGGAAGGACGGACATATCTCTCCTGATTGTCCGACCGTTAAGGTTTTGAAGGAGGTTGCCGAGTCTTCGAAGGTACTCGCCTCTAAGATTTCGGAAAACTCCACACGGCCCTTATAGGAAGCGATATAGGGGTCGTGGGGACGCCGCTTCATAGTACTACAGCTCGGACGAATTTAGCTAGTAGTATGGAAACTGGGGGTGTCGCCCAGGCACTTGTTAGTAAAGAGTTAGCTTTGTCACAAGGTCAAGCGCTTCTGGAAGCAAGAGAACCCGGGTCGTTGCCGGAAAGGGACACCTGTTCAGGTCGAAATATTTCCCTGGATAGCCCGGATTCTGATTCTCATGTGAGATGGGGACAGGACGGGTACCAAGCTGTTGAAGGTCAGATCGTTGTGGTTGGACAGAACCCCAACAGGTCGGCGCGGATACAGAAAGTTTCTGTGCAACAGCCAAAGACGCCGAGGATCACGGATAATTTGATTGTCCGTGAGAGATGGTATGCCCCAGTGGGGTTAGACAGTGAGAATGGGGATTTTCTGGTGGACCCTGGTGCTACTACTAGCCTGGTTACCAAGAGATTCTATGATTCTCTTTCTTCCAAACCACCTTTGGTTCCGGTCCAAATGGTGTGTGCAATGGGGAATGGGCTGCCTATAACCACTCATGGGAGCGCGCTTTGTCCTTTAAAGATAGGGGATCGGACATACATGATTACATGTCTAGTAGTTTCCGGCCTGAAGGGCCCGGAAGATGGACTGATTGGGGCGGATTTTTATTACGTCCACAAATGTAATCTTGACTGGTCTGGATTGCTATTCCTTGAGAATCAAACAGTATCTGTAATGTGTAAGCAATGGAAGCACATGAAGAGAAGTTTGAGACGGTCCACTGTTCAAGCTGTTGAAGTGAGAGAGTTCGTGGACGGGGGAGAAGTCAGGTTGAAAGAACCTGTGGTCCTCCAACCCCGGTCCGTGACACTTGCTAAGATAGACTTGGGTAGAGGCTCTGACACATCAGATGGATTGATGTTCGAGCCTGATCAGGGATTGTTAAAAGACTTTGCCTTGGGAAGCCTTAATACATACGTATCGGGTAACGTTAATTCGTCCGTGGTAGCTTTTTCCAATCCGTCCGGTTCTACCGTTAGACTGAATTGTGACATGATAGTAGGGAGAGTTAGCATTGTGACTTTGGTGTCCGATGCTTCCCTACCTGAGGAGGAAGAGAATGAAATGATTAAGACAGCTATCATTAATTCCATACAGGTGACGGACTCGCCTATTGTGGATGATGAGCTTCTGGCTCCTGATATAGTTGTCCCTCCTTGTCCGGAAAATCCGTTAGATAAGTTGGTGAATGAAACTCATCTGTCTGAAAGAGAAGAAAAAGAGTTAGTTAGAAAACTGCTCTATGATTTCAAAGACTGTTTTTCCTTGCCTGGTACCAAAGTTGGTTGCACTCACTTGGTTCGCCATGTGATTGACACTGGGGATGCAATCCCTGTGAAGCAAGCTTATCGCAGAATACCAGTGGCTAGGCGGGATGGAGCAGAGGCTGAAATCTGGAAAATGTATAAAGAAGGCAGAATAGAGCATAGTAGTAGTCCGTGGGGAGCTCCCATAGTTATGGTTGCTAAGAAAGACGGAACACAGAGGTTCTGTGTGGACTACCGCCAGCTGAATTCCGTGACTAAGAAGGATAGTTTCCCTCTTCCTCGGATTGACGAATGTGTTGAAGCCTTGGGTGGGAACCAATGGTTTTGCACTTTAGACTTAGAGTCCGGATATTAGCAGGTTGCAATGGATGAGGAAAGTAAGCACAAAACTGCTTTTCTGTCCAGTGTGGGTCTGTTCCAGTTTAAAGTTATGGCTTTTGGACTGTGTAACGCCCCTGCCACTTTCCAACGCATGATGGACCGTATGTTGGACGGATTGCGTTGGAAAGCTTGTTTAGTATACCTGGATGACGTGGTGGTCTTTGGAAAGACTGTCCAGGAGTGTGCGGACAACCTGAAATTGGTATTGGAGCGCATTAGGGAATATGGGCTTAAGCTCAAACCTAAGAAATGCGAGTTCTTCCGGAAAGAGGTGAAATATTTGGGTAGGATTGTTTCTGCTGCTGGAATCCGGGCGGATCCGGCTAAGATAGTTAAAGTGCAGGAATGGCCTATCCCAAAAACTGCTAAAGAAGTGAGACAGTTCCTTGGTTTTGCTTCCTATTACAGGGAGTTTCAGCCTAACTTTTGTGGAATTGTAGCTCCTCTGCAACAGATTGTGACGGACGCTGGGGTTGAGAAGCGCTATAGTAAACCTATAGTGTGGACCAAGAAGTGTGATGAAGCTTTTAAGACAGCTAAAGCTTTATTAACATCAGCTTCGAATCTCGGGTATCCTAGAAAGGAAGGTTATTTCATCTTGGATACAGATGCCAGTGGCTTTGAGTAATGGTCTAATGGAAGAAGACTAACGAACGTCTGAACTTCATGAGAAGAACGAAGCAACTGTTTAATGGTAAAGTAAGATACAGGCTCCTCCAGGAGGTTACATGCATAATCATGAGTGGGCGGAGCCCTTACGTAATATCCATGGCCTAGCATGTATAAGTAGACTTGCACAGTCCTAGCTAGTTAAGTATAATTAGCGATTTAAAGTAATGTGATAATAGGTGATAATTAATAATAATATAAATATAATGAGGTTACACAATGTTACGTAATGTTACATAACACTGCCCCCCCGCCCTCAATCAGATACGAAGTATCGAGTGAGGGTGTACCCTAAAAACTTACAAGAAAATTTTTAGGAATTTTTGAAAAATTGAAAATATTAAGAATTAATAATTTTTAAATAGCTGTGCTGTTACCTAGTTATCCATACCAAGCCATATGCGCGGTTACATTGTGCGCAAAAAGATATTAAATACATAAAGCAAATCATACGATTTAATTACCATTTTGTAAAACATTTTCAATAAATTCATAAAGATTTAAAAACGTCGTTATGAACATGTAAAAGTGGAAACTCATAAAAGTGAAGTAACTGCTAATACTAAGGTCGTAATAGCTTCAAAAATCTGATTAATATCCTACACAAAGGGTTCCATGTCATGAAAATGACAAGATATGCAAACACCACAGGTGTTAACCCTATGAGAAACCAAATTCCAGTGTTAAATTCCCAATAGTACGGTCCAATCTGAGAATTTTACTCTAATCACACATAATAAAAAGAACATCGCGTGTACCAACACGCGTGGAATCCTGGTATATATTGGGATCCTATGTTAAAATCTAAATAGTTCGGTGCAAACAGGAACAATCTATGTCGTTTAATTTCTTCTATGTTAAATTCAGAATAGGTCGGTCCAAACAGTGACACCAGCCGGCGCCACCGTCGACCGGACACCTTACCAAGTATAAATAGCTGGCTATTCGTGCGGTGAACCATTGAGAACGCCACCGCTGAGCCGAACACACCCCCGTACTAAGGGCTACAAAGCTTTTGACGAAGAGATTGTTATATTCTACTGTTTTCTAACTACGCGCACATAGGCAAAGACCCATTGTCGAATGAGCAAGAGTATTGGTATATTCCAACTACCCGCTTCCCATTCCTGGTCCAAAGCCTATTCCTTATTCCAAATTAGATCTTGTCTAATCTAGTAATACACAAAAAATTTACCGATACATTTAGTTATCTCCTTTTTAAATAAATACCCGGAGATAAATAAATTCAATAATCCCGCAAGGCCTGATATGTAATCAACTGGCCTCGCTTGTTGGTTATGTAACAGGTTAAACCCCATCCCCTTCTACTTCTACAAGGATGACGGTTCACCCCGTCGCTACGCTCGATTTTTCAATTGCATAGCAAAAATATCTTCTCACTGCATCTACTTGCAGTAAAATACATGCAAAATAATCATTCGTGGGTACATAAGGCTAGCAAACAACACTACAATTTCATGTAATAAAGCGAATGATCCGCTAGATTTAGTATTACTGACGTACCATATCAATCCTAGTCGTATCATCATATAATTCTCTTGGTCTATGGTATGCCAATCCTAATCACGCAATTTACACGAATAAAACCCATCTGTCTTTGCTGAAAACAGATCTAGTGACTCCTTTAAGAGTCTGCACTTACATAGACGTCCCCTGTCGATGTGATTACACCCTGGCTTGTGGCCATCGCATCGTATCCTCAGGGGGTATCCTATTACATAAACAGTACTTAGTGCACAGTAAATCACTATGCACCCATATGCCACTGTCGTGTGGCGCTGAGTAAACAGAGCATTTAAGAGAACCATATGGGTTATCTCATCCCCTCGACGTATAAATCAAGGTAGTCTTCCTAAACATATTATCTGTTATGTCTAGTAATTAGATCTACACTAAAACTACACATATACCAAGAGAGCTGAGTACCTACCCAGTTTAATCAAAGCAAACAGAGTCGATGATACGACCTAATCGTAGGCATTAATGGCCTAACCAATCCTGTATGTACACATAAGTCTTCATCGATCAACACATATAAATCACACACAAGTAAGAGAATCACCCCCGTACGAAGGTGCCGTTGCTGTTCACCTTGACAAATGGGGGCGATCCATTTGCCACTTGAATTAAATATTAAGTAAAATGTCAATGTCCTTGTAATGTCAAATTATATCTAGCACTCCTAGGGTGATCTTGGCACGTTCGTGGCGTGGGGAACTATTAGCATTTCCTCTTCTTGGCCACTTTCTCTTGCCGACAAGTATGCCGCCGTGCTCCTGTAAGAAAGCATCGACCACATACCAATGACAGGTTGCATAATACTTTGGGTATTTTGTAAACAATTATTTTAAAATTTCACAGTTCTTTTGTGCCAATATTTCCCATGAAAGCCACATAACAGAAAGTAAAATATCAATATACATTAACAAGAAGAAAAGACGGATATAAAATATTCGTGAGAAAAGAACACCATACACGTCTATAAAGGTAAGAATAACTATTGTTTCAGTCCATATATTAATAATATATAGACTTACATGTTTACGTTGGACCCATTGGGGTCGTTGATCCACGGAATCTGGTAGGATCCGTTCCTGGATTCGATCACCAGGACATACATTGCCTCTGATGATGGATCCATTATGGCTGCTAGGGCGCTTCTGTGCTTCCTATCCACCTTCACGTTGGTTGGAAGCAAGATTTGTTTGTTTGCCCTATGGATTTTCAGGGATAGAGCAGCCTTCCAACGGAGGTCCAACGATAAATTACAGCAGCAACACCAACTGACATGAGACTTGCCTAATCTTAGAGGCGGGGCTGGGGAAGAGTATAGAGTTGACTTCAAATGGAATCTGCATCAATCGTATGGATACCAGACTCTCATCTGAGTGCAGTCTCAGAGTAATCCATGAGGCTGACTCGTCGTTTACATCTTTTGTACACCTTTTACACATGAAACACCTGGGCACATAATTGCAGATACATCGCCTGTTTTTCCAGAGAAATCGTAGGATCTTGAAGGCAATAACTGCTGCCACTATTTTGAGAATTGCCTGTGTTGGACTTGGAGGCTCGTATGGCAGTAGGTCTTGAGTCATAGGCTGTGGGGTTGGGATATCGAAGCCTAGGTTTATGTCTTCGAAGACTGGGGCCGACAGGTTTAATCTAAAGGCTAGTATGGCCCTCACAAACGTGCAAATAATTGCCAGTTTGTGAATCCTATAAAATAAATAAAATGAAAATATTGTCACACCAAGACTGATAATCAACGCTATGTTTATAGTGGCTGGATGAGTCGACATGGTACTAACTGACTTTTTCAGGGTTTCCCACCGATCATTTGCCATTTTGTCAGCCACTAATAGCTCGTTAGCCAGCCTCTCTGTGTTCATTCCTGACTCAATTACTGATTTGGGCAGATGAGACAATGCTGCATGCATATCTTGGGGTGTGGGCAAATTTAGATGAATTCGTGATCCATGTTTGGTTTCTCCAGTTAGATTTTTGAAAGGAATTTTAAAGATTGCTGCTATGGCTAAATTAAATCCCGATTCAACAAAGATACTGGTCTGGTTCCAAGTAATACATCCATCCCTAGGGGCAGAGATTACTAAAGATCCACTAATTAGTGCACAGTCGCAAGGGACCTTGACTATAGCCAAAAGGCTCATAGCCATCCTTGTTCTGGGTCGTTTGTGACTAGCTAAAGTGACTTTGGTCGTACGACCAACCAGTAGATGTTGCATCCTATTCATTGTTAAATGAAAGAATGGGGTAGGTTTAGTCAGATATGTGTGGAATACACATAACCGAGCAATTTCAGAAGCTCTATCTTTGAAAATGGCCGAATAACAAGTTTCTTTTCCCTTTAAAATATGAGTCGGGGGAGTAAAACACGCCACTGAATTCTTTAGTTGTGTGCATTGCTCGAACGAATGTATTTTCATTTCAAAATAAATTCCCTGAAGGGGACATTTTGCCAGAATATGGGGTATTTCGGTCTCTAGCATGGTATACCCTGTTGAATCGTTCGAGCTGCTGTGAATAGGTATGCCGAATTTCAGGGGCCGATATGCAATGCAGTTATCGTCATTATGTGAAATTATTAGTGGAATTGTTATTAATAGAGAATTGTTCTTAAAGGAAAAATTTTCTACTCTACTGTAGGAGCTATCCAAGGAATCGTCCAAAATCCTCACAGTGGGAGATTTGACTTTCAACTTGTTCGCCAAAGGTTTCAACAATTCTCTTAGGCCTCCCATCGGAAGAAATACATCCGACAAAACACCATGTTTTAAATCGTCCAATAATGTTCTAGCTGTGTCTATATATTCTATTAGTACTAACAAATTTAAAGTAGCTTCATGCAGCATCGCATGTAAAGCCATGGTGTTAGATATTTCTGAAGTTAGGTTGGTTACAAAAGCATCGATCTGGTTAGTCAGATCCTTAATTTCTTCGGTAGAGTTTATAAATAATTTCCCTACCTCACCATTGTGTTTAGAAGCGTGCCTGAACAAGTTTTTCAATTGTTTAGTAAGTCCTAAAATTACTTTATCCCTGTTCACGTCGGATAATTTTCCCAGTGATAAGGTATCTATTAAAGAATCAAGCTTGCTTTCCACCAAAGCAGAGTGGGGGTCTGTAGCCAAGCCTAGGGCTGCAGAAACTGTATCGCCTATAGGCTGTAAAAAGGCTTTTCTCTTATATCTATCGTATCTGTCGTTTGCCATACTCTCTATCTTATCAAATAAATCAAGTGCTGTCCCATAAACAAGCCGTAATAAGCCTTGGATTTTCTCTCTAATAAGTCTCATGTCTGATGTAGTATTGTAGTGATTCTCCATCCTAACGATTGTTCCATTAGGTGGCAAAATCACTGTTGGTATTGCTATTTGGACATAGGTTTTTTCCACGTCCGTCAAGATAGGTTTCCTCGTTCCAGCAAATGCAACCCCGTAGTTGTGTTTAACTACAGAGTCCGCATCTGCCCATACGGTGAGGAATAAGAGCCTAAACGAAGGTAAGAAAGAGAGAAAAAAAAATCTCCTAAACTTTGTGTTCAGAATTCAAAATTAAAGCGATATTTGTCCCAAGAAAGTATTTCCCGTCTATATTACCGACTGGGTTATGCTTAATTCTAGTTTTTAGAGTAAGGCCATATGTTGGGGCCTCTTGCCACTAAATGATTTATCTCCACTATCATGCTCACATATAAGTAACAACACACGATAAAAAAAAAATATTCCGGTGTAATCCATGAGTAAATCCTTGGCATTGATGGGTGTCCACATAAGTATAAACATCAGAGCAATCATAAATCAAGTCTCAAAACGACACTTACCAGAGTACAAGACGAAACATGATGATGAATCGTTGTGCCTATTGTGAAGCAGCTCACTATCAGTGAAAAATAAAACGATCAGCCCAACTCTCCCCGATGGTTTTGGTCACTGCTAAGGAAGGACTTGATTTCGGCTGGTCATATAGTAGTGTCCGCCTCAAGCCATGAATAATCTTGACCAATAGCAGCTTAGGACCCTGGAATTACTCTTCCTGAGGAAGACATTCCACACCATATATAGCAAGGGGGGCGTATACTAGGAGCTGTCGTGCCACCATCACTCAGCATCATTTACATAATACGATTGCATCGTCCCATCCTACTGGACTTGCATAATAATGCCGCTTGTCTGACCCAAAAATAGATACCATCTGTTCAACCCACAGGGACCCCGGATCCTTGTAATTTACTCTAAGATATTTCCTGTCGACCAGAATTATTTTCCTATCTATTTTGCTGTCTCTAGTATTTTGATAAGTTTATTATCAATCGCACTGGATTTCTTTATAAACTGTACATGTACTGGCCTTTTTACCTCTACCCTAGTCTCCAAATTCCTGATCTTCACAGTATATGGGGAGGGGAACCCGCACACAACGAATGGTCCAGCAAATTGTTGCTGCAATTTCTTTGCTGTATTTTGTCTTAGCAAACGATGTACTTTAGCATAGACTATAGATCCAACGTCTAATGTGTGGGGCTTGGCCTTCGTATCATGTTTCTCTTTCATTTTTCTTTCCCTCTCTCTTCTGCTTTTATTTGCAATTTCAGCCGCTTCAGCCTTTGTCTTCATTATTTGTAATAATTGATCTATTACTGGCTGAGTGTGGACTATGTCATCTTGCAGTTGAGCCTCCGAGGGAATGATTGGGTTTTTGCCGAATGCAAGGAGATAGGGCGATATGCCAGTGGTGTAATGATCCGATGCGTTCAGAGCAAATTGAATATTAGGTAAAAATAAATCCCAATTCGTCTGATTTGCATTCACCATCGTCCTTAAACAACCAATAATCGACTGATTTTGGCGTTCTACCTCTCCCTGTGATCGACTTAAATATGGCGAACCATGCACTTGTTTTATTCCCCAAGCTTTGCATTTTTCTCTAAAAGTTTCTCCTATGTAACAGCTGCCATTATAGCTCCTCAAGATCTTAGGGACACCGACGTATGCTATTACATATTTATGGAATTCAGCTGCTACCCTTTCTGCTGTAATAGCTGGTGTCGGCCATATAAAGCAAAACTTTGAAAAATGATCAGTCACTACCTGGATGTAACAATTGTTCCTCTGTGTCCTAGGAAGAGGACCCATTGCATCTATCATCAAAGTTGAGAAAGGTGTGAAAGTCGTTTCTCTGATCTTCATGGGGAGCTTATTTGGATGCTTTACACTTTTAGATTGAAGACACTCATGGCATGATGTAATATGATTCTTCATATCTCTTGCCATCGAATTCCAGAAGAATCGGGCCTGGAGTAAAGAGAGTGTCTTTGCATAGCCAACATGTGCATTAATTGAATTACCATGTACATAATTGATCAAGGGGGCCTGCAATGTCTGTGGAATTACCACTTGAAAGGAATTTGCCATCTGAGCTATCTTAGTTCTCTTAGGTAATCTGCAGAGTATGTTATCCTGAATGAAAAACATATCGTGTGTGGTCAGAATTAACCTAGTCAGCTCATGATTCTTGGGCAATTGTTTTCCTTCAATGTAACCTGACATTAGTTTACAAAACAAGTCGTCCCCCTGTGCCAGCTGTAATTTCAGCTTATCAAATGGCAACTCAATCGTATGTTTATTCGCCATTCCATCTCCAGGATTTGGGGTATTTATCCTGTTCTTGGAAGCATATTTTCCTGGTCTGATTACAGGTCTTGCCTTTGTTTTCCTAGCCTTCTGAATGTTGCTTCCCTTAGACACACAAGCTGGGGTAGACACTTTATCCACACTAATCCCTTCTGGCTTGCTGGTCGAGGGTCTTGTATCAACATTCCCTAATTGCTTTGCACGATTTAGAGCTCTCGTTTCCACTGGAGCAATTAGGATTTCCTCTACAGTGTTTATCGCTGGCTCATCGTTATGCAATTTTCCTGGAAGGACTGGAAACTCAGGAATTTGTGAATCTTCATTATCTAATTCCTGCACCTGTCCTGATGTCTTAAGTATTTTTCTGCTCTTGTAGAGCATGATGGGGTTATTTTCGCAAGGATCCTCCTGTTTATAGTGTTTAGTGGCTTGGATGGGATTGAATGTGACTGATTTCTTCATCTCCACATGTGGGACTGCTGGTATATTTGGATCATATATCCTTCTCGATAAAACATCTGGGATGATGTTTAATTTTCCCTTGATATATTTAACCGAGAAATCAAACTGTCCAAAGAAATCTAGCCATCTAAACATTCTACCAGTTAGATCCTTTTTAGTGTTTATTGCAGTAAGGGCTGCATGATCGGTAAGAATCGTGAAATGCTTAGACATAACATAATGTCTAAACTTTCCTAGGGCGAATCGGATACCTGCCAATTCTTTTTCTGTAGCACTGTATTTTTGCTCAGCTGGGGTTAACCCTCTCCCAGCAAAGGCAATTGGTCTTAAATTCCCATTAATATCAGCTTGAGAAATACAGGCCCCGAGACTTTGGTTAGAGGCATCTGAGGCTAAAATAAATTCTTTTGAATAATCTGGATATACCAAAACTGCATCTTCCAGAATTGCATTTCGAATTTTATTAAAAGCACTCTCTGCCGCAGACGTCCATACAAATTTAACCTTTGCCTTGGTCAGCATATATAGGGGCTTCATTATCTGACTAAAATTAGGAATAAACACCCTATAATAATTAGCCAGCCCAGCAAACGAACGTACTTGTTTCACTGATTTTGGGGTTGGAAACGATCGCAAAGCGTCTAGTTTTGCTGGGTCAGGATGTATCCCATCCTTGTCGACAATGAATCCTAAAAAGGGGACTCTGGTGAGCCCAAAGGAACACTTTTCCTTTTTAAATTTAATATTTGCCTTGTCAAAAGCTGTGAATTCATTCTTGATATCCTGCACGTGAGAATCCCATGTAGGTGATGCGATCACCACATCATCTACGTAATAGAATGCATTTGGGACTGCTCTCAATACATGTTCTATCAGAGAATGAAATGCTTTTGGAGAAGTCTTAAGTCCCATTGGCATGACTTTATACCTATATACTCCTAGGGGCGTATTAAATGCTGTAATAAATCGATTTTCTTCCCTTAAACCCACTTGATGGAATCCAGCAAATGCATCTAAGCGAGAGAAGAATCGCCCCTGTGTCTGCCCAACAGCTTCAATTGTGTCGTCAGCACGTGGAAAAGGCCTTATTTCGTCCTTTACAGAGCGATTTATTTGCCTATAGTCAATCACGAGACGCCAGGCTCTTTTACCGTCTGTTGTCATTGGTTTTTGTACCAAAAAACAAGGTGAACTAAATTCTACAGGATCCACACATTTTTCGATTAAATTTTGCTTTACCTGATCCTTCAGAATTCCAGCCATAACCTTGGTCATGACTGGGTTCATTCGGTATGGCTGTCTCATTGTGGGACTAAAATCTGGTTTTAAATCAATGCCATGTTCGTACTCTGTAGTCAACCCTAGTTTTTTATCCTTACCGACAAAAGAATTTTCATGATCATGCAATAGACTCAGTAGCTCCTTTTTCTGTTCAGGATTCAAGTCCTCGCCGATCTGAAAATCAACTACCTTATCATTGTTTTCACTCGATTGTGCGACCAATTCATTCAAATTTTCCACCTCTTTGGGGGAATAAAACTCGTCCTCCTGAGCCAACGTATAAATACCCAGAATTGTTCCTCTCTCAATCGTTGTGGCTGATTTAGAGGCATTAAAAATGGTTATAGGCACTTTATTTTCTCCAAATGGTTTGACTAAAGCATGCTTAACAAGGAAAGAAACTGGCCTCTGTCGCTGCAAATTCTCAGTCACTCCTATTGAATTTAACATATCTTCATAAGAAGTGATTGCCGCGACAGTGGTGTATTCAGTCCCTGGGGCTATCACAAACCTACGTGCAGCTCTGATAGGGAACACCTGTTGTTTTTGTCCTGATTTGAAGCTAATCTTTGCTCTAAACTTTCGTAAAAAATCAACTCCCAGTATCATGCTTCTGGTTAACGCAGGAAGAACGATAAATCTATGAGTGAATTGTTGGCCTTCTATCATGAAATTTAACTCGATTTTCTTATAACAATGATGTGCTCCTCCATCTGCAACAAATATTTTAATATTACAGCGTAAAACCTTCCCATTGGGTATTTTACTTCGGATTTTCCTGAAAAATGCAGAACTAACACAAGAAATAGTGGCACCTGTATCAACAAGAACTGGCATATTCAAATCTTTTACCTCGATTTCTATGCAACCTTTATCAATTGGAGCAGTGACCGAAACTTTCTCACCTTTATTTTTGGCTTTCCTCAGCTTTAGCACTGCCTGGCAATTGTCGTCGTCCTTTTCTGTGTTGGTGGAAGAAATAATGTTTTTCTTTGTACCAGCGAACTTGCCTATTCTAATTCTGGATATTCTGTCCTTTTCTGCTACCGATTCACTAGGAGAAACACACTCTTGTTCCTTGGAAATGTCCATTGGCTTGCCTATTTCGTCAACAATTTCATTTATGCTGTGTCGGTCGCCCTCCCAGACACAGCCTATTCGTTTAAATCATCACTCTCCTTAGAGGATGATCTGTGGGGGGTTACATCTCTCCATTTGTTTTCACCTCCCTTTGGCGATTTAGATCTATGCTTCTTGTCCTTGTTGAAAGACACAGATTTATCCTTGCTATTGCTTCTGAAATTTTTCTTTTTGTCCTTTTTGTAATACTTTTTCTCATCACCACTCTTCTCCCTGCTGGAGCTTCTGTTGCTAAAATTGCTGTGGCGACTGGATGACCTCTCTCTGCTGCTATAGTAGTAGTCAGAGCTATCATAACTCTTGTGCTTTGATCTGTATTTCTGAGGCTTTTCTCCTTTCTTTTCCTGATTTTTCCTAGCCTCTCTATACTTATCAGCTCGAGATCTGTGATACTGCTCTCTCTTACGATCACTATCCTCGCTGTACTTCTTTGTATAATTCTTTTCTTTCTTCGAATACATCATGTGTATTGCTTCCTCCATAGGCATGTGGCTAGGGGCTCTGTCGGAAGCTATCATCCCCTCATGTTTTGCTGCTATTTTTGAGGCTTGATCTAAAGTGGTTGGAAACTCAGAAGCCACTCTTCCAGCCAATTCTGGCCTCAGATTTGTAACATAGAATCTGATCTGAACATGTAAGGGAACATTTGCCTTGGAGAGCAAGGTTAACATATCGTTGTCATAATCTATAACCTTCTCGTGCCTGCCCTGCTTTCTATGAGAATAATCTCTCAACACCTCAGCTAAAGGAAGCTTGCTGAATTTAGCAATAAAATCGGTTTTAATGCGATTATATGGCAATGTATCGCCATATACACCAACTATTTGGTTATAGAAGGTTTTAGCCCTCCCCGACAAGTATTGGACCAGAGTGGTAACCATAAGCTGGTTATCTTCGCGAATAGGCACTGTAAATGCCTCAAATTCATCGAAAAATTCATTCACAGGTCTCATAGCTGTGGGCTTGTCGAATACCAATGGGGGCTTCCTGTATTGCTTGGACAATGCTGCTGTCGAAGTGAGGCCAGTAGCCTCTGCCTGCCTTCTTAGGGACACATCTAGAAAAGCAGTCTGATCTAATCTCATCTGCTTTATTTCATCCACCAAATCGTAGAGATGTTGACCATAGGGTGGGGGTGGGGGTCTGTACATCCCTTGTTGTACGTTTGGTAATTGGAAATTCTGTTGCTGTCTATTAGGGGTTTGGTTCCTAGGATGATTTTGCCTAGGCACCTGTCTGTGGGGAGGTGTATTCCTACCCCTTCCCTGTCTTTGTCGTCCTCTTTGGATCCCCTGATCAATGTTTCTTGGCTGGGGAGCTTGATTCGCATTAATGTTGGGATCTGGGACCTGGTTTTGCTGTGGCTGATTCACAATATTTTGAGGCTGTTGTGGCACTGCATTCTGTGCCTGTTGCTGCACAAAGTTTTGTCCTTGTTGTGCCACATTTTCACCATATTGATGATATTGTCCTTGAGGTGGAACGTACTGGTATGGGGTATAGAATTGTTCATGAATACCAGCATTTCCATCGTCCTGCACGTGCCTGGGAGAAGGCAAACCTCCCTGTCTATTCGCCATATCCCACCAGTTTTGATATGGATCAGGTCTAAGTGGGATTTTTTTTTTTTTTTTTAATAAATTTTATTGGACAATATTTACATGCGTGATAGTTCTAATTGCCAATCAAAGCTATAGATGAAAGCATTTTACATCGAAGTAAGTAGGGAGGGTTGATATTTAACATTTAGATATACATGAAGACTTAGTATGAATGATGACATCAGGTTTGTAGTGCGGGCCATAAGGGCCATAAGGATTTTAGTGGGACAGTTTCCCAGCTTTCCTGCATATTATTTTCTACAAGCGTAGTTATAACCAAATTACTAGTTTTATAG